>CM036547.1:18251747-18921280 GCA_020745685.1 Tautogolabrus adspersus | reverse complement strand
TCATGATATTTTCGACAGGTCCGCGGTCATCGTTTTTTCATGAAAATGACAGACATTTTTTTCATGATATTTTCGTCAGGTCCGCGGTCATCGTTTTTTCATGAAAATGACGACAGGTCCGCGGTCATCGTTTTTTCATGAAAATGACAATAGGTCCGCGGTCATCGTTTTTTCATGAAAATTTCAGACATTTTTTTCATGATATTTTCGACAGGTCCGCGGTCATTGTTTTTTCATGAAAATGACAACAGGTCCGCGGTCATCGTTTTTTCATGAAAATGACAATAGGTCCGCGGTCATCGTTTTTTCATGAAAATTTCAGACATTTTTTTCATGATATTTTCGACAGGTCCGCGGTCATCGTTTTTTCATGAAAATGACAACAGGTCCGCGGTCATCGTTTTTTCATGAAAATTTCAGACATTTTTTTCATGTTATTTTCGACAGGTCCGAGGTCATCGTTTTTTCATGAAAATGACAACAGGTCCGCGGTCATCGTTTTTTCATGAAAATTTCAGAAATTTTTTTCATGATATTTTCGACAGGTCCGAGGTCATCGTTTTTTCATGAAAATTTCAGAAATTTTTTTCATGATATTTTCGACAGGTCCGCGGTCATCGTTTTTTCATGAAAATGACAACAGGTCCGCGGTCATCGTTTTTTCATGAAAATTTCAGAAATTTTTTTCATGATATTTTCGACAGGTCCGCGGTCATCGTTTTTTCATGAAAATGACAACAGGTCCGCGGTCATCGTTTTTTCATGAAAATGTCAGACATTTTTTTCATGATATTTTCGTCAGGTCCGCGGTCATCGTTTTTTCATGAAAATGACGACAGGTCCGCGGTCATCGTTTTTTCATGAAAATGACAATAGGTCCGCGGTCATCGTTTTTTCATGAAAATTTTCAAAACATTTTTGTCATTAAAATTTTAAACAGGTCTGCGGTCAACTTGTTTTCATGAATATTTTCAACACATTTTTTTCATGAACATTTTCAACAGGTCCGCGATCATTGTTTTTTTATGAAAATTTTCAACAGGTCTGCGGTCATCGTGTTTTTATGAAAATTTTCAACACATTTTTTTCATGAAAATTTTCAACAGGTCCGCGGTCATCGTTTTTTCATTAAAAATTTCAACAGGTCCGCGGTCATCGTGTTTTCATGAACATTTTCAACACATTTTTTTCATGAAAATTTTAAACAGGTCCGCGGTCATCGTTTTTTTCATGAAAATTTTCAAGACATTTTTTTCATAAAACTTTTCAACAAGTCTGCAGTCATCCTTTTTATGAAAATTTTAACACATTTTTTTCATGAAAATTGTGAACAGGTCCGCGGTCATCGTCTTTCCATGAACATTTTCATCAGGTCCGCGGTCATCGTGTTTTCATGAAAGTTTTCAACACATTTTTTTCATAAAACCTTTCAACATGTCCGTGGTCATCGATTTTTTATGAACATTTTCGACAGAAAGTTTAAAGTTTTTAACAGGTCTGCGGTCTACAGTTTTTCATGAAAATTTTTGTCAGGTTCGCGGTCAACTTTTTTTCCTGAAATTTTTGAACAGATCCACGGTCCACATTTTTAATGAAAATTTTCGGTCAACATTTTTTCCTGAAAATTTTAAACAGGTCCGCAGTCAACATTTTTTTCGCAGGTTGGTCTTTTAGCTATTGAAATATGTTCTGAGAGCAGCATTGCATATAATTGGTTCCCTCAATGATACGAATTTCTAATACTGCCCTTAGATCACCTTATAGTATCTACTTGTTACATCGATTGGCTGCTCTTATGGCCTTTTTGCAGCATCCCTACTCATAATACTGCTCTCAGGGCCCCTTATAGTATCTACATGCAACAAGAATTGACTGCTCTTAGGACATTTTTGCTACACACTTTGTAATACTGCTCTTAGAGCACCTTATAGTATCTACATGTAACATGAATTGGCTGCTCTTAGGGCATTTTGCTGCACACAATCTTACTGCTCTCAGGGCACCTTATAATATCTACATGCAACATGAATTGGCTGCTCTTAGAGCATTTTTGCTGCACACAGTCTTACAGCTCTCATGGCACCTTATAGTATCTACATGCAACATGAATTGCCTGCTCTTAGGTCATTTTTGCAGCATCCCTACTCATAATACTGCTCTTAGAGCACCTTATAGTATCTACATGCAACATAAATTGGCTGCTCTTAGGGCATTTTTGCTGCACACTTTCTAATACTGCTCTTAGAGCACCTTATAGTATCTACATGCAACATGAATTGACTGCGCTTAGGGCATTTTTGCTGCAAACTTTCTAATACTGCTCTCAGGGCACCTTATAGTATCTACATGCAACATGAATTGACTACTCTTAAGGCATTTTTGCTGCACACTTTCTAATACTGCTCTAAGACCACCTTATAGTATCATGTTACATCGATTGGCTGCTCTTAGGGCATTTCTTTTTAATTATATATATATATATATATATTTATTTTTTTTTAAGACATAAAGACAGAACATATGAACTTAACATTTGGCTCACATAATTCACATAATTCATATAGGCGAAAGGCACATGAAACCCTCTTCTGAGAATCGTGGAAATATCTATAATATATAAAAAGACCAATATATGACAGGAAGGGTTCCCACGTTATGTGAAAGACATTGATCTTGCTGTGTAATTTACATGTCAAATAATCCAATGAGACATATTCAAGTATGACCCTATGCCAACGTGTTCTACATGGAACTTTGTTTTCAATCCAGTTCAAAAGAATACATTTTCTAGCACAGAAAGTAAGTATTTTGTAAAGTTTCCTTTTGTATTTGTGAGTGATGACCGTATTAGAAAGACCCAGTAGCAAATATAATGGGTTACCATCCATCCCAATAAACATAATCTTATTGATTTCCTCTTCTATAGTCTGCCAGAACTGCTGTACTGTTCTACAAGACCACAGGCAGTGGGTGAGACTACCTGTTTCTATTTTGTACTTAAGACATAGTGGGGATAAGTTAGAGTTAAATTTATGGCGTTTGGAGGGGGATATGTGGGCCCTGTACAGTATCATGAGTTGAATTGCCTTCACTCTATTACAGACACTTAATGTTTTCACATTCTTCCAAGAATCATCCCAGGCACTGTCTGAAATCTCAACATTGAGTTCTCTTCCCTAGATTTCCATCAGATAAGAAGTTTTTATAGCGTCATACCCTTAAAGCATATTATATCTAATGCGTTCAAAATAGAGGTGTAAAATTTGTTTTATACATTTGGTCAAAAGTGGGAGTTATATGTACTCCTAAGTAAACAAAGCCTTCTGGGGACCACTTGAAAGGGAAAGGAGATGATGTTTGAGGTTTCTGTTCAAGAGTATCTAAAGGCATCACTTCTGATTTGCTGAAATTTATTTTGTAGCCTGAAAAGGTACTAAACATATTAATGGTCTCCGTAAGAGCAGTAATAGATACCTCGGGCTTAGTCAAAGTGACCAAGACATCATCCGCATAGAGGGTGATCTTATGTTGTCTGTCTGCAAAAGTTAGGCCATGTATGTCCTTGTTCATCCTGATTGCGTCAGCAAGCAACTCTATAGCCAGTGCAAATAGCAGAGGCGAGAGAGGGCAGCCTTGCCTTGTACCTCTCCGAACGTGAAAATTGGGGGATCACAACCCATTTGTAAGCACTGCAGAAAAAGGATTATTATAAAGTAATTTTATCCAATTGATACATTTTTCAGTTTGACCAAATTTATGTATTATGCAAAATAAATATGACAGTTCTACACGGTCAGAGGCCTTCTTTGCATCCAGAGAAAGCACCAGACCGCTTAATGCCCACTGTTGAAAAGCCTGGATTGTATTTGGTAGCCTGCTCACATTATTACATGAATAACGACCCTTAATAAATCCAGTTTGGTCATCATTAATAAGCAGAGGGAGCAAGTGATCTAATCGTGTCGCCAGAATTTTGGAGAGGAGTTTCAGGTCCACATTCAGTAAGGAGATTGGCCTATATGATGCACAGTCCTCTGGGACTTTACCTTTTTTTTAAATCAGGGAGATGTTTGCCTCTCTCAAAGACTGTGGCAAAGTGCTCTTCTTGAAAGAGTCATTAAACATATTCAGCAGAGGGTCCACCAATAAATTCTGGAACCCTTTATAGAACTCACTGCTGAGTCCATCGGGTCCAGCTGCTTTGTCAGACTGTAACCCATTAATAGCATCAAGGACCTCTTTCTTAGATATAGGAGCATCAAGAACTGACTTCTGATCATCTGACAAATTAGGGAGGTTTAAAGGGGATAAGAAAGCGGTCATGTTCTCTGGGGCGTCAGTATGTAGTTCAGATTTATATACATTTTCATAAAAGCTCTTAATTGTATCATCAGTGGTTAAGGTTTCAAAAGCTTGTTCTTCAAACACTACATGAAGCTTATTTTTGACTCATATTTGGGCAGAACAGACACAAATGATTTGTGCAGACATTTCAATCCATCTCTGACTTTTTTCAGTGCAAAGTGAGACATGCATGTTGTGTTTTTCTTCATGTGGTCAGCTCCACAGGTGCATCCAATCACTAATTAAGACCCTTTACCTGCTGATGTAACTATTTTGAAATTCTATATCAGACTGTCTTGATATTTGGTAAATAACATTGTGAAGTGGTGAACTACCAGTCTGGACTGAAATGAGTCTGTGGTAACAGGTAATTCATTTTTAATGTCAAATTGAAAAAAGCCTTGAATATACCTTTTTTTTTCATATTTCACATGGCTTTTATTTTGAAATTATACATCAGATCGTCTTGACATTTGGCAAATAACATTGTGAAGTGGTGAACTACCAGTCTGGACTGAAATTAGTCTGGGGTAACATGTAGTTTATTTTTTATCTCAAATTGAAATAAGCCATGACCATATATGTTCCATAGTTCAGATAGCTTTTATTTGAAACGTCATATCAAAATGTCTTGTTATTTCCTCTTTTTAAGCAAGCATCCACTTCTAAAACGATAGACAAGCCAGTGGGGGGATTTTAAGTTGAAACTTTTCTTGTAAGGCGCTCTTCCCGTAATGCTTCTACTACACGCGCACCTTAAAATAGCGTGAGGGCTGGTTTGACTATCGTTTCTGAAGTGGAGACTGGCTTGACCGCAGTCTTGCGTTCACATCTACCGCGGACAGTACTCGAGTAGCCTACATGACACGTGCCCGAGACTACCTCTTGATGCGGACTCGGGGGTGCATCCGAATTGCAAAGTGCCTACACAATCTGTCAGTAGACAGTAGACAGTAGGCTACCTACTATCCGTGCTGTATACTGTTAGTACCTACTATTCAGTAGACACGCACAGTAAGCAGATATTTGTTCCTACTTCGTTTGATTCATTCAGTATGGAAGAGGCGTCATTTGCGTTACCCAAACCGGCCGCCTCCATCCTCGTTTTTTTTTTTGCTTTATTCAATTAGAGTAATGCACATATACAGTCAGGTAAACAACATCATAATGTACATAAAGTAAAAAACAGATTAAATAATAAAATAACACAGTAAATACAGGAAAATACAAATAAAAGACAGTAATATACAGTATATGAAGTAAAATAAACAAATAAAGATGCATACATAAATATGGAAATCATTATTTAAATAGAGGGGGAAAGGTTTTATAAAAATGCAGACATTAGTTAATTTTTTATTGTTAAAAGGAGCGATTTCCGTGGGGACTTTAATTCTAGATTAAACATTTATTAAATTAATCAATGCTCGTTTGTTTTGATTTTACGGTTAATTTCGCACAGCATTGTGGGTGGTAAAATACAATTCATTTCATGAAAGGATGCATCCGATCCATACTGCATAAAACCCGGAAGTTAGTGTCCATGCTGAAATGTTCAGTCTACTGAGGTGGGCCCAAAAAATGCCCACTGAATGACCACTAGGGTTCAGTCTACTGAAACTCCCTACTGAAAAGTCCGCACTGCATACTGAACTGTGGTTATTCGGAAAGGGCTGGGCACTGTACCCGAGTATGGTACGTTTGTACTCACACAGGTCAAATGAACCGGACTATGAGGTCAAGCCTTATGCTGCGTTCCATTTACCTCGGAACTGGGAAGTCGGAGCTGGGAATGACGTCACACCCGAGTTGAGCGTGTTCCAGTTGTAATATACAGTCTATGGTTGTAAGTCGGAAAAGCAACATGGACACCTCCAGGAGTACCTTTGTTTTGCTAATACCAGACGATAACAACACACTGCGTGATAATTTGTGCACAAAAATAACATGACAACATGTCCACAGATAGAACTTGCATGATACTATCAGTGTGATTGATTTAATCACACAAAAAGAGGAACATTCGGCAAAAAAACACTGTAGTTACAGCTTTAACGTACGGTTGATGCACATAGCAGCCATGTTGGATTTTAACTCGGGCTCCTCCGACTTCTCCGAGTTTCCGACTAGTAATTACGACTTCAGGGGGTGTTCCAGTTGACACTTCCGACTGGGAACTCGGAATTTCCCACTTCCCAGTTCAACTGGAACGCAGCAATAGACTGTAAGGGTCAAGCATATCCGTGCCAGGGTCCCTAGTGTGAAACCACCCATACAGATGTGAATCTAGTTTAAAACATGAAAATAAAACACTCATCAACCTAACCCAATAAAAGAAACAAGCATATATCTGACAATTATGAGTAACACAACTTTTTAAGAAATAATTGCAAATTCCATGAACCTAAAGCTCCTTGACGTACTGTGCTCTGTTAAAATACACTACCCATAAGCCTTTGCAACTCTCACGGAAGTCCTTTTCTTTCCTTCCGCCGTCGCTGAAGTCCCTTTTGGATTTACATCGGCGGGTGAGTTAACACAATCTTTATTAATCCGCGCAAATGGTCGCCTAATTTCACCCAAATCAGATAGATTATCGGTCAGAAATGATCGCCCTCTAAATGTCTGATGAAATTGACGACTATGTCGTGCTAAAACGTAGTTAATGTTTCGATCAGGACCGGAGTGCCATTTCTAAAGCCTGTGACCGACTGCTACTCTTTTCCTCGTCAAATTGGGTTGTTGTTTTTGTCATAATGGTTATCACTTAAGCGTTTCATACATAAACCCATTACAAACGGTCTGTGCGAATAATTACTTGTTCAGTTCGTACAGCTGAAATGGAAATGCATGAAGCAGAGTAGCATGGTTAGCTAACTAGCTACACACTGAATGTGCCGCAGGAGCTAGCAAGCTGGCGTTGTACAACACGTTTACCTCGAGGTTCAAAACACACAGGTTAAAGTGGTTAATTTATGCTTCTCGAAGGACCTGTCATTGCAAGTGTTGAATTATTTTACATTGTGTTAATTGCAGGAACCTCAACATTTCGTGTGTAGTCATTCATTGTAGCATTTAAAGCGAAGCTCCTTATAATTTCACTTTGCAACTTTGAAGCAAATGCAGTATTATAATGCTTAGTTGTGTTTTTCCTTTTATCTTCAGTCACCATGGCAGCCCTCAGGCCCCTCACAAAGCCCAAGATTGTCAAAAAGAGAACTAAGAAGTTCATCCGCCATCAATCTGACAGATATGTAAAGATTGCGGTAAGATTCAGTGTTACTTTCTTGGCATCCTTATGTTTGACCTTTTGTTTCTATATGCGATATTGTACCTGCAAGCAATTAATCCTTGTATCTCATTTTTTAATCCCCAACAGAAAAATTGGCGTAAGCCCAGAGGTATTGACAACAGGGTTCGCAGGCGGTTCAAGGGTCAGATGCTGATGCCCAACATTGGTTATGGTAGCAACAAGAAGACCAAGTACATGCTGCCCTCTGGCTTCAAGAAGTTTCTGGTGCACAATATCAAGGAGCTTGAGGTCCTGATGATGAGTAACAAGTAAGTTATGTGCACATGCAATCAAAAAGAGCGCAAGATACTTATGCCTTCATACCTAAATCTTCAAGCTTTCACAGTGTTTGGTCATTTTAAGACTTTTTCTGTAAGGCTTTCTGTTTTAGAAAACATCAATTGGATTATAACTGAAAGTGTTTGATAAAAGCTTTTAAAAAGATTCCTTGTAAAGGTGTATTGGCCAAACTTCCTGACTGATAGGGACATTGTCTTGGTAAAAACTTTTTCTTGTTGTCCAGAATGTGTGTCTATTTAAGACTGTAAAATAGTGGACAGAGGTTTAATTGGCAGGGAGCCCTTAAACCTCAGCTATTAAGACTAATTACATGTACACCATGAGAGCAAAGTGGGCAGCTTCAATGATTCTGGTTTGTTGGGTTATATCTGACTCAAGTCAGTTTGACTTAGATTTTTTTTAAACACTGAGCAAAGAGTAAAAAATGTATCTCATCAGTGATTCGAAGTTGGCCCCTGAAAAACATCTCAAAAGTTCATCTTATTTCAGAACACTATAAACTACACTTGCAATGTAAAGTCGAGCATTATTGTATTTAACTTACCAGTATTTACATTGTTGAGCAAAACTTAATCTGCTCATCTTAACTGTTCCAACTTCTATTCTCTTATCCAAACATGCGCTCACACACTCCCTACACATAGCTTCAACTCTTCTTTCCCCTTCCTTATTTTGTAGCTTTGTTAATTGTGTTTGAGGCAGTATTTACCAACGGTACATTAGAGACATACAAGTTCATTACTCACATTTTGAGATGTTCTCGATATTCCGTTTTCACATCAGGGGCTCTGCCCATCAAAACAATCACTGCAGCTGCAGAACGACATTAAGACGGCAAAAGAAGCTGCAGTATTAAAATGAGACGTAGCACTATAATTGTTGCATTTATGGGAGGAAAGTACATCACCAAACTTCACACTCACTTTTCTCTCTCTTTGGCATGCGCTTGTCTCTCGGGCACGCGCCTCCCTCGTGCTTCCTCTCTCGCTTGCAGTGATTTTATTGATAATCCAAAAAAGTTTGGGAAATATACCTGTGCGGTATGTAAATACTTTATTTAGCTTTCGATATGATGAATAATTTTGCCCTTTTGCTGTTTGTTATAATAAACTAAATGTCTTTGGTGGGGTTGGACCTGACAAATCAAGACATCTGAAGACACTGCCTTGAACTTTGGAATGGACTACTTTCACCAAACAGTATTCACTTTATTACTGTGGTTACTGTACGTTTAGATATGGGATGGCGAAATTGTTCTTTGTGTCTACAAACCATGAGTGATCCTTCCTCAGAATTAAAATGAGCCTGACAAAACGGGATTGAAAAAATGATTAACAAGAGACCAAAGCTGCAGTAGTATCTTAAGGCTTCACTTAATGAGGTGACTTGATGCTTGTTTCATATCCCTTGATATGTCTTTAGTGTAAAAGATGCATAAATGGACCTTTGGTATATGAATACCATTTCAGTAGGAAACCTTATACTTCCTGCTCAGTGTTAATTTAATCACTTACGTTGGGTCCTTTCCTCCACCTCTGCAGGACTCACTGTGCTGAGATCGCCCACAACGTCTCCTCCAAGAACAGGAAGCTGATCGTGGAGAGAGCAGCTCAGCTGGCCATCAAGATTACAAACCCCAACGCCAGGCTCAGGAGTGAGGAGAACGAATAAACTGGTTATTCTCAATAAACGCTTTAAAATGGTATCTGGCTTGTGAGTGATTTCTTTTCTGCATCTTATTACTTTATGGCAGTGTTGTTGGACAGGTTTGTAAATACACTATCAGCATGATACAGTTTCATGACTAACGACGAGAAGGACAATTATAAATGTTATGAAAGGACAGTTTGATTGCAGCTTTAAATAAAGATTTTTTTTATTTTTTGTTGGGAAAATGTGAAAAATGTCACTTCCAGACTTCCATTGAGAATCATCAAAATTTGTAGGTTTGTTTGGTGGATATTGCATCACAAATGTTTGTTTTTCCACAGCAAGACTTTTTCTTCCGTCTGCTTCAAGCTGGTATCTTTGGTGGGGTTGATGGGCTTAATTTCCACATGCCAAATGTTTTAACACATTGCAGCATGAATAGGGAGTTACAAATGGGGCAGTTCATTCTGTGCATGATAACTCTGAGATCAAGGCTGTTTTCACTCGGTGCACAAGCATCAGAGCAATCCAGAAAAGCTCACACATGAGTTGGCGTCTTCACCGATGGCTAGAGCTATGTGTTCTCGGTCGGGTAAATGAGGTTTTTCCCCTTTGGAAGAAAAAGAGCAAAGACCCTGAAGAGGAGTGTTGACCCGTATTGTGGAAGAAGGCCACATAACTTTGTATGAACAGTTTCCCTACAATGATGTCAGGTATAGGGAGATATAAAGGCTTGTTGCCATTTAGGACTGTCTTTGTTTTCTAAAATCTAATTATTTTTAAATTGCCTTAATGATAAGGATGATTATTTTCCCAATTTGGAAGTTACTGTTATCTGTAGTTCTACATAAAACATTAACTCTAGCATTTTACCTTTAACCATTCAGAACGATTACCTTCAATTTCATCCAAATTCAGACGTCTACCTCGTTACAAATCAGACTTTTGTCTGACACCTAAATTTACCATTCAGATTGTATTATACAAAAACAAACGAGTACACCGGGCTTGATGCATAGAAGTTGTTGACTGGATCTTAATTTTAAAACACTGAAAGGCAAGAATAGAGTAAGCCAAATAGGGATTCATACATATTCAAGTACTGTGTGCCTATTGGATGCCAATTACATGTCCATTCACCCGGGTTGGAAGTCTGTTTGGCATCATGTGTCAGTGTGTCACTGTCTTCACAAATCCCTGCTATGCTGACTAAATAAAATATTATCAGAAGTTATTACCTTTTAATGTCCAGCTCAGATTGTATATTTTTTGTTGTTTGGTGTGTGAAGTGCTCACTCCCTGCAGAGAAAGTTTCCATTGCATTCTGGCAGACAAACTGTGCCCCACAGCCCTGAGCCCTCTGCCATCTGCTCCTGAAAAACTGACATTGCCAGAGACGCAAAAATAAACATTACATCTAGTTCACCAGTCAGTTTGTATCTGGAAACCAAAGGAAAACCTTTACAGTGTTGGATCTTAATCTTTCTTCTTAAAAACAAAAAAAAACCTGGACCTGTTAGTGGATTTGTTTCGATAAAGACCCCCACAAGAGGGCTGGAAGTTCTCCAGAGTGGGAGGGGAAGAGAGAAACAGCAGGACAGGGGGAGGCTGCAAAGTCTGAGAGATGCTGAGAGTCTCAGGAAGAGGAACAGATTCATTTTTTCCCCCCCTGTCACTGGACACAAAATGAACATGTCAGCAAGGGTAGTGTTTGGAAAGGGGCGCCTCGCTCCTAAGCAGCTCGCATTCGCTTTCCCTCAGACGGAATCTCTGAGAAAAGGCTGCCGGTCTGCAGGAGGGAAGAGGAGGATGTTCTCTTTTTCTATCAGGTGTCGCCTTGGAGTCATCAGGGGGAGAACCAAAGGTAAAGCTACCAGAAGAGCTTAATCATGTTTTTGACAACTTTGAAAGTATTAATGTGATCTTATTCATTCTGTTTAAGAGAGTTTTCTACTTGTGTAGTCATAGATTTTGCAGTCATAGAAAAGAAGAGTTTGTTGCTGACACAAAAATCTTTGTTTTAATGAACAGATCTTTATTTTAAAATGCTTCAAGAGTCATCAACTTACATTTAGACCTGATTATGTTTAAACTGAAAAGACAACATGTGTACAAGATGTCTGTTACATGTTTCCTTGTTTTTCCTCAGCTAAGTATTCAATCAGATTTATATGGAATATGTGACATCCTCATCTTTGGGTTATTTTTTCTGTCACACTGATCTGTGCTGGCTGAAACTTTGGTATTCATTTTAGCTTCCCAGTCTCTTGAAAGTTGCATCTGGATGTTACCACCATGAGATGGCAGTGTGGTCAGCTGACAGAGGAGCAGGTTTAGATGCAGTCCATCCTTCAATAAAATCCTGTTATTTCCATGTATATAGAATTACAATGACGGCTACTCTCAAAAAAATATTGCTGAAAATTGGTAGGAAAAAAACCCCTAAAGCAGCATTCAATACTAAGCACAAAGTCAAAAATCAATCTTTATTCAATCTTAAACCCTTTTACATTCACTTTCTCTTCTGTTGGAGCATGTTTGTATGCCAAGGTCAATGCAAAAAGAATGCGGGTCCTCTGATCGTTATATCATCTCTCACTCTGCATTGATAATCTCGACTGAGGAATTGCAAAAGAATCAATTTTTACTATGAACCAACATTTCCCGCTTGATTCCCCGTTTTTTTTTTTTTATCAGTTTAACACACTACGCCATCTCCCTCTTGTCTTTATTCTGTCTGAAATTAATTAGTCTTGCTCTGAAAGACAACGCTCACTCACGTTGTAAATGGGGTATTAAGGACAAACGTCTCCCAGGAAATTATCCTGAATCCTGAGGAGCATTGAGTCCACAAGAACAGCTGACTAATTAGGCTCCATGCAACAACGAGTGGAAACATGGAAATGTTTGTAATCACTGTATACATTTGTCAAATACGCAGTCAAAGGGCGTACTGTCGATTTTAAAAATTTTGTGGCGGTATTTGTTTCTTTTTTCTCTGCTTCTCAAGTCTTCATGCTGACAACACTGTGCCTGCAGTGACCGAAACAAATGAGGCAGAAGAGGCCCAAAGGAGCCGCCAGTGAGGCTGGGGGAAGCCGTCTGTTGTTGTGTTAGTTGGTGGTGGTGGTGGTGGTTGCAGTGGGGCTCAGGGAGTGGCAGGCGTCAAAGTTTGAGTGCGAGACAAATGGTCAGACAGGTGTGTGGTGGAGGGTCAGTAGCAGACCCTCTTAGAGCCTCTGTTTTGGGGTCCTTTCACATTCCTGAGGGAGAGACATGAGATGCCAGGCCTCATTTTTGTCAAATCAGATTTAAAATGTTTTTGTTTTGTTTCTACCTGCACATCATTAATTTGTTTTCACATGATTACTATTTGTTCAGGAATTAAATCTGTCATTACAGCGTGAAGGCGCCACAACTGGCCTTCTTTTTAGTGCTCGTCATATCAACATGTTCTTAAACAGGCAGCTGTTCTGCACAGGAATCTTGCATATGCATTTTCCACTATGTGCTTATGTGTGTGTCTATGTGTGTGGGTTGAGGGAGATACTAGCACTGTGTGGATACAAGCTGTGTGAAACGGGTGCAGTCTCTTATGTGAGAAAAACGTGACACTCTGCAGGGCTCAGTATGACAATGAATGTGCAGGTGGTGTTAATTGTGCCGGGAGTTGAGTGTGTGCAGTTTTGTCGTGTCTAAGAGTGTGGGTGGGTTTGAGGATGTGTATTAGAGGGGTGTTTGACTTGGTGGGAAATGGATAAAGAGTGTGTGCATGTATGTATGTGTGTGTGTGTGTGTGTGTGTGTGTGTGTGTTTGTGCTGGGGGAGGGAGGGACTCTCGTGTGTGCCTGCCTCACTGAACCCCTCTGGCAAAGAGAGAGAGAAAGAGAGAGAGAGAGAGAGAGATAGAGCGAGGGAGAGCAAACACACTCACTCCAGCTCTGTATGAGAGAGAAGGGTTATGTGTGAGCTCATGTGAGCGTATGAACGGGGGGATGATAAACCCCTCTGGAAAAGGACGAATGATTAGTAAGAATAGCTCAAAATGGAACCGCGACAAGATGGCAAGAAAAGGACATGAACCTTTGCTCACTGCTTTGGATTTTAAAGAAAAACAGAGCTTGGTAGATTTTAGAATTTTAAGGATTGAGAGGGATGATTTAACAACATCTTCTTTTGTCAACAAGTTTAAAAAAGAGAGGACCATCTGAGGATCAGAATTTGCCCGTTGGAGCACAGATCCTTGCTGGCTTTTTGACTCAGGGGCAAGGGTTAAGGAAATGTTAGGGAAAGGAGTGAATGAACGAGGATGGTGTTGCGTCTGAGCGGCTGAGACTCCCGGGTCACGTACTCTCACCTCAAGTGTGGTGGGAACCTCAGCTCTCTGCCAACTGCTACAAATCAGCAAGGTTACTTCCAGAGGGGTGCTGCGCTGATTAAACTACAGCCATGCTGTGTGGTCTGAGGAGAGACGCCAAGAACAGCACTGGTAAGAGCACCGCACTTTGGACTATTTGTGTGTCAGGGGAGGGTTCACTGATCACCTGGATCAATAAGTACCCTATGAAGAGCGGATTATGTGTGGTTCATTGATGGTTCATCTAAGGGGCAGCACCTTCAGCTGAAAAGTATTCTGTTACCTGTCATCAATATAGCATAAAAGGGGATTCATGTGCTTATATGGTTGTGTTTGAGATTTAAATGTCTGTGGAGCTCTTCATACCATCCTGCCATGTGTAACTGGGGCAAATATAGCAAGGAAAACTGGGTCTGGCTGGACATAGCTTATAAATAAAGTTTCACATCTGAAAATAGCTTCATGATTTCATTGTCATTTTCAGTGCCACCCCCATATTTAACCTACATTCTGATTGGTTACGGGAGAGGTTGCATTCAGTGTCCTGAATTAATTCAGGAGTTAATTAACTCACAGGGTATTTATGCAGGACAAAAGAATCTTATTTTAGTCAGTGCAACGCTCCAAGGTCCTTTAGACGCTGCGTTTCTGCCAAACCTCATCCTTAAACCCCTAACTAACCTCCTCTGAGCATGGACTGTTTTTTTCTTCTGTCCAATAGTTGTTTCATTGTTGGGGCTGCTTATTAATCAGCTCCACCCTGAACTTAATTCTTGCCGTTAGGATGAATGATGGTTATTTTAAGCTTGGGGAGGATGACTTGAAGGTACAGTAGTGCTCAGTCACGTGCAGAATGTGGGGTCTGCGTTACCCAGAGCTAACGTTGCCTTTTGACTGCAATGACAGCTGCTGGACTGTCAGGGGCCCTCAGGAGTCCGCGTGGTAACAAGGCTTTTGTCCAGATTAATGTGTTTGTGATGTGTCACTCACGTTGTGTTTGTGCCTCACAGCTAGTGGATGGGACACTTGTGCAAGGATGTGTGTAAATCAGTGTGAAATACCATAATATATACATTGGCATTAAACTGCCAAGTAATTTTTAAGATATTCCTGTAGTTAAGGTCTGAATCATGAAGCTGTGAGCAGAAGACGGCTGCATTTGAGTGTTCACGGCCCACGCAGAGGTTTCAGGTCAAAGATTGTTTGACAAAGGATCCGTGCCTCTCAGCTGTCTAAAGGCTTCATCTTCAGTCAGGCAGATGTGGAAAAATGATGTGGACAGGGAGAAGGCAGTGGGTTTGATGCCCTCAGAGCACTTGCTTCTCCCAGTTCAGTCTTTGCAAATTAGCACAGTTTAAAGACAGATTGAACTGGGGGGGAATGGGGAATGTCATTACATGCCAGATTGATAAAAGGCCTGGGATGATAACTCTTAGATGATGACAGGACTAGTTTCTGAACAAAGGGAATGCATGTAATCCCTGCTTTAGTTTAACAGGGGGTTATCTAAGAACAACAGTGACAGGCAATAGTGCAACATGAATGACATTTAAAGTAGACAGTAAACAAGTTGTTTTATTCTCTCTATTTTCAATTTGTAAGTAATCATACATGACACCATGAAAATGTTTTCATGGTGTCAGTAAGTTAGCTTTGAGCTACAACTTGAACCCATTAAAGACTTTATTTGTTCATACTTTTGGCATATTGGCATTATTTAAATAAGCCAAATTAGATATTGTATTCTTCATTCACTTTGAGTCAATGGATGTACTTAACACTCAAAATGGATTTCTTTGACACTGAAGAAAACTCTTATAGATGACTTACTTTGGGCAACTTCCCGAGTTACAATGAGAATCTTTCCTCAACACTTTGAGTGGATTTATTGACGTTTATGCTCCTTTATATAGAAATTAATGAAAGGGTTAAGTGTTCTCTTAATCTATGGCTACGTGTATTGTGTTTATATGCTCAGATTGGTAACATTTTTGATGGCATCGCTGTAGCGCCCTCACAGTAAGGGTTGTTTAAAGAGGACACATTATACCCCTTTTCCACCTTTTCAAATAGTCCCCTGTGGTCTAAATGAAACATCTTTGCTGTGCTTTGGTCAAAATATAACATGAATCAAGAACTAGAGGAGGTTTGTGACCCTGTATAAACCAGCTCTCTCAGAATGCTCCGTTTTGGTGTGTGTGTCTCTTTAAATGAAATGAGCTCCCCCTGAGTTTTCCTGGTAGACATCACTCCTCTGTAGTGAGAGTAAAAATGGCAGACCTGCGCAAAAGTTTTGGTCTAGGCTGGGGGTGGAGTCCATGGGTGGAGAAACCAGGGGAGAGGAGGGGATTTTTTAACCAGAATCCAGCTTGTGATGTCACAAACTGAGAAAATTTGAAACGGAGCACTTTTCTCTGTGTGGTAAGACTTATGCAGACCACAAACAAAGGACTGGATGGATATATTTCAAATTTTGTGGGTCGATAGACACTCAAGTTACCGAAATATATGTTCAAAAACACTGTAAAAGTGGATTTTCATAATATGTCCCCTTTAAGATACTTGAGTTCCTTGCCTAACCGTTTGTCAGTCGGTTGTACACCAGTGTTTCTGTGTTTTATCAGCCGCAGTATCTATGTCTTTTTCATCTAACAATTTCTTATTACACAGTTCCTGAATATAAAATGCTTAAAAAGTATATAAGGTTTTCATCAATGCTTGAAAGCAGTCACTTAAGACTTAAGATGCCAGTATAAGGTGTGGCACTAACATGGTCCCTTCACTTTTTCAAGACTTCCACGCCTCTTTATGTGTCTATATATTGTTCAATAGGGCTGGGTATTGTCCAGAACCTCACAATTCAATTCAGATTCTTTGGGTTACGATTTGATTCGATATTGATCAATATGCTTCGACATCCGATTAAATAATACGCATAGATGACAGAAAAAACAGGAAGATTCATTACCATACCTTCTGATAATTGTTGAATACTGATGTGTGCATTATTTTTAGTGGTGTTACAGATCACAAATCCCACTGTTCAGATCGAATCACGGATTGATCGGTTATCGAAAAGACACAAACATTTATTTTTGATATAACTTTTCGATCCCTCAGCTGGACATGATTCAAGCTGTCCGCATAATCACTGCAAATCAAAATGCATCTCACATGAATCTAGTTAATGTAACACATCCTCTATTTTTGTTCACTAACTCCCTCTTAATTTAAAATGTGCTTTAAAATCTGAGAACAGACTGTGAAACAAAAACAGAATCCTTTTAAAAACAGTGGGGACTCTGTGTAATGCACATCACTGTATGGTGGCAACCACAGCGCCCCCACAGGAGCAGGGCTTCATTACATGCTTTCAGGATTTTCTGAATCGATATTGTATGGAGAAGCATATATTGCAATGCATTAATGGATCTATCTTTTTTTTGCTCAGCCCTATTGTTCAAACAGCTGAAAAGGTAATCCTCAGTGGACAGGATTAGAGAAGTGCCAAGTCAAGTTTCCTCCATCACTGTTGCTGCTGACATGCTTCTGTGGCTCCATTCAGGTTCAGATGGCTGGCATGCATTGGCCCTGCTAATCTGAGGCCAGCCCTGTGCTGTCAGAAAAGGGTCCCACTGTGTGGGAAAAAAAAGAAGAGAAAAAGAGAAAGACATCAGTTTCCTTGCAAAGCATATTGAGCATTTCCCGGCTTTTTGCAGCAGCTGCTGTAAATGACATGAAAATGATCTTTCACTCCATCCCCGAACAGTCCATTAAACGCATGCTGATCCTTTTGCAGAATTCCCATGCTTTAGTGATCACAAACATTGAGCCTGATGCCGATGTATTTTTGTGGTAAATTAATGGTTTTCAAAGGGCTCTACAACAGACAGAGTGGATCTATTCTAAACCCTTGATTCAAACTCTTACTCTCATTATCATAGAAACAAAGTGAGGCAACTCTCCAGGTTTCTGGGTCCTGAAAATAAAAACGTTGTACTAACAGTGTACTGCATGAGCAAAATGTGTGTGAGATGCAAATCAAATTGTTGGCTAATACGTGACTGTGTGGCTGAGTTCTGTTTCCTTTTCAGTCTGTAGTTTAAAGCATTGACCAAAATTCAAACTGTAGCAGTTTGAGAAACTGTTTTGCTCTTACATCATATAGGACAATAGCTAACGTGAGATTTCAGCCATGTTTCAGGCAGAATCCCCAGGTAGAGGGGGCAGAAAGCTAATGTAACCATTTGGTAGTGGTCGAAAATGTAATTTCAGCAAACATTATGTTAAACATTAGAATGTACTTCCCAACTATTTTGGTTAAAATGTTAGATATTTCAATACTTTTAGATACCACATTTTTAAAAACGCTACAGTCTCTATTATTTTAATGATAGAGTATCAAAAAGTGCTTTACGGGCGCTGGTGGTGTAGTGGTTAGTCCTTGCGCCCCATGTATGGACGCGATGGTCCTCCAGGTGGGCGGAACGGGTTCGAATCCAACCTGTGGCTCCTTTCCCACATGTCATTCCCCACTCTCTCTCTCTTCCTGACTTTCGACTCCACTGTCCTATCTCTCCAATAAAGGCACAAAAAGCCAAAAAATAAATCTTAAAAAAACCAAAACGTAACTAATTGATGGCAATTTTCAGATGCTCTTGAATACAGCTTACAAACTGGAACACAGCAGTGTGAAATTGTAACAGTATTTGAACTTCCAATCCTGAGTGTGATGTCAGAGGCAAATGGCTGCCGTGTGAACATGATGAAATTCACCATCTTGAATGCAATTGTGTGCAGCTGTCATGATGTGCAATGGATGCTTGTGCTCATCTTGCCTTCTGCTGCAGAGTTTCCCTTCATGTCATCACAGTGCTTCCTAACAGCACCTCCATGCCTTCCTGCTGTCTCCTCAGATGAAGGACCTTACTCAAAGGGGAGCAAGGAGTCTGGGACAACTGACCAATCGCATTCGTCCCAGAGGCGCAGCTTTTCAGGTACAATTCAGTCAAAGTTGACTGTATCTCTTTCATATCTGATTCATGCTACTGCACCCAAACAGAAGGAGAGTAATAGTCATGCGATGTTTGAAACTGTGTCCACTGTTTTATGCTTGATGTTGAACTGTTTGAATGCTTAGATAAGGTGGAAAAACTGCTTATGTGGCATACCTGTCATTTGCATTAAACCACACTTCTACTTCAAGATGAACGATTTAATAGCACAGCACAATGTGGAGCACAAGACAGAATGAGTCCTCTGACAACACTTTCTAACCACATATACATCAAGGTCAAACTCATTTTCATCCACTTAAGAACACAATTGGATTTCAATTTACAAACTGATGAGTAAGCTGTAAATCTCAATGAGTGTCTAATTTTTTAAATAATGCATTACATTTCTTTCCATTATGAGTATTAGTGTGGTGTTAATAAAACTGACACCGTCTTCCTCCTCCTCTCTCTGAACCTGCCACAACGATTCCCTCAGATTGAGAGATTCGAAAGAACAAGGAAAATACACGACAGCGAGAGAATAAAGTATGTGGTCGTGTGTCACAGAGCATTTCTGTGAGCCATTCCAGAAAGAAAGAAAGAAAGAAAGAAAGAAAGAAAGAAAGAAAGAAAGAAAGAAAGAAAGAAAGAAAGAAAGAAAGAAAGAAAGAAAGAAAGAAAGAAAGTAAAAGGAAGAAAGAAAGAGACTGTTGTCGCCTCTCAGATAGGGTGATTCTGTCAAGCAGACGCTGATGCTGACTGTGGATCTGTGCCTGTGTGTATCTGTCAGCAGACGAATACAGAGGAGTGACCACAGTGGACCTGATGAAAAGGGAAGGCAGCAGCCTTGGCCTCACCATCTCCGGAGGGTCTGATAAGGATGGCAAGCCCAGAGTGTCAAACCTACGGCCAGGTGGGCTAGCTGCCAGGTGAGATCTTTGCTCTATGATGCGATTAAAACCTGGCAACCAAAGCAAGCTGTCCAGAGTCGTTATCCTGCAAAGTTACGTCCAGATCCCCCTGACTGCTGGACTGTAGGTGTTGTGTTGGATCAGGTTAATGCTGTCCCACTATTAGTTATTACCTAAAACACAAGTCCCTTCAAAACCACATTATAAGTCTATGAATATAATTAGACATGATTTTTTTTTCATCTTTATTATCTTTCATGCTTACTTTACTTTATCACATTTTTTCATGACTTTGTTGAAATGGTCATACCCAATCGTCATTCCAGACAATTACTTGAGAATGCATTGCAACTTTTTTTTAAACGCAGAACAACTCATTTTGTAAATAAAGAACAGCCAAAAAAGGCATAGAAAACAACACAAGAACTAAAATGGAAAGAATACTAATAGAACAGGCGGGGCTAGGTGAGGTCGTGGGGGTGGAGTTGCTTATTTACAGACTTTCAGACTTCCTTTACTCATGCTCGCTTTTCACGCAAACTCCCTCCAGTGTTAAGATTGCGATATTTGAAATGTCTACTTAAGCTGTCGTTGCAGTCTTCTGCTGTGATATTGATTTCTAATTCTTTCCCCCTTCTTTCTGTTATCGTATTATCTGCAAAAGTGTGTTTCTGCATTATTTTATTTGTATTTAAAAAATTTCCTTCAGCTTTATTTTTATTTTGAATCAAATGCAGTACAAACTCATGTGTTAATGTATCCTCCTGTATATCTTTTAAAAGATAACTTCTCAATTGTGAATATAAAAAAAAATATTTCTGATCAAACTCATATTTTGAAGTTATCTTTTCAAATGAGTCCCTGAGGTCCCTGTCTAGTACGTTATCAGTCCTGTTTGGACTAAAACTTTGGTACCTACACGTTGTCTAATTGCTTTTGCTAACACTGCAATATAAATAGCGAATAAAAGAGTGGAGTTCCTCTTTGTATACCAAATGTTATTGACAGTGTACCATTTGTTTTTACTCTGGCGTTTGGGGTACTGTAAATCGCTTGAAGACATAAGCTACATTTCTCGTCTATAGTCCAAAGCTGCATGATGAGAATCTCAAACGTGAAAGGCCAACTCACTAAATCAAAAGCTTTTCTCTGCATCAAGTGTTACAAACAGGAGGTCTTCTTCTTGCTTTTGAACAAAATCAATTCAATTTATAGTTTGTATTATATTGTCTGACAGAAGACATCTTGCATTGCTTCTGGCAATAATAACTATTTAATGCAAGATGTTTTAGAGCTTGTTTTTTTAGCTCACAGATAGCCTAATTAACATTCGATTAAACCAATTTCCTTCAACGTCAACAGCATTACACTCATTTTCCCCTACATCAAACACATGAAAGTAAAATGTAGTGGATGATTCACGTTTTATGATGAATAAGCAAGCACACGCACTCACACACACACACACACACACACACACACACACACACACACACACACACACACACACACACACACACACACACACACACACACAGTTTTGTAAGAATGACGCAGCCCCTGCCGAAAATGCCTTGACCAAACATCGCTTGTCAAGTCTTAGGGGGTTTAAAGACAGACACTGTGCTAATTCTTCCAAGCAGCTTGTCCTCCCACAGCTGAGTTCATGCTTGTTGTGGAAGTGCTAGCTAATTTACTGAGTGGAGAGACACTCATGCAGACAGGAGAGAGACCGGCAGTGACATTGTGTGATGAGACTGGACCTGATGACAGGCCGCTCGCTCGGCTCTGCTGGTTAAGACGTCTCTCTCTGTCTGCTGTCTGCTGTCAGCGTTGAATGGCAGTAGCCCAAAGGTGAAAGGAGTGAGCCGGGCAGAGCTTTTATTTGATTAATTTGCTATTCAATCAGAATCAGAATCGGGTTTATTGCCAAGTACATTTACACATACAAGGAATTTGTCTTGGTGTATTGGTGCAAGAACGAGCAGAATGTAAGACAACATTCGCCCAGCAACAGCATTTCATGTTTGTCGATTTACTGCAGAGAGTCATAATGAAATCATCATTACTGTCTGGTGCAAATTAAAGCAACCAACCATGATTCCTTACATAATGTTCACATTAGACAATGCTCATTCTGTTTATACTATAGTTTTAATTTCTTTACACACAGCAGCATCAGACAATTAAAGCCCAAACAGAACAGACTAAAATATCAAATTAGACATCTCATTTTTATACTGACCAGTTTGGATCCAAATGTGCTGTTTGGCCACTATTTCTGCAATGTTATTATACAAGAAGCTGTGAGTTATGAGATGTGAGAGTGGAGGTTGTGAGCTGTAAAATAGAACTGGCTAAGAGCACAAGAGAGGATTTGGTTGATGTTGTGGTGGCATTGGCAACAAACATTGCAAATCAGAATTCCAAAAGAAAAAAAAAGAAAAAAATCTTTTCATCTGTTCATGCTTTTCGCAGGAGTGACCAGCTGAATGTAGGAGACTATATAAAGTCAGTGAACGGCATCAACCTGTCAAAGCTGCGCCATGATGAGATTATCAGCCTGCTGAAGAACATCGGGGAGCGAGTCGTGCTGGAGGTGGAGTACGAGCTGCCTCCATTCGGTAGGTGAAATTCTGCAAGAGGATTATTCTGCTTGATGGATGAGGAAAAAAAGCTCAAACATCTAAAGAAAGTGCTGTCATCAAAAGAAAGTCAAAGTTGCATAGCACCAAGAATCGGCATGACACTTAAATATGAGTGGCCCACAGTGTGCAGTGGTATCTGCCAGTTAAATCAGAGCGAAGACATTTATAAGTCCAGACAGCAACCTCATAATCAGCAGCTTCATAACAGTTTATGAGCATATTGTTAATTAGGGCCATAAGCTTGTAGAACAGTTGCAACAGCAGTGAAATATAACTCCAGATTTGACCTGGTCCACTGGGAGGTGAGGTCGTACATTTCTGTCATGTGACATGTGGATTTAACCTTGGGGCAAGTTAAAGGGGAATTCTTATGTTTTAAATTTGGCCTTCCACATGAGCGGCAGCCACCTTGGTTAAAACGCCTCAAGGTTGGGGAGCCGGTATACCTTAGTGGTTAGTGTACAGAGGCTACAGTCCTCCAAGCGGACGGCCTAGGTTCGAATCTGACCCGTGGCTCCTTTCTTGCATGTCATTCCCCAATCTCTCTCTCCGCGATGTCTGACTCTATCCACTGTCCTATCTAAATTAAGGCCTAAACGTTTAAAAAGTTTCCTCAATGCTACTTAAACCTGTCCCAAAATAGATCAATAGGTCTAATTAAATCAACCTTAATCAGACTGGATGGACATCTGTGAAAACGTGAGGGGGGCCAGAAACATCATCAGGACCAGGCAGTCAAATACATTTGTTATCTATAATTTTCAAACTACAAGTGAAATGTATGGAAATCAATATTTATCAGAAACATCTATTCTGTTTTCTTTAGTAGTTCTTCACATTTAGAACTTGTGCCTGGTATATTTGTGTTTACTACCCAACTCTAGGAAGAAAAGCTTAACATCAGTTGAAAATTTCAACAACAGATAGAAATCCATTGTTAATTAAAGCTCCATAGAGTCCAACAAAACCAAGACTTGAGTGTATTACAACGCAGAATCTGTGGGTAGCAAAATTGCTTCAGGGTTCACTTCTTACTCAGATTCCTCACCATTGTAACTCAATGAGTTCAGCTAAACTCATCTAGGACGAGAGATTAAACTGTGTAAAAGCAACTCATACTGACCAATCAAGATTGTACCCATAACAGTAAAACATACTGATCTAGCATCAGAGCTAGTTGGAGCACAAAGGCCAGGGGACTGATGCAGTTATAAGATTTAAAAGTAAGCCTCTGATGCTTTGAATCATGTTTATTTATGTTTTTCTAAGTTTGTTGACACTGAAGGGGTTGTAGCTGAAATACGGCTCATTTGTCATAAACACTATAAGAAAACATCCCAGCAACACATTAATTGTATAGATTACACAGACGTAATTAGAGTCAGATGCACTTGTGCTCTGAAGATTTTGAAATCATTTGATATGTCTTCATTTGCACATTAACACAGTCAGTGAGTTCTGCCATCTGCCCCTATTGCAGCTGTGTTGCTTTTAGCCCGGCTTATGTGTTTCACTCACACATTTCTTTCACGTCACGGTTTGCTCTAAGTTTGTGTAATATGCTGCACTGCTGCCTGTGCAGATCTTCATATTTGTAACGCCTTTGTGTTGACTTCAGTTGGGTTAGTAAACCCAGATAAACATAGTTATCCTGGCTATTTTGAAGCTGCTTCGTTGTACAGGCCTCAGGGCTTCCAAGAGTCATGTTGAGGTTGCCCGCACCTCCAGAAGGCTCAGCGTCCAATTTAAGCATGTCTGCAGCCCTCTCTTCCATCTTAAACTGTGGCTTTTTCTCTATGTTTTCATTTACTTTGTTGGTTTTTTATGTGTTTGTCAGACGCTTTCGTTTACTCATACACCAAAAAGCCATCTCTCATTAAGTACTGAATCAGGTCAAATGATGTCTGGATGTCAGTTCACTTTTTTATATATGAATATCCAAGCTACAAATGATTGTTCTTGGAAGCCTTTACATAATTGTGGAGCAAATCGACTTCATTGTGAAAACATTAGAATAGTATTGCATCAACAGTAAAATCTTAAAAATATCAATAATTAATATGTACAGTGTTTTCCACATGTAATTCACCAAATCAATACTTACTGGGTTTTACTTGATCAAGAAACCAGCCTCAGAAACAGAGATAGTCCCAAGGCGATGTATCATGGCCGCTCACAGCTCTGAAATCATTAGTGTGGGTCAAACATGGAGAATAATACCGCCCATTCCCATTCGCCCCCGCTTAATTAAACACATTTCCACACTTCTTTGTTCATTCTCCAGATTCAGCACTTACTCAAATCACACTGTGATCAAATATGTTGTAAAGCTTCACACACTGCAGATTGTAATGATCTGAATGTGTTCTGTCCTCTTCTCTTAGTCCAAACCCCGTCAGGAGTCATTACCAAAACCATAGAAGTGTGTTTACACAAGGAGGGAAACAGCTTTGGGTTTGTCATGAGAGGTAGGTGCTTGACCCGATGTCGTTTGTGAGATTTGTTTTAGTTGAAATCTTTAGCTTTTGGCGCTGATTTATTCGCTCTGTCCGTTTAAATGTTTTAGGAGGCTTCCATGAGGACTGGCGCAGGTCTCGTCCTCTGGTGGCGACGTACGTGAGGCCCGGAGGTCCTGCTGACAGGTGAGAACGTGGATTGATGTTTGTGTGCACACAAGTGCTGCTATTTGTGTTCCTTGTATGTCCTGAATGTGCATGAATGAGCCTATTCAAATAATTGTGTATGTGCATGCATGTGTGTATTTACTGAAGTTGTATGGCCTGATGGATATGTGTTTTGCTAATTGCCTTATGTTTGCCTGCAATGCAAAAAAAGTATCTCTATTGAATTACAATCTGTGGAATTACACTTATGAATGATTGAAATTTAAAGTTTAAGTATTAAAATGCATATGCATGTTTTTTCTTTTCACCAGCATACACTGCATGAAATTGTGGCTGTGACACATTCTGTTGAGTGTATTTTATCTTCAAAGCAGAAAGGGCACCACTCATCCTGAGGCTAACGCAACATCGCACTTTTCTCACACACACACACACACACACACACACACACACACACACACACACACACACACACACACACACACACACACACACAAAATGAATCTAGAGAACCAAATCACTGGAGCAACCGTAATTTGCCATCAAAGACTTTTACGGCCGTTTATCTCGCTTATCCTTCATCTCACCTGGGAGCGTACACTCATGTGGAACTGTTTAATGATTTACTGTGACTGCCCGCCTAAACGCTTGTATGAGCATCACTTGTACAGGTTACTTTATTCTTTTCCCTGTCTGCTTTCTGTGTTACTCTAGAGAGGGCACTCTGAAAGGCGGAGATCGGGTTCTGAGCATAGACGGGATGCCTTTAAACAGAGAGAAGCATGCAGACGCCCTGACCATGCTGATGCAGAGTGGCCAGGAAGCTCTGTTCCTGATTGAGTATGACGTCTCTGTCATGGGTGAGCACACACACACAGGGAATATGTGCAGGCATGGTTGGGCAGCTTTGCTCTGAGGGTAAATAATGTGGCTGTTATGGCTCTGTCAATGTGCGTGAGTGTGTGTGCTGGAGACGCCACTAGGGGAGTCACACTGGCCCATGAGCACAATTCAGCTCGGAAAGGGTAGATGGGTAATATTCAGTGTATTATTGTTACATGAGAGTCTCTCTCACTCTGTACCCATGTATGTTCAATCTAAATAGTTTTTAAAAAGCCTTATACCCTAGTTAATTCAATGCTTGTCAGACAGGGAGTTTCACCCCTTATTAACATTTCTTTAATCACACATGTTTGAAAGGGAGCGAGGTTTAGTATAACACCTCCCCAACTTAGGTGACTTAAAAAGAGACAGATTTGAGCAGGAATTGTGAAAAAATTGAAGCAGCAGAGGCCAAAATATCTCGACATTTAGGGGATTAAAGCAAGAAAACACTGGATCCTACATTTCCCACAATGCAATCAGCCTGGTTAATTCTCTTGTATCCACAGCTAGTGAAGCTTTTTGATATAAAAATGTAGTCCTCTTACTCAGGCCTAAACAAATATGATGTCATCACTATGACATTTATCTGAGTCTCTGGAGGTACAGATAAAACATGACACAGCCTTGGCAGTCATCAGCTGGACCACTAAAATGCCTTTTACTTGGTATGATCCTTTAGGAATAATCGAATCTATTACACTTGACTGAAACATCAGGTTAATTTTTTTAAATTAGATGCAGTTTGTTTTCATAAAGCTATAGAAATGAAAAACAGGCTAACTGCAGATTTAAACTCTATTTGGTCACCGTGACTAATTCTCTAAAAGAAATCTGCTCTACCCTGCTCTGTGTAAAATAGGGCAGGTCACCGAGGACTTTTGACACAAGTGACTTCTCTGTATGTGGAAGTTCAGGCCTCTTGCCTACAGAGTGAGCCAGTCAGAGGGTTCATCATTTTCAGAAAAATGTGTGTGTGTGTTTCATTTTTGTAATCTGCTTTATCCTATTCTTTATAGCGTGGGTTCCATTCTCAAAGTATTAAGAGCAATCATCCCGTCATTTTTACGCGGAGTAGAAACACTTCAACTGTCACTTCATAACTGCATTCAGAAAGTCCTTTTGTCATTGCTTGAGTCAGGATAGTTAAATGCCTAGTGTCAAAATATCCCAGCGTTAAAAGACAAAAAGTGTTCCTATATTTCTCATTTGTCATTGAGACAAACAAATATCCTCTACTGCCAGCTGAATAAACTCATGTGTCCAAACACCGTGTGCTAAATGTCCCATTTTCAGAGATGATCTTTTACGTACCTGTGATATAAAAACATCAAATAAAGGAAAGGAGACTGGCTTTTTAAAGACTCAACTGTCACCATATTTTTGACATTATTTTTCCCCTCAATAACTAAATATTTGTGTTTAAGGTGTTGCTCCTCTGTGTGGTAATCATGTAGAGAGTTTCACCTATAAACTACATTAACAAACATGCAATAAGATGCATTTAAACTACAAACTGAGTCTAAAGACTAGATTTATTCATGTTTGAAAGGTTAGGATGGAGTGCAGTACATATGGGAATTTTAAACTAGCACACAGATAACGATGCTGGGAGAATACTATAATCCTTTAGAAAATCAGTGTAGTGTTCTCTTTTTCATTCCAAAGGTGGAAAAGGTAGTTGCTTGTTCATGATTTAGATGCATCCAGTGATCTTGTCGGCCTCCATCATATCTGTGTGTCATATCTGTTTCAGAGGCGGTGCAGCAAGCCTCAGGCCCTCTGCTGGTGGAGATAGCGAAAGGTCCCTCTGCCAGCTTGGGGATCAGTCTCACAACGACAATATACAGGAGTAAACAAGTTATTATCATCGACAAGATCAAGCCAGCCAGCGTGGTGGAAAGGTAAAACCCACATTTTACGAATTGTACGCCTCCTTCATGTTTCCTGACACTAGCTGCCTCTGTGTCGCTCTCTCAGGTGTGGAGCGCTTCATGTAGGAGACATTATTCTGTGTATAGACGGGACCAGCACAGAGCACTGCTCTCTGATGGAGGCCACGCAGCTACTCGCCAGCTCCTCTGATGTTGTCAAACTGGAGATTCTGCCAGCGAGTCAGAGCAGACTTCCTGTTAGGCCACAAGACACAGGTATGTCCTCGAGGGGATGCAAACAACACAGCAGATCCCTTGAAAGACACAGGAAAGACACCAAAGAGATGCGAGAATCATCAGAGAAAAAATGATTTCTTGTAGACTAAGCAAGTGACCTATTTTCTAATAAATCAACTGTTTCTAAAATGTCGTAAAATATCAGTCAATTATTCAGAATTCAAGCTTACTTTGCCAAATTATTTATGTCAAATAGACCATCAGAAAAGCTAAAGACGTGTGATAAACAATCACATACAGCAGTGAAGGGCTGTAAATCTTCCCGCTGGAATCAGAGACTTAAAGTGAATCAGACACAAGAAATATTTTATTGGGTATTTGTGTCATTTATTAAGCATAATGAACTGATTATATTTATGTTCTTTTCTGAAAACGAACTATAACTTCAATCTTCTTCTAACCCTAAGCTTTGCTGTTTTCAACCTACGTGTAATATTAGTATTACATATGCATACATTGGCCCACTGCGTAGATAATTTTTGCTCTTTAAAAAAAGAACAAACAAAAAAAAAGGTCATATGTCACAATTTAATGACACATTTTAATTTTTTTTCGTGAAAGTGAAAATCTGGAAATGTGCAGTGCAATGCAATGCAAAGGTTGCAGATCTTCCGGTGCCTTGTGGGAAATATGCAGTCCACAGTTTGGACTTCCAGCACGTTGTCCTCAACATATGTAATGTGACGGCTCTGCTCTTAGTTATTTTACCTAAAGCTGTAAGGAGCCTGGCGGCCTCGCAACAGTCTCATTCTATACACTGTGAATCAGCCTGAGTATGCGAGTCTTTGTGTGTGTGCATGCTGCCAGCAGCAATCCTTCTGCCTGTGGATACACACTCCTTCATATGCCACTTGCGTGCACACAAACATACACTGGATACATTTTTTTCTCCATCTGAGATCATGCTCGCACCATGTTCTCCACACTCTTTCTGGGTCAGCAGCTGCAGGGCTCCTTTACATGTGAGCATGGGACAAATCATACAACAAGACAGAGGAAAAGAAGATGTAGTTTGGTCGTCTCTTGGGTCACTGGATTCTCTTTTTTTTCAGTGTGCAGCATTTCACTCTCATCTCTATTTACTGAGAAAACAAAAAAACTGTATTTGGTTTACCATCTGAAGCTCATAAAGCTCCTATTTTTATTCATAATGGAAAAAAATCAAGCATCTTTTTTTAATACTTGGGTGTGATGATCGACTATTTTTTTGTCCTGAAAGGCCGTATTTAATGTGTCTGCAAAAGGCAAAACAAAGAATGTATTTCCTCCTCTGACTGAGATCTTTTTGAGCAAAATTCTTGTTTTGTTTTATACTTCTGTGATTCTAAACTTCCTAACAAAGTCCTAACAATCATTCAGTCAATCAATCAAAATGCTAATGATCAGACTCTTACTTTAACAGAGGGTTCAATCCTTTGATGAGAGCATAAAAATATCCACTTTACCAGACAGCTTGAACTGCATATGCTCCTGTTGACCGTTGACCTGTCCCCTGTCAAAGTGAAGCACAGGCATCCCTTCACTGTAATATAACAGGCATGTAACTCATCCTCTGAAATTTCTATTTAATAATGATTCACTTCAAGAATTAGGCACCATGCCGTTATGATAAAATAAAACCACATTTTCACAGCTTCCTTTCCTCCAGGATAAGGCGTGATTAAAAGATGCAATTTGTCTAATCTCCTCTGGGGATTTAATAAGACTGATACAGCCACTGAGAGATTAGGAGTTAATGTTTCTTTCCGCCCGCGAAGATGGCAAAAACATCATTTCTTGGAGCGCTTCCCCTAGGTGGGCTTAGCGTAAGCCAGCCGAGCTGAGTCTTTACAGGTTTTTGATTGAGCTCGATAGAAACTGGCTCTCTGAAAAGGGCCGGAGGGTCTCCTCTGTGTATTCTGATTACATACAGCTGGATTTAACCAGGTTTCATGAAGATGGCAAACCTCACAGGCACTAATGCAGTCATCCATGTTTCCAGCAAATCCTTCATCCATGTGAGCAAGTTGTTGGAGATTAGACCCTTGCAAATGACACATCAAGGATTACTGTCACATGTCACTGTCTGTGACAATTTCAGCTGCATGAATCTGTGAATGCAATGTTAATTAGGGAGGTGTGTGTCATACAGGAGGTCAGTATTTTCCCTTTGAATGTTTCACAGATATTTGACCAAATGCAACTTGTTATACAGGCTTTAAAATGAAGGGTAAGATCCCCTTCAGAATAGCCACATTTTGGCTCTTTGTGTCATTCAAAGTGCAAAATAAAGCCGAGTTTATTATCAACCAGAGTTAAAAACATTTAGACCAATCAGATGCAGAAACATGCCTCTGTCATCATCAGCAATCAAGCGCCCAGCTGTGCCCAATCAAGGTTGACCACATGTCTCACTTCTAGTTTGAAAAAAAACAAAACATTAGATGATGCCAAGCAGCCAACTTTCTCAGATTGCTTTAGCACCTTTGGGCTTTTTTTGAAAATAAAATGATCGACATGATCTCCAGTTTGCACTCAGCTTATTGGAAGCTTGCTGGAAAAAGTTAAGATATTTTTGTAATGTTTTTTTCAGACCCTTCACCACTTCACATTGAGTCTGTTGAGCACTGTGTCTAACTGATTCTAAGAAGCTCATCAAAATACATTACACCACAGGATTAAATCTACTGTACCATGTCCAAAACAAATTACAGATCAATTACCTTGCCAGGCACTGTGCAGTGTGGTTCACATTTACACATTGGAATAAAAGCAAGATTTCATGGCTATGATCTATAGATGTGCACAACAGAGGAGTGGATCTGTTTTACTTCATGGATGCATTTGCCTCCGTTTTGTTGCAGTAAAAGTGCAGAAAAGCAACCATCACCACTGGGACCAAAGCAGCAACTACTGCCATCCCCCACATGGCAGCCACGGCAAGGCATGGAGCAGCCCGAGCCACCCACACAACCAGCAGGACCACTGCAAAAGTAAGTTATCACTTGTGACAGCACTGCTGCTGGCGAGACACCATGGAGGGAGCCTTTTCTTCAGCATGTTTGTTAAATCTTTTCCTATAGGTTTACTCCAAGCTCGTTACCACTTTTCTTTTCTTTTTTTTGTTGCATGTTTTCTTTGAGCACACTCTGATCCTGCTACTGACGCTGTACACAAAATGTCATGTTGGTACCTGCCCTTTGAAATGCATAGGTGCTATGTCTCCTTTTAGCTCTGGTGAGTGGTGGCTTCTCCCCTTCCTCCACAGCCACCTCAGGCTTCAGCAGCCAGGGCAGTAGCACATTGCCCTGCCCCATCCCAACCATTGCCCCCAACAGCCCTCGCAGCTCCACCGGCAAGAGGAGGACCAGGAAGAAGGACCACAAGAGCTCATGTATGAAAAATTTACCTCTTCTTTATTGCCTTACAAGTGAATGTTTTTTTTTACAAACTAATTACAAAGAAACTTTAAGAACCACTTTGTTATTTTGCTCAAACATTTAAGGATTTGCCAAAATAGAAACATAAGAATGGAGACACAAAAGTACTGTAATGCTTCCCTCAAAATTTTAGCGAGGTAGTGATGCACCTTAATGATATCTTGAAGGTTACAGTTTCTGGTTCTGCTAGGTGGTTTGTGTGTCTTTTTGTTGTTTCCACCATACAAGTCAATAAAATTAGGCTTATAGCAGAAATGTATCTCTGTATAATGTAAAAACAGTTCAATAGCACCAAAAAAGTAAAGTTTATTTATGTAGCACCTTTCAAGAAAAGACGTCACAAAGTGCTTCACAATAAAGAATTGAGAATTTGTAATAGGCTGTGTTAGTTTTAGTTAGCCACATGTGCCTGACAAACTGGCAATTGAGTATTTCCAATAAAATAATTCTAAGGAGCCCTGCAAGGCTCAGGTGAGAAATAAAAAACATGTTTGTAAATCCATTCCTAGGATTTACAAACCCGTGCGCACAGTTTACAAATCCTTGCGCACGGATTACAAGTCTGTGCTCATGGCTTACAAATAGATTCACATGGTTTATAAAGTGTTCGCAGAGTTTTGCAAATCCGTGAGCAGGGATTTGTAATAGTACGGATTTGCAAACTGATTTCTATTTTTTTCTTACCTGAGCCTTTGGGGGCTCAGTAGAATTCCAAGACTACAACCAATTTTTTTTTTAAACTACCAACAAATTAAATAAAGACAAAAGAACTGAGCATTGTCATAGATTTCCATGAAAAAAACAACAACAACCTAAACCCCATTACCTCTTAATGCTCTTGTAGTGCCTCTCTAAGATTTTAATGTGTCCCCTACTTTGGCTAATGAACAAAAGCCTGTGAAACTTATAGGATTCTCAGAAGCTTTAACCTTTGTTTTTTGTGCATATTAGCAAGTATAAGTAGGCTAACGTACGTCGACAGGACATGAATAAAACTGCCATATACAGTACAGTATTTATAAGCAGCATGTTAGCTTGTCCTTTTAAGCCATGGGTTGTGAGAAGGTGAACATGCTAGTATTAGCATCTAATTGTTCATTAGTTCAGGCAAAAGTACCTCCTAGCATAGCCATAGACTTTTATTCTCGTCAAGTATATTATTTAAATGATGTTAGCATTAAAAAAGGACGTTTGAATCACATTAATTTTGTTATACTGGAGGCAAAAAAAACTCTGATAATGAGAACCGAAAGCTATCTGAGAGCTAAGGGCTTTTTGTTGGTAATTTAGGTGAACTGACCTTTTTAAAATGTTCACAGCTTTGTTAAACCAACTTTCATTCCTTTTTCACCCCCTCAGTGTGTGAACAGACTTGACTGATCCCTAATGTTAGCATGGCTGACGCAAACTCTGATATGTGACTCATTCCCTATCCATTCCCATGTCCTCTCTGCGGGTGCATGTCTCTTACCCCCCCCACCACGGTGTTTTGTCCATCACAATCCCTTGTTCCCTTCATTTATCTGCCACTTCACTAATATCTATCTCTGATGTGTGTGTGTGTGTCTCTCTCTCTCTCTCTCTCTCTCTCTCTCTCTCTCCCTTCCTCCACCCCACTCTGTCCCACAGTATCCCTGGCGTCAAGTTCTGTCGGCCCAGGGGGGCAGATTTTTCATGTGGAAACAAGCGAGGTTGTCCTGAGGGGGGATCCGCTCACAGGTTTTGGAATCCAGCTGCAGGGAGGTGTCTTCGCCACAGAGACCCTGTCTGCTCCCCCAGTCATCCGCTTTATTGAGCCCGACAGCCCAGCTGAGAGGTAACACGCTGAGACACCTAACAAAAAACAAATATCATAAAGGGAGTCACCTTCAACTAAACTGCCCCAGTGCTAATCATTCAGCCTCGTGTGAATAAAACAGCTAATTTTAGCCTGATGTCTCGATGAGTATTAAGCTGAAGGCATACGCTTTAGGACTGCAATTGTCTAATGCAGTGGTTCCAGAAATTGGAACTTATATGAATTAGAAATCCACTTTTTTGCTATCCAGTATCAGCTTCCTATGTTTGTGCTGTGTTTAAAAAAAAAGAAGGTAACACATGATTTGATCAATCTTATCCCAAAACCGACTTTTAAAGAGAACCACATCTTGATTACCGATGTTCAGGATGGGACAACATGCTGCATACTTTGTCTCCAGGGGGTGCCAAAATTCACACTGAACTGCAAGTGCTGGTTTAAGAAATATATTTCATGTTAAATGTTGATGCTATTTGGTAAAAGATTTTATTTCATAAGGATAACATCTATTTTTACTACCCTAATGTCTACTTTATTAGTAATGTCACAGAAGTGATGTAGCAATTCAAGTGCAAATATTTAAGTGTTGTTTGACATACAGAAAGTTTAACATTTTGTTCTTGAAATACTGCTGCTGTTATTCACAACTGATTTTGGGTTCAAAGTAATCCCAGACCTATACAAAACAGTTTAAAACCAAACAGGAGGTATTAGCTGGAAACAACCAAGATTGTATAACAATCTAATCAATTATCTAATCAGATTTCTTTGAACAACTGGGTCCACAGGATGATTTCTTCTAACATGGATAAAGTGGTAAAACCCTTTACTTTTAAAAGCCTTTATTGTTAAAAAGACATTCACAATGACATGCATTGACATTTGCTTGGATGTTACTGTTGCTCTTAAACACAATGAAGCAGTAGGAACTGTATATAATAATATTTTAAACCTGCTCTATCAGCAGTTTCACAAGATTACATGTGTCGGTATTTGACACAGTATGAATAAATAATGATTTTATTTTTTGATGGTGAAAAGCCCCTTATATTAGTCTGTAGTACTGTATTGATCAAGGCTACATGCTGCAGTCTTATTAACACACAGCTCCGATCAGACCAGTGCGCTGTATTTGTCCTTGTCTTGTAAGATTAATGATGGTGTCTGCAGGCGGTGCAAGGTCTTTCCCCCTGGGTCTTGCACCACGATTAGTCCAGGAGCAGTCAAGATAGAAGTGACTCAAGTACAGTATCCGCCTGTGATGTTGGTGTCCCAGCCTACACACAAGGTTAACAAGCAGCTGTGGTCAGTGACTTAATAACAGTGGACAGATCTGCTGTGTTTTCCCTTGTAATTAGGGGTCTGATTAAATGTGTGATGTTTGTTGTTTTCTGGATGTAAATGCACTCGCCTTGCTGAAGTGTCTTGTGAAGTTCACGTAAAAATCAGTGTTCAAGTGCGTTTATTTCAAGCCTGGATGCTTTTTTAATTTCATGTTATAGATGGCGTTTTAAACGGTCATCCTATATGACATGTGGTGTCAGATAGCATGAATGTGTCACTCGTCAGAATACCTTTACTGAAAGCAGAAATCCAAACAAAGCCTTGCTGATACTTGTGTGGACATAGTGACTCCACTTGAAGATTTGTTTGTACACTTTAGTGTCTCTTATTATAGAGGAAGACAGTGGGTAGAGTAGTAAACTGGGATGAATGAATGATGAATGACACGTGACAAATCACCAAAAGTTAGAGTGGAACCTGAGCCGCCCGCTTTGTGGACTGTAGCCTCTGAAAGTCCCTGGAAGATAAATTGTAATGATAAACAGAGTTTATAACCTGATATTTTGCTCACTTGTTCATTATCTAAGTGTTTTGAGGAAAACATCCCGATGTTCCTGCTTAATGCCCCTCATACTGCTGTATTGTGTTAGAACCAATGCTCTGAGGGTCTTGAAAGTTCTACTTATTGAAGTGTTTTTCTTTCATATCTGATTTTGAATTTATTTAATCTATAGGGACAATGCAATTTAACACGGTTTCAATACAGAGAATGAAACTGATGAGCTGCATAAAGGGTTTATAGCTATTGATAATTTCCAACTCTTGTTCCTAGTTTGGCCTTTGGGTAAACAGAGTAAAATGTTCTACATTTGATCACATAAAACCCCATAACACTGTATGAGGATGCATTCAAATACATCTGTGAGTTTGTGAGCTGACTGCTCATTTTCTTCATATCGTCGGGTGTTTGTTTGATCTATAAATAAATAATTAAGCAAACCATCAGTGATAATAAAGTAGGCTTTATAACAGCAACACCTTTTTCAGTATAATGCAAAACATCTCAAAGACAAGAAACTCCAGCCTAGAAATGAACCTAAAGACCGCATTAAGACTTTATGAAACAGTTTTCAGAGTGTTGCTGGTTCGCGTGCTGTTGCCGAGGGACCTGGCAATGAAATATAAACATGCAATATGATATTAAGGCTCTGGGAATTCCTGACTAAATCAAGTTTAACTTGAAGACTTCAACCGTTGGTCCTGGGATAATGTCGTGCTCATTGTCACTTTTTCTTGAATTATCAAGACTACAAATTGACATTTTTGAGGGCAAAAAAACAACATACAGTAATGTATGTTTTAAAGATGTGACATCCTATAACATTTTCAGCTACTCACATGTCTTAATATTTGAATATCTTAATTACTGTATTAACATTTGTGGGAGATCTAGTATTAGAAAGGACCTTTACTTCCACTGATGCGCTTTTGTGTGTGTGTGTGTGTGTGGTTGTGTGTCAAGGTGTGGCCTGCTGCAGGTTGGTGACCGATTGTTGTCCATTAATGGGATCCCAACTGAAGATGGCACTTTGGAAGAAGCCCATCAGCTGCTCAGAGACTCGGCTCTGGCCAATAAAGTCACAGTGGAGGTCGAGTTTGATGTTGCAGGTATCATATTGAGTAGATATCTAATTGTGAAACTGGAGTGTATACGTGATCCTTCAACCTAAAACGTATCTTTACTTTATACAATTATTAGAGTCGGTGGTTCCCAGCAGCGGCACCTTCCACGTCAAACTACCAAAGAGGAGAGGAGTGGAGCTGGGCATCACTATCAGTGGTGAGTTGGGTAACACTGAGGTGTACAGCAGGGGGCAGTGTTGTTACAGATCACCACACGTTATAAATCTCCTTTGAATCAATGTTCTGTGATCCATAAAACTCAGGCTTGCAAAACAATGAGTGCACATACCTCATTACCTCTGAATAATACTGGCCTGTACCAGTGTCCATCATTACCCTTTTCTTTTTGCTCTGGCTAGTTCTAAAAAAAACCACAAACCAGAAGAGTTTTATAAGTGCAACAACATGAAAAGAGTATTGGTGGTTATATTGGTAAGAGTTAACATAGTTTTATCCTTACTTATACTGACATAAATATGTTCTTCTTTAAACAGCAAGTAAGAAACCTGGCAAGCCCCTCATCATCTCTGACATCCGTAAAGGAAGCATAGCACACAGGTACGTCCTATCATCAATCATGGCTAAGAGTTTTAATGAGAAATTGTTGTTTAATGGTCTAAGGTTTTCATTTCAGGTCACGATGGAGAAAAATGATTTCGAATCACTTTACCACTCAGGGTGAACAAGGTTTTTGAGGCTTATGTAGGATTATGAAAGAACAAAATAAAATTGTTTGGTGAATCCACCGTGTAATACGAGCCTAATTGGATTGAGCTATCAAAATGGGATCAGTAGGGCAGAGCAGACACATTTCAGATGGGCTCAGTGTTGATTAGGTTGAGGGCGAGGTTAGGGTCACCCCAAAGGATCCCACTGAGACACTCAGCTAATAGGATTCTCTTATTGAGTCAGAAGGAAGCGGCTCCCTGCATGCTCCCAGTTAACAGTTGTGGTTCTCTCTCCCTCTCTCTCCTCTTTGTTCCCGGCAGAACAGGCACTCTTGAGCCTGGAGACCGGCTGCTGGCCATAGACAGCGTCCGGCTCGAGAACTGCACTATGGAGGACGCAATGCACGTCCTGGAGCAGGCCGAGGACATGGTCAAACTTCGAATACAGAAAGATGAGGACAACATTGGTACTTCAATCCATTTAAACACCAAACACATTACCCATTATAGACGTAGAAGGGGAGGGTAGCAGAAGTACATTTAGCAGTTCTATTAGTGTTCAACTTGCTGCTACATTTTACTCAACTGAATTCCACAGTTCAGTGAAGAGGATGTATTTCTTCTCCCCTGCATTTATTTAACAGCTCAGGATTCTAGTTTATCTTCGGTTTAAAACAAGATGAACTTGAAAATCCTCACAATCAACAAACTTATTTTTTTCTTGTTGTTTAAAGGTACAGTATGTAGAATTGCATGGTAATGTTTACATTAAAATATCTAACTTAAATTAAAAGATGACTTAACCCATGTTATATATATTTTTTAGTTGAGTACTTAAATCACCTCAAATATTTCCAAAAGTTATCAAAGCCAGAGAAATCCGTAGTTTTATAGTTGTAACGTGACGTGTCTTGTAGGCGGCCGCCGTGATGAGTGGCCATGATAGACACGAAATGTTGATCGTTGTCAAGGAAACACCGGATGTTACGTCAAAGACCGCTGCATAAGCTAGCGCTAGCTGCTACTGAAAGCTGCCGCTCTGTCGCTGTATGTGCTGCTGTGATAAAAAACGTCATGCAAATTATACTTGGATACATCGTCAGTACACATATTGTCTTTCTCAGGTCGGTTTCGCCCGTTCGTATTGATTCGTTCGTTTTTACTCCCATAATACAATGCAAGCCTCGACGTAATCTTCTGTTATTGTTTTGATTGAGAGCCCCCTAGCGGCGGATTTTACATACAGTACGTTTAATATAAGTTTCTTATTGTGACCATTTTTGTACATCTCTCCTGGTTAATGGCAGTTCCACCAAAGAGAGATTTTTCCCTTTGAATCTTCTCACATGATTCCTTCAGATAGCTGCCCAGGGCATTACGACATAAAATTATGTTTTTTTTTCAGAAATAAGAGGGGAAGAAATGGAAAGAAAGTACTAAAAATAAACTCCAATTTCAGCTGAACTTTGTTTTTCATTTATTTTTTTCAACACTTCTCTTTGATCTCATAACCCCTCAGGTTTATCTTGGGACCACTTTTAGTCCCTCCAATCAATCTGCTTTTTATTAGGTCCATAACAGTGTCAGACAATACAAGCCGGCAGAGTCAAATGTCTTGTTTCGTCAAACCTTTAAATATAAAAAAAGTTCTGATATAAAATCAAATCCGTACAGCAAAACCTGAAACTATGTAATGTTGGCATTTTTCTGTTATTTGACTTTAATAATGGTTACAGCTCAACACTATAGTAAAGTGGTTCTGTACTGGTATAGTGTTAGGACCCAAAGAGGTCAAAAAGCTCCAGCAATACATGAATTATAAAGATTCACTTTATCAACAAATGAGATCTCTAATTCGTTGATATATTTGATCTATATACTTTGCTAGAAATTTCCACTCTGCATAAAAGTCTCAGGACCCACCAGCAACTACTATTTCTGATATTTCTGAAACTGGGCAATAAAAATTGCCCAGTTTGGACCTCAGAAGGTACAGAGCATATGCCAGAAAAGAGACGGAACACAACAAACAAGACTTAATCACTCTCATCAGTAGAAACTGGCCCTAAAATATTCAGAAAAAGTACACTGAGAATAAAATGAAAAGGAGGAAATGGTCCTGTTGTTATTTTGCACAAATGTTTCTCTTTTTTTGTCATCTTCACAGGGTTCAAACTGTCAGTATAATCTTATGTGCTGTTTCCTTTGTGTAGATGAGTTGGAGATGTCGGGCTCTATAATCTACACAGTGGAGCTGAAGAGGTATAATGGACCCCTGGGCATCACCATTTCAGGCACAGAGGAGCCCTTTGACCCCATCGTCATTTCTGGTCTGACAAAAAAAGGCCTGGCAGAGAGGTGAGGGGAGGGGGTGACACTCAGGGGTCAGGATAGTTATTTAAGAAGACCGTGACACTTAAATTTGGTTAAGGGTGAGTAAAATCTGTAGTCCCATTCTTTGGAAACTTTTTTTCTGTAAAATAAACAGCACAGTTGACAATGGCTGTCTCGTCTTTTTCTGTAACAAGAAGCCTCTTTGTTTTCTGTCTCAGTTGCTGCATTGGCAGCCTGACAGTTCTCCAAGCCAGCATGTCGGTACTGTCTGGTGTAATCTGGTAACTCTGTCTCCTCTGCCCTCCTAACCCCGCAGGACCGGGGCCATCCACATTGGGGACCGAGTCCTGGCCATCAATGGGGTCAGTCTGAAAGGAAAACCACTGAGTGAGGCCATCCACCTCCTGCAGATGGCGGGGGAGTCGGTCACCCTTAAGATAAAAAAACAAGCCGACCGTACGTTTTTGTCAACTAATTGTTTTAACCTGTCATAGCAGTTTAAAAAGACAGCTTCTGAATGCATTACAGGAATAACTGCAAGCTACAAAGATAGGCGTCAAGATAGCGTCATGGCACTCACAATCACTTTCGCTTTTTCACATCTAAATATGAAGTATGTGTTTCATGGCCCTGGAGCATTCTTTCCAACGAGTGGGAGACTTTTTGTTCCAGTGGTTTTCGTACCAACATTTATTCTGTAGAACTTTTTTTCCATTTAATCTATTTTTGGTAATCTTGGCCATTCCCATGCATTCCTGTGATTTCAATTTTTATTTGTAGAAATGTAAAAGAAACCTAAAGCCTAAAAAGACATTAATTTGAGGCACAAAGACATCGATTCAGTGTTTCATGTTTGCACTTTCAGATGACTGAGTGCATTTCTTCTCCCTGTTAATGTAGTTTTACCTCACTGCTCATTCCCAGGTTCTGATAGACGCCATCTGTCAGAAAGAGAAGCTGCGTTTTTAAGTGACACCGAGGATGATCTGACAGACTTCCAGAAGACCAGTAAACACTCAGAGATCTACTCTGCCACTGTGCCCAGTATAGACTCTGCAATGAGCTCCTGGGATAGCTCAGGGTTTGACGCAGGCTACGGCAGCCAAGGTGGGTTAACTCCAGGATACTGGCTGTCTGAAAACTACCCAATTTTCCTTTCTTGTACTAATGAGGTCAGTTGATTTTCCCCTTTCTTTTTTTCCAGGGACATATCTTCACAAAGCATCAGATATTCTGCTCAATCCAAGTGACTGGCGGCGAACACAGCACAGGAGCCAAACCAGCTCTAGCTCTGCAGGCCTGCTCCACCACACGTCACTGTATGATGGGAGGTTTACTGAGGATGAGTGGGACAAGATACCTGGGTAAGCGCACTGTCCCAAAATCTACATCATCTACTCTACTTCTTGTTTCATTTCTGTGCAGCTGTAAGTCTTTGTATTTCATAATAAAGGGCGGTTTAAAATGTAAATCATATTCAAAGGTGGAAAGTCAGTCCTTCCTTTAAACTATTTGTAAATGTATTTTTTAGGGTAATTGACTTGATTATTCCATATTTTTTATCAGTTTAAATCCACGTCACTAAAATGTAAGGATAAATATTTTACATCAACAACAAATAAGATTTAAAAAAAAAATAAGGATTAAACCAGAATTTTTTTAGCCTTTTGGATGTTTTGGACCTCTGACATTGTTTTTTATGTACATTTTAGAGGACAAACAAGGAAAATAAATTACAAAATGTTTTCAAAAGTTTACAAAAAACATGAATACATTTGTGCAGAACTAATATAGGCTATCGGATACATGCTACCTCCGAAAGACAGAGTGAGGGGGACAAGATACCCACACAATCCTTTAGGTTTAAGTCTGTTCTTGAGGACTTTACCTCTTTGGGTTCATTGACTAATTCAAAGTGCACAGTCTGTAAATAGTTTTCTCTCCATTTTGTGTTGTATGCTTCTGTGTTTTGTGCTTTTCCAAACTGTCCTTTTCTCTTCTTTCTCAGGTATTCTCTCTCTCATCTGCTTTACTAACTGCCCACGAGCTATTTGGTGTTTCACATAGATGCATCTTTTTTTGTGTCACCCCCTTGTCCACAACAAACAAAAAAGTTTCCTGTGAAAGCACCTAAAGAGCCCAAGGATACATCAGCCTTATCTGTCTCGTCACACTTCTTTTTCTTTTTTTTTTTAACTAAACTTTGTGTTACATGCGTTCAATTTCCTGCTCTTTTTTTTGGGTGACCTTACTTTTATAAAATTGAACTCTTTTAAAGGCTCTGTCTAATCTAGTGGACTACTCAGCATTTGAGCTGCCACAAGGGAATTTAACAATAACATCCTCAATGAGGTCCTGAGAAATTTTCGAATGAGGATTCTCCAGCACCCAGAACAAACAAAACTGCATTTCCCATGCTGCACCGGCGGCAGGATGGCAGGGCTGCTCTCATGTTCTGGTTCCTGCGTTGTCATAGATTCGTCAGCCCCCCTCGTTGCCATGGCACCCTGAACCAGGATGACAGCTTCTGGTCCCAGGCTCTGCAGGACCTCGAGACCTGCGGCCAGTCTGAGATTCTCAGGGAGCTGGAGGTAGGCCTCACCTGACACCTCTACCCCCCACCTCTTCCTGCTCTTGTTTCCTCCTCCCTCTTCCATCTGATTTGTCCTCTCCATCTATTCATAGACTGGTGTAGGGCTAAGTGAACATGCCAGATGAAGCATTATGATAATCTGAGTGTAATCTGTTATTAAATCTGACAAGACAGGCCGTGCACCTGCTGCCGTACTGCTGCTATACTGCCCCAGGAAGGCTTTCCCATAATCAGTCTCTGTGTGCACTTCATAATAGGTTATATGTGTTTCTATTTTCTCATACATAATGTCTAAAAATCCTTTTTTTTGGGGGGGGGGGGACTCTTTCAGGCATCCATGACAGGTAGCGCTCTTAGTCTGTACCTAGAGGAGACCAAGACCAACGACGACTTGATGTTTCAATCTGACATTAGTCCCATAAAGAGAGAGGGAACTCTCAGGGAGTCTAAGAACAAGAGCAACTTGAACATGTCGACCCGAGCCAGAAATGCACCATCCCTGGGCAAAGGGGACCCATCTGACATGTTGGCCTCTACCGCCCTGGCACTGCATAAGGTATCTTTGTCTTTTTTTAGGTTTATTTTGGGGCCTTTTATGCCTTTATTCAGAGACAGGACAGTGGACAGAGTCAGAAATTGGGGGGAGAGAGAGAATGTGGAATGACATGCAGGAAAAGTGCCACAGGTCGGATTTGAACCCGGGCCGCCCGCTTGGAGGACTATATTCACCGTACAGGGGCGCTCGCACTAACCACTACGATACCGGCGCCCCACAAGGTAGCTTTTTTAAAGTGGTTTCATAAGTTTTACATTGGAATGCACCTTCCCTCCCCAAAAAGGAAATAAAAACCTTAAATTTACATATAGGACTCTTTAGATTAGATTAATTATCTGTATCTACACGTTGCTGTGTTATTATGCTGGTTGATCACAGTATGATCCACACTGTCTCGCCCTCCTTTCTCGTTGGTCCAGAATGTAAAATTTTAATGCAGCCTTCCTTACTGAATAAATTAGGACACTAATGTATAAACCATGTCTTCACATGTTGGAATGACATGAGAAATCTAACAAGACAATGCTGAGAAATATCAAATCAGTCATGTATGAGAGGAGACACATGTCATACACACTACCAAACGAAGACACTGTAGATAAATGCTTCCCAGACCACCTCAGTATGCGGCCCGAGCAATCGGATCTCATTGCATTGTCAGGGACGCATTGGGCTGCTGTCACACTTGCATTAAGGCCACTTGTGATCCAATCTCGCAGTAGGGATGTTGATTGTCAGTCTAAACAAGGTCAATGAAACACCTTCTTGGTACTTCACAGATGGGTATGAGGGAGAGTCATTTCAAAGGGGCTAACCAGTCAGATCAAAATATGTGATGAAGCAGAAGGCTTCTGGTTCATTAGTTTGTCTAGTTCAACAAAATGCACATATGTTAGGTGTGACCTGATTTTGCTGTCAACACTTATTTATAAGTAGCATGAAGAACCGGCCAGATCGTTAAGAACATGCATAAAAGCAGATTTAGAAAGTTTCACATAAGCGACGGCTATCTTGGTTGTTTAGGAAAATGCCTCAACAGCGTGTAAACTTCCCCTATGTTAGACAAATGGTTGTGACTGAATCAGGCCGGATGCAAATGTCCTTGAATGGGAGGGGTATCAGATGCATCTGCCAGAGCAAATAAATCACGAGTTGAAGATTTGCGCTGATTTCCAAACTTTCCTAGAACCAAATAACGCCTTCAAACTGAGGACCCTCTATGTCCTCTTAAAGTAGCTATAGTACACATGGCACTTTGTTAAACCAATAAAAAGTTAAGATTCCTGTCAACTATGATTATATGATGGCACAAAAAAGTTTGTCTTCCTCCCTAACATAATCATAATCATGCAAATGAACACATGCAGAGAAGCAGCTGTTAGGACAAATACCTCCGCGCATGCCAAGTTTAATTCTCTGGTATCCAGCAACAATAATAACCTAAAACATACATTAAACATTATCATTTGAATGTAAAAAAAATCCTAAATTTGTAATTTTACCAAATAAAATATTAAAGTAAGTTTATATTTTACCCAATGAAGCCCATGTACGCATTAATTCTCAAGTATGTAGTAATTTAAAGGGTACTTCTCATCTAAATACAAAAGATGTGTTATATCTTATAAACTTTTTCCTCTTTTATTGTATTCGGCTCATACTATGAGATTCCATTTTAATTTGCAGGCTGTGATCCAAAGCACTACTGGACACTTGGGGCTAAATGTGGTCATTTATAAGTCCGCTGCACTCACAGCTTGAAAACATTGTACAAACAATTGGCCCCGAGGGAATCTGTCCATCATTAGGTTTATGCCTCCATGACTCCTTGACTTGACTCACCGTGGCTGTCTGTATGGCATAACTGGACCCAGTGGATAACCTGGCCAGTCCGGACTTGCATTGTGTGTAAACACACAACCCCTCATTAAACATTACCTCTGAAGCGACACATGCTGTGACCCCAGAATGCACCAGTATGCTCCCTGAGAGAGCTCCTGTTTGGAGTCGCTCATGCATGTAGATGTTTCGTACATTAGGGAAACGGGGTGTGGCGAACTCTTTCAGCGTTTAATCAGAAAATGGACTTTGGGCAAGTACAGAGTATATTTTACAAGTTGAGGCTCTAGAAGAAATCCACCATTAAATTCCAACTTGTCAAAATGTTAATTTGTCATATCAACATTAATTTCTTACTTGTGTACATTTTTTTTATTGTAAGTTTCAACTTGAGTAGTTAAGGTTTACCATCTACTCCTATCAAACTCAATTATAGTCATCTATAATTGAGTTTTGACTGCCAATAATCCAATGTGAAGTATCATTAATAGAATTTTGACTGAGTTTCTAATGAATGATATCTACCAATAAATTCTCACTAGTCAAAATTAATGACACAATTCTGTCCGACGTGTCCACAAATTTGAAGGGAATTCAAATATTTTTAGTTCCAATGGTCCTTGTAGATATCTTTATTTTTCACAACACGTATCCTAAATGGATATGTTAAATAAAACGCTGAGTTGTCTAAAATTAACATTAACATTAACATTTCAGCTTTAAACTGTAACTTGCAAGACTGTTTTTCCACAAATCAAGAATCACATTGATTTCAGACATCTGCAATAGAATTGTAACCACTTTTTTTATTATCATTACCAGACAGAATTCAATGTTAGAAATACCAACAAAAAAAAGATTTCCTGAATTTACAATATGGATTACATGTACTTTCAATGAACGTAAATAGCCAAAAAGACCAATAAGGAAACCGTATGTTTTTTGTATGTGCATATAAATAATTTAATAAATGCAGTTGTTAGTTTGTATCTTTAAGGTACAGTACATTTCCAATAGTCACATTTATTTTTCAACATATCAAAATTAAATAGTAGGCATTTAAATGTTATTCTTACAAGTGAAAATGGAATCAGACGATCTATAAATAGAATAAAGATGCATATACTGTTTATCAGTCTGATAAGACATAAGACACTTTATTGTCATCAACGAAATGCAATACAACGAAATGTTGTTGGTGACAAACATCCCAGCAGCAATATACGAGATAAAAAATAGAAATATACAAACATCAGATTAAAGACAAGATAAAGCAACACAAAGTATGTACAAATAAGTCTAGATGTAATTTCTACATGTGAAAATATATGTGTACAAAGTCTACCCTTCAGCCACTGTTAGTCTCTGTCATTTCCCCTCAGTGTGGGCTTAACAATGTTTGGAGTTGATACATCTTATAATGATATCATGGAAAGTCATCAAGTCCCACATTAGAGCTGTTTCTTGTTATGGTGAGACCTGCTGACCCTGTTATAGGGTAGGTTTGAATCCAGAGAGAAACGTATGACACGGAGGCTTGTGGCCATGAAAACCTGTTTAGTGTATACAGAGGACAGGTGGTGGACACAATCAGAGAAATCAACGGTGTAGTATACTGCGAATGCTTTACACAAGTTATATAACGACTACTCCATTTTTTTAAGTAATGATACCCAACAACAGGGTCTTTGTGTTCTACCCTGTGTTTCCATCTACTGACTGAAAAGAATAGTTCATTCTTTTATTTCAAAAAGTAAGACAAGAAGGTGGATTCCACGTTTGTATCCGGCTACAGCTTTGTATACAGCTACAGCTATCTGCAAGCTAAGTTAGCTTAGCATCCAATGGTTAAATAAGACTTTTATAAAATGATACAAATTGCTAATTCAGCATAAGAGGTAGTTGGTAATCTATTATTTTTATTTTTTTAAGCAGGTTTGGCTGTTTCTTCTTGTTTCCATTGGCAATGCTAAGCTTATTAAATAGGGCTTTTACACTTTCAGGAAACTCCAGAAAAACTGTAAGTGGTGAAAGCAAACAGCCACATTTTTCACTAGGACTTCATCCTATAGCCTTGCTCCAGCTTTAAATTGAGCAGACAGACTGAAAAGCCTCCTTCCATAAAGCACTCTATATGTTTTATTTTAGATACTGGCTTAAAGAGGGAAACACGTCAACATCTGTTTACTTAGCATTGAGAGAACTACTAACCTAAAATAGTTTGATTTTACTGAGAGCCTGGAGAAACTGTAGAGGTTGAAAGTTGCATCAAAGTTGCTCTGAGCTTGGTTTTTCACTGAAGAGTTGAATAAAAGTCAGAAATTCAAGCCCTCTGCTATATAAGGATTTTTGTACATCTGTCTATGGCGTCCCCTCCAACTTCATATTAAGGCATGACGTGCTTGCTTGAAATATTTTTTTGACATCAGCCCAAACCTCTGTAAATGTTTCTGATTATGTTCTGTGCTGTATAACTTAATTTGTAGGTAACTATGAGGAAGGACCTTGAGAGCCATGACTTTGGTTTCAGTGTATCTGATGGGCTACTGGAAAAAGGGGTTTATGTCAACATGATCCGCCCGGATGGTCCTGCTGACCAGGCGGGGCTGAAACCTTTCGACCGCATTCTTCAGGTACATTTTGTTTCAACATTTGAAGAAATTTAGCATTTTCAAGAACCTACGTGTTGTGTCTAATCAATAGTTGGTTGAAAAGTCCAAATGCGTAGAATTAATTTGCAGTTGAGCTTTTCATTAATACTGGAAGCAAAGAGAATCGGTCATTAAGACAAGCTAACCACTACCTGTCTCTTATTGAGAAACGGCTTATATTTAGGCTACTCACTTTCTTGCAGAGTTTCATAAAAATTATTGACACCACACAATGTTTTGTTCAGTATGGAGCTACAGTTGGGCAATGGTAAGCTCTGTTTAACTTAGCTTAGCAACAAGCAGTCATGTGAAACACTAGCCAAGTTATTTGTTGCTGTGCTAAATTACCAGTAGAGACTTCAGCCAACTACAAACAATTTAGACAGCCCATTTTATAATGTTAACCCACACAATAGTTTTAGGTGTATATAAAGAATAATTATTTCTAACTTGTTGCCATAATGCATGTCTTGCCTTTATGCTTTTTTTTGGCTTTATTTTCTAAACGGTGTCAGGCCAGAGCAGTTGAGGTTTTCCACTTATATTTGGTTATTTTCTCCTTTAAAGCAGTGTTAATGTAAAAGCATGTTGAATGTAAAAGTTCATGGATTCTGTTCTTCAAGGTGAACCGTATCCGGACCAGGGACTTGGACTGTTGTCTGACTGTACCTCTAATTATAGAGGCAGGAGACAGCCTGGACTTGGTCATTAGCAGGAATCCTCTGGCAGCAGACAACGGGCTGCCCAACGACTATGACAACCCCTCGAACTCACTGTTCTGCTATCCTGAGCGCAGGACCAACACAATCGCCCTGTGACCACAAAGACAGACAAACACTAGCTTTAAAACACTGCACTGCTGGGACCTCACATCGCACACACATATCCTTCATGCACGGTTAAGTTTGTCACATTGTACCTCTCACAAAGACCTTCACACTCATGTCCAGCACGCGGGGCATCCAGGAACAGACGCCTGAAAGCATCTCTCACTCACAAAGTTACAAGTGCATGTGTTCATGATTGCTGGTTTTAGTCACGGTGTTCACATGATGTGTTTCAAAAGGAGTTTCTGGCTTTAGGGCAGCCCCTCCTCCCTCTCCCCACCCCCCTCATCCACCTCTTCCGACTCCTGAGGCAAAGCCACATGCAGGGTTATATAACAGCGGAGTCATAGCTTCAGACTGAGCCAGGATGCCAACACACATGCCTCAGTTGTGAAGAGAGTCTTATGCTGCACACACAAACCGGATACATCCACTATTTTACTTTAATGAGCTTCATGTTCCCTTTGAAAGAACATTTCTCCAATTGTTTTTTTTTTTTTGTACTCAAGATACACACATTCAATGCTTTAAATATATATGACACACATGCACTCAACACAGACTACACACAGGGTGTTGATGGACTCAAGGTTCAAACCACATTGGGCATATTGGAGTTATTTCAGCCAGGACTTGGCTCACTGCCCTTATTTCCAGACTCTCCTTCTCACTGCCTGCCCTCGAGAGGGGACAGGGCCTCCAAATAGACAGAATCTGCTACTTGCCAAGTATAATTAGCTTAATTTTAAAGCCCCTTGCATCTTAATTTGTTAATAATTGAGGACACTCTTCTCGTTTTGGTTTAAAGTGTCTCTAAATGGTTCAACAGAGTCCAGCGTTAAGATATGAGTCATTTGGATTTTTGACTCTGGCTTGATGACTCAGCCATATGTTTCCAAAGATGATATTTTAACTTTCACAGTCTGCACACCATTTCTTCCTTATCCTGCATTTGCACATAACACACATTTCTGTTCTTTTGTTGTTGTTTTTTAAGTTCAACTCTCACTCTCACTTTTTCATGTTTCATTTCACTGTGTACATCTGGGACTCTACATGTGGCATTACACCAAAATGACTTATGATTTGTTCCATCACTGACACGTCCTTAAGCAAATCACATCCTTCCCCTAATCAAGGATGGAATGCCTTTCAGTTTTAAGTGATGAATGATTCTCTTGCTTTTACACCACATCTGACCATTGATTTCAAGTTTTGTTTCTCTCTGCAGTATAGCTGTTTCACCTTAAAGTATGTAAAAGCATGTTGAGCATGCATATGGTTTGTCCTCGGCAAGTATTGCTAATGATAAGACAGTAATGGAGTTATCCATTAAAGCTTTGTCGTACTGCCTCTGGAAATAAGATGCATATTTTATTTGTCATATCAGCTGATGTGAAGAATGGTGCGATAGTTCCACTGTCCAGTTTAGAGGAGCCTCACAGACTGATTATCCTTGGGAAAGTAACTTTTTTTGAATCTGTCTTATGTTATACCTCATGTGTATGCAGAGATGCCTATTTTAAAGGTTTTATATTAATTTACTGTATTGTACCTTAAATTTGACTCCAATGTATAATTGTATGTCGGCTTTATTTTTTTATTTACAGTGCAGGCACATACAGTACACTATCTTCATGTAATATGTGATACTGAATGTGGCTTCACATTATTTGGTTAATATCCACATTCTCCCTGAATAAGTCAGGAATTGTTTAAAATGAACTTGAAAGATTTATTTGATATTTTTATTTTATTTATTATAAAGTAAGAAATGTATTTCTTTTTATGGAATTAAAGTTATCAAACTGTTGGATTTAGTTCTGGTTTATTAACTGAGTTGATTTGGCTCTTTCGATTTATTCAGTCATTCATGTTTCACTTAAAATGACATTTTATGTCTAATATTTTTTAGATTCATTTAGCACCATCACATAGTTGACACTTAGTTTTTGACCACTCAACTGCACAGCTAGCTGTAATCATACCTAAGTTTAATCAGCAAATTTTACTTTATAAGTTAACAGTAAATATACCTAAATAAAATCAGCATTTTACTGTTGACATTGTGTGTGTAAGCTTTTTGATATTAACAGTCAGACAACTCAATACAGCACAGGGCTGCTAGCATGGTTGTTCACGTAACCTTTGTCTGAAATGTATTTCTTTTCGCTTCTTTCTTTTTTTTAATTGCTATTTCAGTAATATAGGCTACATAAAACATCATACCAAGCGTTTTCATGCTAGCAAGTGCAAATTGGTAGCATCTTAATATTGGCATGTTCAGTGATGTAATTACGAGATTGTTAGCATGCTAACCGAAGTGTTTAGTGTTTACTTAATGCATTTAGCAAATTTAAGTGGGATAAAAGTTGTGCCCATGTCTAGCCTCACAAAGCTGCTAAAATTTTAGTGGATTGAAACGTTTCAATATAGGCTACATTGGATACATATCCGTAGGTGGGCGGCAGTAGCTAAGTCTGTAGGGACTTAGGTTGGGAAACGGAGGGTCGTCGGTTACAAGTCCCAATGCGGACCAAAATATGGAAGTTGGTCTGGTAGCTGGAGAGGTGCCAGACACCTTCTCAAGCACTGCCGAGGTGCCCTTGAGCAAGGCACTGAGCCCCCACCAGCTCAGGGGCGCCTCCAGTGGGCAGCCCCCATTAAGGCTCTCCATTAATGCATGTCCACAGGTCCTGTATGTGCATGTGTGTGATTCAGGCCTGTGTGTGTGAGAAGCATGTCTCTAAAATAACAGAGTGTAAAATCCAAATTTCCCCTCGGGGATTAATAAAGTATATAAAATTAAATTAAATTAAAAGATAAAAAGTGGCATGTTTTACCATTATTACATTGAGCATGTACGGTAGGCTACCAACTGACGGAAATGCATCTGCAAGTCATGCTAACATGGGTTCATAAACTGCTGTTCCATTTCTGTGAAGCATTTAGAGCCCTAGCTTCCACCTGCACCTCCTGAGCTAGGGAATTTATGTTGATCATCCAGGTGAGGTGGTTTAAAATGTTTGGGGATTTAGTGCCTTAAGCGCTTTGGACAAGCAAGACACCAGAGACGTGCCCAAATAAGCCAGTCCCATATTTGTGGGTGAAATGTCAATGCAGTTACCACCTGCCAGGGGGTGTAAGATTGATGGTGGGATTGACCCCCTCAAAAAATTTAGGACAAATGTCAATGAGCCGGCACAGGGAGAGGTCATCTGTATTATCTGCTCAACAGAGGATGTTCTAACACATAGAGATAACTATTTAATTGGCAGGAAAAGTCCTATAACAACTTTCTCTAAACCAAAGACTAGAGGCTGTGCACACACTATCAAGCAGTCATCTAGAGTTGATGTACTGTAGTTAAGTCATCTTGAAATTTAAGAACTGCAATGATGTCCAGAGAATCATTCCTGCAGGGCCTTAAGGCTTATCAGGACAGATTAGATGATACTGTGATGAAATTCTACATCTAAATCATCTGTGCGATGCTAGAACTGCTTTTTTAGGCACACAATTCTTTTAATATCCAGTCATGATTGACTGTGAACACTGAATGCAGCCCATGATTAACAACTTAACTGAGTGAAATGAAATAACTACCAATAAAATACTTGGTTGTTACCACTTCGTGTCATTAAAGAAAATGTTTTTGGGGTAACTACTGTTACATATGAAGATATCATTGATAAAAGGATCAGATTCTCCAATCCATTGATTACAATGTGTTAACTACAAAGCCCAAGTGTTGCTCCTTTTCCAGCAAGAGATGGGAGATATTGGTAACTGAATCATTAAACACAATTAAACTGTCAATCATTGTCAATTTAATAAAAAGATTTTAACTTAAAAAACATTTTAGACTTGTCCCTTAATTTGATCCTAAAAAAGAATTACATATTTATGGTTATATTAGTGTCAGGTGTGCCAATAATGTTATCTTTGCATTGATCAGGAATAAATGCTTTAGAGATCTTCATATTTAGAGAAGAAAAAAAACACGAAAGAATTCCAAAGAAAAAGATGTTTATTTGTAATTCATATAGAAATTATGCATTGTGCATCTCAAAGGGGACAACTGTGAGACAAAAATACTTTGGTACACTTGAATTTCCAAGTAGCACGAAAATTTGTTTATGGACAAACAGCACAGTACAGTGATGACTCCTGCACATGCTCCAGGATAACAATTCCTTCAGGTTTCTTACTTCATTGAGCATTACAATTGTTTTTTATTTGAAGGTGTCTTTTAAGGGAGCAGGGAATGTCATTGCTTCAGTGAGTATTGGACACTGAAAAATGTCATCCAGGCTCCCCATGAGGTCAATACTTAGAAGACAAATTGCTTGAGATTTCAGTACAATTAATTAATCAGTGATGGTGTTTATATGATGTACAGTATAAAATTGTTACAAAAAGGCATATGTGATTTACAAACAGTTCAAATTCTACAAATACAAATGCCTAGACTGAACATTACAAACTAGAATCCAGTGGTAATGCTGCAGAGCAGGTCTGCTGCTGAAATGTGAATGAAGAGAGTTGTATGGATGTTAAAAAAAGTAATGTTTTTACTTTTTTAGTGATGTTCTCACAGATCCCACTAACATGTATTGTGACTCAGAATGTTTGGTGTCAGATAACTTACTATTTCACCCTTGTCTTAGCAAGGAGACAACTAGATACTGTATATCAAAGTTTACAATATCAAAAAGTTAGAAGCTAAAAATATTTCCTCCTGAATGTGTTGCAAGTGTATCTGCAATACCTTGCAGCAATAAAAACAAACACTACAATAAAGTTGAGACAACATATAAAGTGCAAAGAGAGGTTTCAATAAATGCACTGGGACTGACTATAGTAGTCACACAGGCAGTGTACAAATACTCTAAAAATGCCACTTCCCTTTTCTCCTTACTTCCTCTTCCTCAGCGGACGGATCTTCTTATGAACGCATTTCTCACAGTATTTGGCCAAGGCCATGTTCTACTTGTAAGCACGATTTAACTCTATCTTTAACTGCATAATTTGCCACTGAACACGTTATGGATTTGTTCTCTGACAGTTGTGGGGGGCTCGGGTTACATTCATTTTCACTGCGGGGATCAACGACGACAACAACAAGAGATAAGAAGTTAGCTCGGGCACCAACGATGGCCACAATCACTTGAGCAAGTTTGGACGGTTTCTACCTTTTACATAGTTAATAACTCATTTAGTTAGTTACAGTTTGTGAATCAAGAATTTCCTCTTTTCTTCTATTACACCAAAAAAAAAAGTAAATTCTTCATCTCTCCGGAATCAATAGAAAGGTAGTAAACATTGAACAAGTTCTATCTCAAAATACTGCCTAAACTGAGATCAGTGCCAACTACAGCAACAACAATTGAAACATCAACAATATTGATATAGTAAAAAATAAAAAAAATACAAGAGAAAAAAATACAACAATAATATATAACTCTTCATAGAAATCAAACCAAAGTATCTCTAACATGAATATACTGGACAATGTAAACCTACCATTATCAATGTTAGCAAATATGATAACACAGAAAGCACATCAATCTTATTCCTCTCACAGAGAGCGCTCACATCATTGTTTCTACAATGGTGTGGGTGGGCTTCATCAAGCCATTGTTCCCGTTTGGGTCCAGGGGCTGTGTCAACTCGCTGCCCTTCAAGTTGTACTCTTTCGGGCGAGAGCTCACGCCTGACTTCGCCGGGGCAGCCACAGCTTTGATCCTCTGGGGGAAGGAGATGAGAGGTTAGGCTTAGTGATCACAAGAAACTAGGGCATCTGAAGGCCCAGCATGACAGTTAACAAATGTCGAATGACAAATATCACGACTCAGCATGTACCAGACATGTCACTTTAAATCAAATTCACATACGTCAATGCATCAAAGTGGCTTTACTAATGGAGTAATTCAACTGAATTGCCCTTCTGGGATTAATAAAGTCATCTGAATCTGAATCCAAAAATGTAAGTTACATATTAATTAACTTTGTTGCCTTGAGTCAGATGACGAGGTAAAAGTCACGTCTGCATTCTACATATGAATGTACAGCCAGTAGCACATTAGCCAAGTCTAGCATAGAGTGGAAACGACATAGTTTCCTCCAACTTCATGTCATCAAGGTTCATGATTGAGCTACACCAAGCTGCTATTGTTGTCTAACTTTAGCTACCACCACCATGGAAGAGGGCTAATGCCAGGTACCATTAGCTCAAGAGCGCTAACATTGACATCCATAAGCAAACTGTTTAGATTATAATTTATATACCTTATTAACTCCCGAGGGGAAATTTGGGTTTACACTCTGTTCTTGAGAGACATGCTACTTACACAGAAATGTGAACAATAGTGTTCACAGATCTAACCGCTGTAGTAAAAATGATTTGAATGTCTTGTATCATAAAATGGACATCAGATGAAATCGATGATTGTTCGATATCCTATGATAACAATGGTAATGAGCTACACCCTCTTCTTTTTGAAGTCTGTAGACATTGCATGTTGGCTATATAGCTAATGATTCTTCAACATACTTTCTTATTGGGCTTCGGTAGACAACATTCTGAGACATTATGTCTTAATGATTTCTGCTGGTAGATGGATTCTGTTAGACTTGGAGCCACGTTGGATGTTGTCCTCTGTTACAAGTTCTTATTCTAGGCTAAGAATACCATATCTGTAAAAATGTACATTATGCATATCAGGAGCAAAAGGTTGAGAATTCTCACCTCAATCAGGGGTCCCTCAGACTGTAAGATCTTGATGACCATCACCATGGGGATGCAGATCATGGAGGACAGGGCCAAACACCAGCCCACGCCAATAGCCCAGTCAGGGTACTCGTACACCTTGTTGTAGGTCAAGGGCTTGTACTTCACCAAGGAGAAGACAAAGCAGCCCTGGAAAACAGACACATGCCTCTTTAGGAACAACTCCAATGCTTGTCTGTGACCTTAAAATATGAATGTTTGTCACATGTGCGTGTCCATGACTCAGATACAATAAAGTGGCAGCTCTAAAAATCTCTCACCATGCAGAGGACAGGAGTGATTATGGTCCAGCTCCATTTCATCCAAGCGTTTGGTCTGTAGCCAATCATATCCTCGATTCCATCGTAGAACTTATCAACTCCTACAACACAAAGCAGAGAGAATTTCAAAAAAATGGAGTGCTACTATCTTATTCAACAAAGTTTGTCAAAATATCGGATATGGTACATAAACATCAAGCCTAACAGTTCAGCTGTAATACCTTGTTTTTTAAAAGATGACCTTCACATTAACCTCTGGCTTTTATGGCAGGTTTCATGGCCTGTGTTATCTGTGTTGTCTGCCCTCAATGCCTCATGAAATTCCACTGGGTCATGAACGATACACTGTTTGTGGTCTAAACAGTCTCAGCTTCATAACTTTCTTCCTAGGTCATCATTTTATTATCTGTTCTTTGTGTTCAATGTGCCCTCAGTTAGCTGGATGTTTTTTCTGATGCCTCTCTGTAACTACATGTTGTTTGATTCTGTTTTGAAAAACACCTGGAAGAAGGAAACTGGCCTAAAATGAGCCTGCTTGGGTAGCCTTTGATTATTAACAAAGGTTAAATAAGAATTGCAAACAATAGACAAACAGTACAAAGTTAAGGCCGATGTGATAGGGTTAATATTATGGCCTGACTGATATTGGGTTTTTAGGGCCGATACCGATATCGTGGAGAAAAAGATCTCAGATAAAGATATACACATTTATTGCGTTGATGCCTCACATGCAGTTATGAAACACTTGTGGAAAATATATACACTATAAGGAAGACGAGATGGTCACTCAACTGGAAAGTATGTGCACATGTACGTGCATCACCGCTTGACACTCTGGATATATCGGCACATATCTGCGATTAAATTAGCCGATAGCCACTGGATATGCTAATATCGGCCGATATATGATTAATCGGTCAGGCTCTAGTTACTACTGTATCTATGGAACAATGATTAAAAACAAACAATGTCAAATGTCTAGGATGCTTTTTTAAAAACCTTTTTTATTCCTCTAGATGGTTACAGCTGAGCATTGTATTAAAGAAACCTCTCTTCATAGGTTGCGTATGTCTTTTAGCGCCCTGAAGTGTTGAACTAAAACATTTTCACAAGAATTCGGCAAATATTTGAAATCTGGACGTCTGAAGTGTTGCGGCAATGAAAAACAACACAATCTGCAATCCTACATTCTTGGTCAATTCAGTAACTATTACATCTTTATCATTACATAACATTTGCTGACGCTGGGATTTGCATACTGGACTGGCCTCTTCTCAGGGCGTGCAGAGGCCATGGGTTTTGTATTATATAAATCTGTGCGACATTCCACAGCTATGCTAAGAGCATGATTTCTCAAAAGTAGTTACGATCAGTAAAGGTAGAGGCCACACCATACATCTGCAGGATTGTAACACAATCAACAAGCCATGAGCAATTTTATGTTACATTGATGATTTCAATAAATGAAGAAATTGGCATGGAATCACAGAAGTGGACCACCACTGGCTCGACTTTACACACTATAATCCTCAGATTTGGAATCATATGCTCATAAGTCCTGATGTCCAACAGAAACTCCCGTAAAAGGGAGCTCAGATGAAAAACAAAATATCAAAATCATGTAACTAAATCAGAGTCTTGGGGGCCGATTAGTCGGTGCATACGGAAGTTTAAAGAAGAAATTAAAGAAGCAGAAAGCTTCATGGAAATATGAACATTTTAACTAAACGTGTTGATTATTGGGAAACACTGCCTTGCCACAGCCTTGCTTTCACTCTTATTTTAGTTGTATCCATTTGCTGAATGTTAAAAGCCTAACGCTGGATGCAACATGGTGGGAGTGATCCTGGATAGCCAATCACAATCTAGCGCGGGACCAACACCATCCCCGCTCCCCCGCAGCCCCTCACACCCCTGCATGCAGTTAAACATATTTACTACTGACTTGGAAAGAACCACAAAGACATCTTTGTTTACCAGCAAAGACATCATTTGTGCTCTTCAGGATCATTACTTTGAAAAACGACACACACTGATACAAAAACCCGTCTTTTGGAGTCGTTTCCCACTTACCATAAACCCAGGCTACAGCGATGCATTCAAAGAATGCCACCCACAAAAGGCACACACCACTGGCTGCATAGTAGTCAAAGAGTTGAAACACATACATGCCACCCTGGGACAAAAAAAAGAAAAGAAGAAAAGCAACATTAATTATCGGTCAGATTTTTGTGGAAGAAGAGAAAGTCACAGAGATAGAGGGCGGTATAAATAATAAGAGGGGGCAGGATGGGGGGGGGGGGGGGGTGCTGAAAGCAGCGCACAAGAATGCCTGGCACCCTACCAACAGAGGCATAGTTCAACAGGTGCTACGACGTTATTAAAGCATGATTAACGCCCGAACGGAAAACGGCATTCCGAATTGTTCCATTCAGACACACAGAAAGTGCGTGGCGAAGGTGATAGAAAGCCATATTTGGTCGTAACAATGAAGCAAGTGGAAAAGTCTGTGGCGTTATCTTTGCTGTGGATCCGAATCAGCAGGGTTTCTTTTTTTTTCTTCTCCAAACATGATGAGAAGCAAAAGGTAAGAGCTCAGAGACCCCTTCAAATGACTGTCGGGTGAACTTACTTTCGTTACCATGGCGAGCCCCAGGAGATAGCTTATGGAGCACATCACAGCTATGAAGATCTCTCGCCGGTAACCCTTCCTGAGGAGGGCTGGGTAAAGGTCCACAATGGAGGTGATCTGTCCTTCCACCTCAACAAACTGTGGGCACAAAAAGCAACTATTAAGACCTCCGAGGAATAAATACATCAATGTGTCTTTCTGTGTTGCATGTAGCTCTTGTTTTCTATCTACAAACTAGTGGTCAGAGAATAAGAGCCCTCTTTGTTGGACAGTAATGAGAAATTTAAACAGGGCTCCTCTCTGCGACACTGGTTTGTTGCTACCAAGACACAACAGCAACCAAACAACAGTGAATCACTGTCTTCCTCTCCTACACCATGTCTCTCTCTTTCTCCCCAGTGTCTTCGTAGTGCCTCATAATGCCATAACAAAATTATGAAATTGTTTCGATTTATCAGAGCAAGATGTCTGCATGCAAAGAGAACATGCTTCTTTGTTTCAAGAGAACCCAAACAAAAACCTCTTACATAACAGAGGCATGTATTTGTGAGGGATGTAGACAATATAAAGCATTCAGGGCTGTAAATCTGCATGAAGTTTATGGTCAAAGAGTTCACCCACACACCCATGCACACTGAAGCGAGCACCATTTCTCTCATTGAAATAGTCGCACTTGCAGAAGTATTTACATGTGCTCAAATTTAGAGCTCGGGCTTGAGATGAGTAGCTGGCCATGTGCAGGACTGAGTTAGCACAGGGGTAGAATTACACTTGGAGGGAGGAAATGTGATCTGGCCGGAGAATCCCTCGGGTGGACACTTGTGTTTTGTCTACTTAGATTATCTTGTCTTAATCAAAGCTCTGCCTCCTGTCAAGGCTAGATGGCTTGCATGTGTTGCTGTTATAATGACCTCTGCTAACAAAAACATTAACAAATAACACCAGGCTTCTAAAAAATGTATTTGTGTGATAACAGGTCATTTGATCCTCTCACAGTGGTAGTAAAATACCATTTGTGTGAACAGGCTGCTTTTCTTGTCCGCCTGTTATCTGATCCCTTGCATACGTTAGATGTGGATCAGAGAGACACTAAATGTGTTTTACACATTGCGGCTGACAGGAGCCAACTAACCCATGGTGGCCTGTGAGGTGTCTGTGTGGAATTAACGGGCGACACCAACCATCTCTTCTGTACTTAGCCCCCACAGAGGGATTGCGAGAGTGCTGACCTGGCTGTCGAGGCCCAGAAGCAGCAGCATGATGAAGAAGAGGACGGCCCACAGGGTCGGCATCGGCATCATGGACACAGCTTTGGGGTAGGCGATGAAGGCCAAGCCGGGACCTGTGGGGAAAACAGAGTGGGGATGGGAAGAAGGGCGGAGGACAGGATTAATATTTCTATCTGGTTTCCGCTCGGACGACAAAGGCAGGAGACAATGTAAAGACTGCTTTAGAAAGGCTGAGCGGGGCCTGGTTCCGCTAATTATCTACAGAAGATACGATCTGACATCTCCAACTTGCATGTACACCCTGTCTCTTTGCCATAAACATATTACATAACTGCCCACTGTTTACATAGGGAGGATCCAGACCAGTCAAATGCACATACTAATTAAGCTCCGTTCAAGTGGTTACACACTTACATTTCAGAGCAGCTGCACATTCAGTTTCATTGTTTTACTTCTCCTTTTCCCTAAATCTAAAGCATTCATCCATCTCTAGATGCTCCTCCTCTACTGTTTGCTAGTCTGCGTCACAGCACTTTGCTGCACTGATACTTAATGTGTGCATTTACAAAGAAAAGTGGAATTCGATCTACTCTTTAGAAAAGCCATGAACAGGTTCAAAAGGATATCATAAAAGTACAGAAACAAAGTCAGCAATCACACAAACTAGTGCCTCTATTGAGCTGACAAAATGCAGCTCATTTCAAGTGCTTTAATAGTAAAAACTTTTTTAATCATATAGCACCTTTAATTCATAATGGTCCATACTGTTTTTTTCATGTATGTACACACTAACATGCTGTCACAGGTTTTCTGACACTGCCATACACTTGAGGTTTGATTTCACATGATTATATTCAAATTTACAGGAATTAAGACAGCAAGAAATTACTTTGAAGTGAACAGAGTGAGCATGCTGAAAGAAGACCCATCTCCTTTAAGTCCACATAGAGTCAAAGAAAAAACAAAAAGGCAGAAACAGAACCAATGGCGACCATCTCAGGAGATCCAAAGGTTGCTGACATGACTGGGGCTTACCACCTCGAGCAAGGAGCGAGTTGAATGTGGAATGTGAGGACACCTAATGCCAATGAACAACTGCGATAATAGTGATGATGGCCCAATGCAGGAGCTCTGTAACAACGCAGCTCGTTGTGTTGCTAGAACACACAGTACTGACCACTGCAGTGCCACCTGTCCTCAATAAAGGTGGACCATAGTTCAAGCTGAAGTCACTGTTCTGTTTCAATGAGGCTTTCTAATCAAGGAGTGTGCAATTGCCGATACCTCTACATTTCAGCATCATTGTTTCCGAGAATACAAAAATACTTCTTAAACTGTTTTTATCCAGTATTTTTCTGTTACTTGACAAGCGCCTTTGATGAGTATCCAATTGGTTTTTTTAGTTGTTGTTTTTTAGCAGCAGCGCCCACCATCACTGCTGCTATCACCTTGGACCCTCGTACCTGACTCTGCCACATCGGCAATGTCCACCCCTTGTTCTTGTGCCATGAAGCCCAGGACGGAAAATATTGCGAAGCCAGACACAAAACTGGTACCGCTGTTGAGGCCTCCCAGCAGCAAACAGTCCCTATGTCACACATATTTCATGGAGGTTGTTAATGAACACAGGCGGAACCGAAGTTCCCATTTTTTTTTTTTTTTTTTTTTCACGCAACCGTCTCTGTCACGAGTTGCTGTCACTACTGTCCCAATGCACCTCCCCGTGGAACCACGACTCACCTGTAGCAGTTGTATTTGTATTTGTTGTAACTCCCGAGTGACGTCATGGCTCCCAGACAGATGGCATAGGAGAAGAAAATCTGGGTTCCTGCATCAATCCAAACCTGAAACGAACCAAACCACATAAATAACATGTACTCTGGATTATTATAGCCCAATCTAACTTGATTATCTAATCAGAGTTAGCAAAGCAAGTAGAAAACAAGTCTGCTTGGTTTTGACGTTAGTCCACTCCTTAGATCAGATTTAATGGAGTTAAGTACCAAAAAACATACAACTTCAAACAGCCAGTTAGATGACCAATGAGATCAAACTGTTTCCAGGAAGCACAGTCCTGATGTCTAGTTCCCTGCCAAGTAAGCTGTACTTTAAACTTAAACGTTTATTTGTGGGCTGAAGAAGTCCTGGAGTTGATTTCACTTTTGGATGGAGCCAGGCTAGCTGTTTCCAGTTTTTATGCCAAGCTAGCCCGCTGCTAGTTGTAGTTTCATATTAACCAATCTTCAATTTCATTGCATCACCACATGCACTGTTGGCTTGTATACAATTTCCTCTGGTTTTATTAAAGGAGACATTTTATGAACGTGTTCCCTTGAATCAACAAAATATAGAACAAAGGTCTAGTTGTTTCAGACGTTCAATTCCAGAACTGTAACATGTCATACCTTTAATAACTAGAAGCAGAATTGTGCAAGATATGAGCAGGGGTTTAAAGTAGGGGGCTTTTACAAGAAAGAGAGGAGAAGAGGAGCGTTTGATTACTACCTCTGGATCTTGTAGGCGGGTCAGGTTAGGGTAAAGGTAAAATTTGATCCCTTCAGATGCACCAGGCAGGGTCACTCCACGCACCAGCAGCACGATCAGCATCACGAATGGGAAAGTTGCCGTGATGTACACCACCTAGACAAGACAAAGGAGCATTAGTCAAAACACTTACAAGTGTTATTGTCCTTGATATATAGTGGAAATAACGTAACGTCCTTTTTAAGCTTGATTATGGAATTCAGACTGTTGATACATTGTTTAAGTTATTTCATTAACAGTAATTTCTTTCCCAGAGTATTTTTGAAGAGAAAAAGTAAGTACGTTCTGTAACCATAGCACCCACAGAAGTCAAAATAAAGGGTTAAGATGGAATCTACAGTATGTCAAAAAACGAGCAAATAGCAGGGACCAAATAACAACAATACCACTTTTCATTAAATCCAGAAGTAAAATCATGAGTGAATAAAATCCTTCTCAGGGTCACTCCTGTTGGTGCTTTCCCAGTTTCTCTCCCACTAACAGAAACAGAGAAAGGGCTAAGGAGCAGCAATTCAGCTGTTTACAGCCGACAGTGAGTCTGGCCAACGAGTAACTTCCAGGACATTGTGGAGCCGTATGTTGCTAAATCTTGCAGACTAACGGCCTTCAATGCATGTGTGTTTTTTCTCCAAGCAACAGTGTTTTGTCAATGACTTGTTGGGGTAAAAAGTGAAGGCCAAAAAAACTCCAGGCATCACAGTAAGTACAGGATGTGTCCACGCCTCAGCACTCACTTTCCCTGTGGACTTGACTCCCTTCCAGATGCAGAAGAAGCAGATAATCCACACAGCCAGGAGACACAGGGCCAGGTCCCACTTCAGGGGCCCGATGTCCTCGATTCCAGAGGAGATGCTCAAGACGTTGCGTCTGCAGAGGACACACAGGCACATGAGGAGTTAATGGGAGTTTGCGGGACTTGAAAAAAGAGAAGGATGGACTTTCAAACACAGACAAGGATGTGGTTCATGAGACATTTACAGATTATGACCCTAAAAAAAAACTAATTATAAGGTCAATAAAAGAAGTCAAACAGACACACACTTCTGTGCGTCTGTGAAGTATTGAGAGAAACTGCTATGGAACAATTAAGTGTAAAATCCTTAAACACAATTTGGTGCTGTTTGTTGTAATGAATTTTCATAAAAGTCAACTATGTGGAAAAAAAAAAGGCAATAAAAAAAACTGGGTTTGATTGATTGGTACTTTTTCAATTTAGTTTAACAACCGAAGTCAAACTTTGAGTGCAGTACAAATATAGTTGAACATGAACCCCAGGAGAACTAAAAGTAAAGCGTGCCTTTTGAAGGAATTGTGCCAGTTCAAATAGATTTACGTAAGCAAGATCAATAGTGTTACTGTAGCATATTTACAAATGCCTGTGTTTGTGTCTGTTGGGCAGGCTGTCAGTGGATACTCACTCCCAGAACTCTGTGACAGGAGAGGTGAAGTTGGTAATGTTGGCTGCCAGCCACAGGGTCTTGTTCTTGCGGACTGTGTCCTCTATACAGTGCTCTGTGTTCCACGGCTGTTTGCATTTTGCCCAGGGGAGCTCCGGCTGAAAGCACTGAACCAGGTAGTAGAGACCCCAGGCCAAGATCACGATGTAGTAGACGTTCAGCAGTGATACAATCACCACAGAGGCATAGCCAATACCTGCAGAGACAACGAAGAGAGGGCAGATGTTATCATCAGCTCAACATATCATCTACTGGGGACACTGTTTTGTGTTGTTGTTGTTAAGTCATATGTTAGGAAATACCTTTTCACTTGTGTGATAGCATCTTTAAACATGTAATAATCACATTTTTGGCTAGTTAGAGGCAGCTGGGGACAACATGTTTGCATTTTTGCCTAAGAAAGAGCATTATTCATTTGGATTATTTTTGATTTTGAAGAATGTAGGTCAAATATTCACTCTCTTTTAGCTTGGAAATATCTAACTCTGTGAAAGCTAAATAAGCCATGATGTTAAGCAGCTAACAGCTAACTGTGTCTGCCCACTGTTTTATGGTGAGTGTGCAGGTTTTTTTCTCTTCAGCTGCTAAATGCTACATTGTGCTAAGCAGCTAGCTGCCAGCTGAGTTCAGTGCAGTTTAATAGTGTGCAGGTGGTTTAAAGAATTTTTTTTTCTTGCTCAACAAATCAATAGTTAGAGCCGTTTGAGTGAATGATTTTAATTAAAAAATAAGGGAAATTTGAAACAGTTTTGCACTATTGAAGGCAGGGTTGGTAATTTTCGAAAAACTAGCGTGATTTTGAAAGTAGCATTCCCTCAGTGCTCCGTCTGCACCCAACCCCCTCCCCTCTGTACTCCTTCAAAAGCCACGCCCCTCACTTACATGCACAAGCGCCATTGGTCCAGAAGCGGACCTCAGCTCATGCTTTGAGTATGGGCTCGTGCATGCATGGGGTAGACTAGAGAACGAGCAGGGAGACAGGGAGGCATCATTGGTTCTTGGTGACTGGTACTTCTTGGTTTTGGTCAAAGTTTTTACATACTTACAACTGCTACAGATGACAGATTTTCTTTATTCTTTTTTCAGAGCACATGAGTTATTCATTTCTGTCAGGACCTAAAGACGGTTTCAACAAAAATCTTAAGAAAGTGTATCTTGAGAAAATGACCAACCCTGCCTTTAAGAGAGATTGGATATTTCATTTTTGGACTCCAATAAATGCAAATATACACAGTTTGGTTAAATGTGACTCGTATTAAATTGTTAACTTGTTGTGTTGGCTTTTTGTCAATGAAAGTCCTTGAAAAAAGACACATACACATTCATGTAAAGGGATCCATCAATAACATTGAACAACAATTCAATGGCGCATAACGTGAATAAATTACTGATAAGGGGTATCTATACACAAAAAACATCTAAATCGGACATTTGTTTCAAAAGAATACAATACGAACTTTCGGTGGCAGAAAGTGGAAACTTTGAAATGGGAGGAAGCTAGCTTGGTAGCTTGTAGCCTATCGCCAAGTGCACACCAAAACATTTAGGATCATGAATACAAAACAGACTTCCTTGTTCAAGACAATAATAATCACGACAGTATTTGGGCTGGCAGCCTACTATAGGGAACTGTGGAGTCATTGATAATTCTCAGTGGTGTCATCACTAATGAGAAAAAGGAGTATTATAATTTATTACTAAATATTATTGACTGGAGCCTCCTTCAGGGTGTGTGAGAACATTTTATGATCACAGCTGGGAGTGATTTCACATCCATCAGTGATATAAGAGTTTATATTGGGCAACAATTTCAACCAGTAAGGGCAATAAAACAAATGTTCTGCCTGATGTAAAACATCTTTATAAGAATTATAGTACAATAATTGAATAGTTTTGAGACAGCCACTGATTAACTTGAAAGGCAGCGACAAATAAAGGGAACAGCTCATTCTCTACAGAAGAGAAATCTATCAAAGCTTTTCAGTAGTGTATCTACTGTTATAATGTCATTAGTGTTTTTACTCTATTTTTAGATGACTTTGCCACGAACCTGGACACAGAAATCCCCGGTACTCTTCAACTGCTCTAGAGTATTTTTAAACTCATCATCTCGTCACCCCCACCTCCTCGTTCCCACATACTGAATGCAAACTGATAGACAGCCAAAGCTGTGACAGGTGTGTGCGTGTGTCTGTGTGTATTTGTCTGAGTGCAGGAAGTAAAGTCATGAAGTCTCCCTGTGATAAAAACACGTGAATGCAGGAGGTGGACAATGAGGATATTTGTGATTGGTCAGTTTTGCGGCCACTTGTGGACTCTCTCTGCTGTGCCAAATCGACAGGCAGCAGACCTCAGCGCTCTGTGAATAGCCGAGCGACCGTTAGCAGCTGCTAGAGATCTGGTGCCGCACACTTTCCTCTCTTTCCATGTCACGTGAGAACATAAGTAAGGGCGTCACGGCAGCTGCTGAGGGCGTGGTGCTTCAGCGCTTGTCTACAGCTGTCACTCAAAGGTAGACAGGGTTGCATTGAAAGAGCAAAGACGGGCCTCTGGAGTGTCTTAAGAGTATCAGGAGCTCATGGTGATCTCAGGTCAAGTGATCACCAGGAGAACCCGACCCTCACAACGGCGTCACGGAAGACACACAGTATTTATAGTTTTCCTGTAGGCTCACATGCTGAGAAAATGATGATTTCATGCAGATTTGCTATGTGAGACTGTACCGATTGCTAGGCAACTTGGTGTATTTTTTATGTGCTAGACTATTACCATGGCAACCAATAACACAAATTCCATCACACTTCAAAATCCAAGAATGATTGAATTTTTTCAAACATCTTCAAGCATTTTGTGTGTCTACTCTTTATTGAAGTTTACCTGCATGTGTGTGTAAGTACATAGCCGTGTGTATGTTCAACCTGAGGCTGACCCTGTTTTTAAAGTAAGTGTAACAGATTTAATATGAAGATGTCACTTTGTGTTAAGAGCATTACATATTCAAATGCTGCTTTTCTGAGCTATTAAGCGATGTTTACTCAACTAAAAGCAGCTTGATGAAGAAAAAGGGGTCGAATTACACTGGGAGGGACAAAGGGAGGGAGGGGTGCCTCAGCAGAATAGTATGTTGAATAATGATGAATATGATTTAAATAATAAGTACTAGACTGAAACAGGGACAAAATCAGGGCAGAATTCTTGTTTGGACTAATGAGGTTTTTACTCAGCGTGAAATATTAAATGATAGGGAGGATTTGTAAAAAAAAAAAAAAAAAAAAAGCCGGCCTCGATCCATCGGACTGCAGTAACTATAGACCAATTTCAAAATTACCATTTATTGCAAAAATTCTTGAAAAAACGATCTCAGTGCAACTGCTTGAAGTACTGAAAAATAATGACATCTATGAAAAGTTCCAGTCTGGTTTCAGACAAAAACATAGTACTGAGACTGTGCTTATTGAAGTTACAAATGATCTTTTAAGAATGGCTGATACTGGTGCATGCTCTGTCCTTGTGATGTTGGATTTAAGTGCAGCATTTGATACAGTGGACCATAAAATTCTAATTGAGAGGCTTCAGCACTGGGTTGGTATATCTGGGACAGCTCTGAATTGGTTCCACTCTTATTTAACAGCTCGAAAATGTTTTGTGTCTATTGATGAACATGCTTCCCCTCACTCCACAGTGACCTGTGGAGTCCCCCAAGGATCGATACTGGGACCAATTTTATTCTCCCTCTATATGCTCCCTCTCGGCCACATTATACAAAGACGCAACATTCAGTTTCACTGCTATGCTGATGACACACAGCTGTATCTCCCAATTGATCAAAGGGCTTCTCCAAATCTCGCAGACCTCATAAATTGTTTTACAGACATAAAGAAATGGATGTCAGCAAATTTTCTCAAATTAAACGCTGACAAAACTGAAATTTTAATAATTGGCCCTGAAAAGTTGCACCCAGATGTCTCCCTTGGTCCGCTATCTTTTAATGTAAAGCAATATGTCAGAAACCTGGGTGTGACCTTTGATAGCAATCTAACCTTTGAGAAACATACAGAACAAGTTGTCCAGTCATGCTATTACCACCTAAGGAATATTGCTAGAATAAGATCAATGCTATCTTTTAACGACACACAAACAATTATTCATGCTTTTATCTCTTCACGCTTAGATTATTGTAACGGTCTTTTAACAGGTATAAACCAAAAATTAATCAGTCGTCTCCAAATCGTGCAAAATTCAGCTGCGAGACTTTTAACCAAAACAAAGAAGAGAGAACATATTACTCCTGTTTTAATGACCTTACACTGGCTACCAATTTCTTTTAGGATTGATTTTAAGGTTTTACTTCTTACTTTTAAAGCACTTCATGGTCTGGCCCCAGAATATATTTCTGAACTGCTGTCCCCTTACCAGCCGTAGCCTGAGATCCTCAAGCAGGAACCTCCTAACTGTTGTCACCTCAAATTTAAAAACCAAAGGAGACAGAGCATTTGTAGCTCGGGCACCTCGGTTGTGGAACGACCTGCCTGAGGATCTTAGACTAGCTACATCAGTATCTTTTTTTAAATCGCTTTTAAAAACACATTTTTATCGTAAGGCCTTCTTATAATCCTTGTTTTATCTATGATGTCTTACTTGTTTTATTTGTTTTGTTTTTTCTCTTGGATGATTGATGCATTGTTGTTTTATTTGTATGCCTTTTAATAGGATTTTATTGTTGTGTTTTTGACTGTGGGACTTTTTAACTCTGTAAAGCACTTTGTGACGTTGGTTTTGATAAGTGCTTTATTATTATTATTATTATTATATATTGTCTGCTGGTGCTGATAGCCCTAATTGTGTATGTAAGAGTATGTGCAGTGTTTATGTGCTTGGGCTGACCGGTGAAGATGGGGCAGAGTTTGGCCCAGCAGGTGATCCCTCCCTCAGATGTGTACTGTCCCAACGCAACCTCTAAGAAGAAGACAGGCAGGCCTCCCCCAAAAAGGAAGATGGTGTACGGGATGAGAAATGCACCTGAGAAAAAAAAGGATACAGAAATGAGCTCAGAGCGAGACATCTCAAAGCATTGTTTTGTTGTCGTTGTTGCACCTGTTGTGCATCTTTCACCTACCTCCACCATTTTTATAACATAGGTAAGGGAAGCGCCAGACGTTTCCTAATCCGACGAAGCCTCCGGCCACAGACAGGACAAAGTCGAGCTTACTGGCCCACTTCTCCCTCTGAGGAGCCTTCCCTTCGGCCTCGTCCTCGGGCCGCGTGCCTGGGCTCTTCCCCGGCGAAGGTTTCAGGGTGTCCTTGTGAAAGTCCTTCAGGCATTGGAGCTTTTCTTTTTGTGCCATGCTGTGGACGGGGACATAGGTGTAAAGGGACATGAGACAAAGTCAAAGAGAGGGGTACAGAGGTGAGCAGGATAAGACACAGATAGGGCAGAGCATTAGAAAGATAATGCTGTCTCCTGATTGCGTTACAGCATACTGTGTAACCACTGAGTACATAATATACAGTACTATGGCTAATCTGGCTAATCTGAGCAACTGATGCATGGAGGTCATCAGGAGTAAAGAAGAGGGCTAAAACAGGGTCCTTAACATCGTTTATTGAATGCATTTAGTTTTCTAAACTTGAAATGGAACGTCTATCTGTAAACGATCAAAGAATATATATGCATGCTGCAAATGTTACGGGTAAAACAGCAGCCAAAGTGCAGAACAACCATCCTGTGAAAGCTTTTGCACCTTCACATTTGTGTTTTAGCTCACTGCTTTCCAACTTTCTGTGTCTCAGGGTGGATTTTTTGCAGCTCAGAGGGGGGCACATTGTCACCGAGGGAACAGGAAGGGAACATTTGGACCCCGATACACACCTTAAAGTCCTGGCCTGACCCTGGCTAAAAACGTTCCTCTGGCTTTCTCTTTTGCAAGTAATAAATCAGTCTGCTGTAAATCCAAATTTAGTGAGGAAGATATCCCTGTGCGTTCCCGAAGTCGCTGCTGCACTCGGGAAGATACAACAGATTAAGTTCACTCGAGTGTTTACACTGTAAACGGCCTGTCCAAGAAAGACAGGATTTGTTATTAATGACCGAGGTATCCTATTTCTCAGCATGAGCCAAAGAGATGAAACTACGCCCTAAAATGACGAGAATGAATGTGTAAAACATTTCCATGATTAGTTTGATTTAAGATCCATGATGACAAAGATTAAGAACAAAAATAGGAACAATGAGAAAGCTGTGATTTATTGTAAGATCTGAGATTAATTGTAAGACTGTTGAGGAAGGTTTTCTCTTCTCTTCTTTATTCCTGTTGTTCACCAAGTTTAGATATGAGATGATTTTGATCATTTCAGCATGGAAAATTGTTTTTAACCTGAGTTTTGATCCCATTGCAAACCTTTAAGATAACACTTACAAATGGCAGTAAGAAACCCAAACAATATTAGAACTGAAAACCGAGTTCAACCATCACAGCGACTACAATAACTCCCCTTTCTCAGGATCGCATGCATGCATTCAGAAGAAAGATTCCTCTCACATTCCTACTGAGAACTATGTGTCTCTTCACTTCATCAACGCCTCAACAACAAGCCCTCGTTCCCCCTGTGTGTCCACACAGCGTCCCGTCATTCTTTAGGATTTCTCTCTTCCTGTTATGCATGACAAGTCAACTCGGACCACTTTCCATTCTCAGTCCTCCTTACATAACTGGATCAGTTCTTGCTCACACGGTTTTCTCATCCTGTTTCTCTCTCTCTCTCTCTCTCTCTCCTTCTCTCCCCCCTTTATCCAATTTCCCACTCTTCTTCTGCTCGCGACTGTTTTCACCTGCTTGCAAGGTCTGCCAGCCAGATAAGACTTAAACTGTCCTTGGGATTTAAACCAGGCATTCTCGAAAACACATTCCTTAACGCTCTTAAGAAAACATCTCAGAACAGTATTATTACTGCTACAATCAGGAAATCTCTCACTTTTTCTAAACAGAAATCAAAACAAAAGGAATAAGAAAAAACTATAATTAAACCATTAAGCAGTTTTTCCTCTATTTTTAACTTTAACATACAAAGACAGTTTTTCAATATCCATTAAACCCTACACGTCTTTTAATTCAGCCAAATCAAACAAGAAAAAACTTCAGTCCACACATACAGATCCTTCAAAACTTAAGTCTCCTTTTTCAAGCAAAGCAGTTGAGAAAACTTACATTTCCTTCATGGCTGCGGCTATGTATAGAGTTCCTCTCTCTCAGCTGTCACCATTCCTCTGTACTGAATGCCTTTATGCCGTCACGGGTCAGGAGAAGTGGAGCTGACAGTAGGACCCGCCCCTTGGCTAAAGACAATTAAATCCAAAGTGGAGATTGGACGCAGCCTGACTGTGACCGACAACTCAGGTACCAACGTGGGAGACTGTAAATTTCCACTTCCCACTACTCCCTGCCCACAAACATACACACACATACACAGTGAAGGGGTGGTGTTGGTGGTGGTGGGGGTGCGTGTGTGTGTGTATGTGTCACATACACACTTCTTATTCATGTTGGAGACACAGAGGACAAGTCAGATGGAAAAAGAAAGGCTGGGCTGCTCCAACACTGGGGGGTTGGTCTTGAGTTATGATCCTGTACAAGTGGCAGAACTGAAGGCAGTTTTAGAGCAATAATATTAAGTCCCTCATAACATCCCTGTGCAACTTCTAAGCATCTTTGTGTGAAAACTATTTTTATTCACTGTGGTAATTCCTGACTTGTGGGACGTTCAGAATCACTGTCCTCCATTCTGTCATGACTTCTGGTGTGTTATCTGGGAAATGTAAACCCGTACAGTAACAGCTTATAACATTTCCTAATAAGGTCATGTGCCTCCTCTGCTCTTCAACAGTCTGTTTGGATACCATTCACTGCTCCCAGAGCTCACAATGGTCGGACAAAAGCTGCTATGCAAACGTCAAATAAAAAACTGAAGGAGTCCTCTGCTGGAGTTGGAAACTTAGCTGAGGGACAGGGATCATCTGATGACACTGTGCAAAATGCACACCTTTGACACCTCTTAGCTTTGCACAGCGCTTTAATCTTTAATATTTTGGTCAGTTTCATGCACTGACTACTATTTGGGTTGCATAACCCTTCACAGATGCGGTCTAATCTATTGTGAGAGACCGCAGGATTTGTTTTTTTCGAAGGTAGACGCAGCAGAAAGAAAATCCTGTTTCATGTGGGTCATTTCATAGAAGAGGACAGCCCTTAAAAAGAGTAAAAACTTTGCTGTGTTTGTTTATAACACAAAGCCCAAAGAGAGCCAGAGGGAGTGGTTAATTTAGAATAAAAAGCAACATCATACAGTCTAATTAGTGTATTTACAAACTGACAAATACACTATTCATTACTTTGACTTTCGGTTTAATCGTGTCCTCTCTTATTTCATATTTAATCTGTGATTTGACTTTGGATTCAGATACTTTTAAGCGGGGCAGAAATGTGGTTTTGTGTTTGAGGACTATAATGTAAAATCTAGGAAATCACAGTGTATAATTACTATCCAACAGCACTGTCTCTTAATTTAGACCCAAAGGTAAGGTTCAAAACGATATGATAATATACCATAAGAAATCATACAACACGATAGGATACGATGCAAAACACTTTATTGTCCCTATAGCACACAGATGCACAGGAGAACTAATCACAACCAGAAATTATCAGTATATAAAAATGTCGCACTTGGGGCCCAATGGCCTAGTTTAAAATAATCCTTCAATATTTTAAACTCTTGAAAGTCCCCTTTTGACAATCAATTGTAGCTTTACTCTTAGCAGGGGACCTTCAGGGGTCGAAGGCGCCTGAATGGCTCCAGACCCCTTACTTTGAGGACTTTTTCTACCCCCACAGATAAACACAATACGGTGATCCTTGGGGTGTTATCCTGCTGAGAAAGGATTGGGGTTACTAAAAGACCAACGTCAATCAATCACCCGCTGGAGGTGATGGAAACAACAGAAGTAGGTTAGTTATGAGCCAATAAGAATAAGATGAAACTAGTAAACGTCTTAGATCATCAGATTTACTTCAGCATAGGGTGCATATCTATTTTCTGCATTCATGCATTCAGTGGATGTGGAGGTTGATGGTGCTCCACGAGCCTGCAGATGACAATGAATGCATCCCGCCACACACACGCACGCGCGCGCGCGCGCGCACACACACACACACGCGCGCGCGCACACACACACGCACACACACAGTATGACTCAGTAAAGCCGTGTTGCGCCTGAACGCATCACAGCAGACCTCCAAAACATGATCAAAGGGAGACGAGGACCATGGTCTTATCAGTTATGAACACAGGGAACCGGGTTCAACGGCCACAACTGCGATTTTAAAGCCTAAACATGATTTACTCTCTCTTTGAAACAGGATCGTAAACAGGCGCTTTTTAAATAGCGTTAGCAGAATGAAAACAATGAAGACAGCATCACGGCAAAAAAAAAAAAAAGGATAGAAAATGTTCTCTGTTTACATGAGAGATTCAAATCAACTAGCATGCTGACCTTCCGATATCAAAATACGGTGACTAGTGACATTTCTGACGTAAAATGCTTTTAAGAAATACGATTATATTGAAATATTGCTGTTTTATCTGCTGTAGTATTTCTGCGATTCTTTCTTGCATTTTCATTGAATTGAAACAAAAATATCAATTATTACGGACTTTATATGTAAAGAAGATGCCAGGTTACCTGTTCTCGTTTTATTGAGCAGCCTGTTGTTCCTTGTTTTGTTGCCTACGTTTAACGCTGGGTGACACAATCTCGTGTATTTTTCTGTGAGACCATTATTCTACGAGCTGGTGCGCGTTTGGTTTAATATCAGTTTGAGTGGAAAATCACCAGCTTTTCCATGCAACTACTTCTTAAAGCGACAGCCTCCCTCTGTAGCGCTTCACCTGATTTCCTATACAGCCACTAGCCTACAGTAAGTGGAGCAACTATCGACGTATCCTATTATCTTGTGGCCTTTTACGAATTGATTTACATCCACTTGTCAAATTTGACAGTGACCTACAAAAGCATAGGCAGTTAGCGTTTATGTGATGTGCAAATACGTGCCATGTTCAAAGTCTGCTATGCTGGTACAAAAAAATACACGTAAAAATAGTTTGAAATCCAAATACCCCATGCAAATAACGGAACCACATACAATTAACCAATCAACTAATTAGTATTAGCTTCTGCGTTATGCTATAGGCCATATAAGCTAAGAACAATGTTGTGGGTTGCCAGGTTGGTAGAAATCCCACTATGAAAACTTCTTTCTATATCATATTTTTTCAAGTGTTGCTAATTCATCAATAAATTTCCCCGCTGGTTTTCACTTGCTAATCTAAGACATCAAGTCTGCAGTTATAAATGTGCAAAAGGCATTAATCAATAGCTTAAACATGCCACAAGTCTGTAGAAAAGATTTGAATGAATAGATTTAAGTTAAGACCAACATCAGGTAACATATCCGTACAAGTATAATTCACATTAAATGGCAGCATAGCTAACATCATAGCTAACATGCTGCACAAATAAAGGGACATTTTTTATTTAAGCGCAAGTAAGTGTCACTGCATTGTCACATGAACCTGTGAGCATGTTGACATTTAGATCAGAGAACGTTTTGTCCTCTTACAGGAAGAGTGGGCAAGTCTAAAAAACAGATTTGAACACCTTTCAAGTTTCTCTTGTTAAATGTTAAAAGGTCTTAAAAGCAGGTAAACAAAGCCATTAATTAATCATTTTAAATGTTCCATATACGTACATAAAAAGGTGCAGTAACATTTAGCTTTTTTAAAACACATTTAAATCATGATTTAACATTGAAATCATGATTTAAATGTATACATCTCACTGTATACACAATATAGGCTGTCTACATTCAAAATGTCCTCCAGTGTAACTAAACAAATGAATGGAAATAGTTTCTTATGTCTGTTAGACTTGTGCATGACGTTTATTGTAGTCAAAGATGCTTCAGACAAGTAATTGTCTTAATCCGGAGCACCAGCCATGCCAAACAGATGGCACAGGCATGTGTTCAGTGCGTCATGTAAGGTAGGTAAAGTGTCTCTTCCGGAGTATAAAGATGGTGACATTATTTCTAACCACACTAAGATTTTTGTGTCAGAGTAACAACAGGTCTAATTGTAGAGTCTTTGTTTTGTATTTTCTATGCTGTGTATACTTGTACTTGCCTTCTTCCTCGTGAGGCGAAAAAGCAACATCTCATGTCATTCTTGTAAAGCAAAGTGTGTTTGAAAGCCAGCCAGCCCCCTTGAGTGTCAGCGTTGGTTTCACCCTGTAGAGAACAAAAGTTTTGTCAGCAGGACAACTGCTTTCTGAAGCCTGAGGGCCAAATGACCAGGAAACAGGAAAGTGACTGAAAACACAAATGCAAGTTTGGAAGCTTGCTGTTTGTAGCTCTGACAAAAAACCAACCTTGAATCTAAAGTAGCTGAACAACATGTGGGGGAGAGCAAGCTGTATTGATTCTTGTATCAAGTTGAAAAAACAAAAACATTGTTTGAATAGGTTTATTTGGACTTAGGTGTATACAGGCCTAAGATTTGAAAAAGGTCTCAAAAGTCAAAGTTGCATTAAAGCACCTATAAGTGTCCTGAAAGTACCTTTTGAACCAATCAGGTTCCACCTTTGTGTCACATGGCTGCTGTGTGTGTGTGAGATTAAATGAGTTAAAAAGATCACGGGGCTCAATCTAAAGTGAGGGCACTATGAATTTGATGATTTTATGGATGACACTCTTATGAACAACAAATAAATAGAAGTTGCATAAATAAATCGTTTTGATGATAAACTCTTCCGTACTACGTCAGACGCTTTGCTTGAGTTTCCAGAAATAAAATAAACACTGGTGTTTCAGATAGTGGAATTGGTGGCCCTGTTGTTCAAGCATAAAAGGTAGAAGCTCATTTTGGAGCAAATAAAAAAAAAAAAACAGAAAGGAAACTGTCAATGAAAGTCTCTGATGTGATCCGCTGTTTTCTTGTCTTAAAATAGAGCTAAATCGCAAAGTGTGCTATGGACCTTACACTGTGAGTTCAAAGTCATTTTGACGCATTTACTCACAGAAGCCCGCCTGATTGTTTACATTTGGAGAGTTCAGGGCAGAAGATGTTGTCCTGGATGGATTTAGCCAGTCTTTTGTTAGAGGTCTGTCTAAGTACAGACCTGTCACATGGTAACGCTGTAATCCTGTCTCACATGCAGACACTGTTTGAATCTATGTGCAGAGCTGTTCTCCATTGACAACCTTGTGACTCATCTCAGGTGGAGAACTGCATTATACTTTAAACAAGATAGACTCTTAATGAAGGATAAAGTTGAACTCTCAGGCAGATATTGGGAAAATAAAAGCAGAAAACTTGACTTGTGCTGCAGCAGGGGAAGGATGCCTTGTAATTGTGATTTGCATATGCATTAGCAACAATACTCAGCTTTCTTAGAGAGCCCAGTCTTTGTCAGCTGACTAATGAGACCACTGCTTGCTTGTCTGTGTCCTCGCTGCTAAGACTTCAGGGCAGCATGTAAAGCTTAATCCCATATTACCGTGGCTATGTTAAGTGTAAGCATCTGACTGTCACACACTTCCAAGAGGAGCATCCAATGCCGAGTAGGGAGATAAACAGAATTCCTGCTTGATAAGCTTGAGCTGCAATCAGTGTTTATGAAACTTCAGAGGCTTCCTCGGCCTGCTGTGTGCACGACACGATGGTGGAAATGTAGGGGAAAAGGACTGGCTGCTGGGAGGCTCTCATTTCGAGACAATCCGATAAAGAGATCTTCTTGGCGGGGACCTATCGTTCAATTTAGTGCATGTGTTGACTTCACTGCGCCATATCTTACATAACGCCTGGCAAAACACTGGCCAAAGTCCTAAGTCAGTGTAATGAAACGTAAATGCAGGCGCTTTATTGCGGAAAAACTAGGACTGAAACTACAATATTATTTCCCAGTGTTCTACCTTATGCATGTTTAAATGTAAAAGTGGGACATAAGACAGAGTTAGGGAGTCAGGGAAAAAGAAAGCTCTTCCGGTCAGTCTCTGGTTAAGTATGGGTTTACCACTCTGTCTCTCTCTCTCTCTCTCTCTGTCTCCCTCGCTCTCTCTCTCTGTCTCCCTCGCTCTCTCGGGTGGTAATCCCTGACTAATAGCAAATTAGGATATTGGCAGTGACAGCAGCAGTGAGTAATGTCTTCTGTCACCTGGAAGGACATATGAATACCCAGGACAGGGTTGCTAAAGTGCAGGTTTGTCTATCACAGAAAAGACCCACCTATGAAAGAGATGTTGTGGATTTTAAAGTGTTGACATTATGGTAGAAATACAATAAATGCTCCTGTAAGTACAATAGATAAATCCTTCGATGTTGGAGGAAATACTCAGACCTTCTGCTTGCTTTTAGCAGAATGATAGCAGTTTTATTAGCCAGGTATGTTGACACATGCAAGGGATTTGACTCTGGTAGTAGTCCATTATACAATGTTTTCATTTGTATTGTTCATTTGAAAGACTATTTGTTGTATTTTCATTTGTTTCCTGTTGCTACATGAAATCCCCTCTCTCTATTTTCAACATTTCCTGTCTTTCGTCAGATTTCCTTTTCTTATGTAAAGGCAAAATTCTAATAAAACCTAGCATTTTAACTACATACTTCAACATTTGTATACCATTGTATGGTAACTTTGTATTAAGAACATGATCCCCTTTCTTTCTACTGCTGCAAAGTAAGCAAACACTAAAGCTTTTTAGATACATGAAGGTTGGAAAGGTTCAATATTTTCTTATTTAAAGTAGTGAAGAACAAGTATAAAGTAGTATACATGTTACTGGTGACAAAGCTCTGATTCAGGTTGAGTGTTGGACCTCCTGCGTCCGTCTCCATCTGTTCCAGACGTATTGAATCCTGTATGTGAGCCACATGTAGAAAAACATCAAGGTTGAGATGAGCACCTTGGTGTCTGGAAACACAAGACAGATGGTATAAATGACACAGCCCTACATTTTCAAACCTTATCCAAACACCACCTGAGGTAAAAATGTATCATGAAAAGACCAAAGAGATTTTTGATTTGAAAAAAAAAAGGTCACAAAATGATTCCAAGGTCAAGGACAAATTGTTCTAGGATATAGGAGCGTTAAGGGTGCCTGGTGTTTTTAATGCACTTCATGCCCAGGACATAAACCACCACCAATACAGATAATTACATGTGTGGTTAGGGGGTAATGAAATCAAACAGAACATAGAGCCCTTTCTCTGTTTGTTTGGAAGATTTATGCCCTTGTAGATTTCAGCAGGAGGAGACAGAAGTCACAGTGATTTCTCAATGAGTCACGCACTGGCATGAGTCAAGAGCCAAGACATTTTACCCTTTACTGCCCTCTCCAATACTTTTTTTCTCCTAGCAAAACAGATGGAAATCATCAGGCGAAAAAAAAAATGTTTTTAAGGGCAGTAGCAGACACATGACTGAAATATGAGTCATAACTTGGACAGAGAAAAATAAATCAAATAGAACTGTCTTAGTATAAGTCTTCTGAGTTATTCTTCTATAAAGGAGACTGCAGATGCAATAAAAAACATCTGAAAACCATTGAGAGGTGCATACATTTCATGCCATATCACCTCACAATGCTTCTGAATGATGAAAATCAATTTATAAACAAGGCACTTAAGTGCAAGCGCTCTCAAAATGTGGTGAACAAGACTACAATTTGACAGCCGTTCTCGAGGCTCTGTGATGCTGTACTTTGGCTCACATGGTTTTTTAATTAGCACTAAACACAAACTACAGCTGAGGATGATGAGAGTGTCATTAAATTTGCATGCATTTGGGGAAAAAATGAACTGTTAAAAGAAATGAAATTTTAAAATGATTTATGCACTAGATTAAAAAAAAAAGCCAGAGGTTAATTAAAGTCAATACAGGAAATGTTTGGTTGGACAAAGTTCATGTCAATTTATAAAAAAATTGTAAAGAAATTTCACCTGAAGCCATAAATGGTGAAGAAAAAGCAAGTCAATGACAAAAGTCAATTCATTTCATCTGATGGGGGCTACAATTAGGTGTACAAAATTAAGTGCCATGATGTTCAGCCAATGTTGGGATATTTCAAAAGGACAAGTGACAACTTTGTCCTGACGCTGGCTCTAAAATATAGTTATGAGATCATTAAAGTCGCCATGGTTTATTTATTTGTTAATCCCTAGGGGCAAATTCGGTCGAAATGATTATCAACACCAAAATCCATAGAATAGTAGTGAAAATGGTTCTGTTTTCAACCTAATGGTGTTGTAGAAGTAAAATTAAATATTCTTTAGGAAACACCAGATTTCAGGCTTCATCATTTGGGGACCATCCATATGTGTACAACACTCGATCTTGAATAGTCCAGTGGGCTATAGTAGGCTAGTTGAGATATTTCAGTTTTGAACAAATGGTGAACAGATCTGAGCTACAGTGCCAAGGCTTATAGCCATGCTGACCTTTAAAGTGAAATTTAACTTGCTGTGCTTTCAACTAATCCTACATTCACAGTTTTCATGGTTCGTCCGTCTCTTTCTGAACTGGAGCCAGTAGAGGTGTGGAAACCTTGAAAATGGAAGCTAACTGAGGCCTTAAGCTGCTATCATAGAGAGGCCGGTTTCACTTGTAAACACAGTCTCCATGGTAATTGAATGAAGTAATGAGAAAAATTAGTCCCTCCTGTACAGGGCATAAATGTCAATTTGCTCTAGCCACAATGTTTGATGTCATTCTTAAATTCAATGAACTGGACATTCCCACCCAAGACTAAACCGAACCATGTTCCTTAGCAACAACCACCCCAAATGTGTAAAGGCTTGCTGGGGTAATAACTAATTGTGCTGTTTATTCTTGTCTTTATCAACATGTCGCAGTCAGGGTGCTGGGCTCAAAGCCAAAGGTTTTGTCTAAAGAAGAATAGTGTTTCAGTTGAACTGAACTTTACCATAACAGCAGCTTTGCTCCACAGTGTTGGGTAACTGTTCTGTACCTCTCAGGGCAACATTAAGGTGACATGCAGTTTTTTTTTTGACTCTTTGAAATTAGAGGCATTGAACCCACAGGGACCCCAGTTAAAAACACATACACACATTAAAATCACTACTAACATGTAACAGTTCCTCACCATGTATTCCCCTTCCCATGATGAATCAGTGATGTTTTCGGAGAACTGGATGAAGAACCTCTCCTCCACATAGCATGAAGAAGTGTACTTTAGTTTTAAAAACCACAAAATGTGCTGTTTCAACTCAGCACCACCGCCACAGTGACGATAAGCTTAGAAATGGCGCCATCTTTAGGTGCTTTCCGCTCTTAAAATATAAATTCATGGTTTACATTTGTTCCTCACCTCATTCACTTAGTCAGCTCACCTGTATTTGTATTTGTAGTCTGTTTAAAAAAAAATAACTTAAGGAAAACATTGATAAAGTACAGCAATGCTAGCAGATGGTCGACTGTCTAGGCACAGCTGGGCTTTGAGCTACATGCTAAGAATATGCTAACAATTACAATGCTAACAAGGTGACGTCATGCATACGTTTACCATAGCCATCTTTAAGGTAAGCATAAATGATAATTTAAAATACATGTAAAGCCATATAACGAAGGGGTATAAATAACTTATAGGATATGAATTACATGTAGCCATTTATTTCTAAATGTGTCTGCAACTGCAATATATTCTGTTAACACAAGTGGATACTGAATAATAGTGAACGAAATTCTACTTTCACATACTCTTTCAAAAGTATGTTTGCTTTATATAATGTATGTGCTAACAAGATTTATGAATAATAAATAAAAATAACTTATGAACACTAAGTGGAACAGGGAGCTCTTAAAAATACTAAATAATAATAAAACATTTAGCCAAAACCAAGGCATTTTGTTTGTTTACTAGTATTTCATAATGCCAGGGAGACTACTAAATGGATAAAAGGATTTTGAAAAAAACAACAACTATATTTTCCTTGTTTTGAAAGAATAGTATATTTCATGCAACCTGTTTTTTCAACTGCTTTATTTTCTTGTGCACACACTGGGTACAGGGCTCCTGGAAATATAGGATTATATAAGTGGTGGGGTGGAGGAATGTAACATCTCAAACATTGAAATAAATTTCAGCTTTAATGTCATAAATTCATATTTATGTCAATCAAATATGTTTATTGTCATGTACTTGGTGGCTTTTTTTATGCATCAAATAAAAAGACACCGAGTTCAGTGTGAGTGCTAGTCCTAAACTTGGTTGAGGTACCATTTAAAAGAGCTAAATAGCCAGTTAAACTCTATTGCACAATAACAATAAAATAATGCCTAAAACAAATTCATGCATGTGAAACTCTAAGATATTCTGTTGAAAATACGATAATTTGCTCAAAATAAATATTTTGTCTCACATTATATGCTTCACTCAGAAACACTTTTAACAGCCAACAAACATAGTTTTTGTTAATATGCCTCATCTGAACATAAAATAAAAATATATATTCTGTACAAATAAACTGCGAAAAAAAGACAGAAAGAAAAGAATTAAACCTACAAACATACAGAAGCATATGTTATCTCTCACTCCCACTATGTCATCACAACCTGCCGACTCTTCAGCAGTCAATATTAATGCTGCAGAGCAGCTCCTCCAAGGCGTCCAGTTTCTGATTGGCCTCCTCGATTGCGCTGTACGTCTGCACGTTGCTGGCGATGTGATAGCGGATCTCGTCTACCAGGGGGACAGAGTCTGTCTCATGTCGCTCCTCCAGTGACGCAGCATCCTCTTTAATGACCTCGGCAAACTCGGGCTGTTCCACCAGCTGTGACAGACAGGTAGACAGGTACATGTGTGAATTTAAGTGTAGCTGGGCAAAACATCCCATGCAGTCACCTTAGGTCACAGGCTAATAAAATTACTGACACAGACACCAGATGCAGCAAAAATAAGTAATATGTTATCAATATCAATAATTGTTTATATACAGAAATGAAAGCATCTATTTGAAATGTGTGCAATTTAGCCCCAAGCTGTGCTATCCCACATATTCCAGGAGCCAGGACCAACAAACCGGCTCCAGTGTAAACAAAGAGACACAGACACCTACCCTATCAATGATCTTAGCCATAAATTCTGTGCATTGATCCTCCAGCCGAGAGAGACGGAAAAGCTTTGCCATCTTCCACATGTACAAAACGTTGTCTTCACATATAGTCTTAGCGAGAGTCTTCCCACAAAGACGCTTCAGCCCGGGCAGCAGATACATGTCGGCCACGCACAGCACGTCAAACACATTCTCTGCTGTCAGCTGCAATGGAAAGAATTCCAGTCACTGTCTGATTATTATAATTAAAAGTCAAGCAACATTACCTTTGTTATTCAGGAGCTTTGCATTTGCTGTTGTCACAAATAATTATCAGCTGTCTGTCTCTTCCTTCCTGGTTGCAGTACATCCGTTTGTTTCCGTTTACAATCTTGAGTTGAATTTCAAACAATCCTAAAAATGTGGCCACTTAATTTGTAGTTTAAATATTTGTATGTCACACCCTTCGAAGATGCAAACATAGCGTGGGTTTAGGACTGCAACGTTATTGTTGGCTTGTAAAACCAAAAGAATGGACTGAAGAACACTATAAGAATACTACTGGCTGGGTTATTTTAATGTGTGTTTGATATGTTATTGTTACATGACCTGTGTGTAATGTTGCAATGTTTGTTAGTTTGTTCTTACTATGTTGTCTTGATCTTTATATTTTGACAAGTGTCTTTGAGTTCTTGAACAGCTCTTTATAATATATCAAAAGGTCCATAAACAACATTAACCCAGAGACTGTGCACTCACCTCTGTGTCATCCCTGTAGATGTAGTACATGACATGGATGAATATTTCATGGGAAATATTGTGTAAAGTAATCACTGGCGTGCTGGGCTGAGACTGCAGCTGCTCCCCCTCACTGAAGTGGTCTTCCAGCAAGGCTTTAAAGTAATCGCTACGTCCACAGAAAAACGCCTTGAGACACACACAAATAACAAAATGAATAAAATGGTCATTTTCATTTGAGTGAGAGGATTGGTGCGGCGGTCTGTGATATGATCAAGGAATGTTTTGTGGCTCGTTTGTACCTTATGACACAGGAAATTAAAACTCTCAACTCTGAAGCAGATGTCGGGATACGTTGGGAAGTGGTCGACTCTGTTAAAGGGAAGTTCACCAAATCCAACCTGTGGAGAATCAACAGAAAGAGTTTAATTAAAAATAGACTAATTAAATCTAAAACCAAGACGCAGTTAAACGTTTCACAATGTCCTCACCCGCAGTTCAGTGGGAACTGCACAGTCTGCTAACTGAGCCATCTCCTCCTGCAGCTGACAGCTTTGAGGGTCCAGACTGAGAACCTTCACACAGACTCCTGGTTTGTTGGACACTTCAGAGGGAAGACAAAAAAGAAAAGACACAAAATGGACAATTTTTATAATAAAAATGGAAAATAATTACCCAAGCTACCTAAAATATGAGGACACACTAAAGTTAAAATGTGTTTTTGTGACTATTTGAAAAGTTGTGTTTGACTCTTGTGATGCGCATTAATGTCTAAGCAGTGTGAGAACAAGAACTCAGAGAAGTAACTTACCAAATTCATACACCTTTTTGCATTTATTTTCAAGCTCCTCTATGAGGTCCGTCATTTTGCACTGTTTAGCAAGTCGTCTGGAGTCCTCCACAAGGCTAATGTCAATATCCATCCGTCCTGTAACAATAACAATAACTGAATGAGAAATCTTACACAGTGTTTGATTTGTTTGTTTTTATGATTTCTTGTCTGCTTTCTGTGCTCGATTTATTCTTTTGATTTGAAGCACTTTGTAACACGAGTTTAGAAAAGTGCTCTATAAATGAAGTTTGTGACTGTACTATTATTACAGCTTTAAATGTTGTTTTCACTAGTGTTAACTAGTGATGTTATGGTTGATAATACATGCTGCATTCAATGATTTTTTAAAATTGGACTTAAAATGACTTTCTGTTCTCTATGGAGCCCCCGTTACATTCCTCTTACAAGCCATGGTTCTATATTTAACTTACTGGTGCTTAAGCAATACTTTCTTTTGCTTTTCGTGATAACTCTCTCTGGTCATACTAGAAGTGAAGAGCTCTCTTCTAACAGTCGCATGACATTTCAAGGGGGAATAAATCTACAGTCTAAAACTACTGCAGTTTGAAAGATTCCCACTTTATGAATCTAACTCAGAAGGCCAAAGAAGCAAATGAACTTCAGGTCATGTTAAAATGCAGGTTAACACATAACAACACCTGTACTTTAATCTTCCATCCCATTGCATTAAAAGCATATCATTAAGGGATGAAGAGGCCAGTATGAACAGGAGGAATGGTTACAGACATAAAAACTAGTTTCAATGTCCACATGGCCACCTTGTTATTATTTTAGGACAGAAGTGATCACGCTGAAAACCATTCAGCCTGAAGTAAGAGCTCATAGACAAGAAAACGTTTTAAATGGTTTCACAATATTATTCATCATTTCGAATCATGATATCACATTCAAAGAAAAACATATAAAGTGAAATATTATTTTCTTGCAAATTATTGGCATGACCTAAATTCTGGGCCTGTTTTTTTCACGTTTTCTGATATGATCACCTAACATACCTTTATTTAAGGATTCACTGATTCACTGAAACAAGGTTTGTTTATCCAGGGACATACATTATTTTCCTTAAGGGTCTCCAATAAATCCATGATGTTATCTTTGTTACTGGTACCTTACAGAACCATAATAAAGACAGAATTTACCAGAATAATCTTGTAACTGTGCCAAGTGTTGAAGCTTAAATTTGCAGCTCTAATACACTCACCTGTATAGATGTATTGCAAGATGGCTCTAAAGGCTGCAGGGTTAATCTGAAAGTCAAAATCCCTTTTATCAGTACAGATAAAAGGACACAATACGTCTGAATTGTTGTATACAAGTGCCTAACTAAACACAAAGCTACCGCACAGACGGAATCTTTCAGAATATATCCATTTACCAAAGGGTGTTTGAGGGTGATCAAGGTCTTCCCTTTCCATTTAGTCTCAAACATATCAGTGAAGTACTCGGAGCGTGCACTCAGGACACATCTGTGGGCCGTAAATATCTGTCCGTGTACGAGGAACTTCACATCACTTTGTTGACCCTGCTCCAGTAACCTAAGGCAAAAACACATTAAAGTTCAGGGTACATGGTGTTTACAGGTTGAAATCCAAACTGTAAGCTGTGCTGTTGTGCTCCATTCCTCTCATTTCCTCATTCTTTTCAATGTAAATTGCTCAAATAGCCGAGAAGAAAATAACAGCCAACAGGCCTCGATCCTTACATGTGCAGAAAGTAGTTGAAATCTCCCCTCTGCATGGCGCGGACACTGACACACTTATAGTCTTTGATCAAACGTCGAACAGAGTCATTCAGAGAGCCGTACATACATCGCTCGCCATCAAACGTGTTAGCTTCAAACTTGGCACCTTAGAGAAATGCAAAGAATCGAGACACAGGTTATACTACAGATCATTTCAGTGCAATTAGTATGCTGAGCATGATATTCACATTCAATCATTTTGACATTTTGCTTTAATTGTGTTGAAGAAAAAAGAAGTAGCAATATCACTATATTTAAATTGCAGCCTTACCACTAGCCAACAGGTACTGGACCAGCTGCTCATGGCCACAGAGACAGGCATAATACCTAAAAAAGTGCATACACATTTTAGGTTATTTCAGATTTTGATGCTGTGTTAGCCTGAGAGTTAAGACTGCTTGACTAAATTGTACTTACAAAGGAGTGCTGTCCCATTTATCTCTTACATTGAGGTCCACGTCCCTCTGTTCAACAAGGTATCTTAAAAAGACAAAAACAACAAACAGATGAGCGGTCGTAGTAATTTTTCTGTCCAGGCTGTCCGACTTGTGTTAGCATAGTCTTAGTGGTTTGTATATTATGAAAATAAATTATATTGTGAAAATACTTTTAGGCCTATACAATGAAAAATAATGAACAGCTGCATACAATGTATTTGTGGATTTGCATACTATTGATGTGCACAGAGTATATCTATTTATGAATGACGAATAATTAAATTGTATTTTATATATTATAAATGGATCTGACACATCTCTGTTAGGTTTTAAGACTTGCCCCAACTCTGACCACTTTTAAAACAAGACTGAAAACTTTTATGTTCACCTTAGCTTTCTGCTAAATCTCACCTACATTGCACTTTTAACTTCTGCACTGTTTATTGTCTATTGTATTGCAAATGTATTTTTATTCTCTGTTTTTTAATTTTCTTTTAATTCTTCCATTTTATTTCACTTTATTGTGTGACATGTTATGATGTGAAGCACTTTGAGTCTGCCTTGTGTATGAAAAGCGCTATATAAATAAAGTTGCCTTGCCTTATGTATGTTAGCCCAGTGCTGGGTAACATACTTTTGGCTAAACTAGGTGTTGTCCAGATCATAGACTAAATATTACAGGTCCAGACTTGTAAAGCGACAGACATACAGTACGTGTCTACCGCTGCGAGCAGATGGCATGTTGAATATCGATCTAATATTTACATCGGTCTAAATCATGTTACGTGTCTGACATTGACTGATTGCAGCATGGTTACTATCTTATCCTACGTTGCTTTTTAAAAATAAGCAGCTGACCTGCAAACCTTAATGTGAGCTAAAGTTACCGCCTGGGCCAAAGCTATAGTTAGCAACACTGACATCCTTGTTTACCTCGTAAAACACAGACTGCAGATAGCTTTTGAGATAAACGAAAGAGTCCATTTTTTCGACAGTACATAATTGCACCATGTACAGGGAGTTACATTAGCTTGAGCTTGTACACTGGAAAAGATAACATTGAGTGAGAAAAAATACCAGTGGATCCACCGTCGTTACCTGACTCTGCAAATGTCGCCCTTTCTGCAACTAATAAACAAATCAAGCACGTCCATGATCTCCGCGGTGTTTTCGGTCCTCTGTGATGCATTTAGACGGCCTGTCTGACGGACAGGTGAGGGATGAGTAGGTTGAGCTTTAGAGTTTCAACAATAAACGATGGGAAGTTGGCTGCTGACACACCTTCTTGCAGTTGTTTACAAGCTGCTTGACTGCTCTGTGTTTTGGTGGAAGAAGTCCTGTTATCACGTGACAGGTGTCTACTTCGCTTGTGGTAGGAAAAAACGGTACACTCAATTCCCAACAGCGGGGTAGCCGTTTTTATCCTCTACTTAAAAGGTCATAAACAACGGTACAACTGTCTCACACTGACACAAATGTCTGTATAAACAAAGTTTTGCTAAATTAACGCATTGCATTTTCTTCCCTAACTTAAATAGCCAGCCGCTGGAGTAAACGGCTGTAAAGTTCTGAAAGTCGGAGCTGACGCTGCTCACGTGAATGCAGCACGTGTCCAATTCATGGCTTCGGGTCAATATTTACAGTCCATGCCTCGGGCTCTGAGCTAAAGAGCAGTTTAGTCACATTTTTTGCAGACAAACTCTTTCATTTCAACCCATAGTCCGACAAACCGGTAGGCCTATACTTAACAACTTAAGACAACTCCATTCCAGTAAGCTTATTTAACTTGTAACCTATTGACCGAATACAATGACAAACGAATACATGTTTTTTAAAGCATTATTTATTCCAGTTTCAATATCAATTCTTAATACAACAAATGATAACAACAAAAAAATAATAATCTGAAAAGGGAAAGCACAAGTGTTAGAGGTCTTCTATTTATTCTTTCAGATGAAGTGCTGCAACCCGCTGTTTTAATAAGGAGATCTGAAGTTGAAGTTTTTCTCGCTCCAACAGGAGGTTTTCCTTCTGCAGTTTCAGCACATCAGACTGCAAACTATCTGTGAGTAAAAATATACATAAATAGGATATTATTATTATTATTATTATTATTATTATTAAACAATTATAAAGTTACAGTCACTGGAAAGAATCCTCTACTAGCATGTGTTTAATTATAATTAATCTTATAAGGGAAAACCCCATACCATGAAGCATGAATAATACAGTCTGGCATGTGGAAAATGTTTTCTCTAATAATTAGCAGTACAAATGCAGAGACACTGAAGTTTGGACAAGGGGGTTTAAGTTTGAAGGCTCCATTGGAAAGACTTGGATAAATAAAACTTTATACATTTTAGGCTTATTAAAAAAACTGTCATGGACATTAGGCTACATAAAGCGTTGTTGTTGTTGTTGTTGTTGTTGTTGTTGTTGTCCTTACACACTAAAAGGCTAAAGTGAAGAGGTAATATTTACAAGCAAATTGGGTTTTTTTGTGCCAATTTTGGCAGTTTAAGCCACCCGCCAACAAATTTTTCTCAAGAAATATTTGTTTTACATTATTATATTTAGATTTTATTTTATATTTTTAATGTTATTTGACAGTATCACAAAAACTATGGATATTTCATTAGAGTGAGAGGAAGCAAATAATTGCTACTTCTAGGCTAGTTTGCTTTTAGTAGGATAAGGGAGCTTTTGTGAGTTTCCTTATTTACCTTATTGTAATGATATTGAGTTTCTATCTAATATGGGGAATATTAAGCCAATCATAATGTGTGGATATTAGAAAAATAGGTCAAATGAAACCTTTATTATCAGCTGTGATTTTTATAAAAGAAAGAAGAAAACACTCCTAAATACCAAGCATTTCTCCTTTTTGCAACCCTGTCATTCAAAGAGGCTGTACTGCGCTGTCAAGTTCAAAAGTACTAAACATCGAGCACAAGTATCTGCTGTTGACTCAAATCCTTCAGACAAGAGAGAGTAAATTATAGTTTTGCTCTTTACCTGTGACAGCTCTGTTAACTGATGCCCGCTGGGTGTCACATATTTGTTGACTCTTTGTCACCCAGAAAGGAGGAGTGCTGCATAATTCTACCTCAACAGGGTAGCGGTCGCTCACTCTCAGGGCCTGTGTGATTTTGCACGCATAAACTGAATCAGAAATGTTTCTACAAAAAACATGAAACTGGAGAAGCTATACAAGTGGAAAAATGCACATACTGTGTTGGTTACTATGAGGGACACCTTACCATTTCTTCAGTCATCGCAAACTCTTTGTGGAAATTAAATGTTTTGGCTGAGTTTGGCACAATGGCAGCAAGCATATCTTCTCCATACACAACAATCCTTTTGAGAGAAATATACTAGATTATTCAATCTATTGTTTAAATTCTTAACATTCCTGCAAGAAATGGTTGTGGAGTTGTTTTGGAATTAAATGTATGGAGATAATTAAAGTGCACTTGCCGGTCGTAGCTGTGTTCGTTTGATGTGTTTGCAGTCGTGTCCACGTCATCACCTATCAGCCAATGGAAATTCGTATCGCTGCGAATACGGATGTATTTCATTTCTTTACGAGTGACATATGCTCCATCAGCATTGAAGTCCCCCAGGATCATTATGTTCTAGAGGAATTCAGAGATGGTTATTTAAGCAGTGCAGTTGTTGCTTGTATTAGTTCAGATAAATCAGAAATCCCTTTTAATGTAGAAAAGTACATCATTATTTATAGATAATTTATGAGCCATATAGAATGAAATAAAAGTACGCATTTGTTTTGATGAATCTTAAAGCTTTTAAAGGACTATTTTCAGTTGAAACTCACGTCAGTTTTCCACTTGTCTTTGACCACCAGGAAGACCTCGTACAGCTCGTCGAGCTCTTTCTCCGAGTCCCATGCCCTGGTGTGCACCGGAATCAGCACTATGTTCTTCAACACTGCAACCAAAACAGTCCTATAAACTTCAAATCTGGACTCTGATAACATGCCCCATCAGGGTATATCTAAAAACATGCAGATACACAAAGCAGACACAGACCGCCTTAACTTGATAAACCTGCCCTGTGCTCCTTTGTATCATCTGTCACTAAGTCAGATTCATTCAGCTCAAGAAAACAAACAGGCAGAAACATACACATGACTCAGACATACCATAGACTTCACAGCAATCATGTCATCATAATGTCTACTGCAACGGAAAATCATCATCATGTTATTACCCATAAACTTCGCGTGAGTTATTTTGAAGCGCAGAGACAACCTGTGTTTCGTGGTTTGAAGTGGAGAATGTACGGCTCCCTTGCAAAAGCATCCACGTCATCCTCCTGATTGTCTTCATACTGATAGCAGTCGATCAGATCAACAACATCATCCCTTACAGTGGAAAAGAATGCTTTTAAGTGAAGCCGTTTATGGTAGAAAAAAAAGGGGGACAATGTCTGGCGATAAGATTCGATCTCACCTGTACAGAAACATAAACTGTTCCTTGTATCTGTTCCGGCCCAGGCGTGTGCTGAGCTGCAGAGCGTAGTGATGTCTGGTGTTCACTCTGAGACGGCACAGGATCAGTACAAGTAGGCATAAATAACAATAGGTCAAGATAATCCCTAATCTGTACTTCATCTAGAGATAAGAAAATAAACGTACCGGTTCAGCTCTTTTAAGAAGAGTTTCACAGAATCTCCGCTCACATCCACAACCTCCAGAATCAGTATGATGTCATACTGGGACACAATCTACACAAAGGGAAATAAGGGAGTTATTGTATTTTCATTCTTCCCATGTATTACCAAAACACATCATTCAAGCACAACAGATCTTTTCTGTTTAACGTCTTCACTGAAAGCGACCACCTGATGCCTCTCCATAAGCATAACAATACAGTAGGCTACATAGCAATGCCAAATGAGATGTTCTTTACCTTAATCAGAGCTGACAGGACATCTGGATCAGAGACTTTCGTCAGTCCAAACCTCTGAACGTTGAAAGAGGCGATCTTCATATCTGACAAGAGAGGAGCCAATGGAAACGTTACAACTATTCCATTTTGCTTTAATATACACGTACACACACAGTTGCAGCTTTACCTTCTATAAAGACTCTACTCCTCTAACAAACGCTGAGAATAAAGCTACAACAGGTTGAACAGCAGATTCATTTTGAAAGTTGTTTTTTTAGGACGATGATTGTGTAATCGGTGTGAAAGGGAGGAGAGCAAAGACTGTTTGAAAGCAATAGGACAGCCCAGATTTCTGTTTACAACCAGCTGTCACTTTTAATGATAAATGACGCCAGATGAATCGAAGAAAAATTCCCAACATTCTGATTGAATCTTTTTTTTTTTCCACATGACTGTTTTTTGAAAGGATGAAACCCAATACATTTGTAAAAACACATTTAAAAACTGTGACAGTTTTCTTTTCATCACGTCAAAGCTCATTGACATGATGATCCCAAAACAATTACACAACAAATTCAACTTTTTAAACCTTTGGGTGCATTTTCTGGATAATGTACATTGTTGCCTTTGTTGTCTTAATTTATCACACACTCAATTAACGTTTTTTTCTGTCCATTTTTTTTTTTTACCATTAATCAATCTGTGATATGTGAGTTTCATCAATAAAATGTCAGAGGCTCATGAAATATGTCACCAAAGCCCAATAATGTCTTTTATAATTTTTGAACAAACCTCAAAGATATTCAGTTTACTTTCATACTGAAGGACAGAAAACACACATTTATAGCATTGAACATGCTGGAATAAGAGAACTTGTCTCATTAAAAGTCCTTATATGGATAAAGTCATTGATCAAAAAAGTCAAATTTAGGAGATATGAAAGTCTCTGATAACTAGCTCCACCTACTTTTCATAAATTATGTGAGATCCTGCTGTTTTAATTCACACTTATTTGTCGTTCACCACCTTTTGTCCTCTGCTCTTTTACTGCTCATGCAGCATTACTTTGAACCATCTAACTTGGACATAGATCCAATTAGTGTATCTAGTGGGATTCCATTAATGCTCTGACTACAGATTTTGTCTCTTGATGCCTCCTTGTATCAATCACTAACTTGTCTTTCCTTAATTAGACAGTGCTTGCTTTGATGAAACACCTGTAGGGCATTGCTCAAATACCTGAAACTGCAAAACCTGGCAAAAGTCTCGCTTAACAACATTGACAATGCAACTTTCACAGTGGAGGTAGGTGGGAGAACAGGAGGCATGTGTCTGACTGGTTAACCCACATTGAGAAGCCACATATCTCCACTATCATGCCACACCCTGAGTCGCCTATAAAGAAGCAACCAAAAGATAAGAGATGCACATTTGAGCTCAACAACAGCTCAAGCTCCTGTTCATCATCTCCAGAATTAAATATCCACATATCAGCACAGCAATGAGTCTGAGGAGCAAACGCAGCACCCGCCCAGGACAACACATGTCCTCAGGGGGCTTCAGTAGCATGTCCACGGGATCCTACTCCTTCTCCAAGATCAGCAATGGACCACACCAGGCAGCCCCTATTACAGCCGTGACCTTCAACAGGAGCTTGCTGAACCCGCTGATAATAGACATCGACCCCAATATCCATGCTGTTCGCAACCAGGAGAAAGAGCAGATCAAGAGTCTCAACAACCGCTTTCTTTCATTCATTGATAAGGTAAGAGGAGAAGTGTCTAAAAAACCCTGTCTTTCAAATTTTAATCCACTTAAATACTTTATTTTCTAACACTTAAAGGCCAAGCATACCCATAAAAGATGTTAGGACCTGTTTGATTTTGTTGGTGCCTCCTTGTGCAACAGGTGAGACACCTAGAACAGCAGAACAAAATGTTAGAAACCAAGTGGGAGCTGCTGCAGGGACAGACTGAAGCCTCCTCTGATGTGGAGCCCATGCTGAAGTCCTACATCGCCAGTCTGCAGAAACAGCTGGAGTTCTTCAACAATGACAAACAAAGACTGGACATGGAGAACAATGTCATGCACAAACATGTGGATGACTACAAGACCAAGTAAGAGAATCCCTTGAGCAAAATAGGGAACTAGAGTGAAGATGCTTACTGATAAGACTTGCGGTAGTAATGTGATATTTTGCACTGTTTCAGGTATGAGCATGAGGTCAACCAGAGGACTGATGCAGAGAATGAGTTTGTCCTGCTAAAAAAGGTGCAGTATCATATGATAGCTATGATAGACACTTGATATAACAAAACTTTTTAGGATCTGAACTATTTGTTTTGTATTCCATTTCATTCACGTTTTGAAACTGTCATTCCACTGATATGTTTGCATTTAAGGTATCATCTGAAAGCTACAAATCAAACAATAATACAATCTCAGCTGCACATTTTTAAGTTATTGATAAAAAAATGATTCTGTGTCTATTAAATAAAAATTTTATAAACATAGGAAATGTTGTATTTCTCATTGTTTTTGTGCTTTTTTTCTGGCTTCAGGATGTGGACGCAGGCTACATGTCCAAGGTGGATCTGGACGACCAGGTGTCCTTCATTGGTGATGAGTTGAAGTTCCTCCAGGCTCTGTATTACGCGGTACATAACCACTTGCTGAAAACCTTCACAGAATGTCTTAAAAATCACATCAAAGAAACATATGGATCTGTCTTCTTACTGTGGCTGTGTGTGTGTGTGTGTGTGTGTGTTGTTGAATGAATAAGGAGCTGCAAGAGCTGCAGGACAGCCTGAAGGAGACCTCTGTGGTGGTGCAGATGGACAACTCCCGTCGTCTGGACATGGAACAGATCGTGGCTGATGTTAAGGCTCAGTATGCGGACATTGCGGCACGCAGCCGTGAGGAAGCTGAAAGCTGGCACAAAGACAAGGTGATGCTCTAAGATATGTCCCTGTTGTGGTTGAACAAGTTTAGAATGAAACCAGAAAAAATGAAAGGGGTCAATAGTTTAGAAGAGTTCATACACCTACTTAAATACCTTGCCTTTTCCAGTAAAACCACTCTTGTCAAACCTGTTCTTACCTTTTCTCACATGTTTTTTCCTCTGTTTGTTTTCTAACTGCACCAGTTTGACCAGAAGAAAGCTGAGGCTGACCAGTATAGCAATGAGCTGCGTAGCTCCAAGGGGCAAATTTCTGAGCTCAACAGAATGATCAGCCGCCTGCAGAATGAGATCCAAGCTGCAAAGGCACAGGTCAGTGAAAGGTTTGGAGAATGTCTGATACAGTATGTGGAAAGTCAAATTTAATGGACTTGTTTGGGCTTGATATTTGCCAGTTATTTTTGCTAATAGGTGCTACAATCAGTAAAGTAAAAGGAAAGCAAACAAACATGAATAAAAAGCAACATCTTTGGAGCTTAATATTACTCTTTAAGCAGCACTTAACTGATTCCATCCAACTTTATGTAACACTGTCTGATAGCATGCAAGTAATTTCATATTTTCTTATCTCAAGCATTCCTCATGTGACATACCTCAATGTCAACGAAAAATCTGCAGTCCTATGATTTAAGGTGATAGACAAGAACAGTGTTTTCTGCATGCTTACATAATCCTGCCTTGCTCTTTTTCCAGCGTGCCAACCTTGAAGACCAGGTAGCCGAAGCAGAGCGTTGTGGTGAGGAGGCTGTGCAGGATGCCAAGGCTCGTATCAGGGACCTGGAGCTGGCCATGCAGAGGGCTAAGCAGGATATGGCTCGGCAACTCAGAGAGTACCAAGAGCTCATGAATGTCAAGCTGGCCCTGGACATAGAGATCTCCACCTACAGGAAGCTGTTGGAAGGAGAGGAAGACAGGTGAGATGTATTGGTAGATCAGAGTAGTGACTATTTCTCTTGACATACCTCATTAAATGCAAGCTATTTGGAGCTGTAATGCAAAAAGGGCTACGCTGGAATTTGCCAGAAAATTACGCCTCATAATTTGAAATTGAGGTTTTTAACCAATTTAGAATAGTCTTAGCCACACCGGGGAAAAAATGAGCCAGACTCAAATTTCTGACAGTGCCTTTGTCAGACCTGGGAACAGACTTACATGTATTTATTTGTAGAGCTCTCCTTTTAATACGTGTTTACTTTGTTCGTAAATCAGTTCTGTTTATTTTTGTTTTATTTTTCTCACTGCAGACTTGGACAGGACTCTATTCTCAGCATCCACACAGTGCCCACAAAAGGTGACTACGTAATACTTAAACTAAAGACAAACCCATTATAATCACTGTCCTATGTATTGTTATAATAGCACTTATGTTTGTGTGCTTTTGTGTGATTTTTTTAACTCTTTTACCCAACTACCCCAGTTAACAACCAACTCCACCGAAGGTCAAGTGCAATTCTCATCAAGACAACGGAGACTTCTGACAGAGTGTACTAAATCGTGAAGAAAATACTAAAAACATAATGCAGTGCTGCAACCTGCTGGATCACTATGGACATTGTATTCTGACGTAAACATCACTCCTTCTCTTTGTATTGAATTTCACACCATCTGCCTCTGTCTGTGTTAAAAATAAAGATGTACTCAAGTGCATTGCATTTTTCTTCTTGGTTTATATTTAAGTTTACAGTGAAAGGTACATTTAGTTGTTGTTTACTCTTTACAGTTACATACAAATTATTCTGCACAAACTGTGGAAAAAGTTGCAGGTGTACAGGGGCTTGTCCAGACTTATTTTTAAGATTTGTTTTTGGGGGGGACTATTGTGTGCCTTTATTTAATAGGACAGTGGATGAGTAGGAAATTGGATAGAGAGAATGGGGAATTACATGTGGGAAATGTGCCACAGGTCATACTAGAACCCGGGCGGACTTACTGGAGGACTTACTACTGACAAAGTATATAGATGTTATATTCCTGTGTTAATATTTTTCTAAAAGTAACACAACAGAATCACAACATATGGATCTTGTAAGCCTAATTCTTTAAGGGCTCAAAAAGAAGATGTTTGACATATGTAACTAAGAACTTTTTAAAAATTGCAAGCAAACTTCTGCAAACTGTCTAGCTCGCAAATTACATTTGTTGGCATCATTGGGGTACCAAAACGTTGATAATAAATGTATTTGTATTATTTATATATTTTTAAATAAGTGTATCAGTGTCTATGGACTCGACCCTGCAGGTAATTACTTGAATCATCACTTGGTGGAGCTTGTACAAGGTCCGGGGATCATTGGATAATCCGTAATTCAAATGTGAGCCAATACAAATTAACGGCTCTTCTGTCTGTGGTTTTCAAACGAAAAACAAGATTATTTTTCACCAAAATAATCCGGTTTGGCAATTTAGTTTAAGGTGTCAAATAATTTAAATGATTGTTAGTAAAAAGTTCGATAGGCTACATCTGTGTAGTGTAGTAAAATAATAAAGTGGCATAAAACGGTCAGTGTGGTTCTTGTATAAATGTAGGCTTAACAACGTTTTACTTAGAGGGTTTGTCTGTTTGAATATCAGTCCTTCTAGTATGCTTCTTAGTACTTTATGTGGAAACATGTTAGAATGAACAATATTCAAACAGACTCTTATGTTATTGACATCCGGTTCTGTCGCCTGTAAGGCAGAGTCGAGGGCTTAAAAACTAGAACCAGTGCTTCCTCATAGATAGACTGTAAGCGATTTCTAGCTACTCCTCGTAAATCGGTAGGTTCATAAAGGGCGTAACCTCGAACATTAAAACGCGAATCTTTCTACACATACATGTCTCTTCACAACAGTTTGTCTTCCAGTAATACTGCGTCAAAGGTAACTTTTCTTTTTTTTCCCCGTGTTTTGAAAAAGGACAGTGGTCATTGTACTGTTACTTTAAGGGGGGTAAGCAGGTAGGGTGGACTCTTTTCAAGTTGAGAGAATAGACTGTAAAAAGAGTTGAGAGGTAGGCTACAGTTTATTACACTGTAATTTATTTGTAGCCATGAATAACGTGTCCTCTGTCGACTCCTTATTGCATTATATTTGATGTTTTTCTGTTTTTAGCTTTTTACACCATGGACAAAGACGCTGTGCAGACTCACATCCTGAAGCCAAAGGGCATGTCTACACTCCTTAGTGGAGAACTGCCTCTAAATGTGATAAACAACAATAGGTACATATCCCTGCTGACTTCTGAAGCTCAGGCAGCAGAAAGACATGTTGAAGGCAACTTGCCCTCCCTCAGTAATGCCATCCTGACTGCTCTGTCAGGTAAGGTCAAAACCGTGTCCCTGGTTGGTCCTGAAGGATCAGGTAAAACCACAGCTCTGCAGAAGCTTGTATTGGACTGGGCACAAGGAAAACACCTTCAAAACTTTACTGCTGTTTTTCACTTGCAGTTCAGGGAGTTAAATAACATTAATTGGCCACTTTCCTTGGAGACAGTATTGTTGCACCATCATGGTCTCATCCAGCATGATTCATTACCCTCAATCCTGCAAAATCCAGAGGATGTGTTGTTTGTTTTCGATGATCTGGATGATTGCATACAGAGCCTGGACCCCTCCACCCAAACACTCTGCTCAAACCCTTCCCAGGCAGTGTCACTGTCCTGCTTAGTGGCTAGCTTGCTTCATGGGTCACTGCTGAAAGGAGCTGCCTTTGTGGTCGCCACCAGAACAACTGGATTTCCGAAGTTTCTTGGTGGTACTCGGGTAGAAGTATTGGGGTTTCTAAAGCCAGAAAGAGAGGCCTACTTTCAAGGATTCTTTACTGACCCAGGTGTTGCCAACAAAGCACTTCAGCACATGGAAAGGACTCTAGGCTTTTATGATATCGCTACCACCCCAAGATTTTGTTGGACAGTTTGTTCTATCTACAAATCACTGATGGATGCTGCAGCAAAACTTCCTGAAACAATATCTCAGCTGTATGTAGACATCCTGGTCCACCTGATTCAGATGCTCTCTCTGAGCCAGAACTGCAATAAAGAACTAGTGTTGGCCCTTGGCAGGATGGCATCTCACTGCTCTCGCGATCAACATTTGAGATGCAAGAAAGAAGAAATGGATGCCTTTGGTTTTCAGCAGCTTCTCACCTCAGTTGGGGTTTTCTTACAAGTAGATGAAGAGCGTTCAAGTGGACCGGTCTTCTCCTTCCGCTCTCAAATGATGCAGGAGTTCCTCTTGGCTTTGTCTTTCTTTTTGGACAAGTCAATGTCTGAGGGTGCGGAAAAGGTGTTAGAAAAGCACAAAGGTGCAAACTTTCTAGGTATGTTCTTGTCAGCGCTCTCAGAGCCAACTCAGTGCAGACCTCTGGAGACCCTGCTCGGCAGATTTGACCCAGACCAGATCATGGATTTCAAGAGTTGGTTCAAAAGCAGCTCAGAGACGATACTGAAGGGATGCTATAAAGACGAGCACCACCGCTGCTTCCATCTGCTGCATCAGGCGCAAAGTGACAGTTTGGTGAAAGAGATTATCACCCACTCAGCACGTCTTGGTATCAGCTACGGAGACCTGAGCCTCCAGGACTGTGTGGCTCTGAATTATGTCATCACGTGCCTCGGTGAGATGAAGCTGTTGAGTCTGTATCTAACGAGAAATTTGACTGAGGAGAAAGCAGAGAGGTTGGCTCCAGCTATGAGCTTGTCACATAATATAAAGTAAGTTGTGCCAAAAATTCAAGTATAGAATTGATTCTGTTCATGAAGAGTTGTTGCAATACCAATACCAGTTTTGTAAATGTCAGTGCTAAAGCCTCAAATTTATCGACAATATCGGCAATGTGCAGCTATAATTTATCAGCCCCCTAAAAATCAAAGTATTTGCTCTTCTCCAAAACACTATTCTACTTTACTCTAGCAAAAACAATATGGCCCCACACAACCACAGATACATTACCATTCGACGATATGAAACAACAACAGTGTGCTGATAGAAAAGAGTAAAAATAGTCAGGCTAGGAAAATGTTAATAATCAGCGTTTTCCCATCACACATTTTAAGAAAATGTATTTCTTAATAATTATGCCGGAATTACCTTTAATTAAAAAATGGAGCAGCTTAAAAATCATTGATGGACAAAGGAAAGGCTGAGCTTCCAATAATCTTGGCAAAGTTTGCTTTGAAGGTTTGGATGTCATTGTAATAAACAGGCCTTACAATAATGGCAGCAATCGATTCATTCCAATGCGTTGTGTTGCTGTTAAAAGATTAAAATAATGTGTATTTTTTTCCCTTGCACTAGTATCAAACATTTAGGCTACTCTGTATTGGCCAATGCTCAAGTCTATGAATAGAAATTGGTGTCACAAAGGAAAATATGGTATAAGAGCACCTCTCTTTCATGTGTTCAAATGCAGATCATATGTACCATCACTGTATTGTGTCCAACAGCCTGTCTGACTGCTCCTTGAGTACTGGAGCTGTCCCTCATCTGAACTCAGCTCTCAGCAGAGGGCTCATCGAAGAGCTGAATCTCTCTAACAGCCACATCGGAGATGTAAAGTTAAAAGTCCTCTGCTCTGGTCTCAGAGACTCCAAGCTACGCCATTTAAAGTAAGATTATAAAAAGGCTTACTTTTGTTTACAGACACTTCTCAAGTTCAGTTACTAAGTTCTTCATGTTTCCCCCTTTTGATTAACTTAGTATTGAAGTGTGCACACTGACAGAGGCGAGCTGTCAAGATCTGGCGTGGGTCCTGACCTTAGGCACCTCTCAGCTGTGTGTGTTGAACCTCCGATGGAATGCGATCGGGGATCAGGGCTTAATGAAACTGTGCAGAGGCCTGCAGAGTCCGCACTGCAAACTACAGCAGCTTGTGTAAGTACAATTTCTTTTAAGGTCTTTTTTTTGACAGAGCTATCTATTTATGTTTATACAGTTTGCTTAACGTATTAAGAATGAACTTTTTTTTGTCCTTGTTTAAAGACTACAAGCAAACGAGCTAACTGCGTTATCCATGGAAGCTTTGTCTGCGGCTTTGTGTTCTGGCCATTCAGAGATGAGGAAGGTGGACCTGACAAACAACGCAGTTGGCGAGGCTGGAGTTCAGGCCTTGTGCAAATCCCTGCAACATCCACTCTGTAAACTGCAGAGCCTCAAGTAAGTGTGCAACCAAAGATTTAGTTAATATGTTTTCATTTAGAAGGTTGCTGAAAACACCACAATTTGAATGAGTGCCTTAACACCATCAAAAAAAACCTGAATGGGAGTGACTGATGAAATATTTGCATCCACTTTACTGCCTTTCCTTTTTCTCATACCGTAGTTTCTTTGCTAATGAGTTAACTGGTGCATGCTGCTCGCATTTGATGGAGGCCTTGATGTCAGAGAACTGCTCTCTGTCTGAGCTGGAGCTGTCTGTGAATGATTTGGGCCAGGAGGGGGCGCTGTTGCTCTGCCAAGCCCTCAGCAAACCTGGATGTCCAATAGAAACACTCGGGTTGAGTCACATGTTTTAACAGTCTGTCAAAGTACCACCTTTAACAAATATTTGTTGATATTCAGATTACTTCATCTGTGCTTGATTTGTTCCGTCCTACAGTTTGAAACGATGTGAGTTAACAGAGTTGGTCTTCAAAAACCTGGGCTCAGTGCTGACAAGTGGAACTTCTAAACTCAAGTCTCTGAATGTGGGTATACATAAAGTAGGAAACCGAGGGGTTAAACATCTTTTGGATGCAGTTGCACATCCAAATTGTCTGTTGGAGGAACTTGAGTGAGTTGACCAAAAAACTAAATCTTCTTATATTTTTTTTATCCACCACAACCTTGAAGTGTCCATTCAATTCAACTCTGGTTTCCTCTCTTTTGTTGAAGTGTTGAAATGACAGATCTTACTGATGCCTGTGTGGAGGACTTGTGTGCTGCTATAAGAGCCAGTAGGACTTTGAAGAGCTTGGAACTAAGAAACAACTCACTGACTGACGCATCTGTCCCAGCCCTAGTCCAAGTCATGCAGGACAGCCCCAACATGCTGGAGATGTGGTAAGCCTGGTTCGCTTCGCTCAATGACAAACTATAGCGAGCCAGTGTTCTTTACATAGTTTAATAAGCACAAGAAGGAAAATCAGTTCAATCCATCCATCTAACTGCTGCTTTTGTCTTTTTCAGCCTGAAGTACAACGACTTCAGTGAAGACGTTTTTGACATGTTGGAAGAGTGTAATAGAATAAGATACTGAAGAAACCTGATAATGACAAAGTGACACTTGACCTGACAAACTGTCCTTACAGCTAAAAGAGAAGAACATCGATGATTTTTCTGTTGGTCAAAAATGGATGAGAGATTGGTGAAAAGGTTCATTTTCAAGCAAAATGTGCTCTGATTGTAGCTTCATAAGTGTTGAAGTTTAATGCCTTGTCCTTTATGAAGGTGATCAAAAAGCCATATGATAAATCCACCTTTAAAAAAAAAAAAAAAGTCAAGATTTGTTTTAGGTATTTCTGTGCCTTTATGTATGGATTGAGTAAGAAATCAGAGAGAGAGTGCGGGAAAGGAGTCAGTGATTGGACACGAACACGGGCCGTCTACATGGGGGCGCACGCACTAACCACTAGGCTACCTGCACCCAGTAAAATCCACCTTTTAGAGAATTGTGATGCTAGTTTTTTTTTCTGGCTACTTTCCTGCAATTTAAGTAAGAAGACGATCTTTAAAAAAAAAACCTGATCAGTTGCAGGAGTAAAATGCTTACATTTTAATAATCAACCAAAAATTATTCTGTTTGCAGTTGATAATTAGGATGGATTTATAAAGCATTTCCAATTAGAATCTGTAAAAATAGAATCAAATACTTAATCTGTTTCAAAAAAAGAACGATTGAATATTAGAGCTTGTATTGTTTAAGACTGTGTGAGGAATCTTTGTGTCGTCGTAGAAGACCTGTGGTCCTAACAACATCTGTCGTATGCCTTGCAGCTGCCTCTACAAAACGTGTACTTCTCATGCAGTATGTGCACGAGTGAGACATAGTGTTTCAATGAAACATTGTACCTTGAACTTATGACCCTCTTACCACTACATATGTCTTAGTTCATGGTAAACAAGTTGAATGTTCCTTGTAAAAATGGTTGCCTCAGCGATCCAAAAGCCAATATATGAGAGATGCTTATCAACCTGAGGAACTCTGCTGTTCTCAGTTTGAATAGTACGGTAGTTTCTAACATGCACTGTTATATAACCAACAGTAAAATTACATATGCAAGCTTTGTCAATTATTTTCATCGTTGTATCCCTGTGCTTTTTACGAGATGTCTTTATACTTTGTACTTTAAAAAAAAATGCACTAGCTTCCTTTATTTTACTTTTTTCTTACTGTGCCTTCACCACAGGCTCAGTAGATGTGTTTTTTTTTTGTTTTTTTTTTACTGTTGTGCAATAGATTGTGGGTCAGGGTAGCCAAAAAAAAGCATACTGGCTTGTACACAGCAAAATGTGACCTGATTAAGTAGGACATCCTGGTATTTTAGGCAAACATATACCAGAACATACTAAATCTGCTCCGACATAAAAGTATGGATATGAAATGCAGCCTCAAATTACAAAAGCACCTTGCCTTTTAATAATGCAAGGGTACAAGAACTCAAGTCTCAGAAAGACTAGGAAACGTGTTAATGCTTTTGTCTTCAGAAGACTTAGTTATTGTAATAGTTTAAAGCTTATTCAGAACACAGCTGATTTCATTTTTTTTTTAAAGAACATATCACCAGCCTTTGTATCACAGTGTTGCACTGATTCATTAGTTTTGTTGTGACGGCTCATGATACATCTCTGAAATGCTGCTCTGTTGTGCGAACCATTCAGCTCTCTTGAGATCTGTTGCAGCAGGTTTCCTCGGTGTGCCCAGAGTTGGAACCAAACATTCAGGGGCAGTTTTTTGTAGTTTCTATTCACAACAGATTTGTTTTTAAACTCCAGTAGCACTTAAGGTCAGACTATACCTGTGCTCTTATGAATCAGCGCTATCATTTTGAAGTTAAATGGGAGACATGTTTATACCTTTGCACTACTTTAACCTTGTAAATTGTCTTGTTTATCCCTTTTCCTGTCTGATTTGTTTTGCATAATGCCTTGTTTGTTTATGCATGGCGTATGTAAAGCACTTTGAGTTGCCTTTTCTATGTGAAATGTTGACAAAAGAACTCCTTGCACTGCCATAATAAAGTCAAGATATCACACTTGAATCACTGTAATTGATACAATAATGTTTTATTAAGAAATCTTTGGCATTTCAAGACACTTTTGTAGTATATTCTGAAAGGCAGATGCAGTGATTTGTTTTACAGCTTTAGAATATATTACCAGTTTCACTAATAAAATCTATTTACATGTACAAAATGACTCATGACAGATACGCATTTGCAGCAATTTAAATTCTGAACACTCACACACACACACACACACACACACACGTACAGCGAGGTGCAGACAGAGTGCACACATTCGTCTGTCTACTCCTGTAAGCAATAAGCAGGTGTAAACGTCACACAGTGTAAACCTGACTCAGTAAGACAAAGCTAAGTCTGTATTCAACACATGGAGTGTGTTTGTATTGAAGTTACCTCTCCGTTTGAACAACTCCGGAAATCTTTTTGAAGTGACGAGAAAAGTTTCAAATCTTTTCATGAGGTGGGTCACACAGGCACTCGGGAAATGAATAAAGCCACACTCGGAGAGAATATCTGCCCATGGGACTCAGTGGTCATGAGCGTCTCCATTAAGGTTAGCAGTGTGATTGTCGTCCTTTGGTTTTAGGGTCTGATTGGGAGTTTTGCATTTCGTCTCCTCGTCTGAGCTGCTCTCAATGTCACTTCTGTCATCTTTGGAAACCTGTTGCATGAATCACAAAGAGGGAAACGTTGACTATCAACTGGAATAATAGCAAGGCTAGGAGTGTAAAAGACATTCTATTATGCTCACAATGACTATGCTAACATCTGTAAGTACCTGCTTACAGATGTTGGCATAGTTATTTCATTTAGGGTCACAAGCGTTACAAATTTTAACCCAAAGGGAACATCAATGTCCGTACCAAAATCTGTACCAAATTGGAAATCTGTCCAATCTCTGTTAAGACATATCAAACCAAACCCCAAATGTAAACCTGCTGATTATGCTGTAGGGAAAGTCAGTGGATGGCATCATCTAATAACAACAAATATCTGTGTTCAAAATTTTAGAGGGACATGGATGTTATTCTGTGAAGTGACAATTTTGACCTATGGGACCGGGTGGTGTAAGATGATAGTCATGAGATCAATCAAGTTCAGCTCTATCCCCTGGGGAGCATGAATGTTTGTTCAAAATATCATGGTAACACCTCAAAGAGTTGTAAAAGCATTTCACACACACACAAAAAGAAAGGACAGTTCACGGTAGCTCTAGGGTAAATGTAAAAGGATCCCCAAAGTCAAGTGGAGGGCCATCCTCTGGTGACTATAAATTTCATGGCAACCCATTTAAAAGTTGTTGAGATATTCAGTGTGTGGACGGACGTAAACGCCAAACTAACCAACATGAAACTATTTCGCTTGCAAGGCTAAAAATTGTGCCAAACAAACAACAGACGGTCAAACTAACCTTTCCCTTAAATATGGCTTTGATGGCAATACGAGCGACAAGGTAGAACCAGATTATGTGAAGAACCTGCAGCACCAACAGCAGCCCATTGAGCAGCCACCAGGCTTGGTACGGCCCGACGATCTCCCAACTCTCAAAGAGAACACTGTATACAACCCTGCAAGAAATACAGACACATACAACGGTTAATGCTCCTCTCGGCTTATAATTTTTTCTCACTTTTTGTCACGAAACTTAGAAAGTAGAAAAAAGGCTTAAATAGATACATCAGAAAGAGTTTGATAATAGGGTATACAAATGCGCCCTTTTATGTCTCACCAGAAAGGGTAGATGACAAGCCGGGTAATGAAAAAGCTTATGCTGAACACCACAAACAGGCCATCACATAGCCTCTGGTACTTGGCATAGTTGGCCAGCTTTGCAGCCTTTGGAAAGAAAAAGGAATTAAATCATTCATAGTGACCAAATACCCTTCCTTCATTTCTATTGTAATTTCCAGACATCACATGACAGACTGCCAGCTACTAAATTGAGCTCACACACCAACTTTTATTAGCCTATACTTGTACCAGTACATTTCAATGTCTTTTTGTCACAGCAATGCTAATTAGAGACGCATGCTTTTTTTTGTCAAACAGGTAGTACAAGTAGCTTACAACTACTTCTACTAAACGTCAATGACATCCCATCAATGAGATGCTAATGAGAGACGTGTGTTCTGTCAGACAGGTTAAACAAGTAGCTTACAGCATAGCACTAAATCCTCCATGCTTGTATGCTCCCAGCTGTGTTTGCCTACATTTTGTACAACTATTTATGGTCAACATGCACAACTTTGCTCCTCACAAAAGGTGCAATTAAAATCTTCAGCAAGATCGTTACCTCAAGAAAGATGTCAGATGCATCGTGCACACACATGACCAAAGTGCCAGCTCTTAGCATGTTGTTGGCATAGGAGAATGTGATGAGCATGATGGTTGCCAGGTGGTGCACAAGCATGATGAAGAAATCCTGTCATCAGTGAAATGAAGAGAGTTGACAGAAAGAGAGAGAGAGAGAGAGAGAGAGAGAGAGAGAGAGAGAGAGAGAGACATGGTTAAGGGGGGTAAAATTACAAGTATGTAAAAACACCTGTGGCAAATGGAACCAAAGAGATGAAGCAGAAGAATCCTCATCGCTAGTCTTTGTGCATTCATTAAGACTGTCAGCTACAACACCAACTGAAAGGCTTGTATAAATACCTGGATAACAGGTTGACAGGAAGCTATAATTAACGCTCATTGTAAATACATGTAGCAGTTCATTGCCTAACCTGTTTCGCTAGAGCACAATGCAAAACTTTATACAGAAGGTACATATAATGGTGTGAGAGTTGAACTTGCAAACACGCCCTCCGAAAAGTTACAAATAATGGATATGACATGATATGAATACATAAAGCAGGCAAAGCTGTCATATTACAGGGTAAGAAGTGTTCAGGAGGGTCATTGAGAGACGGCACAATAGTCTAGCTGTTGTTGACTTACCTTACGCTTAATATCTATGAATTGGGAAAACATCAGAGACCAGTAGAAGGCCAGCTCAGCTACATAGTAGTTGTACTGTCCAGGACTCAGAGGCTTTGGGAGGGAGTCAAGCAAAAACACCTTTAACAAACATGAAGCTCCACTGGTCTACTAATAGTATGGTGCTGAACAGAAAAGTCATAATATAGACAGCTTATTGTGATTATACCAACCTGAAATGGATAGTTGTACCAACAATGTCGGGTATCCCACATCCAAGGAGACTTAACAGAAACAGATACAACGTGCCTGATTAGACTGACAGTTCTAATATGCAACACTTAATGCAACCGAAGCAGTACTGCAAAAAAGCATATTGTATGCTAAGTCAACTCACCACCCACAAATGGCGAATGGCATAGATGAAAATCCCCAGGTAAAATGTAAACCGCCACCTGGGGAAAAAGACAAAAGCAGAATAAGAAAAACAGAAAAAAACATGTTTACTGTTTGAAAAACAAGGTTAAGAGTCAACAGTTGTGCTAACACCTTATTCAGACTGTTCTTGGTAGCAGCAGTGCTTTTAGCTGTATGCTGTCAGTATGCTAGCAGAATGAGTGAAACAGAAAACAGAAGTTTCTTTACTTGGAAACAACATTCAGAGACCATAGTTATGCTAACCATATTTCAGAGGCTATAGCTATGCTAACCATCTTTCAGGCTCTGGCTTTCTGTTGATCCTGTCGTTTTATTCAATCTGTGTTGTTTTGTTGGTACTGTGAGTGTTTTTGATTTTTGCACTTGTGACAAAATCAGCTTTGTTGTTTAGCCTGTGTTGAGTGACAGATGAAGCAACTGGAGACTAAAGTGGCCAAACAGAAGATGCTCACATGATGATGCTAATATTTGTCTTATTCATTAACTTAGCTTAGACTCCCCTACCATTATATTAGGGTAGGGGAGTCCCCCACCCCCCCTTGAAAGTCAAGTTAATAAAAAAAAAATATATATATATATATATATGTATGTATATATATATATATATATTTATTTATTTTAGATTTATTTTTGGGCCTTTATTGTACAGATACGATAGTGGATAGAGTCGGAAATCAGGGAAAGACAGTGGGGAATGACGTGCAGGAAAGGAGCCACAGGTAAGATTCAAACCCAGGCCACTTGGAGGACTACAGCCTCCATACATGGGGTGCCCACACTAACCACAGATACATCTCCATCCATTACATGGTGCAATCCCACAAAGCAGTTTCGCAGGAACCTACATGCTCTCACAGAACTTTTTCTGCGTACTGGGCCGGTCTTGGTTCCGACGAACACGAAACCATCTCTGTATTTTCCGCACATCCCAGTCCAGCTGCTTGGAGAGTCCCTCCAGTTGCCTCTCGTCGGGACTCTGCAAAGAGGACCAAAAGAAATCACTTGGTTTTCATAGTCTCGACTTGTAAAACCAAAATACTTGTAGGTATGACACACCACATTAAGTATTGACTAAATGTATCATTATGCCTGTGGTGGCGTAGTCCAGTGCAGAAACATCTGTAATCCAGCATACAGTGGAACATTTACTGGACTTTAGCACAAACATGGTCTTTATGTACCGTTTTGGATAGATACACCTTCTCCAGGACATCGTTGGATTGAGCTCGCCGAGGCAATCCGGCCTGAATCTGAAGTATGTGGGCACAGGGTTTGGCCACTAGCCTGTATACACACACAGACAGCAGCAGCAAAAAAAAGAGAGAGAGGGCAGGGAGGGGACACAGAGATGGTGTGGTATTAATAAACACATTCAGAAAAATAGAGACACAGATGGAGAAGTTTAGCACTTTGCACAGGCTGAAGGAGCAAAAATAACCATTAGCTTAATTGGCCTCACTGAATTGATCTGTGTAGCTTCAGCAGTTTTCCACACAGTTATGTGTGACGTGTGTGTAAGGGATACAATAGAGCCTATAGGGGAGACACAGAAGGAATCCTGGGGAATGTAGCACCTATTCTAAACACAGCGTGATGACCTATCATGTGAGAGGGTGGGAGAATGAGAAAATTAGGAGGGATGCCACACACACACAAAACTGATGGGTGTCACAAGATCATCTGGTTCCCCTGGTTGAGTAGATCAGTATTCAGGCTCAGACTTGTAGCACTGTATTAGGTCTCAATCTTACTAAATAAACCCACTTATCTGGAGTAGTTTTCCAAACATTATAAAAGACTGAATGATTAGGAGTGCAGACTGGACTTTGGTCGGACCTCTCATTGGTGATTTGACTCTAAAAGGAGGAACTGCAAAGAAAGTTAGGGCCTTTGACAAAGCTACACTTTTCTTAGTCCACAAAAGTCTCAGTTTCAAGTGACTATGTCAGGTATTACACCGTGGGACATTTAGATGCCAGTTCTGACATATACCGTAACTGCAGGACAAATTCTCTGACAGCAAACTATCATTGCTCTGCAAGGTAAACTGGTGGAGTTATTTTCATGTCAACACAAAGGAATGCTCAATCACAGTGTCGATGATGCAAAAACAACAACAGTGACAGTGCCTGAACATTGATAAAGACATCAAACAGATTCCTGCTAACTGTCTGAAGATGAGGCAGCCCCATGTATGAATCAAAAAGGGATAGGCCCATGCCTGATCAAAAATCAAGGAAGTTGCTTAAATAGATTTTCATGATTTGATTACAACTAACTACTGTGATACAGCACATAATAATGGACACATCATTTTATATTGCAAACTTATTTCTATGCTTCCTATAGGCTACTGATATGTTGTGTTTAAGAGCAACTGTAGCAAACGAATTTCCCCCTGGGATTTAATAAAGTATTTCTGATTCTGATACTGCCTACAGAAAGATAGCTCTCACTATAGTTTCCTGATTTTATTTACCTAGCTGTGCTTGTTTTTCTCCCTTCTGTGCCACATAAAGCAGAAACCCCAAACTGTGCGCTCACATGGATCACGCAGGATGAGGAAACTGGATAAGTTAACAACAAAGGAGGATCTATTTTACCTTTCAAAAAGCAGCCTTAGTAGAAAAACTCCAACGGCCAGAGGCAAGGCGATAAACATGTGTTTAAATCGGGGATACTCCACACCAGGTGGTGGACGCTCCAGGTCCGCCCATGAGACATTTTCGGGAAGCCAAAACCTCTCACTCCAAAGCCAGGCTGAGATAGAGGAAGTCATCTGGGAGCTATGTAATAAAAATCAGGAGCAGCAGAGTAACGCAGCTAAGGTGGACCGGGAAACTTACTTTTCGCACATCTGGTTGTGGCTTAACTCACCGATACCCGTCTGCTGTGATGTGGCCACCTCCTCTCTAGCTACACTAACTTGCTGAGTATCACTTCTGGTTAACTGCTTTGACTGCAGGGACCGCTAGGTTGACACGTAATGCCGAAAGACAACGCCCACCAGCACACTGTTGATTGGGCAACTTTCAATGAAGTTTTCCGCATCAAGAATGAACTTGCTGCTTCGTCACAGCCCGTGAGACTACCTCTCTCCTGCACTACAATTTGTGGAGAAAGTGGAGAGGTTAAGGCAGCTCTAACGTAAAAAAAGCAGGATTTGGGGTGTTTGTGGATCAGCTTGGATTTGGGTTCAACAAGCGATTTTCTCATGGAAGCTCTGTGTTCACTGCAAAACTGTTAGCAGTTCTCTGGTCAGGACATAAATTCAAACAAAGTGATATTTTGATGATTAAGCACCTGTGATTGTGGCTTTAAGAGGAAGCAAATCAAAAGCTCGCCCTGAACTCATTACGATTTTAGCTGTCTTGTTCAGAGATGGGACTGATTGATTGTGAAGTCAAGTCAACTTTATTTGACTCTATTGAATCCCTATTGTATCCTGGTGAAGTAAAGTTTTGCTGGGTTCCTGGGCCTGCTGGAGTTGAGGGAAATGAAATGGCAGATCCCATAGCAATGGCAACCCTTAAGAAAAGAGAAGTAGTTGCGAAAGTATCCCTGGGAAGAGTGGAATTAAAATCAAGAGGAGTGTTAAATGAATGGCAGGGATTATGGGAAAGGAGACTAAAGGGAGGCCCTGTTTTTCTTTTCATGCTCGGATTAAGAAAGTCAGTTATTGCTCAGGAACACGAGGAGACTCTGTTAAAATTTGCAGATAAGGCTTGGACATATGGGTTAAAGCATTACTTATGCATTATTGGGAAGCATCCTACTGGACTCTGTGAATGTGGACACCCTGACCTGAAACAATCAAGCATGCTTGGAATGTGTCAAATATAATACAGAAAGGGAAACTTTGTTTAAGACATTCTCAGAACTGGGAGGATAATCATTTTCAATTAAATCTTTCTTTGGCCATCATGACAACCACCTACTGACCATGAAAGCAGTTTTACAGTTCCTGCATGATTCATGGCTGTATGTGAGGATATGAATTGTTATTGTGTTAGTTAAGTTCTGTTCTGTGAAGGGTTGTAATACGCATAGTAGTGTCTAAACTGCCTAAAAATCACATGAAGGAGTTAGTATTAGCTTGCATCAACCTTCTAATATGATTTAAACTGACACAAGATAACTACACCCCCAGTCTGCAATTAGCACTCAACGTCATTTGATTATGGCTTAGTTATCCAATTAACACTAATTTGTTGGAGTTCTGATAGTAGGCTACGTTACAGCAGCAGAGGTATAGTTTTAAAGTCCATTTAACTTATATCAGGCAATAATTCAAAGACAAAAACAAGTCCTGGAACCCATCCATTAACATGTTAAACATCCCCAGCTTAGCCTCTTAGCTAACTAGCATGTTTGAATGAGAAGCATTTCAGACACTGATGTCATTTTCCAGTTTCCTGCTCTAGTGCATTTTATTTAGAGCATGTTAGAATTCCCTTCTTTCCTTAAAGTTAAGTTAATGTGTCTATGTGAACTTCCACGGCCTGGCATATGATATTATAGAAATATTCACTCTTTTGCCACCTTATGGCTCCCACCTTGCTTAGACAAAATAGGAACCCTGCAGTAAATATACTTGCATAAATGCATTCGCAGCATTAATTGATTCAGGATATATATTTATATATATTTATTGCCATTTTTAAAAGGATACAGTCAATACCTGAAGACAGAGATAATGTTTAGACAACCTGCAGATTTTTTTATAGAAGTTTACAACAACAAAAATCCTGTTGACAGGCGTTTGATATACAGATTAAAGCTGTTGACTTGAAAGCAGTTATTCACTGTAAGCGTTTCCATAAATGTTAGTCATGAAGTTTTTCTTCCAGAGCTTTATGTGCAGGCAGTTCAATCTCACACCTGTTATCGTGGATTTGACCTTCACTTGTCTATTGAGAGCGCACTTATTGCGTGCTCTTTAAGAGTCTTAATCCCTTAACTGAAGATAGGCTATTTAGTTTTCTAGAGTGGGATCACAGTCACACACACCCCTGGGATACCAGGATCCAATTTGATTGTAAAGATAGATTTATAAGATAAAAGATTTTTATTGAAAACAACTAGGTTGTTGGAAGGTTGATTATTGACTGAAAATATGTCAATGATTTGCAGCTTGAATTTGTAAACCTTTAGCTCATTACCAGCCCATGCCAACTAAGGATAAGGCCCCAGGCTGTAATTGGGCCACACAGCAAAATTAAGAAAGCCATTGAAGATTTTATCAATTGCGTCCTACATTTCACTCACTTTCACTTTGTGTTTAGTAGACCCTGAAGTGTGTTAAATTTTGTACGTCCTTAGATGTTTTTGTTATTAGATAGCTGCACACAGATAGCTGAGAACATCCCAGAGGTAATTCACAATATTACAGCCAGCTGAGTGACTTTCTCCTCTTCACAATAACAGATTTGCACTGCAGAGAAGTATGGGTTTGCACTTATCTGGAAAAAAATGTTTACACGAGCTAAACATACTTCCACCATAAAGCTTGTGACAGTAACATAAAGAAGATAATGTATAATATGACCATTAAGGATTTGTATTTGTACAGCTGTCAATCAGAAGTTGAGTTGATTAAATATTAGTAGAGGATCAGAAAAAAAAGTATATTTAGTAAGTTAGTGAGTAGGTTAAGCCACAGGAACAACTTCCTGTACAATGCAGTCATTTAAAAAAAATAGTTAAAACAGAAAAAATAAAATGAAAGAATATGCAGAAGTGAAACACACACACATGCACGACAACAAGCCTAAAAGGGACTCAGACTAATTAAAGGTATTAAGTTAAAAACTCTGAGTTAACTCGTATAAATATTCTCTATGGTCTTCTATCCCAGTTTATCAAAACCTACAAGTCCATTTGTGGAATACTTCATACATTATTTAAGGAATTTCGGATGCAACACAAGAAGTTATGAAACATTGTGACCAGCTAGCAATTTTATTTGCTTCTGTAGAAAAAAGGTATATAATAACACAGTGACATGTTTTTAATTTAGGTCACAGCTTTTGGCATTATCATAATTATCCGTCTTCCTACAAAACATTCTGTTTTACGTTCAAGTAAGATTTAATTTGACTGATCAAAACTTTCATGTTTTCCCTGTTATAGTTAAAACATGACCTCACCCTGCTGGACAACATTTAGATCTCACCCTATAGAGGCTATCTATTTACCAATTTAGAAGTGACACAAAAATGTTGAAGAGAATAAAATAATGGAGGAGATTAATGCAAAACATACATGACACACTCACCCCCACACCCCCACCCCAGTTGTTTCATCATGTAGATTTTCACATCAGTACCAACTCACCAGGGAACAGCACATCCCCCTAAACAAAACCTCTCTGTGTGAGCATGCAGCTGCAGCTTCCGAGATGCCCTACTCGGATGCATGACCTACAGTGCAGGGGCAGGGGACTTCAGCCACAGAAGAGGGGGGGTCATGTGTTTAGTACAATCTTCCTACTACCTCTAGAGCTGCATTTTAACCCATCTCTCGGTATTTGTCAACTTACTTCAACTAGTTTTTCTTTTCTTGCTTGCTTCTGTGAAATTTTAGCATGCAGCTCCAAAAAGCAGCATCTGTCACCCCCTCGGCGTCCCCCTCCTCACTTGCTTGGACTGTTCCATTTCGCATGTGAAAAAATCTGATAGTTGGAGAAGAGTTCTTCATGTCAGGGACTGCTGTAGCCTCAGCACACAGAGTACTGACGCTCCTGGATCACTTGAGGTATTATTATCTTTTTAAATTTCATTCCTCTCTTGTTTTTTTTAAGTGTATGTTCTGTGACCTAATCTTCAGAAGGACATTTATCCACAGCTTTGTTGCTTCTTCTTGCAAAATAACTTTTTGTGTTTATAGATGAGAATGCATTTTTGTGTTTATCTCTAAAAATTGCCAAAGCCATATTCAAAACAAAAGCAACAGTCTTAATGATTCAATTTAGTTGTGTTTTTAAAATAATATTTGTTTATCTGCATTATCTTTTGCTTTATTGTGTTGTAAATATGAGGTATTATACCTTATTTTCTCTCACAGATAAGCAAATGGATGAGAAAGAGCTGAGTGACCCCCTGAATAACCTCTCACTTATCAGAGGTAATGTAACAGGGCTCTTTAATTTCTTTAATCATGGACAGACTTTAATTCTGGTCAATGACTTTGCATTGTTTTGCTGTTTTAATGGCTTTTACCTGACACGACAGATCTAACCCACTGAGGATGAGAGAGAGAGAGAGAGAGAGAGAAAAAAGCATGAGTCACACTAGAGGAGAGTTTCTGTAGCTATTAGGGGCAGTTGGTTGGCTTCAGAGCTTACAGTGCTGTAGATGGCCTTGTTTTAGAGGCTGATGTCTCTAGTGTCAACGGCTTATTAGACGATGGAGTCTCTTTGCACAGCGGGGCAGATCAGCTGACTGATGTGACATATAGAGTCGCTCTTCAGAAGAGAAAGCAGGGGATTGTGCAGTGATTTTATGTGAACTTAAAAATCAACAGGGGCACTCATGTCAAAATGTGAAAACAAATCAGTGAGTGAATCAATTTTGCATGATGAATTCATTTGCAATGCCACTGTGCACGCAGTGTACAGGATGCACAAAGCAAACAGTGTCCTCACAACAAAGGTATCTCATTTTAAGATGATGTGGACATTTCCTAGTTTTGGTAACAGACAGCATAATGTGTAGCTGTAAACTGAGACACGGCAGTTTGATAAGCACAAACTTGTTAAATACTGGTGACATTCAGTGCGAGCAGTGCTAACCGTCTGATTCAGTTTGAGAACGCTGTCACATTCAGTGGAAAGGAAAAAGACAGCGGGAAAAGATAGAGCATGATGGCTCTAGCCTTCAGCACTTGAGCTAAAAAAAGACCTTCTCCTAGATTTTTTTCTCCCGTCACTTGAGGCAGTGTGATGCCCAATATCCCCGACTAGTCAGAGAGGTATTTTTACCCACATTCTAATCCCATCATTACTTTGTAGGGTGTCATACTCTGTGACACTAAGACTTAGCATAATGTTTGTAATATCTAATGTGACTAAAGATAACACTTTGAACGCACTTGTCTAGATTACTCTTGTTATTCTGCCCTGTCAAGGGGACATTAATCTTTCTCACAAACTGAACACAGACATCCCTACATAAAGTTAGCCCACTCACATTCTGACTCTCACTCATACATATGCATGCTAGTGGCATCACGCAACCCTCACACACACACACACACACACACACACACACACACACACACACACACACACACACACACACACACACACACACACACACACACACACACACACACACACACACACACTCATGCAGGACTGAGCACGGTGAGCCCAGTCTTTGTCCGGCATGCAGTAGGGTGGTCATGTGCTTGAGTCAGAGGGTGCCACCAGCCTCCTCCATTCAGCACTTGCTTTATAGCCTTTAATTTTTTAGTAACATTCATCAATGCCACAAGTATGCATGTGTGTGTATTTGTGTTTGTGCAGCAGTGAGTGCCAGACCCAATGAAATCCCAGTTTTCATGACAAATAAGGCTGTTCATGGTAGTCTCGGTCCTCTTATGTCACCTTTTATGGCACTTATGCTTGACCTGTCCCGACTCTTGTTTTCCCCTCTGCCAAATGCTCGGCCTCAGATGAGGTCATCTCTTTTCCTAGTCATGCTAGATTAGGGGATCAAAATATTCCCTGTGCATTGCAAAGCCCAAAGTATTTGCAGAGTGTTTCCACTTCTAGGAAACACAACAGACCCCTGACAACCTTGGCTAGTTTGTTCCCTTTGTTTATTGTTTACAGAGACTAGCGGTTAACAAGCAGTGTGCATGTGTCAGAGGCTCCTATGTGGCTCGGCGAATCGCCCATTTGGAAGGAACGCTAAGATAGAAAATGCAGATAAGGCAGCTGTGCCTATTTCTGGGTTAGTAATTAGTTTATGTAATAGTCCCATTTGAATATCTTGGGAAATCATGGTGTATGTCAGCCCTGGTTAAATATTTGGGACTGAAGCACAGTTATTGTGGTGGAGCTTTTTAGCTGTACTTCTATTTTTAAAGTTTTTAATTGTCATCATTACTGCACGATGTGTTATATTGATAGTTATAATGTCTCTATTTCGTTGCAGTGACAAGACAATCAATCATCACAGCAAGATACTTTTTTTTTTCATGTTAGGAGAAAAGGATATTCTAATTTGGATGATCATTTCTGTTCTATATTTCATCACCAGATGACTTAACCAGGTCAAACATGGGGTCGTCTGGTGAATCAGAAAAGATTATCCAGCGCTTGAATGATGAACTCCGAGGAGCCCAGGAGCTTGCTAACACTGAGAAGCACAAAAGCATGGAGCTACAAGGTAAAAATAAACATCTTGGGTGTTTGATACATCCAAATCTCTTCACTGTGCACTCTCGGACAACCACATGTTCAGGAAATAAAAGTGATTATATTTTTCAGGTAACCTGGAGGAAGAGAGAAAAGACAACAAACAAAAGGCTGATGATTCCACCAAACAGATCAAACTTCTTCAAGGTACATCTTTGTGTTTGGTTTGTGCCCACTGATAGAAATGTGAACATATCTAATCAAAACACTGATTCTGCTTTTAACAGGCCAGCTGCGACAGCTCCAAGATGAAACCGACGTTCTCAGAGAGCAGATCGATGTCTCCTCCAGTTCACACGATGAGCTACAAAGAGCACGCGATGAGGTGAAGGCGCTGAAACGTGCCCTTGAGGCAGCTACTGCTGAGCGAGACCGTGATGTTGCCGCCATCCAGACTAGCCTGTCAACTGCGTCCAAGGACCTCGACAAATGGCGTCAGACTGCAAACAAATACGAGCAGGAGGTTGACAACCTACAGCGAGACCTCCAGCAGCAGAGTAAACAGTGGCAGAAAACTGCAGAAATCCAAGGTACCACATGAGGCGAATACACATACTAACACCAAAAAAGGTTATCATGGCTGATAAACAAGATGATGCTAAATTTGATCTTCACAGCAGTATTTAATTTATTCATTCACACTTTGATCTCCAAAATAATAATTAAGCTGCACAATTGGGACGTTGCTCATTTTGACTTTGCCGAGGCAAGCAGACAGTGTTACAGATACACAAATATATATGATTTATTGAGGCCAATTAAGAGTAGAGCATCTGCTCTATGTTACATAAGAGCTTCTGTCTCCGCAGCCAGTGAGCTGCAGTCCATGCAGGTGGAGTGTAACGGCCTTCAGAAGGAGTGTTCTTCCCTGCGATCTGAAAAACAAGACATCGTGAACAAGCACCAGAAGGAAAGGAGCGCTCTGCAAAGTGAGTGTGCGTCTCTCAGGGCTGAGAAGGAGGAACTCCTCAAGGCTCACCAGAAAGAGAAGGTGAGCCTGCAGACCGACTATGCAGCACTGCGCTCTGAGAAAGAGGCCGTTCTGCAGAAACAGAAGCAGCTGGAGAACGACCTTGCCAGGTCAGTGCACTGAGATCTCTGCTCTACCCCAACCTTTGTGCTCCCTCTGTTTCCGCTTCTACATATTTTGCTTCACAGCATACTACAAAGCTCTCTTAGTATGATCCTTCACCTATTCTACTCTGTGTTGTTTTGTTTCTGGTAGTTCGCGTGCCCAGAATGCTGAGCTGAGCAGCAGCCTCAAAGCCCTGGAGAGATCCCAGCAGGAGTTTGAGAAGAGGCTTTCGGCCCTGCAGCTCCAGCACCAGCAGGACAGCACCAAACTGCAAACCCAACTGGACGAAGCGGACAGCCGCAGCAAGACTCTGGAGAGAGAGGTTTGTTCTTAAAACTTTACTTGTGGGGTCGAGAATGACTCTTCCCTCAAACCTGACAGTTACACTCTGTCATATTTTTACTTTCTTGGACTTTCATTAAATATATAGTTCAATTGTAAACCGTGTAGCTGACCTTGACCTTGAACTTGTAGTTTTAGGATTTAAGTCCAGTCCTGAGATGCCTGATTGTCTAACTGTCCATCAGGGCTTTTGTCTTATGAAGATAAAGTTAGTCAATAGCATATGGTACAGAGAGTTAAAAAGAATGAATCTAGGATTAGTGATCTTCCAGGACATTAGGGTGTGTTCTTATACAACTACACACCTATCACACAGACCACAGCTTTCTGTAGTCACCTTATCCTGAAGTTTTTATCCTTTATTTGCTGCAGTGACGTGGTCTGGAACCTGTTAGTTAACTTTTTTGATATCCAAGGGGAATAATCAACAGGCAACCCAAAACTCCTCTTGACACTGCATACAAACCGAGCAATAATTCCAATTGAAATGGCTTCAACTTGTAACCCTTGTAGGTTTAATGCAGGAAAGCGAATACAAAAATGATCAAATGAAATGATGCATGATACAAATATGTTAGATTGGGAGGGGTACCAGGCACATCTGCCACAGCAAACGAAACATGAGCCTTCCAATTTTTCGGCCTCTCTGGCTTTAGTTCTGGTCATCGGAGACTGAGCACAAGACCTTAAGAAAAGGATGTTTTCCTTGGGTTCAAAAGAGCTTTCCCTACTTTGCCTAACAGCAGTCCACAGTATGTGTCACTGAGGACTTTTGTCCAGTTTACATTGATTTTTTATTTTGAGACAACTGATAAAAATCCAGCACTGAGCCCATCAGCTGCTGGGATTTTTATTGATGAGTCTCCCAACCCAGGGCACATTGAGACTCCATTTCATCTATTGATCATGGAACTGTCTCAAAGGCTTTTTCTATGTTAATTCTTAATAACTAAAGTGTATAACTTCCCATCAAATAACTGTGAAACTCCCAGCTTTTCTGGAAAAAAAAAAAAGTTGACTGCATCGTGCAGTAGAAACAAACTCAGGTTTTCGGCTGGTGTCAGTGGCAAACAATTGTCCGCTCCCAGTCAGGTTTAGCAGGCTGGATGGGGAGCAGCCTCTGTTGTGAAAGTTACACAGGAGGGGCACTGTTGAATAGCAGAAGGCAGAGATGAAGTCATTATTCACCACAAGTCATTCGTCTCAGTGTGTTGTCCTTTTTTATCATGAATGAAATTGGAAACTAAGTGCTCTCAGTGCCTTTACAAAAAGGTCAGACATGCATGTCCTGTGAAGATCTGTCGGATAACAAAGGACATGAGAAATATTTACCCCCTTTCGTTTTTCAGCGATACTCAGAGCAGCTACCTGTTGCCCTGCAGCAGCTCCATTGTTCAGCTGAGAATAAATGTGATTGAACATGTCGTGCGATTACATGAAAATAAAAATGTAAATTTCCCTTCGCAGTATGAGGAAGCTAGGACAGAGCTGTTTGACCTTAAGGAAAAATTCGAAAAGACCGAGCAGGAAAAACAGTTGCTCACGGATGAACTGGAGGGTTGCAAAGCCAACATGAAGGAAATACAGGAGAAGGGAACAAAGGTTAGTACTGCTCAATCAACGGGATTTATTTTTCTCCACAATATCATAAAAATAGTGTCAAACTTAATTTATAAAACACTGCATTTAGTGTATGAATTACATTCTGCAAGTAAGTAACAAAAAGAGCACAGAGGCAGTAATCTTCAGTTCTCTTAGTTTTGGAAGCTTGAGCTTTGCTTTCAATTTTGTCACAAGTGTATAGTCGAGTATCTGCAGCCATAAGAGGTGAATCTTTTTTAAGATTCACACAATTTTTTTTTAAATCTCAGCACATCTGCTTCCCTCTACTCATCCACTGTCTTTTTTTGACTGTTGCTTTCAGACATTTACAGCCATGTGTAACTTTGAGACTTACATAAACACCATTTACAAACTTACTGAGGGGTTTATTAATAAAAGCTACACCCGACTAAAGTATGTCCAGTTGCAGTTAATCACTATAATATCCATTCCCTTCTGTAGAGATCCCTATTGCCGCCTGTTCAAGCCATAGTCATCGGCCTTATCCTGGCTTTGCTGTATTGGTGCTTCGGCGCATTGTGGTAGGAAGGTACACATTACTCCTGTCAAGCCCGCCTACATCTATCATTCCCCTTATTGTCTTTTAGATCACTGCATGACTTAATCAGGTTTTTCCTCGTTCCTCAGAATGCTAACCTCGGGGGAAACTCTCAAAATTCTGAAAAACTCTAACCTCTCTAATCATGCAGCTCCAACATCTGACATCTGTTTGTTCTGTCTGGGTGGCTAATGCTTAACAACTGTTTCTCTCAGTTAGCTTGGATGGGCTTAATCTTTACCTGAGAGAGCTAACTCGCATTCTCTGTGCTCTGCATCGACCTCATTGGCAAGCTGCCCCTGTCAAAGCTTTGGTAATCCTTGGACGGGTTAATTAATACGATGATGCTCATGTTTTCATTTCTCTGTGGCCTTTATTTTTCCAGAAGCAGTGGATGATCTGGGGGCCTGTTGTTGCCGTAGCTCTAACAGCCGTGACTGCTGTTGCCGTGCTCTTCAGGACCTGAGGGCAATGTACACACACTCAAACATAAGTGAACCCGTATTTGTCATCAGATTCCTTTGCACTGAAACTGAAAAACTTGCCCTCTTATCATATCTGCACATTAAATTCGGAGGGCTCATCCTTAACACTGTAACATTTTTAAGATGCTCTATTTTAGATGACAGAGAGGTTAATAAAAGAATGTCTGTTCGTGTGTAAATCAACCAGTTTGTTTGTTCGTTTGTTATTTGAGGGTCGGGTTGGTTTGCTATCGTGACTTACAGGATTATCTATTAATGAATGTAAAGATACTCGACGTGTTTCATTAATCTTGAATATATATGATGAAAAATTAGATGGATGCCCTGGAGCTTGAACCTCCCTAAATGTAACACATCTCTGTAACTGTCAGAATAATAAAAATTGTCACAATATCGCAGCTCCCTGATGAATTGTATGCCGAATGCCCTGGGTAGCTTAGCTACTCATCAGTGGATGTTTGTGCTGGGCACTGTTCAGATTCAATTTCTTATTAAAAAACACTAATAATGTGAAAAAGGGTTCCCCAAATTACTTTTGGAGTCTAGCTCTGGAATGGTATTAAAGCAGGTATCCCCCCCTTGGTCCTGAAATGTAATTTTCATCAATGAAGATTCAAGTAAATTGAAACTGTTGTTTTCACTCCAGAATGCAGTGAAAAGAAACCGTTTCTTTCATAGACAGTTAAAGTTATGATGATGATATATCTGCTTTTGAACTTTTCTTAAATCGTTTTATTTTGCCTGTGCAACAACTGCGAGTATCACCCATTCACCGTTCATTATCAAAGCATGATCAAAGAAGCAATAAGATTTTTCATTCTTATTTTGTAGGATTGAAACATCAGCAAGATGCAACATACATTAATTCATAATGTCCACAGTCTTTACGTTATATGATTTGAGTAGAAGTCAACGTCAGTATTAGAAAACACAATCAAGTGTCATTTAAATAAATAACATCATAGCAGCAGCCACAGGCCTAAATGATAAACATTTGTGGTTTCCTCTCAAGGTTTTCTGTTGGTTTTATAGTATTTGGACAAGTTACATAACTTTGTGAATAATATGAGAATTTCACTGTATTAAGGGAGGTGGGCTCAGTTTGTTTATGTATCCGTTTATAACCTTAAATTGGTTTACCATTTATAAATAACGGCTCCTAAATGTAAAGAATGATCTCACTTCCTTAACCCAATAAATTCGGCTTTGAAGTTATTACATAAGCAGGTTTATTTCAGAAGCCACCTCCTGCCTCTGTAAGATTTTTGTTTCTTCTGAATCGACGGTCTTCCCGGTTCCTTTGAGATCATTGCAGCCCTGAAGAGAGACATTGGCTACACATAGCCTGCTGAGGTAAGTTGTTGACACAGGGAAGGGAAATGTTTTGTTAAAAAAAATAAAATTGCTAAGTTAGATCTTCTCATATCTCACAGTCCCTGTTCTTTCTCCCTTTAATAGTGCCCTGTATTGCAGATGACATTTAGAGTGGCTGATTGCAGCTGACAGCAGGATGCAGAGGGAGTGAGGTTTTCTCAGGTGAGCGCAGTGTGTACGTCATATGGCCACACTGTGAGGCATGGAAAAAGGCTGAGTGCAGCCACAGATTACACAGTGGTACAATGATCACCTCCACTGTGAGGCCATAGTGTTAGTGACCCGCAATTAGATCTGTATGACAATCGTTGACCCTCGGAGGTGCTGAACCACAAAAAGATGACCAGTATACAACACATCTCTGGTAGATGAGACTGGACTGTTCTGGACTTCCAGAAACAAGAGAAATCTCAGGCTTTAATCAACATGTAAGATAGATAGATAGATAGATAGATAGATAGATAGATAGATAGATAGATAGATAGATAGATAGATAGATAGATAGATAGATAGATAGATAGATAGATAGATAGATAGATAGATAGATAGATAGATAGATAGATAGATAGATAGATAGATAGATAGATAGATAGATAGATAGATAGATAGATAGATAGATAGATAGATAGATAGATAGATAGATAGATAGATAGATAGATAGATAGATAGATAGATACTTTATTGATCCCGAGGGAAATTCAAGGCATCCAGTAGCAGTATACAAACATGCAAGACACATAGCAATTGTTACATAAACACCCCCTGTCCCCCCTCCCATACATATATTACCCAACAACAAAGATTTAAGGAGCCCCTATATATAAGAATACAAAATTAAAATTAAAATTAAACCTGTGCAATTGTAAATAGACCTATACAACTTATATAATGAAATGTACAAAACCTGTGCAGGAATAGAAGTCAGAGATATCAAAATAAATCAGCTCATCCACTTCAGAAAAATCAATGAAATCTAAATATAAACACATTTTTATTGTTATAGAACTTCAGACATTTACAGCACCACTTTCAAGCCTTTACAGAATCGATATGTATTACTAATACTTCATATAGGTAAGCTCTTTATATGAAATGTGGCTTGTAGAATTGTCAAACTTGTTACATCTAGAGTGAATAAGATCTTAGAAATAAGACAGGAAGTCTACGTGCTATGATTTGGAATCCTGTACTGATTTTTTTCCCCCCACATAAAGCACTGAAGTGTGTCCAGTGAGAAACACCTTACTACTTCCACCTAACACTTTTTTTTGTGTAGCTTTTATAGAGAAAGCGCCTTGCATTTACTGTCATTATGGCTGTGGGTGCTATTACTTGGATTGTTGTTTCTGTTTTGTTTTGTTTGCATAAGCTACGTTCTTAAAAAAAAAGTAATACATTAAAAAATCAAAGGAACATCCAACCATTTATTCACATGTATGTCTCAATGGATGAAGAGTATATCTCTCCTGAGAGTACGTCTGAAAATATTTTCTGTAATTCTTTAAGGAGCCCAAATTGGTCAGAAAAAAATAACAGCAAGATGGACGTCAGAGTCATTTGGCAAAAAAAAAGAAAAAAAAAGAAGCAGCCTTAATTGTAGGGAGACAGAATATCTCTGCCTGACTCTGTTGCTTTGATTTAGACAGTTCCTTTTTTTTCTCCTAAATCTCGTGTGAGACCCTGACTAAAATTGTGATGCCAAATCTCCGCACAGCTACACTGAGAGATCATGAAACTCGGTTTGATGACCTGAATTAATGTGACAACTGACTGTAGGGGGCCTTAACATCTGCTGGAAGATTATAGGGTTAAGCACTCAGTGCAGCTACGCCCTTCGAGCAGGCTGACCACACTGATGTAAGATCTCTGGAGTAGGATGCAAAATCTTTCTCAACAGGAAGGGAAGTCTGTTACTTAATTTTTAGATTCTGCCCTGTCCATGAGGTCAAGGTTGCAGGGGAAATCACTGTCCGTCATCATTCAGTTTGTGCTACACAGGCTATGTCATTTCTGTTTTGCAGTCTTTGCTGTGTCATGGATTCCTCTCGGGAGAAAATGTGACACGTGACTAAGGTGGCTGGAGCTCAAACAACCTGGAGAAAACTGTTTGTGTAACATGCCAGCTGACTGGGGACGGCCTCTTCTCCCTATATAAAACCAAATAAGAGAATCATTCCCACGCATTGCTGGCCTCTCTGCAGAGTTGTCGTGTCCATTTGTTCTGCTCTACTTTGTATGTAGGTCGTCTGTAGTGGACCAGGGAGGCAGCACAATGGCAGCTGAATAAGCTGGTATTTCTTACCGTGTAACTGTTGGCTTCATATAGCCCTAATTTACACAGCTACTGGGTAAGCCGTTTTACCCTGTATGCTTGTGAATATAAACTAATTTCTCATATGACAACACAGTGAATAGCGTGCATGCAGTACAAAATGCATCAGCTGTTATTTGACCAGCTGTATCCTATATTTCCTGGCATGTGTACTTACACTTAAATTATTTGGAAGAACATTCCCTGTAGTCCATTACGTTATTGATACCCTCAGGATTTTAAAGAAGTATTATGTAGCTTTGTCCTTCAATACAAACATTTCTTCTCTTAGTTAGGAAATGCAACTTTTTATATCTTCATAGTTGTGATAAAATAAAATAAAATACAATAATGTGTATCTGTCTGTATCAAATAGTAGGCCAGCACAAAAAAAAACAACCTGATTTGGACGAGATGAAGTCATTTTGATAGAGAGAACATTCTAGTATGTATCCTGTCAGGGTCACCTCTGGAGGGCAGTGTGTTAATAGCGAGGCTTCCTGTGTTCATCAGTTCTGTTTCTTTCCTTCAGTAAGGGGAAACATTCCTTAAGTGAAGCAGAGCTGATGATGCCTCACCCTGGATGTTGTGATTCTCTGTAGAAAAAGCCCCGACATGTTCATTACTCAGTGAAGGAGAAAGGAGACACTCCATAGTCTGCCTCTACCATGACACCCAGTGGTAAGTCTTGGACTCAGAGTTAAAGAAGAAATCAGATGTGTATGAACAGGATGTGAGAGTTGTTCAATTTGGATCTGGTGAAAGAGTCCACCAAGAGTGACTCAAGCGCTCTTTAATTAATTGTCTTCAGCTTTACACCAACACTCGTTCATTAGGAAGGTGCTTCTGTCCAAAGTAACGTACAAGCCAAGTAATTTATTCACATACTAACCTCCTCATTACTCTGGACGTATCACACACTAACAACAATTCTCAGACCTTAAAACTCTCTTCAATGAGAGGAAAAGAGTCAAAACTATAATTTACTAAATAGTCTGTTCAACGGCAACACTTCTTCCATTAGAAATTCATACTGAATACTTTACTCAAGCTGAGTAAAGGCTATAAGGCTTGAAACAGGCTTCATTCAAACAGTAGTACAATTAAAAAAAAGACAAAAAGAAATAACACAACCTCGGTTGAAAAAAGAAAAATCACTACAGTGTAGAAAGTGACAGAAGCCCTTCGAAAATGATTGTTACATAGATAGATGTGTTCAGTATTTTAAATTTTTTCCAGCTTTACACAAAGTAAAAAATAAATCAAAACACTTTTGTGGAAACAAAAACCTACTTTGGTATGAGCGTCTGTCTTTGTTGTGTTCAGGAGGGCTGCTGATACGCTGGGCAAATGATTTAAGAGACATTTATTTATATAAACCTTTTTTTCCACTGTAGTTTGACCAATAATCATTTGTAAAAAGTGCTTTTTCTGACTACTGATGTGTTGTATAATCAATTCCATCATGTTATTTACTCACTCTTTCTTTATTGCACCCTTTGATTTGAGATGTGTCCAGCTCAGAATCAAACTGTTGTCCGTACGTTCACTTTAAAAGATTGACCGAATGGTCTCAGTGTCCCGCTTTCCCTAATGATGAGTAATAATCAATGAGGATATCCAGAGCAAACATGATCTCCTGGGACTAACTGCATTCCATCGGGACACTTTTTTTTAGACTTGGAGTTTTTAGAAAGATAAGTAGACTTTCTGCTTTCACACATCATCAACATCCCAATACATGTGAAAGTATCTGCTTGCTGTGACACAAATCAACAGAATCAGAGGTGAACCAGTAGCCACATGTGTCTGCCTGAGACAGAAGAAACAAAGGGGAAAACAAACCATCTGAAAGTAAGTTGTTACATTTTCCTAAAAGGTGTACGATGGCATGCATGTCCGAGTAATAATGAGAAATATTTAAAATGTTGTTAATGGTGAATTCTCTATTATTTCATCTAAGCATTGGATGGATGTTGTAACTGTTTTAGCCCCTCCCCCCACATGAGATGCTGCATGTTTGTAAGCGGTGTGATGTGTGTTTTAGGCGAGCCATGGCAGCTGATCTAGACGTGGTGAACCTATTTATCATTGCGGGGGGAACACTGGCTATTCCCATCCTGGCCTTTCTGGCTTCCTTCCTGCTCTGGCCGTCAGCTCTCATCAAAGTCTATTACTGGTGAGCTCAATAACTGTGTCCCCTGTTTTCACTTTATTATAGATTTAAAACCGAATGTGAATTCCCTCTATGGAGACCAGAGATGTGACAGATGATGATCCAAACACAAATATATTCAATAAATCATGATGATAAAAACAATGCATCCAATCCAAACACATGTAGTTTTTACTCTTTGACAGATTAAAAAATAACAACGAACTGTAAGCTATTGTGAGGAGTTTTTTTATCTGGTTATGAAACAGATGGAAATTAATACTGATGTGTCTTTATGAGGCAATAAGAGCTAACAGGACTAAAGCCACATGATTGCCTATTGCTATTTTGTAATGTTTAATACTTACTGTAAAACCGCTGCAGTGTGGTAGTTATCAGACAAAGTGTTTAACTTTATTTTTTACATTTACCATGGCAACCATTCTTGATGAGAGACATATTTGAGTGTTAAAAATATAGAAATAATTTTTATTTTTATAAACACTACGTTTACATTTGCAAGAACATTTGAGCGCTTTGTCCACAGGGGGCGCCAAAATTGACACAAACTAAAAGCTCCTCACAGGAGCTTTAACATTTTCTGCATCACCTTTCCTGTCCTTTATTTAAGCTTATTATATAACACTCGTCTACATAGACATATTTCTCGGCTCTTATTGATTATTTATCAATTTTTCACGCAAAATTAAGCGTTTGTTTGGAAGTCAACAGTGTTTTGCTGCACACATCTTTTTCACACAATGCTGATTTTTAAGGTGATCACATGAATCCTCCCTCCTGTCCTCACTGGGCCACAGGAGGTCCATATGACAATATTTGACAACAATACACTTAGGAAGAGATACCTAATTCATTACAGTCCCCAGTATGCTGACAGTTCTGGGGAAATCTACCTTTTCTTAAAATGCACCATGGTCTTCAAAAAGAGCTTAAATTAGACATCACTAAACAAATTCAGGAGCATCATAAAGACAGGTTAACAGAGGCATGTATGTGTTTTTTCATGAAAGGTCACTTGTGTATTTGAATACTGTTTTTAAAATGTTTGTGATATTCCCATGTTGTTTTGTTGTCTTGTAATGTGTTAGTTATTGTATTTGGCTGCTACCTTGGCCAGGTCTCTTTTAAAAAATATATTTTTTAATCTTAATGGGACTTCCTGGTAAAATAAGTTAAAAAAGATTAAAAAATAAAAACCAACAGAGACTGTTAGAGTATCACTGCAGCTGTTTGCATGTTTGTCTGCTGTCCTCTGATATTACGATGCTTTAATAAGTGTTGTTAGCAGGGACTGGAGAAATAACATTGATCAGCCACCACTTTATTGTTATCATGACATGTGGGTGTTTCTTTGTATTAAAAAATGTGACTCTATAGTTAAACTAATATTACATCATGTTATGACGTCTCTCCATGAAACCATTTGAAGTAGCGAAGCAGTTGTGTAAATGAAGTCAAGAAAATGTCATTGTGGGCAAGTTTGGATCCATGCCTGTAACCACTTGGCACAGATTTGAATTCCTGTCCTGACCTGTCTCTATCTACAAGCACAGACATTCTGCTCCATCTTCAGGTACTGGAGGAGGACTCTGGGCCTGCAGGTTCGCTACGCAGACTGCGGTGGTTATCGCTTCTGTTACTCCTACAGAGGGAAGCCTGGGACGAGACCCTCCATCTTAATGCTGCACGGCTTCTCTGCCCACAAAGACACATGGCTCACTGTTGTCAAGGTGGGGGCATCTGAAACTCTTTGTGGTTTGTTGATATGAACTCAACAAGGCATAAAAAAACCTGACATTTTCTAAAACAAATGAAGTTTATGAATAAATAGGTTGGGTTCGTATACAGTTTAAAGCAAAAGCAATTAAAGGCTATAAACCTTTTAATTTTCTAGAAACTATAATACCTAATAGTTCAAACTTTATGTGGAGTTATAATACCAATAAAATGACAACATTGGAATACTTAACACAGGAGACTACGTACCCTATTTCCAGTTTGGACAAAAAAATCAAGTATCCAAAAATGGATTTATGATATCAAGCAAGTTTCTCAATGAAAAAAAATGTGGATACCATCTTGGAGAATAATTAGCTTCCACTCTGTCAAATCAGGTGAAACTGCCAAGTCTTATCTTATCTTAAGTCACGTGATCCAAGAAAGGTTGGGTGACAGAACACATCCAATGAAAGAATGGAAGCTGTTTGAAGTTATTCCCTTAATAAGACCAGCAAACCTCACTAACGGGAATTTATACCATGATAATTAGCAAAAGGCACTTAACTGAACTTTCTGTCTTCCACTGATCTAGTATCTACCCAAACATCTTCACATTGTGTGTGTGGACATGCCCGGCCATGAAGGAACAACCCGGACTAACACAGAGGATTACTCCATTCAGGGCCAGGTCAAAAGGATCCATCAGGTACACGAAAGACATGACAATGAACAACTCTGTATGGATGCGTTTGGAACTAAAATCATTCCACTGACAATCTGTTTTTTATGTCCCTCAAAGTTTGTGGAATCTGTTCGACTAAACAGAAAACCTTTTCATCTGGTTGGAAACTCCATGGGAGGAAATATAGCTGGAGTTTATGCAGCCTGCTTTCCCTCAGAGATCTGTAGCATGACTCTCATTTGTCCAGACGGTCAGTAACTATGTGTGTGTGTGTGAGAGAGAGAGAGAGAGAGAGAGAGACAGAGACAGAGAGAAAGAGAGAGACAGAGACAGAGAGAGAGAGACAGAGAGACCTCAAAGACCTCAGACATAGAATGTATCAACAGTCACTTACTACTCCTTACTACATCTATAACTGCACATGGGATGAAATGTAGAGGTCTACATAATAAGCACTCCTCTTCCTGCAGGTATAAGACACCCATGTGAGACCAAATTTGACAATCATCTGCAGGACCTGGAGCACAGCAATTACACATTAAACATCCCGCTGATCCCAACTACAACCGAGGAGATGGAGGACATGTTCAGACTTTGTTCTCATGTTCGCTTTAAAATCCCTCAGCAGGTCAGACCAACACTTGAAATAAAAGCATCAGGGATTTCCCTTTCAATGCACTTACAGCAGGTGACAATCATGGATGTAGTTACTTATTATAATAATCACCTCCGTACCATGCTGAAACTATGTGTTTCTATTCTTTAGATTCTTCAAGGATTGGTAGATGTCCGGCAGCCTCACAACACATTTTTCCAAGAAGGTTAGTTCACATTAGTATAGAAAGTTCAAGATTTACGATTCACATCATGTTCATTACAATCTTTGTGACCTATATTGTTACAGTTATTGTGTTTCGTTTTCATTAGTATTTATGGAGATCGTTGGTGAGAAATCAAGATATGCCTTACAGGAACACTTACATCTCATCACTGCACCTTTACAAGTGATATGGGGCAAACAGGATCAGGTAAAGTATGATGTTTCACTTTTACAGTGACTCACCGAATACAAATACAGAGGGGATTACCAGGTGCCTAACATAGTTAGATAAGTCTTATATCCTCTTGCTGTGTACAAACGTTTAACCCGGAGGCGTTGGCTCAGGTTTCTTTCTCTAACTGATCAGGTCATAATTCAGAACTTTCCGACACATATCTACATTGGCATGATTCTTGTCTCATATTTGCCTTTTTTGCTCAGGTGGTTGATGTTTCTGGAGCTACAGTCATTGCAGAAGTGTTGCCTGGATGCAGGGTTGACCTGCTGGAGAACTGTGGGCACTCAGTGGTGATGGAGAGACCTTGTCGGACTGCAAAACTCATCCTGGAGTTCATCATCATGCAGCAAGATGCCAGAGGCGGCACAAAGAAATCTTCCTGAACCAAATACTTTTCACTGTAATGCTTCACAGGCTCCTTGTACATGACATGCATATGAATATCGATGCCCAAGCTCCATATATTAATACAGTCATTCTTCTTTCAGCATTTCTAAGTCAATAAAATAAATCATTTTTAAATTGTAATGAATACTTTATCATTATATTAAACTCCCCTTGCATTCATTTTGGTGTGACGTTGGTCAGATGAGAGAATGTGTTCCTGCAGAGGTGCCTGTGCTTGCAGCAACTGCGGTCAAGCCAGCCTCCACTTCAGAAACGATAGTCAAGCCAGCCCTCATGCTATTTTAAGGTGCGCGTGTAGTAGGAGCATTACGGAAGAGCGCCTAACAACAAAAGTTTCAATTTAAAATCCCCCACTGTCTTGATTAAAAATAAATTACCTGTTACCACAGACTCATTTTAGTTTAGATTGGTAGTTCACCACCTCATAGCGTGATTAAGTCAAAAATCAGGACAATCTGATGTAGAATTTCAAAATAAGAGCTATCTGAAAGCTATCTGAAAAGTAGAAAATAAGCTAATTTTAGGCTTATTTCAATTTGAGTGGATAAGCCTGCAATATAGCTTAATAAAACAATCTTGTTTTAGACACTTAACAAGTGATTTTTGATTGCCCCATTGGTAGCTTTTCATTACATAAAATGTTCTTCTGGAGTAGCCAGGTGACTGATGTCTGATGTTGTATCAACGTCACTTTTGCACCCTCAATCAACATTGAAACAACATTGAAATCTGATGTTGTATCAACGTCACTTTTGCACCTTCAATCAACATTGAAACAACATTGAAATCTGATGTTGTATCAACGTCACTTTTGCACCCTCAATCAACATTGAAACAACATTGAAATCTGATGTTGTATCAACGTCACTTTTGCACCTTCAATCAACATTGAAACAACATTGAAATCTGATGTTGTATCAACGTCACTTTTGCACCTTCAATCAACATTGAAACAACATTGAAATCATAACTAACAATCACAGATTATTTTTCAACCACAGAAAATTACTAAGTATATCAAAAATATATATCATGCTTTATCTAAAGCAAGGATAATTGTCATAAAATATGATCAATCCCCATGTTATTAAAACACTGGTATTTAGGCCAATCGAATGAATAAATGGCGACGTACAACTTTACATCAATAAAACAAGTTTATTCACTTAACTTATAAAACACAAATACAATACTTTATACAATATTTTTAATTTAATTTGATATATTTTTTCCTTAGTCCTGTGCTGTGAGGTGTCCTGCCCCACCCACCCTGTCTGGGGCATATCGCAGCCATTTCTGTGCTGCGTGGGCAAAGGCAAACTCTGTTACTGCCCCTGCCCCCATTTGTTGAGTCAGAGCATCTAAACAGAAAACATAGGTGACAAAAATAAAGGTTTCAGTTAAAGCTTTAATATACCTTCCATTTTTAATAGCCTCAAGGGCAGGTTCTTTCTCAACATTGGTGCACTTGAACATACATTTATTATATTCCCCTATTTTTTTATGGTCTGTCATGGGAAAATATTTCTCTTATTTGTTAAAATGGCCCCACCTCTGTGTGTCATATTTACAACTTCAATGCCCATATAATCAATTAAGTCGCTCAGAGTGTGATTATAACTATCACAATGTATGGCCACTGATGATTTATAATAATGATTTGTGTTCACATATTTTCGTCTTTAATTCGCGTTTTGTTTTACCCTCGTAAAATAAATTGCATGGACATTTTAAACCTTTTCAGCCAAACGTATTACTTCAAGACAATAGGGCGCCACAGGATGAGTCATAAAATCCGTAAGTAAGTTGGCATTTTAGAGCCATGGTGGTCTATCCTCTCAAACTCAATGGGGATTTTGAATGGGTTTGTGGTTAGACACCTGAAATAAGGTCTGTGGTTAACACAAACTTAAGAGATGTTTGCTTTTTTTTAGACTACAAACTACGTTAGGGAATACCCCCACTTGTGAATTTTGAAGTTTTTACGCGTCCTTAAAAAGGCAGTTGCTAACAAGTGGCTAAGTAAGACTACAGCTACAGTGGTTGTCGGGGACATTAAACGTCATCGCGCAGGACACAAACGCCAGGAACTCTGATTGGAGTCACAATAAGACAGGATGTCTACTGTAGGTTTAATCTTTGGGTTAAGGCAAATATTATGTTAACAAACAATTTATTTCGCTAGCTTGTCAAAACTGCTGATTAGCTTGTAGGAGATCGTCTGAAGCATAACGAAGCGTAGTGACGTCAAAATTATCCGACCGTGGTGTAATTCGCTATAGCTTAACGTTAGCTTTTTATTTCTGTCGGTTGCAGTAACGCTTCAAACATCATAAAAATTGTGTTCATCTGTGAAGATTAATAATAACAGTCTATGGTCTATCGCTTTAGAAGTGGATGCTTGCTTAAAAAGAGGAAATAACAAGACATTTTGATATGATGTTTCAAAATAACCGAAACTTGAAATTCTACATCAGACTGTCTTTATATTTGGTAAATAACATTGTGAAGTGGTGAACTACCAGTCTGGACTGAAATGAGTCTGTGGCAAACAGGTAATTTATTTTTAATCTCAAATTGAAATAAGGCTTGAATATAGCTCTTTTTTCACATTTCAGATATCTCTTATTTTGAAATTCAACATAAGATTTTCTTGATATTTGGCTTAATCACATTATGAGGTGGTGAACTACCAGTCTGGCCTGAAATGAGTCTGTGGTAACAGGTATTTTTTTTTTTTTATCTTTAATTGAAATAAGCCTGAAATATTGCTTATTTTAAATTTTTCAGATAGCTTTTATTTTGAAATTATACATCAGTTTTTCTTGATATTTGGTAAATAACATTGTGAGGTGGTTAACTACCAATGTGAAATAAAATGAGTCTGTGGTAACAGGTAATTTAATCTTAATCTCAAACTGAAATAAATCTGGAGTAAATTACATTTTCCATATTTCAGGTAGCTTTTATTTTGAGATTCTACATCAGATTGTCCTGAAATTTGGCTTAATCACGTTATGAGGTCTGAACAAAAATGAGATCTTGGTAACAGATAATTTGTTTTTAATCTCAAATTGAAATAAACCTTGAATATAATTTATGTTCTATATTTTTGATAGCTTTTATTTTAAATATCATATCAAAATGTCTTGCTATGTCCTCTTTTTAAGCAAGCCTCCACTTAAACGATAGACAAACCAGTGGGGGATTATAAATTGAAACTTTTGTTTTTAGGCGCTCTTCCCGTAATGCTTCTACTACACGCGCACCTAAAATAGCGTGAGGGCTGGTTTGACTATCGTTTCTGAAGTGGAGACTGGCTTGACCGCAGTTTGCAGCAGGACCTCCTCCCCTCCTTCAGCAGCCTGCCTACAGCCTGTGTGCACAGGATTGCTGCAGCCTGAAGCCGAGCACAGCTGCCCGGTGCGACCAGCGGCAAACATCAGTGACTGATTGCATCGTTAAACGCTAACCATAGGCCGCTGATTTTGAAACAATAAGAGACAAAGTAACAAGAAAGTGAACTGGTAAGGCGTTGTTTTAGTATGCATCTTATTTCAAGGTAACCTTTGTGAGATTTCGACGTGAACTGTAGTATTAAGAGCAGCTAACGTCAACGGCTCGTGCACCGCTATGTACGTTAGCTCGCTAGCTAGCAGGCTACATTTCGAGTGTGCTAATCGCAATGTGTTAAACGCTTAAAAATACCTCAATGCATCCGAGTGAGGCTTACAATGAACACATACTTTACAACGTGTTTTGTTGCTCGGGGCGCCTACTTCCTTAGCCAGTTTGCTTCCCATTTTTTGGTGCAGACAGCCTGAAATGCAGTGAGGCTACTTTTCAATACTAGTTAGCTATAAAACAAACAAGCTAGCTTCACAAACAGTCACTCAGTTACCACTGAATAGCATGGCTGATTAATTGCCTTGTCGCTATAAAACCTTTGGACGTGAATTAATAAAAGGCTTTAAGTTAATTTCATATCGCAAGGTTTCACTTTCAATAAGCTGGCGTCTGTGTTCCTTAGTCCTGAGTTGGCTAAGCTAAACACAAATAGGACTGAGGTCCTTTTTGACTTTGGGGGACAGCTTAAAGAAACATTTAACAATTTTAAGTGGCTCCTCTGCTTTTGATTTTATCACAATATTTAAATTTGCAGATGAAAATTTGGCAGTTTTCTTAAAAATACAGATTTCCCTACATTTTTGACGACTCTGACAATGCAAGACCTTGATGTTTTTATTCAATATACTTAAAACATTGTAGTTTAAAGGATATCTTAAATTATAATAAACACTAGATTGACCTTTAAATGGGGTTTCTTATTAGTCAAACGCCTTGCAATGCAATACTTGCAAGCATGACATTAAGAATAATCTATGTGCTTCAGTACACTCTTCTTTAAATCAACAAAGAGAGCATCGCCTTCTTAGTAAATAGAAAGCCAAGTAGATCATTATTGCTGCCAGGTACCACGTGATTTGACAAGTCTTCATGTTAATATCCCTTCTACTGCATAATGTGTTACAGCTCATTTTAATGTGACTGTTTTTCACAGGTGAAATTGAAGTAAGCCAATACCATATCTGTTCCCTCTATTTTGGTTCTGACCAAGTGGGTATTGTTCTACAAATGGATAATGGAGACTGGGGCCATAGGGTAAGAGATGGATAACAATCAGACAAAATAAGGGTAATGTCAGGTGATTGTTTCTGATGGTAAATCCTCTCTTTCTCATAGTTTAGTTCCACCATCTAATACATCTTATGCAACAGTCCCACAGTAGTTAAAGACCACCACCATGGAAGTTTTTTTGTGGTTAAAATAGTTTTTTGAGAGACTTTGACTAAATGTGTGCCAATTTTAGAGGATGTAATCAGAGACTCTTCAATCTTTAACATGCACACAGAGTTGTTTCTGTTATTTACTCTACCCTGACTGGTATGAATTGGGTCAACAAATGTATTACTATGTACAGTAATTCCCAGTAGTTCTATGAACTACATGACTCATGGTAGTTTAAATATTTTATCAATGAAGCTGTGCTTTAAAAAAAATAAAAAAAATACCAATAACTGCAGAATGCAAATGCTAACTTATTCTAACTGCACAAAAACATGTTCTTATCTTCTTCTCTGCTCCATTTTGGCCTAGATGACTACTCCTGTTACTTTGAACGTGGGAGGCCACCTTTACACCACCAGCTTATCCACCCTGCAGCGTTACCCAGACTCCATGCTGGGTGCCATGTTCAGGGGAGATTTCCCCACAACTCGTGACTCCCAGGGCAATTATTTCATAGACCGTGATGGAACGCTTTTCCGGTACATCCTGAACTTCCTGCGAACGTCTGAGCTCACCCTCCCGCTGGACTTCACAGAGACAGACCTCCTAAGGAAAGAGGCAGATTTTTACCAGATCGAACCTCTGATCCAGTGCCTTAGTGATCCCAAGCCCCTGTACCCTCCTGACATCTTCGAACAGGTGGTGGAGCTCTCCAGCACTCGAAAACTGTCAAAATATTCCAACCCCGTCGCTGTTATCATCACGCAGCTAACCATAACTACAAAGGTTCATGGCCTGCTGGAAGGGATTTCCAACAACTTTACTAAGTGGAACAAACACATGATGGACACCAGAGACTGCCAGGTGTCATTCACCTTTGGACCTTGTGACTATCATCAAGAGATATCCCTTAGGGTTCTCCTCATGGACTACATCATGAAACAAGGCTTCACCATCCGCAACACGCGTGTGCATCACATGAGTGAGCGTGCAAATGAGAACACAGTGGAGCATCACTGGACTTTCTGTAGACCGGCTCACAAAGTTGAGGACTAAGTAACAGCAGAGTTGTTATGGATGTCTGCTTTGTATTCATACTCCACATATCATGATTAAAAACAAACAAAATGGACCTATGTTTCTGTAATGAATCATAGATATGATTATTTTTCCTTACTGTAATCAAAGTGGTACAGAGCCCAGAACTCTAATGTAATCCAGACAGACAGCACTAAATCAATAAGTAAATGAATGATTTATTTATTCATCTGAGTGTTAACTTATTGTAACACTCCAATCTGTGCCACCACTACATTTTTAACACAGTCTAAAAAAAACATATTACAGATGGTATTTAGTCAGGGGGGCCTGTTGAAATAAATAACTCTAAACATGCGGGTACATTGACAGCATGGAGGAAAACCTCGGGAGCACACGGTCAATTCAGCTTCTTTAACATGGTTCAAACAGACTGACGTTCCAACACAGCAGGTGACTTCCTCAGAACCAACATGTGGGTACATTGATTTTTATTGGAATGATTTTGATTTGATGTGGTTCCAATAACTACATCTGTTAATTCTGAAGTCAGAAATAAATGAATTAAATTACCGGTATCCGAATTGTCAGGTGCATTTCTTTTTTTGATAATAAATGATGATTATCTGAAGCCCGGTATCATTCTGGGGAGTTTTTAGTATATTTTCATCTTAGTCTTAGGCCTCTATTGTCTCTTAATTATGGTAGTATTTCTGAAGACCAGAGTTGTTGTTGCATGTGTCTGAGTCGCCTGTCTATATATATATATATACGTGTATTTGCTGTGTGTGCTTTGCAGTATTGTGTCACGGTGTTCATAACAACAGTGATGTGTTTAGTTACCCAAGCCAAAATAAACCCATTTGTGTATTTGTCACTCATTAATTCTGCTTAAGCAATTAACTTCTCACCTTGACTATGTTTTTTTTCTTTACTACAACTCCTACTGACTGTTAACAAATCCAAAAATCAACTAACTGGCAAACTCCTTAAAAAAAGACATACAACCTAATTCACAACAATTTGTTTGAGCTATCCAGAGCGAAACCTGGCGTGCGTACGTTTAAAGTTTCAGTCATATGGCTGTTGAGAGTGACAGGCCTTATACAGTATTTGCCTTTCTATCAATTTGACTCATGCTCTCATTTCTCTTGAAATGAAAAAAAATAATCAAAGACGACAGCTGCTATGTTAACAATAACGTGTTCCCAAGACAGAAAATCTATCTGAGTAAATTGTATGCTAGAAAAAACATTAATCAATGCATTTGTTATTGGTTGAAAAGATTTTGGATACTTAAAAGTTGTAAAAAAAAAAACAACACTTCAAGGTCTGACTTCTTTGTCACCTGGATCTGTTTATATATTTCTCCTGAATGTCAGAGGCATCATTTGTTTCCACTCAGTAACCTGCTTTGTATTTCATTTATTGAATCCCAATAGAATAGGCTTTAGAAACCCCAAAAATAGACCCAAAAATCCCCACATGGATCATTGTAACACCCATACGACATAATGTTGTCAAAATGATAAGAATGAAAAAAAAAAAAATCAAACAAGGCATGCATTAAATTAATTTCCGGGGCAATTACTACTAGAGGAGCTCAAACAACTTTGACATCGTATCCTGCTCAGACTGTCTTGATATCTGCGGACAGCATCTACACTTCGCCTTTCTGAGTGGCAATGAGTCTCCTGATTTATCATCTTAAAAAAGGAGCGAGCGATTATAACGTATGTTTCTGCTATAATAGTTATTTCAAAAGCATTCATGACAAAGTTGAACATAATGTTGAACACGGTGATTACAGTCACACACCTATTCTGCTCATACATGTAGATGTTTTTCTGTTTATTTACGTATCAACCGCATTATTAACTCACCCGGATGCTACAGCTCTTCCTGGATGCACTCGTTTTAATCTCCAGCGTAAAGCTGCCTTCGTTTTTGTGTCAATTTGAAGCTGAATCTGTTCCTTTGCTTCACGCCGGGTCACAAAACGAGCGCTCCCCTTCACGTCAGTCGGTCTCATAACGTGTGTAAAGGACATGTGAAGGTGCACGTTTGCGCTACACTTAAGATTGTGTAGTTTTGCCCACGACTCTTTATCGATCCACGAAACTGATGTAACTGTGTTAGTCAGAATGTATTATAGAAGTAAAAACCTAAGCTATTTCTTGAACCTTGTCCCGGGTAAAAGTAGTCTCGGGACGTACAGGTTCCTCCCCGTCTTCTTTTGTATCGGAGGCGTCATGGAGTGGATCATGATCAACGTGAGGATAGGAAAGGAGACTTTTTGTAAGTTAACCATGACACATGTGGCACCAAAGCCTTTATAAAAAAAATTATAAGCTGACGACAATATCACGATGGGAACTTCTGCAAACATGTTAGCATTTAGCCTTAATGTTAGCAGCTTAAAACTACATTGTAGACGGACGTGAGAATATCTGATCAAATTTAAAATGTATTGAAATTTGCTAAATTGTTGTCAGTATCTGCTGTCTGGTAAACTGTTTCACTAACAGTAGTTTTATATTTTAGCAGAGAGATTACAATTTCCATGTTGTCGCATTGTGTTTACCACTGGTAGGGCTGGCCGATGACCTCAAATGATTATCACGATTAATTGAACATTTTACCTCGATTACGATTAGTGAATGATTTTTTAGTTTTTTTTTTTTGCCTTCAAAGTTCACTGACATGGTCTCTACTGAAAATATGCTCAACTATTAAAGCTGAGATATTTTTTCTAATGAAATAGTGCATATCTAATGAACTATTTTGTGGTTATTTATTGAATATTTCGAATAACTTCTCTAAAACAGTAAAAAATAAATAACTTGCTTTTCTTGCAAACAGTTTTCCGCAGTGTTTACGTTTTACTTCTTTTTGTTCGGTGTAGTCTTCCCTTAAGACTAAATGTTTCCAAACAACGGACCTTGCTTCCATGTCGTGGATTGGACGTGTCGTCACGTGACTCTGCCCTGAAAATAATAGAAATAATCAACATGGTCAAGATGACGTCGGTTAGAGGTTCTGATTGTCAGTTTCGATTAATTTCCCAGCCCTAACCACTGGTGTTACGGTTTAAAAAGTGACCATGTTAACTTATGACTCAACCAAATACTTCTGTAGTTGCACATCACATTCTTGATGTTGCATAGAAAGGAGTTTAACTGCACTTGAAAAGATTAGCCAAGCTTCTGGATCAAATTAGCAATATAAACCCCATATGTTTTTCTCACTGATCTTAAGTCTGGGTCATTTCAGGACAGCTGAGTGGAGTCAAAAAAAAAATGTGTTAAAGAGAAAAAAACCTGGCCTTCATATTTCTTCTTGCTAGCCTGAGGCCATTTAGGGCTAAGGAAAAAGTTGTCCTTTGCAGAAAACATACTCCCTTTCATAGTTTCATTCCCAAATCACAAACTCTCTTTACTTTAACTAGATTTGCAAAAACTCTGCATGATATCTTACGTGTCTTGTTATGCAACAACATTTGACATGTCACAGTAAGAACAAAAACAAGTTGAAGTCTTTTTTTTTTAGCATTGTTTCATCTATCTGGTGTAGATCTTTTTCACAGCGTTTATGTAAATTATTCAAAGCAGGAGAAGCACAGGTGAAGAAAAACATTAAGAGAGCGTTGGCTTGGGTCTTTTAAGTGTCTCTTAATCCAAACTAGTGTGCCAGAATCTTGGAACTGGCTCACCTAAATGGAACACTCTAATTATTAGTTACACCGGCCAAATCGTCTACTTTGGAAAAAGCTCTATTTGTTCATGTTGGACAGCTGTCAGGTTATCTAGGTAGAAGAGAGTCACCGGTAATGTTATTAGGAACACCTGTGCAGTCCACCATATGTCTCTGTCTTACATACTGCACCTTTAACTGTACCTGCTGTTTTTAACATGTCTCATTCCATTGTCTTTATTCTGCTATCGTCCTTCCAGATGATGTCTACCGAAGAAAACAGTCAGAACGGGAGTACCAGCAGAAGCTTGCGGATGGTTTGGTTGTGCTTAATGAGCCTGCAGCAAAGTGAACACTGGTCAAGGACTTCACGTCTAATCAAAGGACACATTTGACCCTTATTTCATTGTTGTCAACAAACTGGAGTATCAAAGAGTGAAAAGTCTGACGGAGATATCCCTTTAAAACATGCACACTTTATTATTAATATAACCTTCTGTTTAAAGAGCAATAGCAAGGGTGATACCACTGCTGTGCAATCAAATGAAATAATAACAATGTGATATGAGTACAAGTCTATGTTGATTTGTTATGATTCATACATTGCATTGCACCTGCCTCAACAAAAAAAGCAACATGGGCAACGTTGGGGAAAAACAAATACAAAAACAGATGTTTTTTTTTGTAACTATGAGTTTTCTCAAAAAAAAACACGGTCATTAACTGTATGAAAGATGTTGGTATATTAAATGATGCTTAAAAGTATTTAACACATGGGATTTTTACTTTTTGTATTTCTGCATCCTTAATTTGACCCCCCCCAGCCCGACCATGGCATGATCTTTATTTCAGTTGTTCCAGCCCGTTGGGATAGTCTGCATACAGATAAAGCTCGCAGGGTGATTCGAAAACTTAATGGGGTTCCCGTCTAGTTTGGCCTCGTACATGTTGGGCCTGATGTAGTGGCTGGAGTTCCCTTGGCAGAACGTCTCATCAGTAATTGTTGCGATCTTGTTGTTCTGCAGAACAAAGGCAGGAGAACAATCGAGGGAAACAAAAATGGACCATTACTTATCTACAACTGTCTATCCAGATTGTAAAAAATGAATGACGTGAACTTACATGCAGATGAACGACATGAAGAGACTCTGGAAGTTGGGGCACTGCTGTCAGTTCATTGTCTCCGAGGTAAAGATACGCTAGTTTTGTCAGTTTCTGCAGAACAAATGACAGTCATTATGGAGCAGTCTACTGCTTTATCAAACTTGTGAACACATGCATGTGCCCATATTTAACTCAATATTTTACTATAATTTAAGTGGGTTCGCCTGCTGACTTACTTTAAAAGCAGTCGCCTTTACCCCCTGGGTTCTAAGCTGGTTAAAATTGGCATTGAATGATACCAGCTTGGTGGGCAGCACGGGAAGCTTGGTCAGTCTATTTTCTGCAAGAGAGAGCTCCTCAAGATTTGAGAGTTTTGAAAAAGCTCCGTCTTCTATTGTAGCGATGAGATTTCCAGTCAGGTCGATTCTCCTCAATGTGACTGAAAAAAGAGACGAGTTTTAAAGAAGACCTTTGTGGAACTATTTGTCTATTATTGTAGTCACTTTTATTTACCCATGTCGTCAAAGTCCCTGTTGCTGATTTTTGTGATTTTGTTGAAGCGGGCATACAGATATGCTGTCTCCTTTGGCAGTGCTGGGACACTTGACATTTCCGGGGACACCTCCTCACAGTACACAGATCCGCTCAGGCAAACGCACAGCAGACATGTTGGCATCTCTGCAAAGATCACAACTTTGTTACATTACCTTTTTCTTTACAGAAAATATAATTGTGTCTTTCAAATAACTTCTGAAACTCAGTTTAAATGAGGACACTTGATCAGCCCCATTATTACATAATATTGGCTTTAGCTACATTCACAAAAATGTGGAAGAATGCCTCAGTAAGTGTTGCATAACCGACATTTAAACACTTTGTGAAAACTTTCTGTTAAACAACCCTTACCATTTGCTTTTGGAGACTCATCTTGGTCACTTTGATAGTTGTCTGGTATGTGTACAATGTTCTGTAAAAAAACATTTCCTTGTTAGTTTCTTTACTTTCCCTCCCAACTCAGTCTATTATGACTTTCTTTCACCTACTTATTAACACCATGTATAAACCTCAAAAAGATCATTTTACCTTGGGTCTTCTTGCTTTCAAGTATTCTTCCTCTGCTGCAGAAGACAATACTATCCATGGGAGCATTACAGATGTGAAAATTAAAGTCCTTAAATGCATCATTGTGTCTTAGTTGCTGGTAAGAGAAGTGAGTGCTGCCTGCTTGGCTGGAATCTGAGGTACATTTGAGCAGGAAAATTTTCCATCCAGTTTTTATAAAGCTGCCAGGATACTGCTGAGTAAGAAAAGGGAACAAATTTTAACTCAATACAGGCTGTTTTTCTTCTCAGTGCTCAGGATTATTGTAAATACAAATATATTTGAGTAAATATTCCAATGGTAAATAGAACATAATCTTGAAGTGACAACTGAAGTATTGGTTGCAGTCAAATGGGTAAGTAAACATAACAGATGCTGCTTGTAAAGTTTATTGAAAGTGATGTAGTCCGTAGTTATTGGAAAAAGGAGTTTCAGTTAATGTGGAAAAACGCCCGATTTAAAAAATGAATCAGCAAGCAAAGGATATCTCACTGGAATCTGAATATTTTTTTACTGTTTTGAACATTTTATCAACTAAATAATTCATAAAAAAACAATTTAGGTATCAGATCAATCAAAATCATTAAAATATACAGACCTTTGTCATATGCATTGAGGAAAGGATCGCACAAAGAGCCTGCATGAATGTTATAATGCTTCACTAACCTGCACACAGGCAGTGTTTACAGAAACCTTTGTAAACTGGTGTATCATTATCAAGCTTGTGCACTGAGTAAAGAGGCTGCTGAAGTTTCCTTGAATAAAACACTGCAGCCCCTCAGGCTCCAGAGTTGATGCTCTGCCAATGACCTTGACCTTTGACCTTGCTGTGCAGGATGAAAAACAAAAAAATAAGCATTACTGTACATGCGAAGTGCCACAGGTACTAATGACAACAATGCTATCCCAAATGTTCTGCCCAGGAATATTTTTAATGTTCAAAGTGTTTAAAATGTGCAGTCAGCGAGCATTGCCCTTTTTTAATGAATGATGATCACCTGTCTAAGTAAAACTTGAAGCCTAAGACATGAAACCAGGCAAGACTCAGATGCTACTTTAAAACACACCTTTGCTCACTTCCTTTGTGATCACATATTGTGACGAAAGTATCGTCCTTTAAATCTCATGAAATTGATGCAAGAACCTTTTGTTTTTTAAAAGTGTGGGCATGTTAATTATGTTATTTAGCGCATTGAGCAGTGGTGGCATTACGTAAGGCAGATGTGTGGTGAAAAAAGGGGAAACAGAAGCGCCAGTGTAGCGGAAGTGGTACTGCCCTGAACGATACGCTGAGCGAGACGGAGGACGGAGGCTGAATCGTCCATAGAGAGAGAAAAAAAGGAGGATTAAAAGCCGCCACTATTGTGAGTATAATGACTCCATGGTGACGAAGAGTGCACTATAATGTTATACATTTATTATTGGCTCAATGTTTGAATGGCTGTTTCGTCGTGTCCGGTTGTATACTGTCGAGAAGCCGTAATGCTAACCTACCAGGATAGCGGAATTTGTGAAAGGCTATACCGTTAGCTCGCTGACTAGCATTAGCTGCAAGCTAACCGACGGTCGGAGTCCATAACACTTTGTTCTGACAGGCTCGTCAGCCTGGGCGGGCCGTGGCCCAGCTGTTAAAAATGAATCAAATACCCAATTGCCCAACACGGAGTGCGATATTTAATTTTGTAATGGTCTTAATGAAGCCAAACGGTGTTCGCCAACACCTTAACTGTGTATTTTAAACGAAAGTCAGTCGTTGCTTTTGCTGGCCTTGCTAGCTTACGGACATTCCCGTTAGGTAGCAGTGACGGTATAGTGGACAACGATAGCTAGCTCATTGCTAGCCGAACCATTCGCTTTGTGCTGTCAAAACGACTGCTTAGTAACACCAAATGCTTAAAAAAGATGTGAGTGGCCACGCATAATCGCAGTCAACCCAATGATGTATCATATCGGATATAAAACCGCATATACTAAGCTAACTTAAATATCAGTTAGCAAAATGACCGTTCCCGCTAGCGTCTCTAGCAACATAAGGGGAGGGCATTACAGCCTGACCCGAGAATGCTGCTGCATTTTGTCTGCGTTAAAATTTGCAAGCAGAACTCGTGTGCATATTCAGTTTTACATCATGACAATTATTAAGGTTGTTGACAACGTGGATTCAGTAATACTTGGTCATAAATCATTTAAGAACGATGAGGACGATTGGTTAGCCATATCGGCTAGCTAGCAGCTAACCTTAGCTAATGATGTGTATGGTTGACCCACTTGCCAAGGGGCCCACTTGGCAGTGCATTTCCACGCTTTGTATTGAATCCAAGGGTTTCCTTACTTGAAAGATTTGGCCCGTGGAATTTAAATTAAAGGACTTCAAATTTAACAGTTTTGTCAGGTGATAGGACAAGTTGTGGTTAATTTGAAACATTGTCCCTTGTTTTTGATCAACTATACATAATTTCTTCTATGTTTGTATTTTCTTCTCCTCAGACTAGAAAATGGATAAGAACGACCTGGTACAGAAGGCCAAGCTCGCTGAGCAGGCTGAGCGCTATGATGACATGGCCACAGCCATGAAAGCAGTGACAGAGCAAGGATCGGAGCTGTCAAATGAGGAGCGCAACCTTCTCTCTGTTGCCTACAAGAATGTTGTAGGAGCACGTCGCTCATCCTGGCGCGTCATCTCCAGCATTGAGCAGAAGACTGAGGGTAATGACAAAAAACAGCAGATGGCACGTGAATACCGGGAGAAGATTGAAACTGAGCTGCAGGATATCTGCAAGGATGTGCTTGTAAGGACTTTGAATTTCTTTTGATGTTTTAAAAACAGCCCCAATTCAAACACTTGTGACTTACTAAAGCCTGATAATCTAACTTCAGACTTGTGTTTTTGTTTGCAGGGGCTGCTGGACAACTTTCTCATTACCAACGCAACTGCTGCTGAAAGCAAGGTTTTCTATCTGAAAATGAAAGGCGACTATTATAGATACCTGTCTGAGGTTGCATCTGGGGATGCTAAGAAGGGTAAGTGAGGACATTTAAAAGTGTGTGGGTGGGGGAGCAAAAAACCCCCAGATAAACATAATTGAAGCCTTTCTATCCTCACAAAAACTCAACCATGTTCTGTGCCTGCTGCTCAATATCTAATAGGCAACTCTCTGCAAACACATTTCCCTTTTCAGTCATACGCTAACAATTCAGTGTCATTCTCATCGTTGCTTGTTTTGCTACTCTCAATCGGCTGAAAGTATCATTTATTATGGTGAAGTGACAGACGTGATCAATAACATGTTTGTTTTGTATATCTTTTTTAACCAAAGACACAGTGGACAACTCCCAGCAGGCGTACCAGCAAGCTTTTGACATTAGCAAGGGGGAGATGCAGCCAACACACCCTATCCGGCTTGGCCTTGCCCTCAACTTCTCAGTCTTCTACTATGAAATTCTCAACAACCCAGACAAGGCATGCACCCTGGCAAAGACGGTATGGACTGACCCCCTTATTTCACCCTTTTTGGGATTTATAAACAATAAATGTATCAATTAGCCACATTTTTGTATACACAATGTCACATTTGTTTACCTTTCTCATATTTTCATATGTAAATAAGTTAAACTTTTGCATTTCAGGCATTTGATGAAGCCATCGCCGAACTTGACACTTTGAACGAGGATTCTTACAAAGACAGTACCCTGATCATGCAACTACTAAGGGACAACCTGACTGTGAGTCTCTAGCCCCATGATGATTCGCCCCGATGATTATCATGATGTACTCATTCACATAAAATCATACTGATTTTTTTTCTCTCTCTCTCTCTCTCTCTCTCTCTCTCTCTCTCTCTCTCTTCCCAGCTGTGGACATCAGAAAACCAGGCAGATGAGGCAGAGACTGGAGACGGGGAAAACTAATGGAATTGCACTGTTAATCCACCTACACTCTTATCTTAAACACAGACAGCTTATATACATCCCCCTCCACTCCATCAGCTCCTCCCACTTCTGTATGACAAGCAGCCTGAATTGCTCCTGACCAACTAGTTTACCCCTCTCAGTTCACTGTGAGGTGACAGGGTGATTTTTCAGTTAGCAGATTCAGTCACTTTGTTGAAACATGTTGTATTAATTAGTGAGTCCATGTTGCTGTTGTTTTTTGTTTTTTTGTCTGTTTTGTGTGCATGTGTGTACGCCTGTTTGTAGTGAGTGAGCAAGAGTGAAAGGATGTGAAAGATTGTGTGTGTGTGGTCTGGGGGGGCTTTTGTGAATTCTAATCGTCCTTCCAAATCCCTTTGTCCCAGCTAGTTGTGCATTTTTCATCCCTTTTTCTTTTTTTTTGTTACTTTCTTATTTGTGATTCCTCATGATATTTACAGGTTTTATTGTATGGTAAATATACTGGCAGTTGATTTCCACCAAACACTGTGATGGTAGGCGTTCCATTTGCTTCACAACCCCTAAAACATTTTTTTTTTGTTAGAATTTCAGACATGCGTACAATCCTGTATTCCACTAACTGCAATTCTGCTGTGTTCATACAGAAAGGAGGCAGGCTGTATTGTGACACTGACATCTTGGTGTAATGCTCCTTGATCATGTTCACAAACTTCACAATTTTGAACTTTTAAGGGACCCCTCAAATTGTCATATTAGACTTGTCCAGGCATCAGACATTCCACATTGTTAGGCTCTTGAAAGGCAGTGCTTTCTTTTCTTTTGAACTAAGTATGGATTGTCATTGTAGTTTTACTCACTGTTCAGGTGCTGCTTGATCTCAGTAAAATGGAAAATGTATGTGCGTAAATGTGGTTCCATGTATTTTTTGCAAGATTGACTATCATCTGTATGTAAAACCTAAAATAACCTTTTATTGATGTTAATTGAAAATGTCTTACCACACTGTATCAACCCTGCTTGCAAAATATTCCTCTAAAGCGGTTGTTTTCTCCAAAAAAGAAAAAAAAAAAATCTGTGCCTGGCTTTCTCTTGAAGCCTCTGTTTTCTTTAAGGGGCCAGATCTGCTTGTTGTTGTTTAAAAATTTAGAAGAGAACGAGTTAGACCAGACAAACTTAAAATAATTTAAATCTCAGTTTTTACCCAGGTGCATTTGTGCTGTTAAACATAGCTGGTGTGAAGAGTCGCCTCAATAATCAAGTATGTTCTGAAGGTGCAATTTGGAGATTTGGAAAAGAAGCTCAGTGTCACAATACCATGTATCACCACTACATTCCACATATTGTAGTTGAAGACACCATTCCACATTATAGCTGACAGTCTGTTTACTCTGACAATGCTCCAATGAATTGAAATAATTTCTGTTTAAAAAAAAAAAAAATCATGTCAGTTTATTATGCTTGATGAAAATGCAGTTAGTGAATGTGGAACGAAGCCTGTCTGTATATCAGGTATTTACTTGCTTTGTTTTTACTGACAAGTCTTATGGCTAAAATTTGCTTCTGTAACAGTCTATTACCCAGTGCACACACGTGGTTGTGAAAATTTTAGAATAGCTCTTAAAAAGCAATGACTGAAAATGGAGATAAAACAATGGTTGGTGTAATTCTAGCTTTGTGTTTATGTATCTTAAAACCATTCTAGTTTCACTATACATGTAAGAAATAGGAAAGTGTCAAAGACCATTCAGTGAAATAAAGTTTCGTTTAAGATAACAGGCAAATGACGTCTTCATTTTCTTCACTTGAGATATTTTTCTGTGTATGCTTAAATGCTAGGAAAGTAGTTTAATAGATGAAGATTAATCGATTTGATATGTTGACAGGATGTGTATCGACATCGTTTACCACTAGAGGGCGAAATAAAATAGATTTTAGCCTCAATCCGCGAGAACTAGCTTTCATCGCGGTGTGTTACAGTCTATGGGTGTGTCACAATAGTTACACCTCTGCCCTTCAGCAGTCTCGGTGTGATAACGTTGCGCGGAGGACAGATGCAGGTGTTCCACGGTCTTAATTAAACGAAAACAACTTCCCGCCCATGTGAAATTAAACGGCGCTCACGACCTGCTACATTGAAAATCACGCATCAGAATTTCAACTCATTGCCAAATTAAGCTAAAAGCTGTAAGTAGAGCATTGTTTTTGCGATTCCCGTGTTTGGCAATTATTTTGCTGCTTCGTCGGCATCATATACAAGCGAAGTGTCTTATCAAAGTGCATGGACATATTAAGCTAACTTTAGCCAGCTTTTCCAAGCTAATGTTTGTGGTAAAAAGCCAATTAATAGTTTTTTAAACCTTAATTAAAAGCTTTAAATGTCGAATAAATTTGACTGTGGATCTAGCTTGATGGAAAGCTAACTTTAAGGTAACAAGCATTAGCTAATGTTAAGTTATTTTGAACCTATGACTCTCTTTAGCCATGTTTGAAACCTCACCTTACTTTTTCATTATTATTTTGCCAGCCACACTTGCACTTTTTGTTTAAACTGACACTAGTGTCAAAAAGAAATCCTAACCAACAATGGCACTTCATAAATAAATACAAACTTTAAAGGCTGTTTCAGAAACTTGGTGTAGAGTACATCCTAAACAGGTCACATGTTTCCTTATATATGTAGTTATGGCCTTCAGAGAGGAAGAAACCGCTAATGTCACTGTGGACTTGTGAGCATAGAATTCAATTAAATCTACAAAAACAGAATAAGGTTATGTTCAGAAAGGTAGTTCCAGAGCTGCTATAAAAGGTTCACACCGAATGTAACTTAGGGTATGGAGTATATTTACCACTCATATACAAGATTTAGTCATAATGAAAGATCCATGTTTGAACAAACTTGGATCAAACAAGCTTTAGGATTTAAGTACTATTAAAGACACAAACTATTCTTCTTTCTTGAACTAGCTATTACCCAAGATGAACAGCAGTGGACAAGCCTATCCCCTGGCCTCTTTGTATGTCGGGGATCTGCATTCAGATGTAACGGAGGCCATGCTGTACCAGAAATTCTCTCCGGCTGGACCCATCATGTCAATCCGTGTGTGCCGTGACATCATCACCCGCAGATCCCTGGGATATGCTTACATTAACTTCCAGCAACCAGCAGATGGTACAGTACCTATTGTGCAGAAATCCATTACATATTCTGCAGGCGTGTATTGCTTTGCAGGTGCTTTAAGATATGCTGTAAAACACTGGAATAGCCACTGTGTAACATCAGTCAGTCATACAAAAACTTCTAACATGATGTCAAAGACTAAACTCTCTGAAATAAATATACAAAGAAACCTTGAAAAGGCTGGGTGTTGTAATGATCCAGGGATGATTGTGTAAATGGATTAACTGACAATCAATCAATCTTTGTTTCATGCCAACTCATAACAAATCTTTTCAAGACACTTTACAGAAAGAGCAGCTGTGGATCAAACTTATTTTATATATTGGGTAGATAAAAAAACCCCTCAATAGACCAAAACATGTTTTGATTCCTGATATGAATCCCTCACAGAGCTGATACAATGTCTTGCGATGAAATGACATGATATATATTATTCATTATATATTATGTTCAATACATGTCTTTCCTAGCTGAGTGTGCCCTCGATACAATGAACTACGATGTTATCAAGGGCCGGCCTATCCGGATAATGTGGTCTCAGCGTGACCCGGGACTCAGGAAGTCTGGTGTGGGAAACATCTTCATCAAGAACATGGACGAGTCCATTGACAACAAGGCGCTGTACGACACCTTTTCAGCTTTTGGAAATATCCTGTCCTGCAAGGTAAGGGGCCGTGTCATCTGTTGAAACGCCTGCTCTTAAACAGCAATATATATAAATGGGATGGTAAAATTTGAATAGAAATCCAGGGCTGTGCTGCGAATGGTTTTAATCAAATGAACAACAATACCGTTTTTTAATGTTTGCATATATCCTGATGTGCCAAATTCTTATAAAATCCCTTGAAAACAACTCTGAGGATATGTGTAAAACAAACATATAAGAATATTCAGTCTGAACATTCAGATTTGTGGAACAATAACATGATGATCATCTCGTATTGACAGTATTGGCTAACTCAAGTGATGCTTTCTTCGCCCACATCAACACAAGAATCCATACCTACAACTCGAATACAAAAGCTCTTAGTGTGTTCTTTTCTTTTCTAGGTGGTTTGTGATGAAAAAGGATCCAAAGGCTATGGCTTTGTTCACTTTGAGACTCACGAGGCTGCAAACCGGGCCATTGACACAATGAATGGGATGCTGCTGAATGATAGGAAAGTGTGAGTAAAGTAAATACTTAGAAGTGCTGCGATGGTAAGATTATTCCAGCAAGTTGAGGAGAAGAGTAGTGCAGAATGAATGAATGTTAACAATATAAATCATGAATGAATACTGATGACTCTTCAAGAAGTCACACACTTTGTGCAGATGACTATTTCATGTGTTGTTGTTTTCTTCACTCAGTCAAAAGGCAGGTTTTCATTTGGAATCTGGCATTGTCAACCCAAAGGCCCGTTTCCTGGGGAAAAAATGTCATTTGTCCCTGCTTAGGTCAGTGAGTAGGTAGGATCTGTGTGTAGGTTTGTTGTGTTCTGTGTTTTAATTCAGAATCAGAATCAGCTTTATTATGTCAGGTATAACATTAAATATCAACAATAAACTCAAAAATAAACAAGTATTTAAGACCAAACAGACAAATCCCATCATAAGAAAGCTGTCATGTTGATACAGTGCAGGTTGTTTGAGAGAGAAATGGATCTATTCTTCAGTTCAAAGTTCTGCTTCTATCAATCTGTGCTGTCATAAGTAACATGTGACTGCCATGTCTTTAAGTTGTGTTGTAGGGCTGGGCCATAAGGAGTAAAAACAAAATCTCATTTTCGTATAGAAATTCAATTTACTTTTTTTTCTGCTTCAAAAACGAAGGACACATGGAGTGTTGTTCTCTGGTCGTGTTGAATCTGTTTAACAAAACATGAACTACTCTCTTGCTGATTGGGCTTGTATATACACACAGGGGGAACTCAGGTCTAAGTCTATGGCTACCTTTTAGCCCCTTTAGGTTTTTTTTTATAGCGCTTACATTATGTCTCCATAAGACAAAATATGGATATTGGAAATATCATTGTCCTGACTTGTTTAATATCTTGCCTAATATCAATATTTAAAATATGAAAACGACAGCACTCTAAACAGATTTCCAATGAACCTCTCTACGTAACAACTTCATAACTCCTCATGGTGGCACCACGATGAAGGTAACGTGAATGGAAATCAATTGGCAAAGGAAGTTGACAACGGGATAAAAGAAGATGAAGAAGACGGCGGGATAATATCGGACAGCAGTAAAAAAAAAAAAAAAAAAAAAAAAAGAGTAAAGGGTGACCCTAACATCAAATAAAAAATGTTAGGGGCATCGTTTATTCTTCAGTTACTCGGATGTTGTGGTCGTCTTGCAAACAATTGCAACATGTCAGTTCTTGCAGAATTGCTGCATGGTGATAGCCAACGTGGGTTTCTTATTTCCAGATTGAAAATTGACACAAAACAGGAAGTCAAATGAATTGATTGAATCAACTTATCGCCCAGCTCTATATTCCTTTGTTGCTGTCGTGTTTTTTATGTCCTTCCTCTTTTACAGTCTTGTGGGTTTTTTTTTTGACAGAAGACACATTTCCACACGGTAGACCATCACGTTTTTAACATACTTTCTCATTGTTGTTGCCTTGGTGATGGGTTGGATGTTGTCTGTAGTTTTGTCGGCCACTTCAAGTCCCGCAAGGAAAGAGAGGTGGAGTTTGGCACCAAAGCTATGAAGTTCACCAACGTCTACGTCAAAAACTTTGGTGAAGACTACTCTGATGAGAAGCTCAAGGAAGTCTTTTCTTCATTCGGTAAGAGAGCACCATTTCAAAACTTGTCGATCCTTCCCAGTGCTCAATAAAGTTGTGTTGAAATGTTTTTTGTTTCATATCAGACAGTCACTGGCTTGCTTGTACTGTATCTCTCAGGGAGGACTCTCAGTGTGCGTGTGATGAGGGACGAGAAGGGACGCTCCCGAGGATTTGGCTTTGTTAACTACGCTAACCACGAGGATGCTCAGAAGGTAGATTGTGTGCCATGTCTGTGTGCCCTGGATACCAGCCAGCAGAGGCACTTCATTGGGTTGATATTAAGGGTGGAGCTGAAACAGCTGCTCTTTCTTTTACTGTCATGTTAGCTTTACTTCACTGGCAAAAAAAAAACAAGTGCAAATTATTCCAACTCCGTATTCACAGACAATCATGAGATCCTGGATTATTGTTTACAGATCTGAAGTTACATCAAGACTTGGACCATGGAGTCTCAAACTTAGAGCCCAGATACACAATGGATTTATAAAGACAAGGGAATGAATTAACTTCCCACTGGAGTTTTTTTTTGCTTTGTATCTCTGGTTTGAGCTCCTCCAACATTTGAGGGAATAACTCAGGGACGTTTGACTCTCCTGCTTCTTACTTGTTGTTCAGCCCTTTAGCAAACTACACAAGAGAAGGGTCAGATGTGTTGGGAATCCTAAAGCAAAGAGGCAGAAGCTGTATCAAAATGCTGTGCACTTTAAATCCATTTAAACACCAAAGCCTGCATGACTTGACTCAATAACGTTCAAAGATAGTGTGTGGATGATTTTGCCCCTGAAGATTGTCTTTCAGCCATGTGGATACAAAACAAAACAGTAAACCTGTGGACAAGAGTTTTGTTCCTGAAGGTGCAGGACAGAAAACAAAACCACTAATAAACCCTAACACACCTCCGCTAAGGGTTTAGGGAGTTAATGGAAGGCTAAAGCGCATCCTTCACCCTTCATCTCTGCCTTTTTGCTCTGTATTCATATCTCTGCTCTTCCCCCCAAAACACAGACAGACCTGCAGCTCTATGCTCCTGAAACTGTCAGGCAATAGTCACTGTCTCGCACAAGTCAATCTGGAATAAAGTGGCAGGTTTAAGAATAAGGATGTTCTTAGGCAAGTTATTTCCTAGTCGGTCAAACAGAAAGTTATTCAGACTATTCTAAATGTCAGAAAACACTCAGACAACAGTTGAAATTGAGCACAATTGATTTGAATTGTCATTGGGTAAACGAACAAGCCTCTGGGCCTTGCAGGTTAACATCCACATGCCTGTGCTGGATGTGGTTACGCATTGCTCCGGGCGATATGGCGGTTTAACCTGACGCAGCCTACATACATTTTTATCTCAATTTACTGACCGAAATACTTCCAAGCGAGTAGCTCCTTGTTTATATCTGGGTAGTAGAGTGGGGAGAGCAGGCCCAGTTACCAGAGCTACTGCCAGTCTATGGCTTCAGATCCATCTAGTGGCAGGTGTCTGCGTTGCAGTTTGAGCGTAACGTTTAAAAATATTGAGAATTTGTTTAACCGACTAGTAATTCTGGTGCTGACTAGTGGAGGTGATAACATTTAACCTGCACATCCCGATTTAAAAATGCTGTTTACCAGTGAATTAGTAGTTGTAAGTTTGAATGCAACTGAACTGGCTTTAAGAGAGCTCGTGACTACAAAAGAGCCTCACGTTTTTAGATCATGCGAGGATATCAAATTTGACTTGATACACTTCTACGTCTCTTTTCTGTAACGTGTCACTTCTCCTCTTGTTCCTCCAGGCAGTTGATGAAATGAATGGAAAGGAGATCAATGGGAAGTCCATCTTCGCTGGCCGGGCTCAGAAGCGACTGGAGCGTCAGGGAGAGCTGAAGCGCAAGTTTGACCAGATCAAACAGGACCGCATCCAGCGCTACCAGGTGCTTTTATTTGTATGGCAGTTTGTCAGTCCAATAATGAATCATTTCTCTTCCTTTTGTGTTGTCAACTTAAGAGTGTCATATGTTTTAAATAAAAAAAAGATTCAGCTCATTTCAGGCCTCACCTGAATTGTTATACAGACGTACTGATTCATGAAGCTGAGCGCACATGATGGCTCACTGCAATGTCCTTTGAATGTGATGCTCTTTTTATGTTGATCAGTGACAGACACAAAAAAAGATGAAAAGTAAAACGTATCACTAGTTTCTCTTTGTGATTCCAGGGGGTGAATCTGTATGTGAAGAACTTGGATGATGGCATAGATGATGAGAGACTCAGGAAGGAGTTTGCTCCGTATGGTACCATCACCAGTGCCAAGGTGTGTAATGATTTTAGATGTATGAGTACACACAAGTAGCGGATATCTTTTTTTTAAACTGACAACTGCAATGCTCTGAAAGCCTGTCTGGTTTAAATGCTCGTTCTCGAGTCAAGTACCTCCTACTATGAACACGACTGTCTTTGTTTCCTGAAGGTCATGACTGATGGCTCACAGAGCAAAGGCTTCGGCTTCGTCTGCTTCTCCTCACCTGAGGAAGCGACTAAAGCAGTCACTGAAATGAATGGGAGGATCGTCGCCACCAAGCCGCTGTATGTGGCTCTTGCTCAGAGGAGAGAGGAGCGTAAAGCCATCCTGACCAATAAATACATGCAGAGACTTGCTTCCTTGAGGACCATGACCAGTCCCATAATAGACTCGTATCATCAGGGTGGATACTACATGACTGTACCACAGGTATCACAGAGATTCTTCATCTAAGGCTTCAAAAGCTGCTGTATGAAAGACTATATAAATAAATCCCTCTGAATGGGGCTGTAGACGTATTTCACTGACATTTTGAAATGACGCATGTTGTGCATTGTGATATTATAAGTGTAATATCTTTTGAATTTCCTCTCAATATTTGCATTGTTAATCCATAACCTTGTATTTAACTTCCAGCCTCCTACTCGCTCCTTCTACAACCACAATGCCGTCAGCAACATGAGACCGGTACCTCGATGGACAGGACAACCACCCAGAGTGCAGGGTGATCGGCTTGCTTGTTTTATCTGTTTTTATCTGGATGGATGTAAATATGCATTGTGTGTCAATGTTGTCTCCTCCGTTTTAAGGACCCTACCCAGCCCAGTATGCTGGTACCTCTGTTCCCCGTCGTGGATCCACCCCAATCGCCACAGTCAGACAGGCTTCCACTCAGGCTCCCCGCATCATAAGCTCCATGCAGAAGACAAGTAAGCACAAGCACAACAACAACAAGACGAGCTCAGTCCCTCAAACATGGGACCTTTCAGTGGATGGTAGTATCTGATGCATGCTGTGTCTTTATCCAGATAACATCGGGACTCAGACTGTGGGAGGGCGTACTGACGTGCCTGGAGTGACCAGAAGCGGCCAGTACAAGTACTCGTCTGCTGTGAGAAACGTCACGCAGGTTGTTACTATACCTGTGCCCATGACAAGGCTACAGGTACTGCAGTCTGTGATACTGAAACACATCAAGGCTCTGATGTAGAGTTCTCTCGGTAACAAAGCTTTGTTCAAATGAATTAATTTTGTAAATCCTGCAGCGCTCTTACTGGACAGTTCTTCTCTTTCTGTTTAGTTGCTCTTTGGTGAGATGCTTTAAGGTGGCGTGGGATTATTTAGTTGGCAGTAGGACTGACTGGCTGTGCTGAATGCAGCTCTGTTAGTGTGCATGGCCTGCCTTTGCATCCTTGTGCTTCTTAAAGCATGCACACCAAACAAGCATAGATTATAACTCCACACAGTACCTTTTTGAATTTTTATGAAAAGCATAAAAATATATGCTCAGACCAACTTTCTTTTTTTTTAATTAAATATTTAATACATAGTTAAAGTTCTTAGTGGTTATGCCGGCAAACCCTGAAAAATAAAACATAGATTCGAATGAAAAAAATTGAAAGCCCTTGAAACATAACTGTTTGAACTCTTCTCCACATCGTCTACAGGTCATTCCTGCTCCTGTGATCGAGCAGCAGGTTCACATTCAAGGCCAAGAGCCGCTCACCGCCTCACTGCTGGCCTCAGCTCAACCCATGGATCAGAAACAGCTCCTTGGTGCGGGCCTCACTTGAATTAGTTTCTCCTCTTTCATGCAACTTGTTTATTTAGCTGTTCACCCTCTCTCTTTGTGCTGTGATAATGCAGGAGAGAGACTGTACCCTATGATCCATGCCCTTCACCCAAACCTGGCTGGAAAAATCACCGGGATGCTGCTGGAGATAGACAACTCGGAGCTGCTTCACATGCTGGAGTCGCCCGAGTCCCTGCACGCAAAGGCATACATTTTTTTTATCTTCTCTCATCTTCTAGTATCGGCATAAATATGTTGACCTTTTCACATCTTCACAGTCATTTTAGAAAGGCACTCCTGGTCTACATTTGGATCAGAGCTATGCCAACTTTTTCCTCTGCATGGTGCTACAAGACTGTTTTTCTTCTCTCCTTGGTCAGGTGGACGAGGCGATCGCTGTCCTTCAGGCCCACCAGGTGAAGGATTGCTCTCCTAAGAAGTAAAGGTTCTTTCAAGTAAGCATTTACTTTTGTAGAGCCTCGCTGTTTACAACTCAAGATTATTATTTTGACCTCAGGGTCGGTGCTGGTAAAAGATAAAAAAGTAAATATATCAGGTTTAATGTTTTATGTTCACCTCCTATTTTTGCAAATTTCACATCAGTTGTAAAATGTGTCCTTGTTTGATCATCGCTTTTTAACATGTTTATAGAGAATCCTGCACAGCTGTTTCATAGAAAGTGTGCTTATTTGAAAGCATTGAATATTTTCACTAAAGTTTTAACTGTAATTTTTCCCCAGATGTCAGCAACTTTTTGGAGGATTTAAAAAAAAACAACAGAAAAATCATTTCTATGTGGATTAAATTGACGGAAGAGAGATTTGTAAAGTTAAAGCTATTTTGTTCTAATATGTTTTGTTAGAAGATAAAAGTTTACAGTATATGCATTAAACTGTCTTGGGTCATTTGTGAAGCACGTAAGGTCAATGCAGAAGAGCATCAACTGAAGGTTGAAAATGTATCAAATTAGAATACACAAATCTCACTGTGTTCTGGTTATAGAGGACATCTATCACGTCCTCTGCCTTTCTGTAGTTCGACCTATGATGTGCTCATTACTGCTCCCCACTAGAGGGTTTGAGTCACATTTGTGCTTGATGTTTCCCCCTCACTCCATCAGCCACAAGGGGCCCCACATGATATAACCCTAGCACCACAAAGGTGAGGTTTCTGCTTAGTGTTTCTGACAATTTTGCTAGACAAATAGATGAAGACAAACAACTCAGCCAGATCCATTTATAATGGCTGCAGCTCCCACCAGCCCTTTCCAGCTACATTCTTCACCTTTTGTTAAGGGCCATCAATAATTCAATGATTTCAATGTATTGACAGTAGGCAACTGCACAGTCTTCAGAGTGAAAATGCTATTGGAGTTTACACCGAGTATGTTGAAGGGATATTTCTGGAAGAAATGAGTGATGGCAAGAGAAGTGTGGTTCAATTCTGACTTTCAGACTCGAGTATCAAGTGCACTAAAAGTTCACCTGGTGTGAGAAACCACACTGAAATGTCAAATCTGCCAAAGTTTATTGGGAGCCTTCATACAAAAAATGAAATTATGGCTGTAAAAAGTTACAAAGGATTATTCATGACATTGATATACTTTTGGCATTTAAGGCCTATCAACCCAACATGTTTCTGTATTCCTTTGCAATTTATTTGAAATCTAAAACGCTTGATTTGAAACGAGCAGATAAGACAGTCATATTTAAAAACTTACAGACCAATAGATACCTGCAGATTACTTCTCAGTGGTAGTTTTACAACACAAACCCACAAAATTCTGAAAAGCAGCTCAAAAGAAAATGCCTATTTTCAATGGTGAACACATTAACGTGAGGCAACTTTTATTACACACAGCCAACTAATTTCAATGAGCCTGTTTCAATGAATGCAAACAAATGTATATACACGGACTTTCATTAGCTTGTATCAGATCATCGACGTGCTGGCATTAGAAGCTGCTTCGCTGTTACTGAATCAGGGAAAAGGTTGTGGTAGGTTGGTAAAGGAACATAGGCCGCCGTTATCATTTTTCCTGGGAGAAAAAAAAAAGAATCTTACACAAGTCCTGGTTTATTTGATGTGTTTCAGAGATTAAAAACCAAAGAGTTAACAAACCTGCAAACCAGCGTCCATGAAGTGCGTTAACAGTTGCCATTGCTGCTGGTATTGAGGGACACTTCACGTACACATTACCCTTAGTGAAAAACAGAACAGACAATATCACAAAATTGAACTCCATGCCCTATCAAATAGTTTTCACCCCTCCCCCACCAGGCCAAGTTAAGTGACTCTCTGACTGTACTTACTTGAGCAGAGTTTTTATCAACATAAATGTGAACAATTCCTCCATGTTTGTTGCACTCTTCAATGACATCGTCCTGGATCTCAATGGCCCAGGTGGGATCATTTTCCCTGAAAAACATGACAATGTTCCAGTACCTTCACAAGCTCTTATGATTTGTGCTCTGGATGTAAGGCAGGTTTGCTGACCTGCATACAGGCCACATCAATCTCTTCTCAGACTTAAAGCCAAATAGACTGGGTCATCTTCAAACTAAAAATGACCAGCTTGTAAAATATAAACGTATCCAAAAGGGAAGGTACATACGATTGTGGGTTGAACAGGTTGGACAGCTGTAGGCAGTGTGTGGCCAGCGGCTGTGATGGGAGGTTCAAGGCTTGGCTTGGGGCTGGAGTTGGAACAGCTGAAACAAACAGAATAATGACGATGAATGATGTGTCATTGAATTTCCACCGAGTACACCAACCCTCGAGAAATGTTTCGAACCATCCCTCCACGTACCTGGTGGAGCAGTGATGTTTCCAAAGGGTATGGAGCCGGTCATCTGCAGGGCCTGCTGAGCAGCAGGAGGAATCTTCAGACCAGTTCCTGTGAAGGGATGGGAATGAGACCTTTGAGTGCAGGTTACTTTAAAATGATCGAACCATTACGGTTGTTCATGACACTAACAGAATAAGATATTAAGATAACAGACCACAGCTGAATGAAAATCAGTTTCCTTTCTGTAAATCCTTTATTTTAAAATGGGAAAAGTATTGTTCTGTTGACTAGGCCTGTCACTTTTTCAATTCAAACCCCAGTGCCTGATGCACTGAGACAGTATGTTTTAAGACTGGATAGCTCATAACAGTTCAAATGTGGACTTTGCCTCCCGGGTCCAAATTGCAAATCAAAAGTGACAGCCATATGATTGACTGCTCATTAAATAAAAAAACATGTTTAGTGAAAGGGTTGGGGTTACTAGCAGAGATGTGTTTTGTTGAGTAGAAGATATCTAAAATAATGTTCCTGTGAGAAAACGACAGAGCATACTTTCTTGTGCAGTTATAACAAACCTTCTGCTAGCCGAGCCATGAGCTGCAGACGCCCGGTTGTGCCGAGGTCGATGCCCGTCCTCTCCAGCTCGTCGTTGTCCAGGAAAGAGCTAGCTGTCGATGAGTCGGAGCGCTCTGTAACATGCCCCACTTTCATCGGACGCCCCGCCAGCTCAAAGCCGTTCAGCTGCTCCAAAGCCTTTTTTGCACACTCTGCATCTGCAAACTTAAAAAAAAAACAAAAAAAACCAAGAGTTAGAATCCCACTACCTGCTAGGATAAAAGTAGAATCAGTGAGATATATACACTTAAAGTACCGATATGAAGCCATATCCTTTGGACCGTCCCGTCTCGCTGTCCATCATCAGCTGGATTCCCTCGATCTTTAAGAGAAATGAAATGTAAGCAATGGTTCTACAAAAATGGAATCTTTATTATTTATAGTGGAACTCGTTTCTGACCTTTCCAAAAGGTTCAAAGATCCCTCGAAGCATTTCTTCAGTGATGTTGAAATGCAGCGAGCCCACATACAGGCGCATTGGACCTGAGCTGCCCTTCTGTAGATTATTGGCAGCCGCTGCAGCTCTGTTTTTCTCTGCCTGTAATCACATTTGAAAGGGAATGTAGTTATTTTCATTCGGAACACTTATTTAGAAATACTGAATGTGACCCAGCCCAATGTGACCTGCTTTTTCCCAGGGGCTTATTGTTTACATTTTACACAGTGCTCTTCATACCCAGCACTCTTTGTTGGATAATTCCAAACATTTCATCTTAGATTTCATGAACTGAAGACTTGGCCGCTCAGTGTTTGGGTCACTGACAGTCCTCTGTCCCATGCAGACAGCATGGCAGCGGTCTATTTTTATGTTCGGTCACATCGGGTAGAAATAGTCCAGTAGAAGTTATACTTAGATGAAGTTACCATGACCTGAGAGGCCTGGACGATGATGGGCACTCCTAAAAGCCTCTGTCCAGTCAATCCAATTGCCAGTGGTACAGACGAAGCCTCCACAAACTCTATGTATGCAATGCCCTTTGACCTCCTGGAGTTTCTGTCTGAGATCATCCTGACATCTCTTACCTACAAAGAAAAACAGAACATTTTAAAGATGGTTTCCATACTCAGACCGGCTAGATTTGACAGGATTATAACATGGAAACCAACGGACTTTTCCAACAGCTGAGAAGAAGTCTTCCAGGTCTCGAGCTCGGATTCTGGCAGCGAGCTGCATACAGAAAACTGTGCGGGCATCCCTCTCCTCTGGTGTTAGATTGTCAATGGGTTGTCTTAAAAAAAAAAAAAAACATTTTAGAAGGCATCTGGGTACAATGAGTCGAGCTTTAAAATAATGTGTTTAATTATATATACATTAGGAAAATGGAGATCTCTTGTTTGAGTAAATATAATGTGCAGGTGCAGAAGTAAAAGAAGACGATAAAAAGACATCAAACTAAACATGTAGAAGCATAAACGTTGAGCTCACCTGATGGGACTCTTTTCTTTTTTGAAAGGGGGGCTCCGACTTTTGGATCGTTTCCGGCTAAAGTAAACAAAGAAGCATTACTTCTTCAACTTAAAGCAGAATGTGATGTCCACTGAAGATACAAAAAACTACTTGATTCAAAGTTTTCCAGGTGAAGTATCACTAATTCACCAGGTCTCCCACCAACAGAGGCACTACACACAAAAGACAAACGCACAAGTGTACATAGCTGCATTAATGATGGCTGACTTCCACTTTGTAGCTTCTGCTTAAGGACACTAGCTGTGCACACTGGCTCGCTGTCTTTTAGGGACACTTCAATAAAGCTAACATTCTTTAAGCTGGCACCATAAAATGTGGAGCAGACTAGACTGCATCGCTACGGTAGGACTTTTTAATATCTAGCCCTTCTCCTCTATGTAGTAATAAGTCCAGAGTCCAGTACAACAACATCTCCAACTATGAACTCGTTATGAAAGTACCATCGCATTCTGCCTACATAGACAATGTGAGCCAAGTAGAGATGGATGTTGTAGCAGGGCTGCATTTGACTGGAAGAAACTAACCGTGAAAGTTAAAGTACATGCCATCAAATTCAAAGGGTCACTTACATGGGGCTCTTGCGTGCTCTGTACCGTCCGGATCGTTCCTTGCTTCGGGAGCCACTGCGATGTCGCTCTCTGCTGCGGCTTCGTTTTCTTTCTCTGCTCTTGCTCCTCTTCTTGCTCTTCTTCTTGTCTCTGCTCTTGCTTCTTCTCTTCCTAGAGCCTGGGCTACGGCTCTTGCTCCGGCTCCTCCTTTTCCTGAGACAAATCAATACATTTAGTTTTGCAAAGTCAAAAAAATAAACGTTAGATTAAACGTTAAACTGTATGTAGTTCGAAGATATGAAGCCGATACAAATATTTAAAAACTCACTTCTTGCTCGAGTCTTCATGTCCGTTTGCATGAGAGGACTTGATCTCATCCTAAGCAAGGTTCATAGAAGAACATCATGAGGACGTAGATGAGACATTTCAAGTCGTCAAGGTAAAGGGGGTGGGGTGGGACAAGAGAAAATGCAGAATATATTCAATTAATAATACTTTAAACTTCCTACTGTCATGTCTGGACAGTGTCCTTCCACCACCCCAATAGCTTCCCATCCCCCTCCTGGTTTTTACTGCATAGTACATAAAGCTAAAAAAAGCAAAGTTAAGGGAGGGTATCCAGCATTAGAAGAGTGCAGGGGACTTTCAAAGTAGTCGGATCATCTCCACCATTTCCCTCCTAATAGGCCGTACCCATGCCACTATGTGTCTAATCATGTGACCACGCACGGCCCACGGCCACTAAAAGAGATCCTGTGTGGTTGATGTCAGTCCAGTGATCTTCACCCATTTTCGTTCTTGGACTGTAAGAGCTCGATGCCACCTCTGTCACACATCTTGCCCTGAAGCAAACAGGGATTCACACTTCTTAGTAATATTGACGCCCATGAAAATAAATGAATAAAAAATTTAATGAATCAATTAATTCAGCTATGTGTTACACTTCCATTATCTTGAGTTTTCTAATATAGCAGGTAATATCTTCAGTCTTTTGACTTAAGGAAGTATTGACTAGTGAAAGTTACTTTACAAAACAATGCTAGATAGAAAAAAAGTCATTTAAGTAATATATCAATAACTGTGGTATTCTGAAGCATGCAAAAATCAAGATGCTTATTCACATTACATCTGACTAATGCAAAGAGGCAGTATTCATGTTTACACAGAAGAAAGACATTCAAATCATGACATGGAGGATGTGTTCATAGAACGAAGCTTTGCAGCTGAATAGTTTGGAATTCAAACCAAATGTCGGAATATCAAAATTATAGTTTGGTACAAAAACATTTCAAGATCAATCAGGATTCATTTGGATAAAAAATGTTTCTAGGCACATTTACATTTTAATAATTAATAATATACAAAGTTACATTTCAGTAAGGCGGTTTGACAATATGATTAAATATTTTCAAGACACAGTGAAATTATTATCCCCCTTTTCCCCCCCAGAACTTTCAGTTTTAATCTCGATTGGGACTACACTTTGAGATTTAAGATTGGCGGGCTAATTGTAAATCTGAATACTGCCTCCTTTGCTGAATAGGTAAGGATGGGCTTATCAACCACTGGCATTCACCTTTTTTTGTAACCGAATACGAATTGGATGTTCTAGGTTGAATCTCTTTTAGTCCTAAGGTGAACCACAGTACATCAGTATGTGCACAATAACTACCTTCCTTTTTTTCACAGTTCACAGTGGAATCAAAGATGAATTCATGGGAGTAGAGGTGAGATATCATTAGGGAAGTCTATAAAGAGAGATAGATGTGGATTTATTTATAATTCTGTATTGCGTTTTAAATACTCAATAACACCACACAACATTCAAGAAAACTTTGACACAGATAAGCAAATATAAAGGACTCAAAGAGTAAATCATAACAGTGAAACAGGCCTCATATCTCTAATCTTCAACCCACCTTTCTGTATGGAGCCTCCAGCATGGCCTCAACGTCAAAATCATCAGCCATGATTACCCTGTGGGGGGGGGGAAAGGGACAATGAATATTGTTTACATGCACTCATACACAAAAACGTACGCAATAACATTAAAGCAAAGGAAATCACAATTAATTCTTCCCTTGTATACAGCCCACACTCTTTGTCATTTATCTTTGTCATGCTATTTAACTTCAGTTTTAGTGGATCCGTTGACGATTTAAATCGACCAACCAAAATGTTTCACACAAACATAAATGTAAGTGTTAGGACGTAATCCCAAATGTTAGCAAACATTACACGTCAGTGGATAAGAGCTTACAGAAATCTGGTAATTACAGCTTAAATCTAGTCAGGTGGCAACGAAAACGTAGCTAGGAGTGTGTACAAGAGTTTCCCCCCAACTTCCGCAAGATGTCCGAATACATGCATCACAAACTCAACCTAATATAGTTTCATTGAAATAAAAGAGGCCCGGCTTATTGTACCAATCTTGATGGCAAAGATTCAACAACGCTCTGAGGCCGACGTTTATGTTGTTTGAAGAGCAACATAATTGACTTGGTGTGATCAAACACGCGTTGCAGTAAACACGATGCTAACGCTAACTAGCAACATCGAGAACGTCTCCGTCTTTTCGACGTTTGCTTACGTTAGCTTGTTTTCATGACCCCTGTTATAAATAGTCTGCCACTGGGCTAGTGGATACAACGAAATGTTTAAATACAAATCAACCAGTAGATGTGCGCATAAACGAACCAGGTTAAGTCTAACTACTTTCAATTGTTTGCAGTAGGCCAAGTTTCTTCGTTCGAAAACAAGCGCTAAGTTAACCGTTGAGCTACCAGCGTTTCCGCGGCAGCAAGCTAGCTTTTTAGCAAACATCGACGTTACCGTTTTAAATGGATGAAATGATGTACCAAAGTCAAAAAATCACGGAAAATGTGCAAGTGAAGAGATTCGTTTCGACGCTTCCTTCTAGGCAGATCACAGAAAGCAAGGATGTTATCAAAATGTTCGATGTTATATAACCTTTTCCTCTGTTAGCAACTATCTGTAGCAGGATTTGGCCTGGTATCAAAATGCTCGCCTTCCTTCTTCTTCGTCGTCTTCCTGTATTTTGAGGTTTTTACGGCAGTGGCAACATTTGTGTCCTCCTTACTGCCACCTGCTGGCGCTTATGAGCATTTCAACGCTCTCTTTCTGAAACTCTCTTTTACCGCACTTACAGTCTATGGTGAACTGAATCTAAATGTACACCTGTCCTCTACAACTTTAAGCCACTGTTATTATTATTACCATTATTCTAACGCCATCTGCTTCAACTCGTGACTGTTAAATTGTATGGTTTACAGGAGTCTAATGCATCAATATAGGCCTACATGTTATTTAAAAAACAAAAACGTAGGCTATATAATAACTCAACGATTTTTTAATGAAATGTTTTGCAGCTAAAAAAACATGTTTTATAGCATCACATACACACATCCCAACCTTTTTGTGTGTCCCTTATCCAGTGGCGGTTCTAGACCACTTTTACTGAGGGGGCCAGGCTGGGGCCAGTTGTTTTGTCAGAGAGGCACAAACAACCCAGGAAAAAAATAGACAAAGATGATCTTGCGTAAAAAAAAGAAATGTTTATTGTATATAACATTTTGTATACTTTTTCCCTCTCCCTTCCTTTGCTCATCTATCAATATTATATATCTAAACCCCAGACCTGTCCTACATGTCATGTTTATTTCATGAATAATTAAACCAATTAAATTAAAATTTGCACACACTTTGAAGGTACTCTGAGCTGCTTTTGAATTGTACTTCCATCCATCCCAATCAGATGAACAGTATTAAAGATGCATGCGGTTGTGGCTGTTGTTCTCGGTGTCTCGAAGTTCAGCTTGTTGAGCTTCGAAACTATAGGTTGTTTTCAGCTTGGATCTGTGGTCCCAACCTTTGCTTTTATTTTTATCTCTATCTATATATTCTGCAAAGAAAAAAACGTAATCTGAGGCTCTCGAAATTGGTGTATTTTTTTTTGTATAGTATCGTCCACAAGCATTGAAAAGGTCATTGGCTGTTTGCAGGAAAACTGTGGAGAGCAAAAGGGGCAGGTTGCAGTCAACCATAATGCAATTCTGAAACCCATCAGCAGTCGTCTCATGACAATTTAGCTTTATTAAATGTCTTTAAACATATACCATGCACTCAACTGCAGCTAACAAGCCTCTCTAAGATGTCAGCTCTCAATCACCTCAGCATTCTCGCTTTTTAATAATCTGGCAGTAAACAATGGCAACAACAAAAAAACATGGGAATGTAAAGAAATGCATTAGATGATCTTGGTACATGTAGGCACTGACATGGCTCAGCAAGTCATCCCTTTAAAAATAATTATTTTACTCCAGGTACTTGATTAGAATTGCCCATGAGCACCTTAACACTCATTATGTTAAAATTGTGCATGTAGGACAATAAATAACACCACTACTAGATTCATTCAACAATGCTGACCAGTGTCATTGGGCTGTTTTTAAAAAAAATATTATGATTGATGCCAACTTATTTACATTGTAAAAATAGTAAAATAGTCATACAATTCTTTTGCAGTTAGTCAGTTGAATCATTCATTGTCACTATGTTTTTCAGTCTAAGGGGTGAGTCATAGTCAGGAGGGACTTCAAAAAACAGCTGATCGTCAAAACACAAATCATCTGATGGGGGTGAGAGGTATGGCATCTTCAAAAGGAAGCCTGTAAGGATTCCTCCAAATGCTGACACTCCAATGGTGGAGACCACAGCTGCAACTTGAAAGAGAGCCTGTTCCTGAGCAGTCCTCCCCAACCCAGGCTGTAAACCTGGGATCAACATCTGGAGCTCCTGCAGCTTTGGGTCTCCTTCCACTGGCACTCTATGAGCAAAGATCTCATAGAAACTGGGGCCATAAACCTCCTCATTAGCCATCAGTATTGCACATATCCCTGCAGCACATGATATAAGTCCTGTTAGACCGTGTAAATTATGTATCCCACACTGATCCTGGATCCTGAAGCGCCGTGCAAGGAAGGGGCTCAGGTACTTATATCCCAGCATGCAGGCTGTGCATCCCATCATACCCAAAGCATATGCAGCTGCAGGAGTTATCATCATATCCACAGATGCTCCAACAGTCACGCCTCCAGCCAGGGTCACATTCTGAATATCGGCCATGGTGAGCTTTCCGTTCTTGTTCAACATGGCAGAGAGAGCGAAAGCTGTGAGCGTGGAGGCGCTGAGGCCGATGAAAGTGTGCAGGATGGCTCTGTGCTGGTCATCTCCTTTCAGTGTTAATGCTGAGTTGAAGGAAGGCCAGAACACCCAGAGAAACAAAGTCCCCATCAAGGCAAGGATGTCAGACTGGTAGCTGGTGTTCTCCTTTGCATGGCCCTCATTTAAGCAAGGCCTGTACAGAACAAATGTTACGCCCAAGCCGAAATAACATGCAAAGAGGTGGATGAGAATAGAACCTCCAGCATCATTGATCTTCAGATACTTGAGCACAGCCCATTCTGTGACCGCAAACACCGGCACCTCCAACAAGGCCATGACCAGCAGCTGCAATGGACTGGTCTTCCCAAGCACTGCCCCGAAAGAAATCAGCACCACAGCACAGGCGAACTCTGCATTTATAAGGTTGATCACTCCCAGGTGGATCTTACCGTCATGGCTGAACTGGAAGTATCCCTGCACCAAAATGGCCCACTGGATGGCAAAAGTAGCTGTGAGGAAGTTAAATACCATCCCTCCAAAGCCATACAATCGGAAAAAAGCCAGCAGGCTGCCAAAGCCGAGGAATATCATGACCTGTATGTCGGTAAAAAAAGGGTAGTCCTTGTACACTGCATTGTCCATGGGGTTGGTCTTGTTAGTCTGAAATCTAGCGTCTGCCTGCTCATCGTAGGTGACAAAAGCAGCATACAAGGTGACCATAACCACCTCTATTACAAAAACAAACAGTGGTAACTTCACCCGAAGGCTGGCCGACCGCGTCTTCATCCTGATATCTCGTTGGAGCAAATGGCAGTTATTTCTTTTGCAGTCAGGTTTATCTCTGTGTAGATAAGACAGTTCAGAGGCCTTGTTGAAGCCTCTCTCAAAAAAACAAACAAGCAAGCAATGTTCAGCTCAGACAGAAACCTGTTTTGAGGACTTTGGCCATTGTAAAAGATCTGTAACTGTAGGGATACATCAGCGTTTTTTTATAGTTATCCTGCAGCACAATGCAAATCCCCATTGGCCAGTCTGATAAAGTGTGCACACCTTACTGTTTACAAGTGTTTACAACAATAGGGGTTTCCCTGATAAAGATTAGTGACAAGAAAACACATTTGATAGACCTTCATTGAAATAATGATTTAAATATTCATATTCCCATAAGCTTTAAAGGTGTACTATGTAGATTTGGTAGTGAAATTTGATATTTGTGAAAAATTCTATGCTCTGTTTTCTGAACTAAACACACAAACTTTACTCAAAGGAAAAAATGGGTCCCTGGAACGCTGTTTAGAGCTTAAAGGCTACCAGGAGAGTTACGGTTTCACTGTTGCGGACCCCCCACCACGACTTCTCGTGTAGCATTTTATCTTCAAACAGTGTTCCAGGGACCACATTTTCCTCTGAGGACAGTTTGTGTATAGAGTAATAAACATATACCACATAATCTGTGCATTTCTCCAACTTTAACATTTCTCTACCAAAACTACATAGTGCACTTTTAATGGCTCGTTCAGAGTTCGAGTTGTACTTTCAGACTGCAAATCAAAGTTCAGAAAAGAGCAATGACAGTGCAAATGAAGAAATACAGAAAAAAAGTGAAGTAAGCACTTTTTATGCCTTTGTGAAGAAGAAGCTGTAATAAAAAGTTATCTTTCTCTTGACTCTGCAGCTGATAAAAGGGTTTGCTTCTGTTCAAGGTGCAGTGGAAAAATCAGTCCAAACCTCACACTTGTGTTGAGCCATATTTTGTCATCACATTTTTACTAACATTCATAATCCTTTAAACATATATTTTTTTAAATGGTCCTAATGATCCTCTGACATTTAATGTCAATGCCACCAGCAAGTCACTTTTCACGTAACCAGGGGAGTCGTCCAACATCTGTTTGTGGAATTAGCAACCGATTTTATACAAACATTCAAGGTACCCTGAGGATGCATCCTAACAACATAAGATCGGTCCACCTATGATATAGCGCCATCTTTAGGTCAAAATTTGAAGGATTAGTTGATTAGGTTTTTTATGAAGGCTTAGAAAGACATTTCTTGCAAATTTCAGACTTTACGATTCGTGACACTACTGTTGAGGATAACTTATAAATGGATAATAAATGTCAATCAATGTCAATCAATCAACCGACCGACCGACCGACCGACCGACCGATCGATCAATCAATCAATCAATCAATCAATCATTCATTCAATCAATCAATCAATCAATCAATCTGGTTTCTTGTTTCCTCTTACTTCAAATCAATACTTCCTCTCACATTGAGTACAATTTGATGGTCTAAAAGATGAAAATCAAAGCGACAGCCTTGCACAAACTGAAGTTTGTGTTGTTCCTTTTAAAAGTAAAGCTTTCACAAAGTCTTTCTTATTGACTGCTGGGACGAGTGATGCTGAAAAAGACAGTTGACATTTGCAAATCATTATTCAAACATGAACAAAAATCGTTGAGCATAATCTGTTTGACATAAAAAACAACAATAAACAGAATTGCAGTTGTATTAAAATGATTTTAATTTATTGCATTGCGCCAACATTTGAACTGAGTTCTTTGAACCATTCATCATTTATAATTACATGAGACTTAATAGAACAAAAAGAACTAAATAAATCATTTTAAAGGACCGTCTATGTTTATATCTATAAAAAGTGTATTAACACAGATTACACTTGTTGTCTCTAAACCTAAAATCACAGACCTATGTACAGATGTCTCATCATCTCGCTGTTCAATTACATTTACTGTCTTCACTCAATCAGGTCCACGCACACCGCATACAGACACACACGGACACAGAGAAGCACACTTCAGTCTAACACTGTGTCTCTAAACGTCTGCAGACCAGTGACTGGAGGACTGCAATGCCTTTTTATGAATCAAACAAAAAACAACAACAACGACAACAATAGTTACTTTACAGAGGAATAAAGGAAACATACTCAGAAAAAGACGTGTGTGTCATGAGGTGAGGTATGCTACAACGTTATAAATGATATATTTATACAACTAAAGGAAGTCAGAGTACTTACAAGTCTTATGATAACCTGGGGAGAATACTAAATGCTATGGATTTTCTCTATCTAGAAGTTGATGCAGAATTCCTTTGTCCAATGTTGAAATATATATTAAAGATAAAGATTAAATATAAACAAATATAGTCTTTAAATCTGTTCAGGGACAATAAGTTACATCATCGACTAATACTATTAAAAGCTTTGTTTCCATACTTTTATTCTAAACTATACACGTTCTGTTGGATTATAGTGTATAACGGATAACGGTGCATTCAATTTAAAATGATTTGAATAACATGTATATAAAGCTTTTGTCTTAACAATTATATAAAAATAAATACTCTCTGTTAAAACTTCTGATCTTTGAATTTACTGATAGACGTCTTTTACTGATTTACATTTAAAAATATTTAACTTCACATCGAATTTTGTCTTTTTTTTAAATGTAACATGTTCCTTCTGAAGTTGACATGACATTGGTGTTGTTGAAATGCACATTTCATAATTCCCTTGAGATGTGTGTTGTAATCATACACCGAAACGAGCAGATAAATCAAATATGAGTATGAATTTGAAAATAATATACTTATGTCTACTTAATGTTTTACATTTTGTGCACTCTTTCCTTAAATATTTCTTTTTTTGTCATTCAATAAGTTTAATAAATAGGGAAACAAATGAGCTCCCTGGGAATACTGTGAGCCACATACATCAAAAATGTTTGAACATTGTGTATTAAACGTGGATGTGACTGAGCACAGAGGCTCTGTGTGTTTGTCTTTATGATCCACATCCATCTGTGGGGATAATAAAGTAAACAATCAGGTTAGGGATCATGATAATCTACATCGAGTCATGGTCTTTTTATTTCTATTAGTTCTGTGAAGCACAATTGATAAACAAACAAATGGATAAATCCCTGCCATAATAAAAGACGAGACTGGGATGAGAACATTGTTTATGGTTGGAGCGTAAACTGCAAATCCCACATATCTGCATTTACATGGATGGTAAATAGACTTAAAGCAGTAAAATGAGATTTAAAAAGAAAAGAAAGTAGTGGTGAATGTATTGGATCCAGTTGTTCTATGTGTGTTTTGGGGAATTTAAGATATACTGTATACATATAAGCCTTCCACTTCTGCTTTGTAAATGTATGATATGTCTACATTTCCAGATGATGATGTAAATGTACTGAATGGGCAAACCTCTTCTTCCACCCTTTTTACAAATAAGATAAAAAACCAAACAATGAAAGACCAGGAGAAAAAAAACAGGACAAAGACGGACATGATACGATGAATAAATACATAAATAACAATAAAAATTAAAGAAAATAGTTAAAACAGCCCTCTTTTAAACCACAAGGACCAAAGCAAAAAGGACAAAAAGTTAATCTAACATATCAAAAAAGGAAAGTGTCGAGACTTGTTTGCTCTGAAAGAACTAACCATGAGCACATCTGTCGTAATCAGCTGTTGAGAACAGAGCCTGCTGCATAATTCTGTGTAACGATTAAAAGGTTAAATATACAAAAGGAGGGTGAGGGGGATTTTTTTTTCCTGAAACGACACAGAGGTAGGAGAGGGTAAAGTCTGTGTGGGTGCAGTTTAAAGCCCTTCAGGAGTAAATGGTGATGACTTCACGTCCCCCGCCACGCACCAGGAGGACCCGATTGAGACCCTCAGTGAGCACTTCGAGGAACTCCATGTCTGAGGGACGATCACAGTGAAGGAAAGTAAAAAAAAAAAAAAAAAAAAGGTGTGAAACCAAACATTATGTTAAAACATGCAGTGAAGAGGGAGGTTTCCATTATCTGATGTGACAAAAAACAAACAAACAGAATATCCTCTGACTGTCCTCGATTGACTCATTCCCCCTGTTATGTTCATTGAAACAGATAGTAAGCTGGAATGTATATAAACACTTTTCATTTCATTAAGCAAGTTTTGTTTGACGAGTTTACTTTATTGAATTAAAAAAGGTTAGTTAGGGTCAATATGGTCAAATTTCCAAAGAAGGAAACTCTTGCGCTTTGGCCGCTCCACAAATGGAGGTCGGTGCTCTCAGGGAGGAACTTTAGACGTTCAAATTATAGCTCAATGGACTCCTTCTCTCAGGCAGAACCCAAAGAAAGTACTACAGAACACGAATCACTTAAGGCAAATTTTATACTGGTGCAAAGTGCTAACGTTTGGACGCACTGCGTCAGCCTCAGAGTCAAACAGGTACAGATTTGACAAAGCTACATTTGTATTTCTAAATGTGTCATTTGTTGAGACTAGAGAAGCCAACTACTACTTATCCACCTCTTTTTACCTTTTTTTTTTTGCAAACGATCAGCTACTTTTATCTAACCTGTTCAATTTCTATTCATCTTCATTTTTTTTAAACATGTAAAACAATTACAACTTTAAGCAAAATGTTTCAAATATGGAAACAGACTAAAAAAAAGACCATTCCGTGTGGCTTGTCTATTTTGGGTCTGTTTTTAGTAAAGTATATTAATACAGGGGTCATTGTTATTTATTAAACTTAGTGTATATACTCCTGATAAAACCACATTATCTTCATTGTATTACTGTACTGTAAATTTACAGTGATATGTTAAATATCTACTCTTATCACGTGGCATTGGTGCCTTTAGGCATCTTAATACTTCCACTTCTGGGTATGAAGATTTTTTAGATACAAAACAGAAAACAACATCAGCCAAACATTGTCGATGCTGGGGGTAAAACTGCTGTCCATTAGCAGCCTTCTTTGTCCTTGACAATATAAGTAGCCAACAGAAGGCTTAATCCATCCCAGAAAATCCTGACCATCTCTTTTTCCAGTAATTATCACCTCAAACCAAGATCTGCTTCTAGAAAACAGGATCAAAAGTTTTCATTTACCCTGCAGGTGCAATTACAATTCTAACATATGATACACTGCAAAATTTCTGTTCTTCTAAATGCATTTTCCTTTTCTTGTGTCAACTAGTCCTTGCCCTGCCTTCAGTTTCACTTTGTTAATACGAGAGCTTTCATTCATTTATAAATTAAGTAATCATTAGTTTATTTTTTTATGCTGCCTTGCTTCAAAAGTATTCCCTTCTGTGAATGAATAAGGACCTGAACTTAACTGAACTTATGTGTCCACTCAGAATAAATGTTCTATGTATTGTGCAGGATACAGTTTTCATCGCCCACGCGGTTCTTGGGTGGTCCCGGCATGTTGAGCAAAACAAGTTTTGCCTCCTTGGACTTCTTGGTGATGACCTCATTGAGCCGCATCGCTGTATGCATGCGCCTCAGGTCTGTCTGGTTCCTGATGACAGAAACATTCGGCCACATTGAGTTTAGATAACATATCTCTGATTTAGCTGCTCAGAGCATAATACAGAATATCTCACTATGGATAGCTAATACTTACAAGTTCTCCCATTCTCTGCAGCAGCATGTTAGGATGGAAATAACAGTCAATATCATACAGCCGCTGTTATGTGCTTAACCAAAATTATAACCAATGAGTTTTTAAGTAGCCCTCTATAAATAATGATCTTCTAATAATCAAACAATGTACTAAAAAGGTTTTGTGTCTGCATAAACAGCCTCTTTTTTTGTTCTTATATTCTCTACGAATGTTTTTCTATATTTCTATTTTTTGCAAAGGATTAAGGTGCTTTTAAAGCGCCAGATTCGGCCCACAGGCAGTGAAATGAAACGGGTAAACGATATTTGTGTAACTTTAGTTCATAGGTTTCTTTTCCACTTTCTTAGAACCAAGAAAACATCTGTTTGAACCCAGGAACATGGGTCAGTATGAACACATATGGACCACTGACCCATGTCCCTGTGGGCACATATAGTTTATCTGCTACGTGTGCAGTGAAACTGAGTGGTCACTCACGGCTTCATGTTGAAGAGGTCTTTGCCTGCCTCTGCGTTGGCTGTCTGTCCCTTGTCTGCAGGCGCAGCAGGAGAGGTGGGGCTGGTGGGTGAGGATGCGTTCTTGCTGTGGATCAGCTGTACCTGTTTAGGGTTGGAGACAGCCACAGACTGAGACAGGGACATCGTGACGCGACAGTGTGACAGGGTGAAAGAGAGAAAAGAGACACCTGTCAGTAAAAGGTTAACTCTCAGAGCCAGGAGCCAGAGGGCAATCATAGAGCAGCCGGTGGAATGAGTGAAAGGTTGCTGTGAAAGGTTTCCCTCGGGATCAATAAAGTATCTATCTATCTCTATCTGTATGCTGCTCTTGTGATGAAATATCATGTTGCCCAAGCCAGAGCACAGAGAGGAACCAAGAGAGAGGGAGAAGTCAATAAACTGGTCATTTCTCCTAAAAGGAACATGCAGCATTACCTCGTCTTCTGGTTTCTCTGCCACGCTGGCTTCCTCCATGCTTTGTTGTGAGCGCAAGCCGGGCGGGTTTTTACGCCGAATGGACCCACGGGAAGAATCTGTAATACTCTGGATCTGTAGTTGTGCAAAAGTACGGAAAAGATTAGGGTCATTTTGTAATTTCCCGCTGGAACTGATTCTTCCCTCCCTTATATGAGTGAAAACAAGTCCAAATCCAACACCTTATTATAAACCACTTCCCTCCCACAGAGCCAAAGAGTGATAATTAAAATGTCCACATAAGCGTCGTGTTCTCATGGGCCTCTGCTGACTACACTTTTTGGTTGCTTTATTCTGTGAGAGCAGTTTAAAAAGATATGAGCCATTTTCTAAAGTTGCAAGTTGTGTTAACATTTCTGATTTACCTCTCTCTCCATCTCATTCTTTGTCAGATGCATCTGTTTGAGGATCTGTGAGCGTTGTTCCATCACTAGTGTCTTCTCATAGGTGTAGGCTGAAACGTCACTGTCATGCTTTAGAACAAAACAAGAAAAGGCATTTATTACATAACTGTCAAGTGTTAAAACATGAGTCATATAAAGGAAAAAAATACACTTGTATAAGAAATCTGGCTTCGATCTCAGTACACAAAACTATTTTTTTAAACAAAGTCTGCAGAACAAAAACTTTAATCCCGCAGGATTTGTGTGTGAACTCAGATTAAGTGTTGCATGAGTCTCTCACCATCTCCACCACTTCCACCTCAGCGTCGATGCGCAGGTGATAGAGGAAGATGATGAGGTCTTTTTTCATCTGGATGCTGTTGTCGTCCATCTGAGCCACAGTGAAGATGCGCATCTTGCACTTCCTCCACACCTGTAAGACAAAACAGGAACATTCAATCAAAATTAACAACACATTCTTGGTGTTCTTGAACACTGTGTGCTTTGTAAGTTGTGTTTATTATTTACAAAAGTTTTACTTCTGGCTATATCACATGAAACCTTTTCAGATGTAAATAGTTGTTAGTTTCTCACCTTGTGTTGGCGCAGGAGGAAGGGCAGGAGCATCAGCATGCCTCCATCGTGGACTATCCACCACACGTCGATGTGGCCTTCAGTGAAGCGCTCTCCATTGGATGGGTAGCTGTGGATATTCTTTGGGACCAACAAAGCCATACTGGCTACCGTTGTCTCTCTGACCACCTCTACAGAGGGACAGAGGAAAATAGATTGTTTTGAACATTATGGACAACCAGGGGAAGGTATACCTCACTGTTATTTGTTTTGATTTGTATTGATGTAATCGCCTCCCGTTCCTTAGCATGACGTGAACAATATTGATGGACATGAGACCTTTTGTATCTATCTATCTATCTATCTTGAGAACAACAATTTTCTTGGTCATACACTTTAGTTCAACATGAAGGATTGAAGTACTGTTAGTTCATCAGTTTAAATAATTTACAGTATCTATGATTTAAAAAAAAAAGTTTCTTACTACAAAAAATATTTTAAAACAAACTAAAACTGTATTTTTGGTTTGTTTGCATAGTGTCCATATGTTGGATATTGTATGTTTGATTGATTTTGGGAAGTCATTAGCCGCAAGACAATCATACAAAGATAACCCATGCATGCAGTCATATCTAACCCAGCAATATACTTGAATACCCCCTATAGGTTGAGTTATTTAATCTGCCCAGAGTATGTCTTCTATTCAAACCAGCCTAAGGGTTAAATTTAGCCTTCACAATGAACAATCCAGCAGTCAGGATTTAAAGACACAAGCAGGCACTAACCCAGAGTGAGTTCTGTCCCATAGTGACCCAGTGGTCCAGTTAAAGTTTGCATATTTTTTTTAACCAGCAGTTTTCTGAGTGTACAACACATCTATAATTTACTAGTCACTTCAGTAGTACCTATAAAGTTCCTGAAATGCTTGTGGTACTCAGGCTGTTTCCAGTTTTTGGGCCAGGAGACCATCACAGTGTTGTGCTTTAGACCTCCCAGTCCTCCAACCTGGACCAAGTGGGACGTCCCATCCCTCAGGTTGGAGGAGATGACCACCTGAGAGAAGCCCTTCACCTTCTCCGTCTCCATCAATTTACGCAGAGACTAAAAAAAAAAACCAGAAAGAGACGCCTGTTACATATTTTGTGATAAACATATTCACCTGTATTGATGTTTTTGTAGAAAAAGCACGAGTTGTGTAATATTAATCCACTGTGTTTTCCAGCACAAGTATATATTTAGAGATAAAGAGGATGGACCTGATCTGCCCTCTGAGACTCCACATAGTTGTCGAGGAAGGTTCCTTGAACCGAGGTCCCGACGATGGTAAGACCCTTCCCCGCTTTCAGCTGATTGGTCAGTGAGAGAAGACGAGGCTGCTCTACGTTCTGCTCAGCGTCCACACTCACCAGAACCATGATCTGAGGCCTGACAAACAATGTACAGAAGCACCAAAAAAATGTTTTTTAAAGATTCAAGGGATCATATAAGGTCATCAGTTATAGCTCAAAACCTGTGTACACTGACCTCCAGTTCTTGGTGTGAGGCGGTCCCTCCTCCAGCCTCATGAGAGCGAAGCGTGCAGCGCTGAGAGAGATTCCCCGAATCCCATCACCCCACTCCTTCTCAGCTCTGTGACACAGGGCATAACGCATGATGCAGGTGTTAATATAAGTAAATGCTCAGTAGTATCCAACTAAACAATAACGATCTATTTATTGTGGTTTTTCAGGGCTGCTGTTGTGATAGTTACTTACCCACAGAACTCAATGTATTTGTAGATGCAGGTGGCGATGCCCATGGCAACTATGGCGTAATACCAGGAGCAGATAAACATGAGTGACAGACACAGACTCATACCCAAGAAAGACAGAGCCCTGCAGAGGACAGGAAGACACAGGTTTGGTCTAACTCGACTGAAATATCGTCCAGCTTCACACATCTGAGCAAATAACTCTTAGAGAAATGTTTCAAATTCAGTCTGCTGCTGCTAAAGTAATACAGGAAAAGACATACAGAAAAGAGGTGACCACAGCATGGTTAACATTTTCTTTCTAGCTAGAAATTCAACCCGGATCACATTCAATTATAATTCTGTGTTATGTGTCTTTAGGTTTTTCAAAACAGCCACACAAACTCACCAGTGGTAGAACTTAAATCGCGGCCTCCAGTTAGGCGTCCTCAGCAAAGTCTGCAGCGCACAGGCAAGATTCACGAACATGTAGCACATCAAGAAGAACCTGAAGAAAGAAGGACAGAATGAAGGTGTGAGGAAGAGTAACTAAGAAAAGAAAAGTAAGACATGCAGAATGATACCACAGAAAGGAACATAGAGAGTCTGTGAGAGGTTACTGTGTACTTACATGGAGAGGATGGGTGCGACCGCATCCAGGGAGGCAATGATGATGCCAATCTCACAAATGCTTGCAGTGAGCAGGAGGGCCCAAGTGGGCTCCCCATTAGCTTTGCCATGCCCAAACACCTGCAGCAACATACAAGGGTTGAATTAAATCACATTTTGAAGAATTTTCGATGGAATAAAAGCACAAATGAAAGATGGGATTTTAAATATGTCAAATTATGTACGCTAAATCTCAAGAAAAAATACGTCTGTCAACCTGATGCGACTAATCTACTGACCTTAATGCATTCTTTATTTTTGAATGCAAATGTATCGTATGACTTTCCTGCTTCATATGCAAATGAACACAGCACCATTAACACACAGCTCTCTGTTATGAAACCTCTGTCTCCTCCCAACACTGCATATAAACTCTGATGATCCATTGATCAGTATGTGGAGTCATAGTTTATGCATTATAATGTGGCACATTCTGAGTATTTTAAATGTTTACAAAGTAAAAACCGGTATTTAAAAATTGTTATTAATCTTAAATGATCACAGCCTTGACTGTGATTAATCAAGATAATACATTTTAATTCATTGACAGCACTAGAATCTGTCCCAACAATGTTTAAAACACTTGCCTTCTTTAATGACAGAGATGTGTTGGAAAGTTATATGAGTACTTACTCTAAGAAATGGGATGATGCCGTCTCGAGCGATGGCCTGTAGGAGACGTGGCGCTCCAGTCAGACTCTGGAGGCCCGCTCCGCAAGTGGAGAAGAAGGAGCCAATCACAATGACCCATGGAGACGGCCATGCCAGAGTCCCAATCACCAGGTTTCCATTGACCCCTTCACCAAACCTGTAGAGTAAGGCCAAGACATAATACTCAAATGACTTATTCATGAGTACTTATTAAATCCATATAGGCTATGTCTTTGATTATTTATAAAAGATATATATCTGGAGATGTGACCCTTGGCTAAGCCTCACTCTCCCTTGTTTCTGTTTCTCTGCATGTCAATAACACAGACACATTTTTGGAAAGCAGGGGACATTTCTTCCAAAGGAATTCATTAACAGTAATGTTTTGCAGTTTGGCTGAAATGATGAATTAACTAAAGGTTTTGAAAAGAAATAAATATGTGTACATATTAACATCTGGAGTTGGTTTTGTAAGAGTTTTACGTTCACATCTAAAAAAGGAGCGTGTCTGTGTTCCCAGGGCTCTATACACCCAGGAGCTTACCTTTAATATCTTTTTAATATGTTCCCGGGCTCTATACACCAGGGTTTTATGTTTAATATCTTTTTAGTATGACGCATTAAAGAGACCATTTAAAGGGTTCACGTTCTAAGCAGTATATTTTCCATGGTTTAATGTTCAATGTATATTTCCTCTATTTTAAACTACCTCAGCATTATACATGTGTTTTACTCCTTGTGAAATCCATGCCGTGGTACAGGGCAGTTTTATCAATTTTAGATGCGGACATCTCAACTGGTTGAATTGATTTTTTTTTTTTTTTTTCAATTAAAGCCCCCTGCAAAGAAAAGACCAATGTAATATAAGTTCACATGAGTGAGAGAAGTGTATAGCAAAGCCAGAAACAGACAAGGATCAAGAGAAATAAAAACAATTTGCCAGAAATCAGGTAAAGACGTGTAAGGAGAACCAGTAGAGCACTTGTTAGGTGCCCTGGTGTGTGACCACACCATAGTGTCCAAAGCTAATATGTTCACAACACAACACTGTCACGTTTACTGTCAAATATTGCATGAACAAAAAGGACTACTAAAATGAATCAATCTGACTAAACTACTGTTACTAAGCCCTGTAGTAGACTCACTTGTCCCTTAGAACGACTCCCTCTATACAGGCACCGAACAACACCACACTGGACATGTCTGTAGAGACACTGTTAAGAAATAAACAGTTGATCCAAACATCCTAACTTGCAAAGGGTTATACTAAAGTCACCAATCAATCAGCACTTCCAAATCGACACAGTTTCTGTTTTATCGTCCTAGACTTGGTGAAGGATACACACTATAGAGGTGGTGGTGATGGCAGCAATGGTGCCGATAGGGATGGACTTCTGAGCATCACGCAGGTCACCAGAGCGGTTGGAGCCGGCCATGATACCTGAGAGAGGAAGAAGGGGAGATCATGAAATCTACTACCTTGTGTTTGTTTATAGAGTACACATTTTATAAAAGCATCATGTGCTCTTCTGTTCAATCTTCTGAAACGTATTCCATGTAACCTTTGACCCAGTGAACCTTTGCCTCATCCTTAGAAATGTTCAAAAAGATTTATAAAGACAGGTGCCATGGCCTATTCCCTGAACAGCGTGAGTATGAAGTTCTTAAGGGAAATGGGAGTGGGGGAGTTTGCTAATGGTTAACATTTGGAAAAGGCCAAGGGGCCAAGACCACAGAGGGAATATAGAATTTCCACAAAACCAAAGGAGGGTAATAAAACCAAATAAGGATGTGACTATCTTGACTAGAGGAAAAAACATGACTGATCTGGATGCATATTTCAAGCTAACCACTGAGTATAAAGTTTGTTTAGAAAAGTGTTAAAGGACCAATATGTAAGATATCTACTGAATTAAATTATAAAATGACCGTAATATTTTATCAGACATTAGGGAAACATGCTATGCTGAAGCGTTTGCTTCTCTGACAACAATGTAGCAGCCAGTATGTCCTACTTGTAAGTTTTGATTCCGTACAGGAATTATCTGTTTTTTTGTTTGACCAGAGAAGGTAAGCAGTTTTAAGGCCCCGCACACGTTTTGGTGATTTTACTGCAGTTCCCATTTTAAAACGCTTCGTGTCAGACTTACATATTGCTCCTTTAAGCAATATCACCATGGCCAGTTGCCTATATCGGCAATCAAAGATTTTATCCTCATTAGTGGTTCTGGTTGGGATGGACAACATGGTATAATGGTTTAAATATATTTGCAATCAAATTTTCATCAATAAATTCATGAAAAAGTGAAAAAAGTGAAGAAAAAAGAAGTTAAAACGTACCTATCTTACCTATCCTATTACATGGCCACCACAGCCCAATCAGCGTTGCCACCTTTAACGTACCCAGGCTCCGTACAAGCAAGCTCCAGGCAGTGACAACGCTCGTACCTGCCCTACCACATGGCCCCTAATGGCCCCCACAACCTGATTGCAACTATTCCTGGGGCCAACATTACACAGGAAAAATAAAAGGCAAAGAGAACACAAGAGACAATGGAGAAACAGAGAAAAGTCTGTAAAGAGATATCAGAAAAAGGACGGGGGAAGCAAAGCCAAGGTTTAGGTGCCCTGATCAGAATTAGCATTAACTCCGCCAGTTCAGGCTGTTGCTTTACCTCCCCCTACTCTAGGCTTGCCCAACCTTGGGGTCCAGACCCCATATGGAGTCGCATTGAAAGCAAATAGGGTCCCCTGAAATTTCTAATAATTGATTAAAAAAAAAATATATTGTAGCATTTGTCCTGAATTATACTAGACTTGGCCCCCAACTGGCATTATTTCTCCTCAACCAAATCCACTGACTGGTTTTAACTGCTTCATCACCTTATTGTCTTTCGCTAACTATGTCCCTGCACTCCCAGTTCTCCCAGTAATGAGATAGCTTAAAGTTCTACAGTATGAATCAACTACATCCCACTTCTACCGGACAAACCGTAACTTTCCATCGTTGCCGTTCATCTTCTGCCCCTAAACCTGCATATCTAAGCTTTTGTATGCTTCCTCCAAAGGGTCCTCCCAGGGAACTGTCAGTTCTATGAAAGAAACTATCGCCTGACTTGCAGACTCTAATACTTTGTCAGGCCTAAGGTTAGTGCAAACTGTTTCCTGTGGAACGACGAGTTTACCTCTCAGATCTGCCTCCTTCTTCCAACCATAAGGACCCTTAAGTTGGCCTGACTCGTGCCTGTACCTAGTACCTCCTTAGTTGACCTGTTGTGTTCAACTTTCAATACCAGCTGCTAAGCATTTCAAAACCTGCTTATGTCGCCATGTATTCCGACCTTGTGACAGACTAATTTTACAGCCTGACAGAATATGCCTCAAAGTTGCTGTCTCTGAACACAATGGGAATGATGGGTTCACGTCCCCCCCTGGTGTTTTTGGTTCTGGAGTAATGGCACCACATTGTAAGTAGCAACTATCAAAAATGTGACATGACCATCCTCCATACTTTACAGGTCCCTCCAACTAAGCTTCCTCTTCTCTACACTTTCCCAGTTCATCCACTATCCCTGCTTCCCCTGAGCCACTGCTTTTGTACACCTTACAACTCCCTCATCTCGATGTAGCTGCTCCACTGCCAGCTTCTTTCTTTCTTTTGGACCTGCTTTATTCCACACTGGTTTGCCTGAGCTAACCCCCAAGCCTACAAAACTACAAAAGAGAAATATAACAGAATAGAAAGAGAGAATAAAAAGGAACTCCAGAACTACAAATAAAGCAATCAAAAGCTACATGGTGAACCCCACGGTACACAGACTCATGCAAGCAGTATTTTGCAATTTGCATGCTGTTTTTTTCTTTGAAGTATTTTGTGACTTTTTGACAATGCCTTAATGCCATAATGTTTTTACCTGAACACAGCTGGTGCAACACGCTACAGAGAGCCTTTAAAGATACTATTGTTAAAAACAGCCCCTCAGCCTGTTAAGAATATTTTTCCATGTACCAACCTGTGACTGATGGGAAGTAAATCCCGACCAGCAGGGTGAAGAAGCTGGTGATGTCGGCCAGGACGTAGCGATTGGAGCCCGGTGGGGGACTGTCTGGATCTGCGTCTGATGGAAGCCCACGCTTCTCCAGGAACATACCTTTTTCCAGGTAATTACCGAACAGGTTCTCTAAGAGTATGATTTAAATGAGTGCGTTATGTTTTTTTTCATGACATTTTTGGGGTGAGCTGCATGTGTGAAGTCAAATGGACACATTTTTCCAACCGACTTTACCAGGACTTTTTCCTGCCAGCTCCCCATGTAAAATTTCTATGTAAAACACAGTGAGCAGGTCTTGAATTTTTTTGGTGTCATTTTCAGGAGCACATGTGTGAAAGGGGCTTTAGATCGATTGATCCGAGGGTTTGGTTTTTTAGATTAATAGGCGTCTTTTACCTGCCAGGATGCCGCTTGTGACCCCAGGGATACCCTGAATCTCTGTGACGTTGTTGTTAGTGAAGTAATCGTCACATGTGGCGTTGATGCTGTCAGAGTCACAGAAGGTCCTCCACAGTTTGGTGGTGACGGTGTCGTTGTCTATTTCAATAACCTTTGCACAGATGTCGTATCCTTTGGATAGAAGAGTACGGTTTCCAAGGAGGCAGACACTGTGAAGAAAGTTAATAATAGTCATAAACTATCATCATCACTGGAGACTTTTCCTTAAAAAACAATCACTTACGGAAACACAGGAGGGTCGAGGGCGGTCTTGATCACCCCGGCGTAAACAGCCAGGATAGAGAGGATGACACAGGCAAGGAAGACAAGCGCCAGCTTGTTCACATACTTGACCCCGACAAACACCACCAGTGCCATAAAGCTCAGGACGATGGTGCCGTAGACCCGCATGTTGTTGAGTAGAGCCGCCTCCGCCTCTGGCCCCTCCAGGCCCTCAATCTTAAAGATGGCAGCCTGGGGAACGATATAAATCTGACAGGATGGATATATGGAGGGATCGGATGTAGAGGAAGGAGAATGTGGTGGAGTGTGGTGGAGAAGTTTGGTCATCCAAAATGGACCTATATTCGAAAAGTGGATTGGTTAAGGATGCAACACGTGCCTTATCATCAATCACTAAAAGAGTTCAAAATCCAGGACAAAGTTTAATTTCATCAAAATTTAAGCTTTAATATTGTCAATAAAAGTAGAAAACCCAGGGTTCTCCTTACAATGTTTGTAGTGATAAGGGCCTGCATATAGAATAAGCGAGGAGGGAAAACAGACACTATATAAACCATCATTATGTGAGTAATGACAAAATAAGGCTACTTACAATCAAGATTTCAATACAGCCAAGAATGTACATGGCACCTGCAAATGTGGTGCCTAAGTAGAAGCAGATGCCAACAGCTCCGCCAAACTCAGGCCCCAGGGAGCGAGAGATCATGTAATATGAACCTCCAGCTTTGAGTCACAAACACATACGACAAGAGTCAGAGCACAGTTCTTTCATATGTAAAGCCAATTATTGCACCCCATGGATGTCCACTCACCGGGTACCACTCCGTTTGTTGCGATGGCGCTCATAGAGATGGCTGTGAGCATGGTCTGAAACAGAGCAGGGTGACAGAGAAGAGTCTGAAAGGCAGCAGGTGGGGATGTCAAATTAAACATGAACGGAGGGGACGATGGGGAGAAAAACATCCAGCAGCACCAGAGTCTGATTCATCAGGTCACATCGAATTGTTCATAGCAGGGATGACTACACGGCTGATAGGCACATTCTGTCCTTTCAGTGATACTCTGACGCAGCCACAGGCAGAAAGAAAGTAAAGTTTAAGGTACCTGTATGCTTATGAGAAATGTTCTTCTCTTTTTAAAATATACATTTGAGCATCAAAAATAACACCTTAGCCTGTTCATACCAGACAAAGGTATCCTCTAATCTTTTAGAAGTCTGAGAAATGGGTGCTTAAATGAATCAGGCCGCCTCCACCATGAAAACCCCACAAGCTAGCCTGTCATTTAAATCCCCGCTAAAATCTTCATTTTTTATTTGATTTTTGAAGCTGTGGTTGATCATATATTTATTTAATTCTATTTTACTGTACAATAGCTTCTTCTATGAATGGTTTTGTGTTTTGTGTAGTAAGATTCGTAATTAATTTAAAATTTACAAACTTATTTGTAGATTTTATATCAAACATTGTGTAAACTCTTTAAACATGAGACATTTCTTTCCGGTGTTCTTTCTGTTTTTCTTATACAGTATTTTCCATCCTTTCTCAACTGGAGGCATAAAAATGATAAATAGGGTTCTGGATGCTTTATATTAAAAGAGACCTTATTGGTCATTTTAAAAGCTTTTAACTCCACCACAGTAAAAGTTAAAACCTCTCTGTAGGACTGGAGATCGACTAATTTTATAAAATTAATTCTGAACTTTGAGTAATTTAAACCTCTTTTTATTGCGTCCACTTGTTGTATGCAATATTTTTACATATGAACATAATCGGAAACTTTGGGGGTCATTCTGCCAAAGTTGATCCATACATTTTTTTGGAACAATGAAGGAGAGTCCTGGTGAAAAGAATATTCCAAACTGCAGCACTTGCATATGCACTTAAAGTGAAGTGTGTTATATCAAGCATTTAGACTTCTTCTGGTCACAGGGACAATGGGAATCATTTACTTTAATCTGAGGGTTATCAACAAACAAATCTGTAGTAAAGCAATATGCAAAAATAATTTGCAGGGACACACAGCAGCCCGATGGAGTCTGCTCTGTTCTGCAAACTAGATAATCCATCAGAGAATGCATAAACATAATAAGGTCAGAGTGGGTTTTCAGTTTTAAAAACTCAGGTGGTTTTGTTGAACTTAATTTTACAGTTTTAAATCATCCCTGGCTGGGGTTTAAAGCAGCATAGGTACTTTTTATTTCTAGTTAAACCTTGTTAATAAAGCAGTAAACGGGTGTGGAAACACAGTGAAGGTGGTGAAGTTGGCGGCCTTTTACATTACCTTTGGAATCTGTGCAATGCGCATGATAATTAAACATCCTTTTTATAGTTTAAACACAAACTCTATTACTGAGTGCTTATGTGCCAAAGAAAAACTCAAGATCTAAGTGACCTTGTGGCAAAAGTTTACAGCTGTCCTGTTAAATTTAACAAGCATGTTTTTATACTGTATGACATCTGTTTTCTGAGTGAACCACAGACGTGTTGCACAACAGACAGGCAGGGACGTCTGCAGATTTACTCACTGTGGAACAACACATGAAGACAATGATGAAGGAGCCCAATACGCCTCCGATCCCAACCATCCAGGTCATCCGCAGGAAGAGGATCACCCCAAAAATGTTCTGGATACACGGCAGGTACACACCCATCAGAGTGCCTAGCTGTGGAGCCTGAGAAACCCAAACCAGGAAAGTGATAATGTCAATTACTGTATGTGCATCCCACTTTGCGAGCAGCTTACTCACATGGATTTGTTTCTAGTTGGAAGAGATCTTTACTGATTTTATAGGGGTAAAACTTCACATCCACCATTCCATCCACTTCTAGTCTTAGGCACTCCTCTCTATGTGCTGCAGATACTGCTGGGAGTACTGTGCAGGCCTGGTTCTATGAGTGTGCTAAAGGTTGCATTGCATCCTCATTTAAAATTTCTGCAACCCCAATTGAATAGATGCAAAAAATAACAATATATATATTTTTTACAATAATTAATCAAGGCTTTCAAATGACAACAGTTACTCAGATCGTGTTTATTGCATCCATGATCTGATGGGCATTACGGTACACGTGATCTTTCTGTTCACCGGGGACAACATGAGGGACCCTTAACACCTACACTATTTTTCATTGCTGTTGCCGGTGACTGTAGCTGCAACCCCTTTAATCTCAGATGCACCCTAAATCATTTTTTCTAGAACCAGGCCTAGTACTGTGTACTGACATGAATATTAAGATCAAATACAGCCTTTGCTCTCAGATGCCTGCTTGACCGTTCTCTACCTTGACAGGTTTTTTAGATGGACGTGCCCCCTCCTCGTTATTCTCAGCCTCTTCGTGTTCTTTGCTGCCGGTCGGCAGGTTGGAGTAGTTTGCCAGACTGCTAAGCAGAGAGGAGACCATTGGACTTGTATCCATCTCCTCCTGCAAGAAACAAACACAGTCACAAGCAGTCACATCAGACCTGGTGAAATATAACTGTGGACTTGAACTCAGATGCCTCTCATTTTAATGAGTTCAACAGCAGCGAGGGAGGATTTAACATCCCAGGGTAGTGACGCTGTCCTCACCTCAAACAGAGCCATATTTTTGCCGTCATACTGCTGGCTCTTCTCTGCATCACTGGCTGCGCTGCTGTTGATGAAAGGACTGCTCTCTTTGGGGTTCCCATCACCTGAAACACAGAAAAACCAACCAGAAAAATTTAGAGCTGAGTCCTGGTTCCTCACAGATGATCACAGGCTTTCTGTAGTCAGGCTCACAAGAAAGTAACAAGTTGTAAATTATATCAGTGTGTTGAAACTATTCATCATTGGAGATTTAGTAATTTATTACACAAATTCTCAAGTTCAACTTTAGAATTAGAATGTAACTGTTGTTGTCTTGCAAGTTCAGCACCCTCAATTTTGGTTGAAATGTATTTCTTTCTCTCATATGGTTTGAATGTTCTTGTTGTAAAGAGACAGCAGGGGGGCAAAGACAAATAGGAGAGAGAGCCGACAATAAATAACTTAAATAGTAAAGATTATAATTCCAGGATCTAAAAGGTCAAAAGAAAAGAAAACTGATGTACAATTGTTTTAGACAGAAATGATAGAGAATTACAGGGAGTAAGGTCAAAGGTCAAGATGAAATTGATAAAAGTTACATGGAAAACAAGACAAATTATTTTAGACCCATACAGAACATTACACTACAGTCCTGTGTTATGTCTTTTGGTCCAATAGTCTCCTTGTTTGTGTGCTCGGTCTGTTTGCATTCGACTCAGGCTCATGGTTGGAATGACTGTGCCTGATTCCTGCAGAGATGCTATCCATGCTATCTCCGCTCACACTTAAGATTTATAATGTGCTGCTTTAACAGCAAAGATGACCCAGGCTTTGATGCAGATCGCATTAGAAGGGTACCAAAGATGTTCTGCAGTGCATCAAGTTAGTCATTACACAGGCTGCTACAAGCCCAACAGTTTTTGTCATGATGTAATGACATGCCTAAACAAAAACATCCATACTTGACCTGTATAAGTTCTGCAGAGTATGTTATGAGTATGTTACATATTGGCCTCTGTTTTCGTTGTTTTTATTTTTACAACCAGCAGTTAACACATTTTTATTGTGTTAAATGATTGCGTAAGAGCTTTTGAAAAAAAATGTCAGGAAGCCAATTGGAGTAAATCACAATGGTAATGTGACGGGTGGGAAGACCAAACAATGAGCTCAAAGATGCTAAAAGGCTTTGGAGGTTTTTCAATAGAAAGCACATGTTTTAACTAACTCTCAAAAAGCCCACATAATGTAGAAAACATTGACCAGAACTCTGATGTGTTATGACTGTGAGTCATATGTGTTATTAAAGTGTGTGTTAATATTATTGGATCTGTCTTCGTGGGGCTTTGTTGCCTTTTCTTGTTTGCGTGTCTGTCTGTCTTTGTGCTGCGCTGCATGTACCCGCCCTTGATTGGACAAAGGCTGACGGTGCGTGCCGGCCGTTTATTGGACGGAAGCTGGTGCTGCCTGCCTGTGTGATAAATAAATGTATTGTCTTGGACTGCAAATTCATTTGGTTGTTGCTCATCCTTGGGAGTGAGGAAGGAGAGGGTCACTTTTATGCTACGTCTGGTTTTCCCCTATTCTTGGAGTAACAGTCGTCTGTGGAGAAATTATACCATTATAGTGACCAACCATTAATTAAAAGTATTTCTAGAAAATATGAGGTTCTCATGTCACACTTATAAACTTATAACAAAGTAACAAGATTCCTCATTTCTCCAGGTCTACAGTCTTCTGTTAATGTTCACGTTCGGGGCATTAAGACAATCCTGACCCCTGTGGAAAACAACTCTAACATCCTGTTTCCCATGATAGAAGAACCATACAATGGAAAACAATGCATTCTGGGAAAGACTATGATCAGCTTTCCTTATTCCATGAAATATTGGGAAAAGGGTAACATTCAGGGAATCAACAAAAGAAGTTATAAAAAAGACGTCCCGCAGCACGGTGAAAGCTTCATAATCAAGTTGTTTCTCTCAGGTCCCCAGGCTGCAACCGTATTATTCACTAATCTTTGGAGCAAAGAGGAGAGTCAAATAGCAGCTGAACTGCTCTCACGCAGCATTTAATCCTCTGACAACTGCTCTGCTAAAGAAGCCCCTCGCCTTTTTAATTGGATTAGAAAGATTTCTGATTTAAGGTTGACATTAAGATGTTAAGAGAATCAAATATTATATCACCTTTAATAAATAACGAACCCCTGTATGTCCTCTTCCTATATTTCTACATAAATAATGTTTTAAAATAAAAGTGTAACCTTACATTTTCTCGGGCTATCCGGTAGACAAAAATGAAGACGTGTTGGTTACCTTTTGTAATGAGGAGTGTCAACAATTATACACACAGCCTGTCTGTGGTCTTAGTTTTAGTTTAGACGATGCCGAAGCCAACCACCTGAGTATTCTGTAATCCAGCATGATTTGTAAATCTGCATTTAAAGCTCATTTCAGCTCCTGGCTTAGAGTGAAATCAGCTTTTAAAAAATTGCGATTTAACCTTTTTTTTTCTAAATGTCTTTATGTGTAAGCGCATGCGCACGTGTGTGTTTGTGTGTGTGTCTTCGTTTTTTTGCACATGTGTGTGTGTGTGTGTGAGGATATGACTGTGTGTTTGCCTACTCTACTCTATGTTGTTTGAGTTATTTACATTGCTGCTATCTTTAAGGGGAAACAGTAATTCTGTTGATGAAAGAGATATTAGAACATGCAGGTGTGATGGTATTATGTAAAGTCATTAAGAGAAATTAGACAACATATAATGTACTTAAACATAAGAAGGGGCCAGACCGGCTAAAGAATAAAAAAAAGCACTTCACAGTCCGTACTTCACCTCTGTATTCTGCCTCCAGACTCTCAAAGAGTTGCTAAAACAATCCCTGTTAATCACGCAATGAAGCTGCAAGTCAAGGTCATTGGATAAGCAGTGATGGATTCTTGCTGGTGGCCCTGAGATATTACCCAGGGGATGGGGATGTTGAGTAATACACATACTTCATTACTTTGATGCATTGAGACTTCATGCCTAAACTGCCTCTATAGGTAAAATAAATGTGTTTTACCTACAAATGTTAAAAATAATCATCAAGCTGTACAAAACACCTCTGACTTTATATCCTGCGATTAACCACTTTCCCCTGTTCACCCTTTACCCTGCGAGTGACCAAGAAGAAAAAACAACCAACCAGATGCTTTTTTTTCTATTTGATCTCCCATCAGTCCAAATTTCACCTGTCAGTGTAGTTTTCTTCTTTTCTGCACGAACTGCATTTAGAAAAATTACTATCAGTAACACTTTGCTAAATAGAAATAGATACTGATATGTAGATTATCACACACATCACATATATAGTATAGGTGTGTTTGTGTGATAATCTGGAGTGAGAGTGTCAAGCAAAGTACAAAATAAGACTTTACAGAGTAGCTACTTCATAGCTAGTTAAAGACTTTGGTGATGTTTCTTCTTCTTTTTTGCTCAGTTTAAAAGTCAGAAGTTGAATTTCCTGTTATCTACATGTAGTGTATCTCTTATATTGTAAACATGATTCTGTAAATTGTAGTCCAAACTTCACTGGCTGCAGATGATTTCAGTTTTCTTGCCTGCAAATAGTCAACAAGAGAGTTTGCACTGTAGCCTTGTTTCTAGAACATTTAGGGCTTATAATGCTTTTTGTGCCCAAAGATGCACATAGAAAGAGATCAGCACTTAAAGCCGATACCCAGACAATAAAGACAGATTAAAGTTTTTTCTGTCTCTTTGCACAGTGGTAATCCTGAACTGATACAACACTCTTAGAATCCCTTCCATCTACTTGAACCTGCTCTTTGCTCCTCTTTTAAAAAAATCCTCCAGCTCAGTGTGAAAACAACACAGAAGTCAAGGTTTTGTTTTTTCTTGAAAAACCTTTCATTATCCAGACAGAGGTGATTTAATGAGTGGTCAACTATGTTTCCCTAAAATTTTGTAAAGCCATTACAAGCACTGAAATCCTTTGTGATTTCCAAAATGTGAGTGTGAATGTGCTGCAGCCTTTATGGAGTTTATAAAGCTTTTTTCAGACATATAAAAGAGCATCACGTCTGGGCTTTAACTAGGGTTAGAAAACAGACAGAAAAATCTCCACGGCTCAAGTACACAACACATTTTAGCCTCAATTGTTCCCCCTGACCCCTCCTTGTTTTACAAAGCTCTTAATGGGAATGCTGCATGTGCTGGAAATGCTTTTCTTTTTTCATTTGAGCCTTTCTGATCTCATCCATCAGTGTAAGGTCACATCAATGCAAAGTATTGTTAAAGGCACACTCTTAGTTTGCACTTTGATGCTTTAAATATGAATTTGAGCTCATAATTTATCCTATTTCTGATGTGTTCTATGCTACTTTGTAGCATTTTGATGCGTCACATGAGGGAGCCTGTGGGGACAGAGAAAGTATTGGACAGAAGTCAGTCAACTATCTGTTAGTTGACTGATACCTGTGGCTTTAAAGCAGAAAGAAGACAACATTTTGGTTTCCTTCCTTGACTGTTATGCATCCAGATGAACTCGATCCAACTGTTTTTGCCTCTGTTTGAGCCAAAAATATCAAGCTTTACAGAAGTATCAGGTAATTGAAAGAGTCCCCATGAAACAGAACTTCGAGAGTATCTAACTGCTGTGTCGTGGCCGGTCGTGGCACATTTTAAACTGAAACGGGATAGAACCAATCACAAGACAGAAGGCAGGACATAACGTTGGGATGAATTTGATTGGATCGTTAGCTTCGACAAAGCTTTTTAATATGTTTAAAACCTAATAACGTCCCTGAGTGCAGGATGAGTCATCAGACATTAGAAACCTTCTACAGGAAGAGAAAATAAAGATTTTTGGTTCTAAAACTACTCAGATAACGCTTTATTGAAATATATTTGGCAGATAAATGAACATTTAACACAGGAATTCTGTATTAAAACCTGGAAAATGTATTTTTAAGTACAAAGGGGTCTATTTTAGGACTCATTGGGCTATAGGTGAGCCCAATCTGAGGAAATGGAAGCACAGACAACACCTTTGATTACACAACAAATAGACATGGTATGCTGGGAGATTAAAAAGGAAAGTGACCAACTAAAGAAAATTCATGGTTCCAAAGATATCCAAGAAGGCGTGAAAGGACCTCAGGAATTATCGGAATGAATCTGCAAAAGCCTCAAATTCCTGAGAATATCCATAAAACTGTCACATGAGGTAAACTGACAAACATCACCACAGCAATAAAACTGTAGAATTGAATCTAATATACTTTAGCAGAAAAAAACAAGGGTCATTAGTGCAGGCATTAAAGTCCATGTGGCATTACGGCCGCATTGAGCACAAACACAGAGAGTATCTGAGGTGACAAGTGGGCTGATGGGAACATATGAAGCAGTAACATACTGATTGGGCTTTGTGTGTGATGAGCTGGTCCGATCAGGATGAGCGGCCTCATATAACCTGAACATTCATCATGTCTGAGGTGAATCACTGCCCCAGGACAACCTCTCTATATTACTTTGTCCGTCGTGTGCATGAGCAGAAACACACCCACACACACACGCACGCACGCACACACACACACACACACACGCACGCACGCACACAAACACATAGACATTTAGAAACAAAATCTAAACTGCCTACCTAAAAAATCATAAAAGTGACCAAATTTTTATGCCAAAAAATGTTGTTTATGAAGGGATAGATGGATTGTATTGGATTGAAAGAGATGATGTCTTAAATGAAAGCTCTGACTGAAACAAGGCAGATGGCTGTCAACACATGAGCCTGGTTCTAAGGTTCTGCCTCTTCAAAGGAAGTTTTTCATTGCTACTGTCTCCAACTCGCTTGTGGAGGATTAGCTCCAAATCCCTTTGTTGGGATTTGGAGCTATACTCTTAAAAGTTTAGGGATATAGACATCTTCTACATCCCACAAACCAAGAACACTTTAACTCCCATCCTCTTCAGCACTAAAACATTATGTCCAGGAAAAACAGCTGCACTGAGCCGTTACTGAACTTGACATCTTTCGAGCTTAATGATTAAAGCAAGGGCTGTCTAAATGTTTGTACCGGGAAGTTACTTTAGCTTTAACAAGATAAAGCAATCTTCTGTTATTAAGACAGCTAGATTAGAAAAATCTTCCTGGGTCATTGTGCAGTAGGTAACAAACCTGTTGTTTTTTAAAAGCATACAGATTGCTTGCCCAGATTGTCAAATTGGCTCCATGGTATCAAAAACGTATCTATGGAGAACATGAATGTCTCTGTAGAATTTCTAGACAATCAATCCAAGTTGTTGAAAAATGTCAATATCATATTGATGACATGGGGAATTGAACAAATGTTCTCTAAATTAAAGTTATGACTATGATTGGACTGTGGTTGGCCAAGTTGAATTGTGGGTAATGTTGATCAGCTTTTGTCAATGAAGAAGAGTGTGTGGGATTAAAAATAGTGACAGTTCTGCTGAAGTGATTTATTGACTGCTTTTCAACGCTCAGTCTGGAGCCGCACAAGGTGTTGGTAATGCACTGCGTAATCTATAAGGTACTTTTTCTAAATTGTAGATTGTTAAAGCAAGCTGAGAATAAGTGGGAGTTGGTGCCACCGTAGAAAACAAGGCAGAGAACAAGAAACAATAAGCCACAACATCAGAGTTGAGGCACTCCAACCCTTATAATTCAGAAATGATTATCAGTGCTTGAGGGAAAGGAGCACAAACTTGATCTGAATACTAAATACCAAAGGAGCTGCAATTGCAAACAGTTAATCCCAGAATAGTGTGAAAGAGGCTTTGAGAGACTACAAACCAATTCTCAAATCTACTTTTGAATTACGCAACAATATTTTTGTAATGTCAGGAAAACACGCAGATCTTAGTGAACAAAAGCAAAACAGTTTGAATCATATACACTATTGCTCAGCAGCTTCAAATAAATGATAAATCTTCAGCCTACATCCCTGTTATACCCCAGAACAGACATGACGTATCGATGAGACGTGATTGGCTCCGGTTCTGCAGATTTACCAGAAATAATATTGTTTATAGTGACTGGAAGGCAGCAGGCAGATGAAAAGCAGTGGGCGGTGTAGACTTGTACCCTTGATGTGACATGGCCATTACAAAATGGACAGTTTATACCGGCTTTTAAAAGCTTAATAGGGCGCAGGCTCAAGGGGATTATCCAGCAGCTGGAGGCCACAGAGGAGGGCAGAAATTAACTTCAGCATGTGAGAGACATGCACCAATCAGCTGAACAGCAACCTCACATTTACATCAATCACATGCACCTCGTTCATTTTCACCTCGCCTGCTATAACTGAGGATTTAAAGCTAATTCCATGAATTCATTTGTTTAATTTATATCTATCTCAAGACTGACACACTCACAGTACACGTAGGCTACTGAGTTTTCTCTCTCACAGAGAATCAACTAAACAGGATTTACACTGTTTGTCCTTTTTTTCTTTTGACAAAATTGAATCAACTTTGAGAATCATCGCCATAAAATAATACATGTGTTCATATCTCCCATAGGATGGATCCTATGGATTTTATTGCTCCCACCATCAACTTCAAACTTAATCTTGACTAGTGTTTGTTTTATGATCAAACACCTGCAAATCTAATACAGCTGTAGCCTTCATTTGAGTTAGCTTACAGCCTACTGCTAATTTGTGATTGTTAGCATGCTATGCTACAATATGGTCGTACTCCAAAGTTTCGGACAAATACAAGGGGGATGACTCTATGGAGGATAATTATTAAAAGTCATCCTGAGCAGTGCCATCCCTTCATATCAGCAGAACACGCGCTGTGCGTATAGGGCCTCATCATCTATGAAAGGCCTCATGTTTGCACAAATGTTTTTTTTTCCTACTCATCAATCTAGTGTCTGTAAGGTATTGAACGTTAAAGACTTTAACAGGGGGTCACACCAGAGTTTATTTATGGTCACACCCAGCTGACTTAATAGTCAGTATATTAGCAATCAGCGATCATTACAGTGCACACTGTTCACTGTGACAAACAAACCGTGCTGAGAAACACTCTTACTACATCACTCCTGTAAATGCATTAGTGATTGTTGGACCTCTCCTTTTTAAATGTCAACTAATGCTGAAGTTTAGGAAGTGCAGCTGTTTGTGCATGATATAGTTCAATAATGTTACTCATGCATCATACTACATTTCTTTCTCTTTGGGCCTCACTTTTGCCTGGAACAGCTCTGATCCTGAAAGGAACCTGGTTGTATGTAGGAATAAGGAATCTTTAGTTCTGAAATAAACATTTCATTTTGCCGTTAAAAAAGTCTGAATTCACACTCTCAAGGTCCACAATAGTAGCCGAGGCTTTCTCTCTCTAATATTAACCATGGGGTAAAATAAGTTGAGTTATTTTTCCTTTCTTAGTTGATAAAACAGAGGTTCAATCGGGTTAAACTTCAAATAAAGTGAGAATACTGTGCTGCTGATTGCAGAGACCTGAGGGAAACTGTTCAGCCTAGGAGGCGATGATGATAAGATAAGGAGATGCATTTGGGCTGGAAACTTACCAGTCCTACACAAAACTACATCCTTTTTTATCTGATACTATTGACAGATCGATTACAGCTATTGACAGATACGGATGAGTTAAAAGACTGTAGATATGCTAGCTGACACGTACTCAACTAAGATGTGTGGGGTCATTAACTGTCTTGACCTGCTGCTTTTAATTTAGAGGAATGTTTTGCCTGGCAAACAGATGTAAAATATGATGCTTTGCTTCATTTGTAATCCCTCTCTAAACAAACACCGCTCTCACCTCACTCAAACATCCTGTAGGAGTCATTCATGGATGAAAAATAATCAGGAAGTTATTTATCTGCCTGAAGCATGATGAAGACACAGTGACGTGGCCTTTTTGAAGCACCCAGATCTAGGTGGTTTTATTTCCATTAGCTCAACAGTCGTGACAATTGAAATCTTGGGTGGTCCATTTATTCAGTCCAGATCAGAGGGCTGACATAGGCCTTCTTAGGGGCCATGGTGGAAATAATAAATTGAGTCCCAGCTGCATGAGGTGGGGCACCAGAATGCAGAATGTTTTTTATTATATAGGTGTTGAACTGTGTTGCATCTTGTACCCCAAAATGGAGCCCCACACAGCCAGTTTCACTTAACCATATGGGGGGAAATCTTTTTTAAATTATTTGGTGCTTGTAATGAACATGTCTTATGTATTATTTTCAATTAGTTTCATACTTAATTAAACATCTCAATTTGTCTGTTTTTGCTATTGGCAACATGCTTTTAAACCAAGCTGAGTTCCTGTACATCGTAACAACAACTTGGCATCGGCATGCGAACATAATCAATATGAATTTGACTAGAAAATGTTGACTATCCAGTCCTTTTATATGTGTAAAGCAGACACATGGTCTTCAGGGACAGATTGATTGAAAAAATAATTATAATTTTGTATACTTTACTACACAGATGTTCATAGTTTATCAAATTTGCACAAATTTATGCTCTTAAAATCTGCATTCGTAGTAAATATCCAGCTAAATTGAGGTCCTGCAAAAAAAAAGTTCAACGACTACAAATAGAACTTATGAGAGAAATCTGGGATCTAACTGTGGGCTGCAACATATGGAATCTATACAGCCATGAACTCTCAAGGGATAGTTCACATCTGCTGCCTCCTATGATACTTTTGAATAAATTCCTGATGTTTGCATGATGGGTATATATTTCATATTTCCTTTGCAGTGCTTTTAGAGACATCAGAACATACGCATGCAGTCAGGCTTGTCTAACACCTTGCTAAGAGATCTTGTTATGATGCCAAAAAGAGGGAGGTGAAAAAACGCTGAAAATTCAAACCAGCCCAAAAATTCTAGATGTGAAGTATTTCTCTGTGTTCCTGGTGAGAATGAAATGCCGTGAATAATTCATTAAGCTAATGAGACCACCCTGTTTCTGTGCTGGTTCACATGTTTGTTAGCCAAGCAAGGCTCAGATGTGGAGAGAGGAAGCAACCGGCTCAAGTGCATGGGAACATTTTTTCTCTAACACATTTTAGGACTTGTATAAACTTATTTCTACAAATGGTAAAAAAAACAAACCTGCTTCAACCAAAAAATAGAGACAAAAACTTAACAGCTGACACTGAAACAACGAGTTGGAGCAGCACAAGAGTCACACAACAGTTTTCAACCTTAAAGGAAGACCAAACAGTTAGTGTATTGTATGCCCCAAGCAGTGAATAAGCCATTGATGACATACACATACATGATAGGGAATATATCAACTGAATGTATAATATTTCAAGAGGGTTTCACGAAGCAACTGCCAGCATAATCTTTGCTCTGACCAAAAGTTCACTAGAGTGATAAAGCCACATAACGTTTCACTTTGGATATACGCTCCTGATCATTGACTTCTGGGATGCTCAGCTAGTTGCCAACTGAAATAGTGAGGTCGATATAGGCTGTCAAGGCAAATTCAGTATCTGCATGCATTGGCCCAAAATGACCATTTATGTATTTGTGACTGGCTGATAAAAAGACCCTTTAATAATGCTCACACAATGTGATGTTTTAGCCATTCAGGTGGTTGATAGCCATTCACTTCAAGTTCTAATATATGTTTACAATGGTGGACATTGGTCATTTGTATTTTTTAGTTTTGGATCTTGTAAAAAAAAAGAGTTACATTTGTCATGGTTTTAGCTAGTGTCAGCATTGTCTCAGGGAAAGCATCAAAGCCTGAAATGGTAAGAACATTTTTGATGATATAATATATCATTAATACCAATAGTTTTTTGTTGTTTTATATTAACATAAGGTGAATTATTTTTTCATTGAAATGCATAGATTTGGAATATCATTGTAATTATGCACTCATCTGTCTCTCGGCCATTAAGAGCAGGCATAATAATAGATAAATAACGCTGCAGGAGAGACTTGATGTGAAAATATGTGCATTTGTCAATATCCCATCATCGTGACATGCGTTCAGAATCTTCATAGTTGGCTGGCATGCAGATTTACCTTCAAACAAATCTAAGCTGCCTGTTTCTTCTGGTTCCAGTGTTTTCGTGAAGCTAGATTTGCCAGCTGCATGTGGAATTAATTTTCTCATATGCTTCAAAGTAAAAAGTAAATTAGTGGATTCCCAAACATTTTAAGTGCAGTTTGATCAAACTGAAATCAAAGCCATTCCTTAGTTATTTAAAGAGTCTGCATACCCATGAGGTATTGTTTTCTTTAAAGTTTCTCAGTTCAGGAAACTAAAACCATTTGGTTACGTGTTTTTGGGGAAATACCCTGTTCTTGGTTTAAAGAAACCATTGTGAAAGAAGTCTGGTACCACTCACTGTGGTATAAGATGCCAAAGCTATAAAAACAGAGGTTTTGGTTTTAAACCAGGGACAATTTTTTGGTGAAACCACCATGAAAGAGAAAATTGTTCAAACACAAAATGTTCTTGTTGGTTTACAATAAAATGTTGAAAACTAAACTTGTTTTGAAAATACCAAACTCAAGACCAAGTGCTTTACAGGCCTCGATCCCCTATTAGTAATACTGTAAAATGTACCTCTGTATTTGTTGAAATCTGTTCCTTTATCTGCAGACAAAGATAGAAGGAAGAGGACAACACAAACCTATAGGTATGAGATGAACACAAACCACTGAATTGTATTTGGTAAGAGAAAAAGCAACAACCACCTCACTTTAAACCTTGAAAGCTCCAAAGCTAATCTTTGTCATTAAAAATTTCCCCTGAGCTAATTTTGTACCAAAAAGTTTTGAGAAAAGCTTGAACTAACATAGTGTGTGTAATGCCTTTATTCACAAGGGTTTCCCTCAAGATCCTCCAGATCTACTGACTTAATTTCCTCCATCTCTACTTCTAGACTTTTCATTTGTTCGTGATGAGCAGTTTCCAAGTCCAATTGGAGCTGTTACTTTTTTACATTTTTTATTTTCTACTGGCAAACGTTGTGCTTACCTGGTATTGGAGAGATACTAACTAGAAATGTAATCCATTTGAAACTGGAAATCTTGAAATCAACTGCGCTTTTTGTAATAGGCAAATGACAGTTAACAGGAAACAAAACTTTTTATTCAAAAAAGCAAAACAAGACTTTAACTGTCTACCAAGTGAAGACCTTTACCTGTTTGTGTCATGTTGAAGATCAGTTCTTAACATTTTCATGTGTGTAAGTTATGGATCCACCACATGAGAAACAAAATCTAGTCAAAAACCTTACAACCGAATCATTTATAAAGTGAGTGTAGTTTAGTTGAGTGGATCTTACACATGCAGTTATAATTAGATTTAAAGAAATACTCGTATATAGTGCTTTCACACTTGCAGAAAACTCCTGAAAAACTCCTGATATTTCCAGGAGGAGCTGCATGTGGAAACGCAAACAGCCACATTTTTCACTCGGACTTCACCCTGAGTTTCTCCTGCCAGACCCTTAGTAGTTTTATCGCAGCAAGTTTCAGTGAGCTGATGTAAGAACTCAGCAGGATATTCTCCGGAGGATTCCCCCCCGAGCCAATGGGAGGGGGTGGTGACGTTTTTATCCTGTGATTGGAGTTGGTGCGTAGACTGTATGCACGCGAGCATTACGATCTCTGTGCACGTAATTAAACTCCTGCACTATGTTTTCTGCTCGTCAGTATGTTCTTCGCCGCTCTTCTGTTGATAGTGTGATTCCGTTAAACTACACGTAGCATTGATATGAAGGCAAATATTCTCACTGTGTTGCTTCGTCCGATACTTCCGTGTCGTTTGTTTTACCTCAGGAGACCCCAGGCCCGCCCTCCTGTCTGACAGGGTTAGTCTCCCGCGGTGAGTGCATATGTGAAGAGCCAGGTCAGGAGAATAGCCAGAGCAGTTCTCCTGAAATTATCTAGGTATTTTCAGGTGTGCGTATGTGAAAACCACGAAAGATGACAAAAAAGTAATTGTTAGTAGAAAAGACGTTAAGTTCAGCCAATTTACAACAGTGTTCTGGTTATTTTACAAACTATATGTTACAACCTGTTAGCTTAATACAATTACAATACTCGGACAATCAGCCCTCTGTTTAAATCTACAATTTAAATATCTTTACATTCAGGTTTGTTACATCACTTATATGATGTGATGTTGGGTTTCAACTATAGTCAACCCATTTCTTCAGGATAAGAGAGGTAAGCTATATCAGGTAACCATGACAATAATTAATAGGAAAAAGTAATTGTCTTTTCACAGGACTTGTTGACTACAAATAAAATACAGGAAGTTAACAAAACTACATCTGTAAATACTGAAATAAAAATATAGTTAAACTATGGAGTGTTTTTGCACACATGATCTGTGCTCTCCGTTTCTCTCTCACTGCTGAGAGAGAAATGCTGAGGAAGGGATTAGACCACTCTGTATTCAATAACCACTAATCTAAGACGACTGGCTGGAGTGAAGTTGTAGCTCAGAGAGAGGATTAGTGAATGTTATATCACGATTTTCTCTCGTCTTTCTCCACTTCAATCACTCTGCAGCTGAATCTCCAAGTGTGGTGTGATCTTGGTCTAATTAAAGTCATCAAAGCCTCAGCCAGTCATGTGACTGTGACGCGCCTGAAGTGTCAAGTAGAGAACACCAAAAAAACACAACACTTTGCCAAACACTGATGCTTAAGATCCCTGGTCCCTTTAAAGATCACGTCTCGATGCGTTACAGCGCTATGGAACTTCTGTCTGGTTGTGAGGTGTCATGTGTTTCTATAAATGACCTGTCCGCAGACAATGCTAATCCAGATGGAGGATACAAAGAGCTGCTTTACAAATGAATGTTGTAAAATGCAACACTTGCTTTCTCTTCGAAGTACTCTGCACCAACCCCTATATTCTTTAATCTCATATGTTTTAAGTTAATCAGTGTCTATCACTGTTTTGTTTTTTTGTTGGTGTGGCAAACAAAAGCACTTGTTCTTTCAGTATTCTTTGTTTTGCTTATATTTATTGAACTATAATTTGACATTGAAAGGGCTTCCGTCAACCACCAGTGGTTAAATCCACCAGAAAAAGTAGGCAAAATTTTGGTACTGTTTGATATCTAAATTTGAGATTCAGATGTAGACAAACAGTAAAAAGTGGTCAGGAGGGAGGATGCTGTTTGGATAAGAGGGGACCCAAAGCACACCTATGATAAAGGCCTGTTGCTGTTATTGCAACAAGCAAACTTAACTGTAATCTTAAAGAGCTCAAAGCATCCTAATAGCTCAATATTAAATATGTTGCTTAGAATAATCAAATCTCAACTTTGTTGTTTATCCTTATCCTTATCCTTTGTGGTTCGCTCACATCACTCTCAAAGTGCTGTGTAAGTCAGAAAAAAAGTTGCTGTTTTCAAAGAAAAAACTGCTTGCGTCTACACGTTCAGCAAAACACAGCTAGAACACACATTAGCATCAAACGCTAGTGGAGCAGTTAGCAGCTAAAGAGCCAAAAAATACCACTCAGGAGCTGACAGAAATCACAAGCAAGCTAATTAAAGACTGAATTTTGGACTTGCATTGATCATGTATTTGGAAATACAACTCAACATGAATGATAATGTAGTTCTATAACGTGGATAATTACATCTATTTGCTAACAAGTACAAAATATCAACTGTAAGTTGGTATACGTCTGCCCTATCTTTACAGCTTGTATTGCTGCCCCCAAAAATCTATATAATAAAGTAAGTAAAAAGCTGCAAGGCATCTAGCTGCTACTGTAGGAAATCAATGGTGACCTTGATGCTGAACATCTGGGTGTTTTATACAATCACACTTTGTCAAGACCAATTTTCCATAAATGACACTCCATTGGTTAACACTTCAACTGGATTGGAACTAGCGTGCCTGAAGCAAATAAAATGATGAGACAAAATAATGTTATAGCATGCAATGTCAACAGTGTTAATGTTACCTCAACTACATTAGGTAATTGAATGTTAATCTGACATAGCAGCACAAGTCCTCTAAGAAGTAATGTAGGTAGGTTTACTCTAAATACCATGGTCCACACACGTGAATGTAGTACATAAATCTACATACTTGTACACAAGAGGTCAAAATCTCCCGAATTCAACTTCGACCTTCTGATCCTCTCACTCTATAGATTGAAATGAGTGTTTTATCAGACTCTACTTCAGTTGTTGAAAAGCTCAGAGGAATACAAACCATATTTTAATCTGTCACTGTTAAGCCCCACTACCTCTGTAAGACACTTCTGTCAAATGCTTGAGGTAAAAGGTTCGTTTGAAATGTCAGACTTGTGTCACTATTGTTGGACACTGATAGCCAATACATCAGCGAAACAAGGAAGCAGAAAAATTCAAATCTACTGTATGTGGCATTAAGAGAGTAGCTTTACACAATGCATCACTCCTCTGCAATGAGATAATGCCTGCTGCACAACACCATGACAGCTCATGCCACAGACACAAGAGACCAATGAAACACAAACTGGACAGTTAGCTGTGTTCACATGCCTCAACCCCTCACACACGCCAAAATATATTTTCACGTTTTAGCATTTAAAAGCTCATCGATTAATTCTGTTTTAAATAAAACATTAATATTGAGAGTGGTTACTTATCGAAAAAAATGTGACAATATTACATCAGGTGACTTTTTGGTCATTATTTAGCCACAGCTGTGACCCTGTCAAAGACAAAGAACCATCATCTGTATTAAGTGGAGCAGAAGGTTTACTCTGTGCATCAATCATCCACCTATACTGATGTTAGGTGACCTTTCTCAGGGAAACTACAAAAGCGCACACTCTGCATTAACGTATGGGCAATCAGACAAATTGGTTCAGATACGAACACCACTGCATGAGCTAACAACATCTGGCAGGCAGATTAAGTCCATCCAGTGTGCTGTGGTTGGGTTAGGGTGGACAAGAGGTTCATACATTTCTGACTAACAAAGGAATAGTTCTATATTTATGATAAAAAAACAATAATGTCAAGCACTAAATAAAAAGCTCAATGCTACTCTAAAGCTATATATGAAGCTACAGCGGAAGTACACTGTTAGCCTGGCGTAGTCGTTAGGAAGAGCTAAATAGTAGTTTTAAAGCTAACATTGTACAAGCTTTAAGCACACGTCTAAAAATGAACCATGCAGCCAGTTCTTACATATTTTTACCAGAGAGTCAGGCTAGCCAGTTTTTCCTTTGCTTTGTTATTGCACTAAGCTAAGCTAAACTGTGCTAACCTACTGCTGTCAGTCAATCATTCACCTTAGAGAGGAAGTTTTTTTTGACATCAACAATGTGCACTGACTTGTAAAAGAGAAGAGCATTTTGTAAAATAGCTTATTCCCAACCTGGGGTCAAGACTCTGAGGGTCACACGATAATTCTGAGGGGTCAAGAAGATAATTTACAGGGAAAAGAAAGCAGCAAGAAGAACATATATTAGAAAGGCAAGTTTTTTTTCTCAACCTTTTATTTTAAATTTTGTGTTATCTGGGAAAATGCCCAACTTTGGACCTCTTCAAATAAAGCAACGTCAACCAGCTGACCACTTTAGTCCACACTGAAAAATATGATCTGCTGTAACCGATAGTAAACTAGTTCATCATCAGCAAATAAGCAGATTCATAGCCAGCCTGTAAACAAACCTCTTTAAGTGTTAAAGTCAAAGTCCACTGTCCAAGTAAAACTTCCCAAAGCTGTGAGCAAGACAGAAGACTTTTAGACCTTTAGTCGCTCTAACTGACATTCACTATTGAAAACTGACTACGCAAATTTGAAGCAGCCAGAACTGTTCATATGATTTGTTGTTTACATTGTATATTGTATGTGTGTGCATACATCTCCTAGCAAAGTTTAATCTCTCCCAGTCTAAACATCGCTAAGAGGGCAATTCCAGACCATCTGCCCCCAGAGTGACTAGGACAATGAGAGGGTTAGCAGTGTCAGCCAACCTGCCATCATCTGTTTGTCTACTATGCTGACAGCACATCTTAATGCACACTTGACATAAAACACGACAATAATACTCCTAAGAATGAAAATACGAGATCTGAGAAAATAAAGAAATATGCAAACCATTGTCTGAAGCATTTAATTATCCTTACAATACCGAATTTTGACATTTTATTTGGCTGCTTTACATTCTAATCATATTTTTAGATGATACATTTGTTTATGTTTGCTGATCTGTTTACTGCATCGTTGTTTGTCATTCGTCAGCTCCAGTATTATCATGAAATCCTCACCTGTGACCTTGCATAACTCACACATGGTGACATGAATGCTTTCATATTAATGCTGCCAAAAATGTGACTTTGACACGACCTTTGTTGATCGTCCGCCCCAGCTGCTCCACATGATACAAGCAGTATTTTGGTGGCTTACAGCTCCACCATTATTTTACGACAGTCTCCACGTTGATGGGTTTAACAGCCTGATGAAGCACTCGGGATGCATCACTCTGTCCTGATAGGGATGGTGGAAGATTGGGTGTCTTCCTGATCACAGGGTACTTCAACAAGTAGTTTCTGTATCGTATAAGAGAGGTGTGGAATTAACCTCAGGGTCCTTTATGAGATTGCAGATGTGTTACTTATTATATTTAGCTACTTATTCTGATGTACTTTTATGTCAATGAAATAATGAACTTAATGAAATATATGTTTACTATATGCTTGTTGTACTTAAGTGATATGAATAAGTAATAAATCAATTAAGAAGAAGAATGTCCACCACTGTTGCATCCTACACAACAGCACTGATAGAGCATCAATAATGACCCGAAAGTAGACCCAGTCTCAACGAAAAATAAACACAAGCCTTGCATACTTACTAATAAATCAAGATATTTGAATTGAAATGCATAATATTACGGAGAAGTATCTAATAAACGGGTTACTCTATTAACATGACTGCTTAAATGTAATTTATGAATAACAAGACAGAGTTAAAAGGAGAATAAAAAACTGAATTATAGAAGGAATAGAGAATTCATTTCTAAGATTAGCCAGCTGCTGCTTACTTCTTACACAAAAAAAACACACCTCATTTTTGACACGTAAACCTGCACCAGGACTAAGCCTCATCTCACCTTGCAATAACCTTATTGAACTTATTGATTAGACCCGTTTATATTGCCAGTGGACAACATGGCCCCTCCAGGGATCTCATAAATCAGTCACCTTGCCCACTCTGTTAAAACAGGCCAGAATAAAGTGACTTGCTTTCTCTGTCTAGGTGTATCAACGCCCCACTATCAGCAATGCAGCCTACATTTTCACCTCTGTGGTGACATTTTAAACCGTATCATCACATTTTTCTGACATGCCTTTAAACAATAGGCTGTTGGTGGAATATCAGTTCAGCCAGTTCATAAAGTAGATCACGTTTTCAAATGTATTTTTTGCATATTTGCATTAGACTTCACATGTATATATTTACAAAAGAATCCCATTTTGTGATGTGCAAGATAGTCAAAGGCCCACAACATGCCATAACATGTCAAGACCTCTGTAACACCTCAAGAGATCACACTATACTGTATGTGGTGAACTGTCTGACTCACTTACACGCACACAAAATGGCAATGGTGCAAGTTAATCCTTGAAAATAATATGCTTCGCTTCATGAATAAATATACAAGAAAGGTATCAGGGAATCTAGAAATTGTGAATCCATTGCAGCGATGTTTTTTCATATTTAAAATACAGAAACTGAGACAATATTAGTAGATGTATTTGTGCATGTGTAACAATTGAGACTTTAGGAAATGTTCATCTCAAAGACCTAATTTAGGTCTAACTAGTCAAAAAGATGTAATGTAGAAACTAACTTTAGCCTGACATCACTTAATCAGTGTAAATTTAAATGGTAAATGAACTTGAGCTTATATAGCACTACTCTATTCTTCTGACTACTTAAAGCGCTTTTACACCTGCCCATTCACACCCATTTACATACTGATGGCAGAGGCTGCTACGTTATATGTATGTTAAGTGACCATCAGAAATAAGTAATCCCATTCATACACATTCATATGCCAAAGAAGCAGCAGGAGCAACTTGGGGTTAAGTATCTTGCCAAGGACACACACAGGAGCTGGGGATTGAACACCCGACCTTCTGGTTGAGAGACGACTGACTCCACTAACTGAGCCACAGCCGCCCCAGGGTGCGAGCAGTTTAAATTCAAACTAAAGTCGTCTTATCTGAAGTGCAGCAGACACAAAGTTTTGATTCAACAAGTTTTAAACTTTTTTGGGTACTTCTTTAGGGGAAAGTACATCAATATTTTTAATTATTGACGCCATGGCTGATGAAACAGAATTCTGTGAACCAGTGGCAGCCATCTTGATTGTTTACAAAAATAACTCAACAGCACTGTCGATGTTTCAAGCGTTCCCCGAACCAGGTTGTCTGGAAATCTGTCTGAACAGGAAGGCTACCAAAATCAGCTGCCAGAGTGAATTAGACATGAGTTTGTAGGTTCTTCCTGTTCCCTGAAGGCGGTTGAAAAGATACATTCGTATTTGTAAAAGTGTGTTCAGAATTTATTATGCTGTATGTGTTCACAGGCACAATGAAAAAAATGAATGTTAAAAACCAAGTACTAATTTCATTGATTGTTTATCGGCCAATTAGTTTAGTGATTAGTGCCACAACTCACAAAGAAGTCTCTCGTTTGGATGTCTGGTCTGAGGCAAAACCAGCAAAAGTATTAAGTATCAAAACAGAAACCAATTAATATTCTTTAGATTTAAAAAAAAAAATCAAAATAGTTCTAGTGATAACCATAAAAGATAAATTGAAAAAATTGAAAACATTTTTTTTTTTGTAACTTGAACACATTATAAATATATGGAAAGGGCGATTCAAGACACATTTGCATGCCATTTAGGTACACTCAGACTGTATACATACTCACATCACAAACACACACATGCACTTTCACGAAAGGCTGCTATTGCCCCTGGCTAGTTGTTAGTAATGGATAGAACATGAAAGGCTGATGTGCCCCAGACTCTCTGCGGGGGCTATACACAGTTCACTAGAAACCTTTTTCATAAATTTATGAAAGTGTTTGACATGGAATTATATATCTTAAAGCAAGTGACGAACCTATCGGACAACATCTGCTGCACCAAGATGTCAAAGTCAACTATCCTAATATAACAGCACTCTTTGAAAACCAGATGGGAGCAAGCACACAAGGGGGAAAAAAGTCTCAAGTGGTCTTGTATGCAACCCCAAGAGGTGCACTGCTCGTGCATTAGAGCTAAGTAGGTTGGAGGTCGGTATCATTTTAACATGGTGTGTGTGTGCGTGTGTGTGTAGCTCTTTACACACAAAATACCTGTATCCCTTAAATGACATAATCTTGTGAACTCTCTCTAACTCTCTAACCCTGACTCACTCTTTGGAGCACCCATGCAGATATACACACTCCTCTTTTATGCGTGTGTGGCAGGTGTCATCACTCACCCTGGCTGTTGGGTCCCCCCTCTGCCTCCTCGCAGTCCGTCATGTTGTTCAGCATCCACTCTCCTCCTCAGGCTGTGGGCACTGAGAGCGTCTCTTGATCCTGTTGCTCAGAGAAAAGCTCTGGGTGGGCTGGAGTCTACGACGAGATGCGCTTTACTTCTGTGTCTCCCTGCCTCTTTTTTCTTGCCTCTGGACGTTGTTAAGAAAGGGGGAAAAAAAAGAAAAAAAGGGAAGAAAGCAATCATTTATCCTCTCTTTTACTTGTCTTCTGCTTGATTATGTGTGTCTCTCTTCAGCAGGAAGATGGAGAGACTGAGAGAGGCTGCAAGGGAGAGTAGATGAGCATGATGGTGCTCAGTGTCACTCACATGCACGCTCTTGGTCTCTGTGCGCCACTCGCCCCCCAGTCAGTTTAAGCCTGATGACTACATTCATCATGTATTCAGAAGGTATTATCCCTCCCTCCCTCCCTCCCTCCCTCCCTCTCCCTCACGCACGTTCATCATCGTCCATCTCATCATGAGAGAGGGATGGATGGATGGAGTGGGATTGAGAGACAGAGGAGCTGCATGACAGATGACAAAGTACTGCCTCCTGAGATTAAGCATCTCCTTTGATGTTCTTTTCAGACGAAAGGAGAGATTCCATTTCATTACTTTGTATTCATCCCTCTTTTGTTATTTCCCCCCCCTCCCTGCTTGTTTCTCTCTTTTATATTTTGCTGCATGGTCATGGTCCATTATCAGTTGAAGGGCTGCAGGCTGTACTTGTATAACTCTGTGAATTTAAAATGCGAGCCTAACCACACAATATGGTTGAACTGCCCTGGTGTTTGCATTATTTTCAACCCCTGGTGTCTAGACTTTTCAGATTTTTTTCTATTATGTTTACTTTTTATTTGTAAATGTATGTAAAAAAGACAAATGAAAAGGAAAACAAGTATTCTGCAGTGATAGGAAACAATCTTCGAAAATGTCAAAGATTTCTGTTTTCAAGATTTGAGGTTTACTGGCTGATCTCAACCAATGTCCAGCCGGCCCATGATGTCACCTGTGACTGAGGTTTTCCTGACACTATTGGTTGGTTTATGTTTGTATGTATGTTTTAGACCACTTAACAGTTTGTTAAGAAAACAGCTAGTTGAGTCAGTTTTAAAATGAGAGTGGGTTGAAATGGCTAAACTTTGGACAGAAAAATGAGAAGATCCCCATATCAATTTGCTAGAGGGACAATCGTGTTTTCCGAGGTTTATGGCATTTATGCACGAATGAAGTAATTGCCTTGTGGTCAAAACGCTCATTCGTAAGATGCTACAAATAGTGGGACTTTTAGTGTGGTGCTAAGAGACTACAAATCCTGAAAAACCCACAGCTAGAGCACATTTTAGTTTCCATTAACTTTGATAATGGTGTTCCACAGGGTTCAATACTTGGTCAACTCTTTTTCGTATACAAGCTTACACTTGTATGAAATGCTTTTTAATGCTAGTTTACCGTCTTTCACTTATTTGTTTAGGTTTTTTTCAAATCTCAGATGTACTTTAATTTGTAGCTTCTAAGACTCTTGTTTCAGTCTTCTTATGCAATGGCACTTTTTGGTCAATAAATTGTAATTATTGCATAGGGTCACCTTAGCTCCTGTTAAATTCCAATTTGTTAGGGAGGCAGCATCATGAATCCAAATTAGTACAAATTACAGATTGTGGTGAAAGACCACTGAGAGAAATGGTGTGGCAGAGCTGGTTGAAGGGGACAAATGGACATAACAGGAAGATGAATGGAGGAGTAAAGTGAGAAGAGGGGAGGAATGTGTATGTAGTTGTTGAAGATTACAAAACTGCAAGCTTGTTTGTTTTCATGTACTTTCATGTATGGTGCTTGTATCATTTTGGGAAAGAGCATCTCTAATCCCCACCACCTGCCTAGTGACAAAGATAGCTTAGCCAAAACACAACTAGCATTAAATGGATGAAAAGAGGAAAAAAGCTTTTTTTTTTTTTTTCCGAACCATTAGTATTTGTATGCTTGACATTATGTCACAATGAACTGGGTGCCCATCTCTGGTTAGATGATCTCTGACTTTTGGCAGATGTTCAGAGAGACTTTATCCTCACTGACTGGCAGCAGATACAGACTGCATCATGTTGACTCATGTCACCCAGTAGTGCACAGGCATCTTTGATATTTAAAACAACAAGTGATTGGGTGCTGGGTTTCAAAAAGCAAAATAGTATAGACATAAATAGACAGAGCCTTGGAATTAGCTCACAATAAACCCCCACTTCATCATGTGGTCTTAAAAGAGGCATTAACAGATTTTTTTGGTCATTAAAGGTTCAGTAAATATAAAAACATCTGTAAACAGATATTCTAATTCTTTTTAAGTCATGGCAAAATTTAAGCAGATTTTTTCCTAACAAAATAAGCAAAAGTTAATTCAAAATTGTGTGCATTTCCACCCACTATTATGCCAATATTAAGATAAACATATTTTGATGTATATTTCTCAATTTAGATCGATTTATACCATAAAAAGGGGGGCGACACAAGATGTTGTAATTAATAGACATAGTCAGTCCTCCAACTGTTTAAATCTGTGTGGCACTTTTATTTACCTATGCCATTATATATGCCTCATGTAACATGATAAAATCAGTATTTTTCATCAGTGCTCAACACAGACCTTGTACTACTTTTCTTCAAGATTTTACAACAACTTTCAAAATTTTGAGCATTAACACTAACGTTTAGATGGATGCACATTTGACACGTGGGTGGAAATGCGCTGATTTTCAAGATGTTTGCTTCTCGTGCATCAAGCGCACTGAGGCCTACATTATCAGCTATATAGAAGGACATTTTGGACCTCTTGATAAATCAAATTATAATATTCTACCTATTTTAGCTCTGTTTTTGTCTTCACCACATCCTGAGTATTGGTCTTTTTAGCAACTTATTATTAATAATAATACAAAAAGTTGCTGCTTTTAAACAATAACATGGGTCGTGGGAATGATTAAAAAAACGCAGAGTAATAGCATCCATTGTTCATATTAAACTATTGATTAAAGCAGCTTTAAGGGGCTTTTAACCCAGACTCTGCCTTTCTCCCTGTAATGCTCTGTTATTTAATGCATCACACTCTGTGCTATACTTTAAACTGAGGGCTGTACATACACCAAGTATGCGTGTGGCCTGACTGACCGTTTCCCTGCCCTGTCAGTGAGAGTGTAATGTTGGCCAGGCTTTGATTGGCAGAGAGCCTGAGAGCCGTCTTCATCTGGGCCAAGCGGCTTTAGCTCTTAAACCATGGGCACCTCCATACCTCCCTCCCTCCCTCCCTTCTTTTTTGTCTGCCTATCTCTCTGTCTGCCTGTAGCTGCACATGTGGCTGAGGATACTACTGCCAACACACACATTCACACCTTTGCTGGTACACAAAAGCTTGCTTACATGCAGGCTATACCTACAAATAAAGCCTTGCAAACACACAAACACACACACACACACGCACGCACGCACGCACGCACGCACGCACGCACGCACGCACGCACGCACGCACGCACGCACGCACGCACGCACGCACACACACACACACACACACACACACACACACACACACACACACACACACACACACACACACACACAGAGACATAAAATACACACAGGAGAGAACTTTTCCGATGCCCTAATCCTGCAGATTAAGGCCATGGAGCTCTGGATTGAAATCCAATTTTTCTACTTCCTGATCAAGAACATAGGGCCTGTTCTGTGGTTCCCAGATGTTTATTCAGCCCGTCTGGCACCCAGAGGTGTTAAAAGTACTAAAAATCTGTACTCAAGTACAAGTACTGTAACATAACTAATATTTGACTCAATTACAAGTAAAAGTAATGGTGCAAGAAAATACTTAAGAAAAAAAGAAGAAAGTATTCTTCTCAAAAACTACTCAGAGTATAAGTGACTTTTTAAACGTTATTTTTTAAATGCGTCAATAGCAGGCATTCAATCAAAGAGGTTTTTTGCTTCTCCAAATCTTCAGTCTAAATGACTCCACACTCCTGTGCTGTTCTTTTCAGTGGTCACAGTCAACTCTACAAACCAGTCCATTTCATTCACAACACATCACATACCGACCATTTGTAATCACCCCTCTGCCACTCATACAGACCGTACGCATTCACGTGTGAAAGTGACACACCGACAGTGTAACGTCAATGTAAAAACATCGTGGCTGTACAAGATATCCCACGCTGTTGAGGTAGTATAATGAGCGAGGATATGGAGGAAGTGGATGGATGGATTTTCACCCATGGAGACTGAGGAAACCAAATGTTATTCAAAGTTGTAAGGCACATAAGGTTATTATCACGTGACTGTTGTCGTGTCACTTTCAAATAGCGAATTCATGTGACTTTTGTCTTGTGAGTCGCTTCAGTGACATCATGTAAAAAGGTTATTGCAACCTCAAACATGGTCTTATCCTAAACCTAAACAAGTTGTTTTTGTGTTTAAAATTGAAATCAAACCAAACTGCAACCATTTCACAGAGCTATGTGAGATACAGCTGCGTAAGCACACCTTGTGCGTCAGTATGAGACACTGAGGGGTGGTGACAAATTGTCGGTATGTGCAAGTTGGGATGAGAACATGTTTCCAAACCTGAACCTGCTGAAACATTTTGGAGTGTTTTTCATCAGTTCTTGTTTGCATTGGCCTGTTTTGCGGTCAAATAGCCTTACTGGCTACCAAAATGCTAATGAAAGGTTTGAATATTAAATGACCAGTGTGTCAAGCGGTGAGCTTTCAGATTGTCTCGGCATCTTTGCGTTCTAGGTGTGCAGGAGAACCTGCAGTGGCCCTGAAAATTGTACAAACTGTGAAAGGCTTTATCTAGACCAAGTGTTTTGTTTGTCAGTTCTGGGCTACTGTAGAAACATGATGGTGCAACATAGTGGACCTTCTCCCTCTGCAGATATAAAGGGCTCATTCTTAAGTAGCAAAAACATAGCTAATCTTATTCTCAACAATTTATAAAATATTCTCCATCTCTGCCAATAAATCCCCTTAAATCTTACACACTAGACCTGTAATTTGATTTTAAAGGTAACTAAGTAGATTACATGGTATAATTAGTACGAGTAAAATTACAGACTTTAAAATATACCCACAAAAGTTCAAAGCGACTTAGTTACAGTCGTTTGAGTATTTGTAATTAGTTACTTTCTCCCCTGCTGGCATCTGAGCACCACGATGATATCTAATGTTTGTCACACCTATGAGTCCAAAATCTTTTATGTTGACACAATGGAATCATCCTTATCAAGGGGCGGACTTGAAAAAAAATAGCCTGTGCATTTTGGCCAAACACAATTGATCAACACTTCCATTTGCTGAGCTTGTGTATCATTTCCTAAAGTGAATTGATGAATATGTCTATGGCATCAGTTTTAATTAACAACCCAAAAAGATCCAAAACAAACGTGTTCCCGCCCTGTTGCACTGCTTGTTTGCCAGCCTGACGACTTTAAACTCTTTCTCTAGCTGGCTTGTCTGTTGTGACTGATTTTGTAAAGTGTTTAGATTAACAGATTATTTCATATTGAGTAATATCAAATAGAAACACTTTAAAGTTTGCTATCTTGAAGAAGCAGACCTAAAGCAACTTAAACAAATGATTAAACTTTATTTTTGTTTTTGTAAGAGGCCATGTTGCCGCTTGCAGAGGGCTGCAAGTCTTGAAGTCAACAGAGCAACATGCAAAAGTCCTTAAACCACCACAAGGACAGCTTTGTGGTTATTGGCACTGCTGTCGGTTGTAAGATATACGGGGCTCTGGGAGTGGAGGGGAGAAGGAACGAGAGATACAGCTGTTCTGGATGTTTCCTCAAGCTGGACTGTTAAGGGATATCCTAAGGCAGAAATGATCTGTTGTCCTCCCCCCCAAAACATGTGTCAGCACGAGCATTTCCATGAACAGCTGGGACAGAAATATAGACACTTTAGCTGGTCGACATTTAAGGCAAAGCTGCCTTTTTAACAGGAATGGTTTAATCATAAAAATGGGTTTGCTGTTATTTTAAGAGATGATTTGTCATTTTGAACTCACATTTCAAAAAGTTAGTACATGGGGATTCCTTTAATATGTTTAAACAGTTAGTCAATACTGACAAATATGCCTCCTTGTTTTCTTGTAGAGTTGGTCGATGTCCCACTATCTTATCTTAGCATAAAGACTGGAAATGGAGAAAACATCCAGGCTGTCTCTTTAATTCTCCTAAAAGCACCATTAAAACTCATAAATCAACATGAGCCAATAGCTCAGTCTGTAGAGACTTGGGGTGGGAACCTGAGACTTGCCGGTTCGAGTCCCTGTAAGGCTGAGGAATGGAACTTCCTGAGTATTACTGATGTGCCGTTGAGCAGTTATGTTCTGGATCGCAGACCTGGAGCAGTCAATTTTCAAAACAATGTCAAATATTTTTCCCAAGTTGTGTAACAGTTTCTTTGAGTGCGGTTGTTAAACAATATCTGCTGCATTAACATTACACTTTGTAATTTTCTATTGTGGGCAACACAAACCTTTAGTTGTGTTTATATTCAGTTCATAGTTGACACTGTGATTGCCATTTTACAAAAACTCTTTTTTTAAGAATGGTAATAAGGCAGAAAAGTGGTGATATTGCAGTATAGAAATTACAATACAAACTGTAATATACTTTTTCAGGGAACATATACAAATAAATCCTTTTTATTTAAAGGATTTAAGATGACTCTTCATATCTTGAGCAATGCAGACACGTCACCACCTTCTGTCATAATATGTCTTTGTGCAAACTCATAACTCAGAAGTTGTTCATCTTATATTCTTTATGAATTTTATATCAACATCATCTGTTAACTTTTAAGTAGAAAATACAGACAGAATGTGCATATGGAATCAATACATAGCTATATATACTTATATATATATATATATATATATACTTATATATATATATACTTATATATATATATAAGTCATGTGTGCAAGTCCAATTAAATTGTGCTACTCATTGGGGGGGGGGGAGGGGGGAGGCTTTGTTCTATAATTTGTTCTGGGAGTAGTTGAACACAGCTGTAATGAGCTGAGCTCGACATGATGGAAATATTGCATTGAAAAAGGAGAGTTCTGCATTTTGGCAGCCAAGATTTCAGAGACCGAAACATGTCATCATGGATTCCAGAAGTCAGATTAGTGAGAAGAAAATAGACAATGAATTCACCTGTCGTAAGACACATCCTCCAGAATAAGATCATAGACATGTTTTATTGATTTGAGATGAGCATTTAGGCTGCTATAAAATTAAAACTGAATCCTTTAAAACTAATTTTTGGGCCAATTAGGGCTTTGGAAAATAAGCCGACACATTATCATGATTCAAGTCTATGTAGCTTCTTTTTTTTTTATTACACACTAGCAGATGCTGAGCGATAGCAACATTCATGTGGAGTCATGTAACTCTAATTTGCTCTTGCTAACTAGTTCAGCATCTCGTTTATTTTGCCTGTCTGTCTGTTCTGATTAATGGAAGGCTACATTAGAGATAACCAACGTATACTCAAACTGAGCTGATGGGAATTGCAGAGTTACTGAAGGTGATATTGCTCTATTAGTTCATTAAGAGACCTCTTGGAAGATGACTTTTGACTATTGATGGAGTTAAGTTCCAATACCAATGAAGAAAAATAATGAATCTCTCAAACTGAATTTCTCTCTTAAATGTGTTCCCTGTTGTTTTTTGTCTCTTTGTACAGAACTAACACATTTCTATAATATTTCTATAAAAAGTATTTGTCAGAGTCCAGTTTTAGGACAATTATTTGAATCGCTGAGACAAATACAAAATGTAAAAAAATTGTGAATTTTAGCCAGTAAAGATATCTCATCTTATTCACTGAAGACATTAGTGTGAGGTATAAAGAAAACGCTTCACTAGCTTTAATGCAACACAGGAAATTGGTGTATTTCCATGCCACTGCTTATTAAGAAAAGGACCCTAAATAAAATCCAAATTCACGTTGAAAATGTGTAAAGATGCTTACTGATCACAAATCACGAAAAAGGACACATTTTTCACGACCATACAAATTTCTCTCCTCAATCTGAAGACGGCTTTCAAAAATGTGTCTAGGCATGTTAGAGCCCGATATGTAACAACTACCCAAAATGTAACAACGACCTGAAATGTTATAAGAAAAATGTAATAAAACCCGAAATGTAATAACTGGTCGATAATGTAACAAAATGCTGAGCCCAAAACGTAATAACTTTTTGCCCAATTGTTACACTATTAGGAGAAAACATATTTTGCCTGCTCCATAATGTAACAACTTGTTACATTTCCTCACTGAATGTGTTCAGGAAATGTAATGCATGAGCTCGGTCAATTTTTGGAAACTTAGCTGGATTACATTTTTTTTACAATGATGCTTCATTGTTTCTAATATGGAAAACATGTCAACAAAAAAGGAAACTTGTTCATTTATGTATTATTGGCACCTTAAACTGAACACATGGCGGCACACATGGTCGACTTTAAACGCCAAAGTGAAAGAAAAACAAAAGACACACATTGTTGTGGGCTTTTCGTTTGTCATAATTAAATGACAAATGTTCAAAGGACATGTACTGAAAAACTGTGTGAATGTTTTCTATTGTAACATGAATGTTTCAAGGCAAATTAAAACAATATCAAGAATGTTGAAAACAAAGTCAAGAGGTGTTTTAAATTTCAGTAGTGTTCAGCAAAAGACAGCCTAGACTTCCAATAATATTCTATCTCATTTAATACGACACATCGATGCATACAAGAGAAAAAAGACCTGTACTGACTATTGAAAGACAAAAACGTATATTTAACTTCATTACTTACTTACACCTTTCACTCCTTTATGGAGAATAGGCCATTGACCACAGTCCCCCAGAGTTTTATGTCCTGAGCTTTCTTTTCCAGTTCTTTCCATATTAGTCCGCCTTGTTTGATGTCAGTCTCGAGGTCCCCCATGGCGTAGCCAGACTTTTATGACTGAGGTGGGTGAACCTTGTTTGATTTGATATTTGAAACAAGAACATCACTGAGAAGATTGATCATTTCTATGTTGTTTTTTAAAATTCCTGGGTTGGTGTAATACGAGACAAATTAAAGCTCACTGCCGAAACAGCCTTTATTTGAATTTTCAACAGTGAAGATTGACAGTAACTCCTTTTTGTTTGACAGTTGAAAGACAGCAGGATGATATTTCATTGGGGAATATGACCTCCACATGTTCAGGACAGGATCAGCTAAGATATAAGACCTAAAGCTTTGTCAATGGGGGGGGGCCAAACAAAATTGTCATCCCCCACTCTCTCTCCTACCAAACATTTGTCCATAACTGTCCAATTAAAATCGCAATATTGAATTAATCCTTAACCAAAACCACAGACCTGAGTGTGGACACAAACCCTTGAGTCTGTTGTGACAGCACTGTACTTTAGATACCCACCATCGATCCCAAACAACTCCTTGCAACTCAAGCGTGAAATATAAATGTAGTTCTTCATTCACTTTTGGAAACTTGTGAACACAATACAGGCACTTCGTTGCACCCTCAACTTAATTTGGAAAGCATTCAAGCAACATAAAAATGTAATTTCTAGAAGACTGGATCATAAAATCATCTATAAAGACAATGAGATAACATTAACATTGTACTTTATATGTAGAGTAGCTGTGCTAGATCTGTGTCCTCAAATAACCTTCCACCTCTCCATGATTCAATCCCTTGAGGACAAAACAGCCCCAAAAATATTCTGAATCAATTGGAAGCTTTTTGTCATAAATAGATACTTTTTTTGGTCCCTAATCAAAGTGGTTAAGCAGTTTTGGTCGGAGAAAATGTCAAATGTTGTAATCCTTTTTTAGCAGTGAAATCCTCTCAGAGTGATGACGTACTAGCCTGTCTGATGGATCAGTGACTAGCAGCATCATCTCCTGAGTTCACTCCATGTATCCTGAAACCAGGGGTCATTGCTTCTATTGTAGGTCAGTTGAATAACAAGAGGGTATTGTCAGTATATCAATACCAGTGACCTTTCCTGAAGGCTAAGTTTATAGAAAAATACTCCTATTATTTAATGAATGCAAGTTTATACTTTAGCCTAAAGGACACACTGATAGACCCTCATTTAGACCCTTTAAAAAAAATAATTATCTGAGGTATTTATATGCAGAAACGTAAGCTATGGGATTGTATGAGATTGTGGAAACAATGTTTATTCACTTCTTTCTGAAAGTCAAATGAAACATTGGTACCAATCACATGTCTGCACAAAAAAAATGAAGCTAGAATTGGAAGCTGGTTATCGAAGCTAATCTCAACAACTGAAGAAAGGGAGAAACAGCTAGCCTGGCTGTCTCAAAGGGTAATCTGACTCCCACTTACATATCATTTTAAAACCTTAGTTTTTGTAAGGACTATACAAACATGTCAGTTGATGTCAATTGAGGTTACAATTGCCAACCTAGCTCTTTCCCTCCTTCCAATCGTCATTTATCTACAAAGCAAAGTTAAGATGGTGGGCGGCTCTTCTTACCAATCTCCAAATACAAAGGGTCCGATCACTAAATAGGATTTATCAATAAATAAAATCAGACTGGTAAGGGCTCTATATGCAGTTCTGATTGCCTTAAGACGACTGGGGATTGATTTTTCAAATGTGTCTAGAAGTAGAATCATCCCATTTTATGTATGATAAGCTAAACTCAGCTGGTGGGCCTCTGGAGGGGTCATTGCCAAAATTCCAATGGTCCTAGATTAACTGAAATTATTTAGGATTGGGAAGGGCTATCTTCACAGTTCAAACTGCCACATTTCAAAAATTAGAGAGAAGTTTTAATTGCATTTTAAAAGGTAAAAATCTGTGCTGCAACTGTGGTGTTTTTAATGTCTGAGGATTTAAGTTTCAAGGGGCATCAGTGGGCTTAAAACATACATTGAATATTTGGAGAGTGATAATCATTTCTGAGAACATAAAGTCTCTTGACAGATCCCCTTATGAGTTATTTTAGGGGGATATTAAAGTTGGCAACATAGAACTGGCCTTATATGAGGTTATCTGTACATTCCCAGGATTCTATGTTCCCTTTTATTGTAAAAGAAAATTGGTAAAAATGGTATGGTGTATGTTTTAAGATAACAACTGTAGGGGGTGATTTCAACACCTTGACCTATAAGGGCAACATGTGTTATTAAACAAGGAAAACATTTGTTTTAGAACATGAAACCCTTTGTATAGTTTTCCAAATGTGTCAGGATAAGAAGATATTGAGCTTGGGACCCTAAATATCTGATGAAAAAAAAACACCACTCCATATCTGACTCAATGATGGGGAGGAAGCAAGGCAGCATGAATCTCAAAATGCTGAACTTTTTCGTTTAGCAAGCTATCCTTGCAGATCTCTTAATTTCATGTAAGTTGCTTTCTGTGTTATTTTGTGATTTCATTGTGATATTGGACAAATATAACTACCACATATATTCCTAAGATTGTTTCAATTGTCACCTGCTCAAATCACGACTTACGCTTCCACAACTCTTACAAAAGCCCATTGTTTCCGGATCATATGGAGGGGGCTGCGGGTTACTTTTTATTATGACTCCTGTATTGTTTTTGCATGTAGTTGTAAGAAGAATATACACTATTCTGATTTTTTTTTTAAAAGGAAGATTAATAGTCACTGAGCCTCATCATGTTCAAGTGAGACTACACCTCAAATCTTTAAATAACGGCCTCAGATGTTCCCACGGTAGCTTCTCTGACACAGATCAAAGACACGATGGCTTCAAAGGGCATTTTAATACAGGCTGGGCTCTATAACTGGTCTGGTGAAATGTAACCCTTAATGTACCGATGCTTCCCTTTGTCTGAGCTTGAAGTGTCCCTGCTGTGCTGGCTGCTGACCAACAGATGGAGACACAGACTGAGAGTCTATGTGTTCTCTGGCTAATCATGGCTGATTATTTCCCCTATTGATTATGAATTACCATTTATTCAGCTACTGTGCTTAGTTCCAGTGTAGTCCCATATCACTTCAGTACCTTGTTGTATTTCCAGTGATTTACTCTGTTTTTTTATGGGGGTTTTTCTCCATGTTTGACATCTGCCTCTTGTGAGACTCTACCTTGAGGGTTTTCCTGTTCCTCCCTCCTGACAGAGCTGGTTTCAATACCCTCATCTGGGAGGATTGTTGGGACTCAAAGCTATCGTAACCCATTGAGAGGCAATACTGTGAGAGAAATTCCTGAGGGATTTTCCACCCCTGTGTTGCTCCATGACAAGCCACAGAAACCAGACAGTGATGCTAAAATACTATAATATCATCTGTGAAAGGAAACGATAGAGATAAATATAATAAAAAGAACCCTTGTTCACCATTTAAAATTCCTTTCTGTCAATTTTAGGAACAACATAATGACACAGTCAGTGGATTATCATGTACTATGAAAAAAAACCCAGCTGCTGGTGATGACAGACGAAAAAAAAAACTGATGAACCAGATTAATATTTTCTATAACTACGTCCAAATCGTTTTGGTTTCTCATCCTCTCAGCTGTAAATTGGAGCAAAATTGTAACCTCAGTGATCCTGACGTAAGCACAAATGAAGCATCGCCACACATCTGTTACGCAATCAGAAAGTCTGTTATCTAAACTGAGACCTATAAGTGGAAAAACTAGTTCAACATGACCATAAATAAAAAAGGCTGGTTTACATACTAAATAGAATAAACACAAATACAATGTTTTCATTTTATCTTCATTATGGTGTGTTTTGTGTTATGCAGGTGGGTATATTTTTTAAAATATGGGTGGGACATAGAAATAACAGCAAAGCATTTACTTGTGATTTCTCACACTTTTGGTTCATACGTAGCAAAAGAAGGTCTAAAGCGTACATGAAATGGCTTTACTGTAACAGGAAAGGTGAAACTGAGATACTCTAACATCATTTACAAACAGGCCAGTGAGTGCCAAATGCAGATTTCAGAAATGTTTAAAAACATCTTTCCTAATGACTGGCTTATAGCCTTACGTAACCCCTGCATCACACAGTAATCACAGTCATATTTTTGTGCAGCATTGCTGGCACAGCATCAGTAAAGTCATATCTCCTCAGTGGGCGGCTGGAGGGAGGAGAAGGGGACCCCTGCTGCATGTTAAGCTTAGAAGAGCCAAGACGCTGTGGGTAGAATGGGAAGAAGCCAGTTCATGTGAATTATTAGATGACCCTTTTTTTGCAGCCAGAGACAGCAAAATCCTCTCCAGATGAGTCTTCTTCCTTTGCAGAGAGCTGATCATGGAGCCCTTGTTTCCACAGTAACATGGCACCACATCTGTAGCAAACAGCACATGTGTCTGAAGGTGTTTTCCCTTTCTGTCGGTTCCTTTAATCCTGAAGTAAGTTAAATGACTTGGAGGTGGACACATCCGGCTCTAGATTTGTGGGTAATCTTGACAAATGTTTGCTGTTTAAATGTGTTATTTGTGTCTTTTAACGTTTTATAATTATGTGTCTTTATTGTATTTGTATTGCTGCTCATTGTTTGTTTGAAACTCTTAAAAATTGTGCTGCTGCCTGTCTTAGCCAGGACACTCTTGAAAAAGAGATACTCTATCTCAACAAGTTTTATATGAAAAAAAAATAAATATATATCCTCCATGTTTTTTCTTCTTTGTCAGATGCATACTGTACCTCTGCTGTGAAGTCCACAACTACAACCCAAAGGAAATATTCAGTCATTTTGTAGTTACTTCATTATTGTCATAGTTTGGCGTCTTTGCGTCCTGTAAAGTTATGCTAATTCATTGTGGATGTGACCTCTGGATTTATAAGTAAAGATTCTTCCTGTAAATCGTTGATGTCAAACTTTTCATCCAATAGTCATAGATTAAAAAAAAAAAGCAAAAAAAAAAGCACATGTACATCCAAAACTGTTGCATTAAAAAAAGCTTAGGGCCACTTCATCTTATTCCAAGAAAGAAGCAAATATGTGTTTGCTCACCAGATCCATTTCCTTTGCTCTTCACGGTAATTCAAATCATGAACACAGCTTTCACGATTAGTAAAACAGTTTTAGAAAAAAACAAACTGCAATGTATCTTCTTTTCAGCATCCATTTGGTTTCCACTATTTCCATGACTTGTTCCATTACGACTAAGAGACCATAAACACAGTGAAATCTGAAGAACTACTTACCAACTCAGGAAATGGGAACATCCGACTCTGTTTATTCCATATCAGCTATCAAAGTGACTGCACTCATTGTTAATAAATTAAGACACTGCACATGTTGCATGCTTAATTATGATACAGAGGAAGTGCGATTAAAATGCTTGTATTTAATCTATGAACAAAACAAAGATATATTGCTCTCAAAATATCGATATATATATTGATCTCAAACAGAAGAGCCTAGAGTTTTCTCAACAGCATATGGAGATTTCCTTCTCCAGGTAGTACTGTAAATTTGCATGTATGTCAGCATAATGCACTGACCCATAACATCCTGTAATAACATGTCAAATATTGCTTTACTTGTCAGGCGTCTTTGGGAGTCCACAGTGTACAGTAAGATGTTTGGAAAGGTTCCTAGGACCAGACTAACATATGGCTCCAAAGAACTCATTTTGCACAGATAGCAGGATTTAAAAACATCACTGCATTGACTGGAAAATAAGCAGTAATTCAGGTTATTTCCCCAAATATCAACAGTCAAGTGCTACAGTTTACACAAATCAAATCAGGCTGACAATCTGTCATTAAGATACAAAAACTTGCCAAGAAATTAAGCATCAGTCTTACTTATGTGAATGGTATTTAATTGTGTAGTTTGAGTATGATTACATTTAAGCTTAATTAAAAAAGGGATGGTATAAATGATGTGATTGGGCACAAACAGACAGACTACAAAAACACTCTTGCATATTGTACACTGGCAAGGGCAAGGGGCATCTATGTGGTTGAAATAATTAAGAATAAAAACACATTAATCAAATGTCTCAATTTTCATTCCAGCAGGGTTCTTTGTTTTATGCCACACAATCATGATTTTTTAGAAAGAAATGGGGAGGCTGAATATTTTGCATGAACTAACAGGGTGTAAATACTGTATATTCTGCACTCGGTATGCACTCAGATGTTCAGGAGGTTATTAGATTTAATTTTGAAAAAACTAAAGAGGATGTGAGAGGAACTCCACACAGCATCACCTTAAGATTATTAGGGAGGAAGCTAGATTTGATCCAATCAAGATCCTTATTTGTGGTCTTACTGACTAAGATCTCATTACTCTCTTGGTGCCACTCAATTAGATGAAATCACGCGATTTGAGGTACAGAAAGAATGTATGAGAGCCAGGGTTTGGTCAATAGTTTAAAGGAGTCATGCAGAAAGGTGTTCAAGATCCTGGAAACCCAGTGGTGATCCAACAGAAAGACTAAGCGCCTTCAAGGAAATACCTTTGTATTTTGACACATTTAGGCACCTTTCTGTTCAAACGTAACCTCTGAAGAGGGATTTCACCAGACTCGCTATTGTTCACCCAAGTTTCCCTTAGTACTTTTCTGACTTAAGGTTTTGAATTTAGTTAATTTTGTTTAATATGGGAAAGTGGCAAGCATGCATGTTTCTAATTTACAAGGGTAGCCAAGGTAAAGACAAAATAGCCAATTTCTAACTACACAGTGGATGCTAATAACATTTAAGAAGGGGGTGCCAACAATGTTTTCCACCTTATTGGCAATTAAATATAATAAATTAGATCACAGACATAGTTTGGATTTTTTTCAAGGGGTTGTAAGAGGTACTTTTCTTGGCAGAGTATATTCTCTGAAGTAGATGTAGTACAAACCCTGTTTGCAGGAGCTTACCTTGAAGCTATTGACTGCTGTACAGCCTACAGTCTACTGATATCTGTTTAAATAACACTACATTAGCCACTTAAAACATCTTCTAATACATACAATGTATCATTAACTTTGATGGAAAAATTCTGTGCATGTTGGAGACAAGGGGATACTCTTATGAAAGAGAGAACACAGAGAAATTACTTAAGCATGGATATACAGGCTCAAGGGGAGAGGGGGAAACTTTTGTTGTTAAGTTGTTTCATTTATTTACATTGCATCAGCTTTCCTGGTGGTTTTCTGGGAGATACGTGCCATTCAGCAAGTATCAAGTTGGTTTAATTTAAGTTGGCTTTACTTAATCCTCTTTGGAAAAATAATCACTTCAACCGTGTTTATGTTCAGTGCAGCTAGCCATGTGAGAATGGTCATTATTACTCCATAGAACACAGTCAATCTATATGGTGACGAGGACAGTCGTTGTTTGAGTGGCCTGAAAAAACACACGCATGCAACATTGATGATATATTTCTTTTCTTTTTTTTAACAGAGAAGGGAGAGTCCAGTTTAGGGCCCCAAGGCTGTTTCTGACCCAAACATCTAATGTGTGGCTTGAAACACTGTGGATGACATTGGTAATGTACAGTTGAGCAATCTGACAGCAAGGTTAATCAATTATAATAAAACAGTCAGGTGTTGATTAAAACTGTCATTTAATCAACACCTGAAACAACATCTTGCTACTGATGGTGGGAGTGACCACTTTGTGCCCAAGAGGGGGGGCAGAATTTTTTAATAACCCACCCGTTTTGGTTTAATGAAAGATACGAGTTATGTATAATTAGGGGCGGGACCAATCTGGCTGCAAGCCGTCGCATTGTAACAGTTTGTCAAGAGGCCTAAGGCCTGCCACAGCTCCAGCTCTTTGTCTGTAGTTAGGTTGACTGAAGGTTTGATAGAGTCAGCATTTCCAACAGGGAAACAATACATGGGCTCCAAAACAGCCCTTCAGAAACCAATGGGTAACATCACTAAGACTTCATCCAGGTTTATGTTCAGTCTATGTCAAAATCATGTGAGCAAATTAATAGATAAGATAGAAGGTCTTATGAGATGCCTCTTCTCACCAATATCTTTTCCTCAGGTGACACCATGACACTCCTGAACGTCTGGAGGAGGAACTGCATGCTCTCCAGCAACCTAGCAAACTCTAGCCATTTCTGTCCAGGGTTAACAAAGCCATGCCCCTGCTGCATTCCAGATAGGAGGAAAACCTGTAGTGAAGGTGTCCACAAGTTTCTTGCTGCTGTCTGTCATCCACGCTGTAACTGAGATCAACCTCCGCACCACTGACATGTCTAGCAATATGGCTTCTAACATGTACCTGTATGCTTGCACCCTGTCCAAGTTTCCTCTTTGCAATATTCAGACAAGTCCATCTGCTTCAAAACGAAGCCCCAGACAAAAAAATAGCCTGATGTCTTTAATAAAGACCATCACTGAGACATTGTCCTAGAGGAAGTATTCACAGGTGCACCTTATTGGTTTCTTGGAATAGTGGAAAAGATCTCATTAGAGTCTTAACCAGCTAATTACGTTGTTTCTCTCAGCTGCCTTTCATTAAAGACTCCATAAAACACGATATTTGATTGTCTTTATAACACACATCTTCACAGTTTGAAATGAGAGTTCACATTTCCAGAAATTATTTCTTGAAATTGGTTCAAAGACCAACAGAAAACAAACAAGAAGCTGATGGGAAGGCAGTTTGTGCAACATTTCCAAAATCTATAAAATACCATGAAAATGTCTAACATTACAAGTTAGTTTTTTTATGTGGATTTATTTAAGGTTTATTTCTGGCCCTTTTTTTGCCTTCATTACAGAGATAGGACAGTGGACAGAGCCAGAAACCAGGGAGAGAGAGAGAGAGAGAGAGAGAGAGAGAGAACAGGGAACGACACGCGGGAGAGGAGCCACCAGTCGGTCCCGAACCCAGGCCGCCCACCTGGAGGGCTACAGCCTCCACACCCCCAATATAACTGAGTACAGTATGTAAAATCCGGCGGGGCTCTCAATCAAAACAATAACAAAAGATGATGTTGAGGCGCGCGGGGTATCATGGAAGTGATTCTCTCTGCTACAATGGAGCAATTCAAGCTTCTACACTCATGCCAGTCTAAAGCCTTCTGTGAAAATTAGCTGCAGCTCTTTAAGTCGGCTGCATCTCTGTCTATTGTATAGTATATACAACAGTGTTGGATGGTTTCCAAAGCAGATAAGTTAACTACTTAAATTGATTAAAAAACATGCTCTACCATCTTATCTTTATTTACTGATACCAGTGTATTTTGGGAGAACAATAACTATAAATAAACAGAAAAACATATTTTAATAAATTCTTATTATACTCAAATGCCCCCTCATATGGACACCGAATGTACTTCTCTCAAATGAGCAATTAGTGGCTGAGAAGTGGTTACAGTTTAGAGAAAGCAAATATTGGATTCAATTCCATCTTTTACTGCTATTCCAAAAAACATAAAAACCTCGATAAAAACTCTGAATTTGCAGACGAGACAGCAGACAGGTCGTCCCAGCAACCTGACCTCAACATAGCTGAGGTTGCATAATTGAACACAGCCTTGGGTTAAAGTGGAGACCCTCTCTTAAAAAAACAAACAAATTAAATATAGACGCCCACAAAAATGACTGAAGGAGAATTATGAAATTTCCTTTGGTGTGGTGAATTCTTAAAGTTAAATTTAAAGTATTATCCCACAAAATACAGGTTTGATTGAAACAAGGCTTCATTTTTTTTGTCATGTTGGATTACAAATATGTATCTGGGTTTAACAACATGACCTAACAAGACCCAGTTGCCTTGTCCTAGCTACACCACAGCCCAAACCATAACCAAATCCCTCTCTCGCTCTGCTTTACTGCTGAATTAGTTTTAGTTTTTTTTATTGAACATAATAATGTTTTACCGTGTTTACTACAATAGTTTTGAAGGTTTAAACCACAGAGAGGAGAGTAAGTCCTCTTCATTGCCAAGACCAAATTATTTAAATGCTGCCTTCGGCCCCTTAAAATGGTATAATCACTGGGAGACAAACAAAGAATAACAAAGTCTTGTGGTTTCTGTCATCATCCTTCAGAAGATGACAGTGGATCAACTTTATTACACAAACTGTTTTTACCATGTGTAACTACAGTAAAGCTCCTTTTAGGACAGCAAATTGTTGGTATCACAGATTAAAATGCTATTTCTTCTTGCCACCTTTTGGAGCTTTGTCTAGTCCTTGGATGTACTTTCGAGGAATTTGATAATGATCTGAAATTGAAAAAAAAAAAAAGAGGATAAGGTAAAGTGAATTTATTTGTATTAACTGAAAAAAGAAGAAGAAGCGATTTGTAAGACAATTAAAGTATTATTATGTTCCAAACCTAGCAGAAAATTGCCGACTTGATGAATCTGGTTGCCTTGGATCTGGACCAGGACTTTGTCTTTGGATCCAGGGATTGGATGTAGGACCGAGCTGGCCTGGACTCGGTGTTGCAGAGCAGTGGCCACAACTGCAGGATCCAAACCGTACACTTCCAGGTTCTTTATGAGAGTAACCTGAAGGAAGCATATGGAAACTGTTAGAGCTAGAACAGTTATCGGCAGGACTGTTAATAAACTGACATGGGTTTACTGCTCATCTGTACTTAATCTGTGTTAGTCAATAAGCAACACGATCCTCTGGCACTCGAATGTCAAAGGTTTGTAGCTGAGGTCATGTATAAACAGTGTCTCTGGTACTCAACGGGGAGCACCTAGAGGTTGGGATCCAAACCAAATATCAGCTTGACTGACATCCCTTTAAGCCCCTGCTGTAGCTAAGTTATTTTTTGCATTAACAACCCAAAGCACACCAGCGCCTAATGACAGGCTTGATCAACTGTAGACCGTTCGTCGTGTTAAACTCTCATGTATCATCAGTAGAGATAATGAATAAGAAGTCATCGCTGCTGACCTGCAGCTGAAAAATGTGAAAGTTTGAGGTGAAAGTTTTAACCTTCTTATTGGAGCCTCGAGAAGCCACGGAGATGTCAATGGGCTCGATGTGGCCCTTCTTTCTTCTGGGTGCTTGTCCAGGGAATACAACTTCATAGCACTCCTGCATTCTTCCCAAAGTCCTGTGAAAATGAGAAGAGACTGTTAGATCTGCCCAAGAAGTTAAGAGACACAAGGGTAAAGTTGTACTGGATCTGCTAAAATATCTATCCATCCCTCCATACATCTAACTAATGTAGAGCATGCCTTCACCAAAATCTACATGTAAACTAAAGCTGTAATTTTTCCTATTTTCATCTACTTTGTCTTAGAAAGAAAAGACCAGTAATGGTGTAGTTACCGCGATCAAGCAAAATAAATACATCTTGTCTCACTGAGCCTTAATTCACATTGCCTCAAGTTGTCATGTTGTCTTTAGTATCAACTGTGTTTGAGAGCACACCCATTCACACACTGATGGAGGAGTTGCTATGTAGTGAGACCATCAGAGGTAACTAATCCCATTCATACGCATTCATACGCCGCAGACGAAGCAGCGGGTTAAGTGTCTTGCCCAAGGACACATCGGACATGTTGCTGCAGGAGCTGGGGATCGAACCCTCGACCTTCCAGTTGGCTTTTTTACAAATGTCGCAAGCAAAAGAAGTGCAAAGTGAATATTTGGGGTAAAATGCATTCAATGTTAACATACACGTTTTTTTTTCTTTATGGTACCTTGAAAAACGCTTTGAGACAAGAGAAAAACATTTACCTGCTAAAGAGGTCATCCCACTTCAGAGACTCTATCTCCTGGTACTCAGATTTCTCCAACAGGCAGTCGCACAGAGTCGGGTTTATGGTTACGTAACTATTAAAGAAGAGAAAAGGATTGGTGCAAATGTCATTAAAACATTGCAAAGCTTCCCTGCAACAGGAAACAGACTGCAGTGGAACATGACAAATTCAATAAAATGTGCCTTTTAAGTTGCAGGGCAGATTTGATCTAATTCAGTCCAATCGATCAATATCAACTAGTTTCACATCAGAACATGCACAATTGTCATGAGCTCAAAAGAAACATGAGAGTCACATTTAAGCATTTTTGCCAATTATATCACATCACATGGTCTGGGGTCAGCCCTGTGATTTGTTTAGTGGGCTTTAATGCTGCACTTTTACAAGTGCACCCATTATCAACAAAATGCTGCTCATCTTCAAAGTCTAAAAGAACTCTGTGTCCTCAATGTTGTGCGGTTACTACCTCATCTTATGTCAGCTGACTAGCATGCAGAGTTTCAATGTGATATAGAAACCATTCTGTTACTCTAGAGCCAGGAACAATGGCTATACAGTTCAGCATCTGTGGTTTCAAAAAATAACAATCTGCAGCAGCACACTCATTTCTTGTTACAGAAGTTTAGGATCTTCTTACTTCTTATTATTTTCATCCACCAGTTCATTCTGCTTCACATACTCGGTGACAATGTTTCTCACTTCAGCTGGCTGTAGGATTGTCCCTTTTCTGTGGAAGCACCAAAGCACACATTAGTACAGGAAGAGAGAAATGTATCAAGACACCCTTACTTCTAAATGGGGGTTCTTATTATATTGGAATCGTAACGAATGACATGCTAGCAACAATTTCAAATAACAAATGCTTAATTCAAGCCTATATTTATAGGAACAACAATACTGCCTCAACTACTTTCTCCTGGCATTGTTTTTTTATAGGCTAAGCTCATTTGCAATGCCTGTCTCTAAAAGTAAATTAAGCGTCTACTAATAAGTGTCTTAATAACCATTTTGTTCACAATAAAAAGTTTATATTATTGTTACAAATTCTCAAAATAACATCTAAGAACTCATCCCATTTTTAGAAAATATTTTATGAATATGCATCTATTTTTTCATCGTAACTTCAAACAAAGGGGGGGGGGGGGGGGCAGAAGACTGTTCTGATTTGAATTATGCCCTGGTTAAGCAGAAGGTGGGGGTGGTGAGTGCTTACGGTGCTATGCTGGCAGCATTTCAATATGTTCTGGGTGTGAATGTGGGGTTATTTTCCAGTATGATCCCAGGGTGATTGAAGGTAACATGTAGCCTGAGATATTCCACTGGAAAATGCACCATGGTTAATGTATAAAGCAAACGTAACAGATGTGTACAATAGGTGTGCAAGAAATTCTCACACACTGAAGAAAAAAAAGAAAGAAATGTATATAAAACAGAAATGTTCTTCTATGACTCATCCAAATGAGCTCCGTAAAAAAAGCACTGGAAAAAAAAAAACGTCTGAGGCACTCACAATACTTTATATAATCAATTCCACAGGGTGAACGTTTCCATAGTTTCAAAAACATCAGTCAGTGAAGACGTTAAAATAAACTGTGTCCCAAATATCAAGTGTCTAATTAAAAAACTTTTTGGAGTAAAAATGGTTAATCAAGTGGGGGATTTCAGACACAATCTTAGATGAAGAATTGTGTGACTTGTGTCATCGGAATATAATCTCACTTCCTCCCAGTGAGGTCGAGTTCAGCTACATTACAGAGCTCATGGAGCCGATAGGGATTCAGGGATTCACACAAGCTTCAGCTTTCCCTGCTATGTTCCCCTGCTGTCAGATCCGAGCAAACATGTGGATTCATCAAGAGCCAGAGTTAGGAAAACACGCACACACCTCTTGTTTGCATCCAGAAAGAGAGGCTCCAGTCGAGCTGACACAGAGTAAAGAGTTGTGATCTCAGGGGGATGGTACAGTGTTTCACCCTCTCCTCCATCCTGCGCAGGAGCTGCTTCCACATCTGTCTCCTCGGGAACGCTGAAGGAGCGCAGTCTGTAAAGAGTTAATGCAATAAAAAGAAAAAAGTAAAGGGCTGCATGTGGGCGGGCTGTGAAGGTTTTGAATCCCCACCAAGAATTTCTTTAAGTTGAGGCAGGACTTGGCTCACTCTCGATTTTTCCAGTCCACTTCCACAATGCTCTCCACGCCCTTGGTCAGTTCTTTTACTCGCACAAGGTTATGCTTCTGCTGCATGGTCTGTAAAAACTTGGAAAGCTGTTGGACAAAAACATGAATTAATGCTCATTGGTGGAGTTATACATTTGTCCATGTAGATGTGTAAAATGCCACATTCTCGACACGCGTTTTACCTTCTTATAGCTTGATTTCTTGATATCAAGCTGCTTCCCACTTGGGCTGAAAAAAGACCAGATGCTTTGAGTACAAAACGTAAGTACCCCTCTGCATTTCTTAAAGGATGAATTGAACTTTACCAGCAGGAGAACATATGGTTGCGAAGAAATGTACTGGTCAGCAGAGGGAGCTCTGACTTCTTCACCTTGCTCTTGAGAGCATGGAGGAAACACTGCAATAGGAGGGCGTCCATTATCTCTGTGAAATCAAGGTTTGACCCGTGTCACATCCCTTCCTTTTTGTACACGCTCCCATTTTGCCACATCAGAAAATAAACAAAACACAACCATATGGCCAAAAAAAATAAATCCACAAGCACTCAATCCAGCCCTGCAATCATTTAGCAGTAAATGTTTGTATTTGATTAGAAACTGAGTAAACAGCATTCATTGAAGCTTAGCCATATTAAAAGTTAATCAGGGTAGGGTTAAACTGTTGCAAATGAACCGTGGAAAAGTTCTTTATTGCAAATCCAAGACTTCAAATAGTTCAGTTTGACTCATACTGTGGGGGATATGACTAAACCTAATACCTTGTGGCATTTTCTGATCATCCTCATTCCCCTCCTCTTCTTCGTTGTCCTTTTCACTTTTCTCTCCCTCCAACTTAGCCAGACTCAGTTCCCCAATACCAGAACAGGCTTGATCAGTGACTGTTTCTTCGGAACTCTGCTGCTGCTGCTCCTCCTCCTCCATACACTTCTCCTCCTCCTCTTCACTATCGACATCACATTCCTCTCCATTCAACCCTTGTCCTTTGCTCTCTGTGTCCAGTAATGAAGGAGGACCTGACTTGTCCCCAAATGCCCTAAAAAAAAGTGAATCATAGAGAAAGATTTAGCTAATCTGTGTCTCGTTTGAGGGCCAAGTATTCTTGGCCCATTAGCCTCCTACAGTCACCCTTCCATCAAAAAATCTCAGTATGAGTTTTGAAAGCTCTTTCAAATGTGACCAACAGATTAGCTCGTTGTTCAAGCTTTTTGCAGTAGCGACTGTTGGGTAAGGTAGAGCCCTATCTTCCTCCAAATGAAATCTGAGAGAGTCATTCACATGTTTATTACATCTCGTTTAGACTAGTTGTACCTCTTTGTATTTATGTTGGTGTGGATCTCTTCAGCGCGTGCAGCTGGTTCAGAACACAGCAGCACGTCTTCTGGCTGGGAAGAGACGACGTGACCACATCACGCCTATACTAGCTTCTCTCAACTGGCTTCCTGTCATCTTTCGGGATCCAGTTTTAAGGTTTTTATTACTTGTTTTTAACATTTCAAATGGTTTGGCAACTTCTTATTTATCTGCGCTGTTGCACCAACATGCTCCAGTCAAAGCACTGCGGTCAACACACCAGATGCTCTTGGTCTTTGATGTTCCGAGATTCAGGCCAAAAACCCGAGGTGACTTTGCGGGATCATCACAACTGTGGATCATCAGAACTACTCAATCCATTGAAAAATGTAAATCACTTCTTAAGACACACCTGTTCACATTGGCTTTTAATACAAGTTGAGCTTGACATTTTTAATACGCTCCTATTTATTTATTGTGTTTTTATTATTTATTGTGTTATTTATGTATTGTTTATTGTATTCATATTTGTTCTTTTAGATTGTTTTTTAAACCTGTACAGCACTTTGGTCCGCTGAGGTTGTCTTAAAACAGCTATATAAATAAACCTCGACTCTGACAATAAAAACAAGCATATTAATGGGTCGTTGATTTTGGTCACTTTATTGATCTCCACACAGGGGAACAGTCCAACTGATTTGGAAATGATATTATTTTTCTATGTCATGCACATTGATTTCCTGATGTCTAGTCACTGAGAGGTTGCTTGGCAACTAGCTGAGACTCAGTCACTAACAGGAAAAAGAACATAACTCTGCAGCCATAATGTTGTTGTTTCTTTTTTACATTGAGGCTTTTATAAATACCACAAAAATAATATGTTAATTAGTTTGCCTCAGAGTTTCTAGTAAGCATTATTTTTAAACTTCACAATATGTTAAAAAACAAAAACAGAAATTGCTAGTATCTTCACCTTTAACTCACCTTAAGAAATATGAAACTATCCCTTGAAACAAAAGTATTCTTTCAAAAAGACGCAGGATTTAAATGCAGAAAAATGGGAGCTACTTACCAGAGATTATCCATGTATGTGTGAATTACACACACTCCTCTACCTTTCATACCAACGCTCTGCATCTCTGAACTCGACAGGGCAGCAGTGCCAACTGCAACAGGAGCTCTGCTTCAACCAAAGGAACAGTGACACTGTTGAGGACTTCTATCATGTCTTTAAAAGGCTATGACAGAAGTGTTCCCATACCGCTTATCATAGCCTACCTATTGCTCACGACTGTAACAGCACAGCAGTCACCCTGCTTTACATCTGGGAGACCACTTGACGGCACCACCACACCTGGCAGCATGAGATCTTGAGGGAATCAAAGTACTTGTTAATTGATATCTGTCCTAATGTACAGTATTAAGCAACTGTTTAGGCCCTAATGTTTAAAAAAAAAAAGCATACCTGCCCCTCCAATCAACTTCTGAAGCACTGGAGGCCATGTTCTGAATGTTGGCAGGAGAGCAGGATATCGCCAAAGCACATACACTGAAAATAATATCATATAAATATAATATAAAGTGAAAATTTGTTGCATAAAGGTACTTTTCTACTCAGTCATTTTGCTGTACATTGATGTTCAGATAAATTACCTGTAGGATAAAGCCGTTTTTCCAGTTCAAAGAAGAGTGGATTTTTATGAAGAACATAAAGTGTCACAGACTCTCCCTTATGTGCATAAATCTTGACTACATTTAATTCCTCTTTGTTGGGGATCAGCTCAGACAGCTCATCAGCAGGCAATGAAGGGAAAGCAGCTGATATGTCAGCTTTGAGCTTTCTCCTGTATGTGAGAAAAGAAATTAGAAGTCATCAGTTATGCGGCAGTGTCATACTGGTGATAACAAAAGAGAAACAGATTGACCAGTGCAATATTGGATCATGCTAATTAACCTCCTTCTTCAGATTTACTCATAAAATTGCTAGCTGGATGGAACTATTAAAAACATATGTATAGTAAACAAATCTGTCGAAGTTTTCTAATACAAGGCCTGCTGGTCGAAGAAATATAATTTGTCTTTAGAATATCAATGTAATTTGCGTATTTTTCTATAACTGGTCAATGGCTGGTTACTATTTTGTACTGTCTGGTGCATTGAACTGTGTAGGAATTTACCCACCCAGTCAGAATGATCTGTATCAAATATGGATGAGCAGTATAATTACGAGAAGCTATCTTTCACAACATTACACCAGACATACCTGTACATGTATGAATCGAGACTTAAACGCACATAAAACAATGTAAAAGACCAAAATAGTATTGAAAAGATATTTCTAGGAGAAGTCTGATTACAGAAAATCCAAGATAACGTCAGAAAGATAAACGATCATCAATATTTTATCTTAATATGAAAATTGTCAATAACTGTGATATAATCACATACATTCGGGCACTGGGATTAGAAAGAATCAGACTAACAATCTGAAGTGTATGCTGCAGGAGACTGATACTCATTCATTCAATACACAAACATGAAGCTTAAAACAAGCACCACTGACATATTGACCTGTCACAGCAATGTGCAAGTTGAAGTCTGTTATTCTGGATAATTACTGATACGTTCAAAAGTGAGATTTTTTAGAAGTTTCAAGTAAACTCTAATTTAAACAGAATGAACGACACTGCAGCTATAAAGAGTAAACGACAAGCATTAGAAGCAGTCTGAAGTAGTGACTCACCTGTCTGATCCTTTGATTGCGGTGTTAGATTTGACACGAAACGGCCTTGCAAACATCCTCTTAGAAGATGCTGAGAAAAAATCAGCACGTCCACCTCAGAGATAATGTAACTATTTTCATAACATCAGCGCAAAATTACAATCCTTAAACGCCTCTTCCCCAGACAGCAGCCTAAATGTGTCTTATTTTAACTGTACAGAAACAAGCGCTTTCTTTCTGGGTGCACAGGTCCGACACATTTATTTCCGATTCGAAACTGTACCGCAGCAACACGTTAGTTCCGCGTGACGAACGAAGCTCGAAGAGGGGTCGTTTTTTCAGCCTTCTTCATCGTCATAAATAAAATGTTGTCATCCAGGGCACAGTGGATACAAACCTGTAGGTTAACATTCCCGTAGTGCCCACCAGAACCCGAATTGAAAAAGAAAGGCACGCTCCAAGCACACCTGTAAGCAAGCTTAGTCGAGTAAAAAAGGTAGCCTACTTGACTATGCTTTACAACGCAAAATTTCTTGAACACATTTGACAACAAAACTACCTTTTCGCCTTGCTAAGTTCTTGTTAGATGTGTCAAGAAGAGGCAATTAGCTATGAGCGAAGAAACCAGCTAGAAACAAATAAAACGGGACACATACAAGGTGTATTTTATTCACGTTACCTGACGTCAAATGAGATGAGATGAGATGAGATTCAACTTTATTGTCATTGCACATATACAAGTATAGGAGCAACGAAATGAGGTTTGGCATCTCACCAGAAGTGCAATAAGCAGATAGTGCTGTGCTGTGTACAAAAGTAATTACAGAATTTACAGGTAATGAATGTCATTCTTCTTTCAGAAGAAGAAGAAGCAGGTGTTTGGTATGGGCCACTGCACTTGTTGATATATTTGTCATCTCTGCTTGACACAACTCCATCATGCTGGTTGCTAAGCAACACAAGAGCTGACATCATTAGCACGTCTTTAGACTGTGACTAGGCCATTTCTACTATTAAAGGGGCCAATTAACATACCCCCCCCCCCCCCCCCCCCCCCCCTTATTTGTGTAAACAAAACCTATTGCATTATTTGTGGCTGTCTTTTGCCACATTCTCATAATCAGTCAATAAAGGCTGAGTCCAAAATGTTTCATGCTGAGGTCTGAATTAAAAACAGATGTTTCTCACTTATTTTCCACTTCATAAAATCTGTTCCTAAAGCCCTAATTTCCTTTTGCTTTTTTTTCAGGAAACATGTTTCCAAATTTCAGCCGGTAGGAAGAGTTAAATAGTCACATCATAAATAGCCTTCTTTTTTTTTTGTTATTATTATTTGTAATTATTTTGGAGTGGCAGCTGAGCAGCCACCCACCTGATCCTATCAGCAGACACGTCCCTGGTCGACTGTCACAAATTGGTGCTGCGTTAACGTCCACCAATTCAGATCAGAAGTTTGAATTTTAAATTATTTCATGTATTAAGCGAGCCAAAACTGTGCGAATCTTAGTCCAAGTTGATAAAGTGTCAACCGAAGTTTAAAGTGTAGGCTACTTCCTGGACAGTCACCCGCCTGCTTCGTGTGAAGGACTTGAGTGGGGGCTGTTAGCTGTCCCAGCTAGAGGTTGGCTAACATTAAACCAGGACAATAAGAGCTGAGCGTCACAACTAGCTAAGGTTAGATATAATCCTCACGGACAGGACGCACCTGTTTGAACGGTAAACAGTCATGTGTCGCCGATAGTTATCATGTCAAATCAGCACCAGCCGACTTTCCCGATCCAACAGCAGCCTGATCTCAACTCTGCTCCTTTCCCTCAGTGTTTTGTGACACAGTATGTTCCTCTTCAAATCAAAAGCAATGTTATTACAGATGTTTATACGTTAACGAGTCAGGTGCTGGGGATGGGGATAAATGGCAGAGTGATGGAAATATTCCACAAAGAGAGTGGGGAAAAGTATGCACTAAAGGTAAACATATTTTCTGAAACTAATATTTTTTTTCACCAAAAATATGTTATACATGTATACTTGTTATAAATGTATGCTACTAAAATAGATAGATGTAGGCTACTTTACATTGGATGCTTACTGTTTTTAATGAGCTAACTGGAAATCCAATATAGCTTTATATAGCCTACTCTTTATTTATTTGTTTGCCTTGTGTTAGAATGTTTCAGAGTTTGCAACCTGCATCATTAAAAGTTGTAGGCCTATATGTGCTGGTAAACATAGCTTAACATTTTTCTGCAGTTTTTTTACTGAACCATTGTCATAACCATGTTTTGAGTCATAGTGAAACATTGCCTATTTGATAGGATATATGGGTCTGGATATGGAAAAAGGTGTGTATGAGTTAACGATTGTTACAAATTGCAGATCCCTCTGTCAAAATCTGATTTAAGTTTGACATATTTAACAAACTATGATGACCATAAATTATAAGCCTATACTGCTCTGTGAAATGTGTTTCCCCCCCCCACATTTTAGCTTTATTCTGCACATATTTTATACCAACACTTTTCTTCTTCATCTTCTCCATTTCCCTTTTTGGTCTTCTTTGTTCTTCTTTTCTGTTTTCTTCTTCTCCTACTTTTGTTCTCCTTCTTCTCCTTCTTTTCCTATTTCTTCGGTTTCCTTTGTTCTTGTTCTTCCTTTCCTCTTCCTTTCTCTATTATTCTTCTTATAATTTCTTAATTTACTTAAATGCAGCAGCTGCAGCGTAAAGTGCATTTTGTTTGGGTATATTTTGCTTGTCTGCCAAATTTTAGTTTCATGATTAAAAGTAAAAATCTAGAAATATTATGTAGGTTTGCATGACATTACCTCACATTTATGATTGCAGTTAAAACATGATCCATTTATGATGTGACATTTACAATAGTTCCTGCGGCCTTTCTTGCTCCGAACTACTTGTTATCTACATTTCCTTGATCCAGGAGAGATATTTCCTTATTTTTATGGAGTAAACAGGATCAAAGCTTAGGTGTTGATGAAAACCAGTCTTCATGGATCAAAGTTGTCTCTCTTTTGTCACATTCTCAAAATGAGTAAAAAAAAACAGGAGTATAAAAGGCTGGGCCCAAGATGTTTCAGGATGGTCACTGAGTTGAAAGTTAACAGATGCTCCTCTCCTATCTTTCATTTGTTAAGAAAATCTGCTTCTCAATGTTTCCCCCTTTTAAATCCGCGTTCCAGCCAGTGGAGAGATATATATATTTATTTTACCCCACTGCATTCCTCTGGGATCAATTTGTCACTCCAAGAGCGTGTGTGATGCACATCCAACTAAATAGTACCTGCATTTGGAGTGAAAGGCAGTATTTAGAGTCAAAGTTGAGTGCTGCCAAAGTTCAAGAGGTGAGGTCACTGCGGTCATCAGCTGTGAGTTACAGATTTTTCTCTCTTAGAATCCTGTAATTTTCTGGCATTTTTGTGATCATATACATCGTGCGGCTTTGTCAGGGTCTTATTTCAGTTTGAGTCTGTAAATTACACATTGTCCAGTGGCTGTGGCCTCCGGCTTACCATGTTGTCCTGACTGTTTTGAAAGAGGAGTGTTAGCTTTTTCTGTTGAAATGATGCCAGCTAGACATGGAGAGGGGACATGCCAGTGTCTAAAAGTAGCCTCATGAAGAGGCCTGAGATGTCTGAGAGATTATGACATCTAGCTGGGCACAGCAGGACAGGGTGTCCTGAAAAATAGTGGGAGGAACAAACTTACAATAACATTTGTCCTGGCTTTTATTTGAGTTATGCCCCATTTGTGCAGGCTTACAATAATTTGGATGACAAACACCAGTTCATCGGTTTGTAATCAGGTCAAATCGCATTTTTTTGGGAAACTGTTTGCAAAATTGAAAGCCTGAGTTTGACTTAAATCCAAAGAACAGCATGAATACATCCAGTGATAAACACCTCTCAATCATAGAGCCAAAAAGAGCCAACAAGTCCAAAAGGCTTGCCTGCTGACATTTCTGAGGTCTTTGAAGAAATCACACGTCAGGAGATGAGAAACATTTCACTTAGATACATCGTGTGTGAGAAAGACTTATCTAGTGAAGGAAAGAGTTGCTGCAAACATCCCTCTGTAAATCACAGTCCTCACAAAAGGTCTGAAGGATGCAACAATTGATGTCTATGAGGCTGCTGCAACTGTATGCAATTAGAACTGGAATCCTGCACGTAGCATTTGTTCTAGTGATATGAGATCATTAAACTATTGCCATCATGAACAGTATTCAGCTTGTTTTATAGCCAAAATGACATAACTGTCCACGTCCATTGAATTGTCTCTGTCTGCGCATACGGCAGGTAATCGGAGCTGTTTTAATTATTTAAAAACTAGTAATGTACAGTTGTGAGAATTTGCTATTAAAAATAGGTATTTAAACATTTTGAGATTACATACTCTTTCTACAAACTAAATACATCTGTTCATTCCCCATGTGGCAAAATATGCAATTCCCAACTCACACCAGGTGGGTTAAAAACAGGCAGACAGCAGACTACTCTACCCATCAAGGTTGTTTTGATTCGCAGCGGAAGAGCTGATTTATGACTAGGATCACAACTAATAATTGTAGTAAACCAAAACCATGTTTTTTGGGGGAATTTTTAGCTAGACCAAAAAAACTTGAGATTTTTCTTTGCTTGGACACTTACAAAATCTAGCTTACTTCCACTGTTTTCTCCATAGTTTACTATTCTGTTCTCTACCTCTCCTCGTTAAAAATGAACACCAAAATAGTTGCTAATCATTTTTCTTTGAATCAACTTTAATTTAATCAACACAGCGTTCCTGCCATAGACTGTAAATAGGTTCCTGCAGTAAAAATGTGCCTTTAATGGTAAAACCATGAGCCTCATGATGGCTTTTGAAAACAAACAAACATCAAAGCACACAATCATCAATACAGTCATGATGTATCTCATACCTTTAAAGATGCTGACAATGGAAATCAATTCAGCTGAATTGAAAGAAAAATGTACCCGTTCAACCCAGAATAAAACTAAATGACGACATTTGTATTTAAAATGTCTCTCTGCTTTCTGACCTGCTCACTCCTCTGCTGTTTGTGTGTCAGATGCTGCAGGATTGTCCAGAAGCCAGACGGGAGGTGGAGCTCCATTGGAGGGTGTCACCTTGCCCCCACATTGTACCCATCATAGATGTTTATGAGAACCTCTACCATGGCAAGAAGTGTCTCCTTATCATTATGGAGTGGTGGGTTTTTGCCCCGCATGCGCCCAGACATCGTCGGAGCTAATGATGCATGTGTGGTCTCTGAAATTGGTAGCATGTGTTGACAAAAGTTTCGTCCCTGGACGTTGTTCATCTTTAAATTTCTCCTGGGAGTTGTGTCTTGTATTAGTGGAGCCTCCTTTGATTTAATACACACCAACTGACGAGAATTTTCAAAAACACTTCAGGGCCAAAAGTGATAAAAGCAGGCGGAGTCTTTTTTGTCTCAAACATAATAAAGCATAATTAGGCAGGCACATACTGTTCTTTCTTTGTACAGGTAAGCTTTGCAGATGGCTAGCATTAGTCTTGGAAAAAAAATCCAGGAAAACCATTGTAAGTGTCCACCGGAGCTAAAACATATCATTCATGTTCCTGGGCGGAGCTGCGTTCCCAGGAACTAGCAGAACAATACCAATAGGCTCCGGTGGCCACTTACAACCATGTTGAGTTTGAGCTTTTAACAGCCCATATATATACAAGAATATACAACCTAATCACGTAAGAAAAAAAGAGTATGCATTATCATAAGGCTTGTAGCATGAGTTAGCAACTAAGTAAATTCATTTGAACATTGGTGTTATAGGAGAAAAGCTGGTAGGGGTAACGATCTTTTAACTATGATAAAAAAAATACCAAAAAAAAACATGAAAAAAGAAATGGAAAAATCTTATGAGCGTCGCAAACCTTCTGGAGCAGACTCAAACTAAAAGGAATAACTGCAGCAAGAGAGAAGGGTTCAATATTAAAAAACGGATGCGATATAATTCTACTCAGGAAGTTGTCCATAATGCAACACAGAGCAACATCTGTTCATCAAATGATTCATGTGATGATTAAAGGGATACTTCACCCGTTGAAACATGAATCTGTAGTGAAATTGGGTCATGTAGTAGAAATGTGAAATACATTTTGAAATTGGTGCCTTCTTGACCGAGAAAAGGCAGAAAGTGTCTTTTTGCCTTATGTGCATTAGAGACAACAACTCCCAGAATGCACAGCACCGCAGGACACTCCCGCTGAAGGAGAGGTGCATTCATGTGGTATCGGAAAAATGACATTTCGAGTTGTAAAATGCACATGAAACGCCTGATCAAGTCGGTTTTGTGTTTTGTTAACATACTTTTTATTCATGCACGTATTGCACATCAACATTTTGCTTAAATATAACTTGACAATAAGATTTCTCAGAGTTGGGAAGTCGGAAGAACGACTTCCCAACTCGGAAACTTGGATCACCCGAGCAGCACCTGAATGCAGCATTACTAGCGGACATTCACAACAATAATACAGCCGTTTCCACAACTGATTCAGAGATTTCTTCCAGAAGGAATTGGCATCTTGGAAATTCCTGGCAGAAAACAGACTCTATGTCTGTGTCCATAGGCAAACAGTGACAGCACCGACAACACAAGTCTGCCCCGGCTTCTTCTTCCTCTCACAGCTGCGGACCTAGCATGCTAGGCTAGCTAGCCTGCCTGTCGGCACCAGCAGCCAGCTCGCCGCTATATTGTAGAAAGAGCCACGAACATCCGATTCGAGCACAAGACCTTCAAATCCCCTTCAGTCATATCAGTTTGAAGTTGAAACATACGTTTTTCGCCATTCTCAGTCCATAAGAGCTATATCCATAGAGACACCCAGCTTGAGCCCGGCTCAGGGTCCCTGTTCAGCCGCTGTCTGTATGCAGAAGGCACCTGGCAGCAATATTGCGGGCGGCTCGTAGAAAGAGCCACGAACATCCGATTCGAGCACAAGACCTTCAAAATCCCCTTCATCCATATCAGTTTGAAGTTGAAACATACTTTTTTCGCCATTGTCGGCTGTTATTAGATTTCTACATAGAGCCTGGTAGCATAGCCTAAAAGCAAGATGGCGGATGTTAAGTTTCGATTCTGGCAGTGAAGCCCTGCCCACTGATCTGTGATAGGTCTGTAGCTTCAGTGGTCGAAAACATGAGGAACTAGCAATGTAGTTTTACCCTGCTAACCACAACAGACGCCAGTGATGCAATATGACGATTTTTGCATCACTGGAGGCAGCTTCTCAGAAAAGAAATTACAGATATTTCTCATCTTAGGGGGAAATGAGGGCTGGATGCAAGACCATTCAATAAAAACACAAGTTTACTACTGATACAAAGCTTAATTCAAATGGGTGAAGTATCCCTTTAAATAATCCTAACCATGAATTATAAAAGTGAATAATGATGGAAAAGTACTCTGTGTTCCAGGTGTGTCGTGCTTTTAAGCTATTGTAGATTTGATTAAGTGCGTTTTACCTACAGAGCCAAGCAGCAGTTTATTGTGTTACGCTTTTGTTTTTAACATTTTTGCATTATCAGGTGGCTAAACATATAAAAACATGGTATCTTCCAGTGATTAATTAGATTTTGTTTTTCTATTTGGCATGTTAATGTGTCATTGTACTTTAGCCCATTCTGCTGTTTTTCTTTCCAGCATGGATGGAGGTGAATTATTCAGACATATCCAAGACAAAGGGAATGATGCATTCACAGAAAGAGGTAAATGTTTATTGCTTCACAACTAAAAGTTGAGTGATAATCCTAATGGATTTCAGTTGATGTTTTGACTCATGTAAGCTTACTGGAGGTCACAGTAAATGTTTAATGTGGTTGCACTACATCCCGCAGGATTCTGGGGGCAGCAGACATTATTTTCTTGCAGTGCAGCCAAATAAACATATGTTGATTTAGTAAAGTCAGACAATACTTGGTCTTTGTCCATCATGCCATGAAGAATGGCGTATTGGCTTTCATTCATGAGCTGTAACCCTGTGAGGAGAACTTAATTTAAAGCTCTAATAGTTCAATGGTGCAGTCAGAGGCACATAAAGAGGCAAAGGAAATGGTGAAAGTCTCTTAAATTTGATGATTTGTGTTTGTTCTTAGTGTATAAACTGAATATTTTTAAGGTTTTGGACAATACAAACAATCTGAAAACCTTTGGCTCAGGAAATTATGATTTGCATTTTTCCTATTTTATAATCTGTAATTTAAAAACGACTAACTAATTAATCAAGGAAATGAAAGAGATTGTTGGTTACAGTGATTATCACAAATTGCAACCATAATTATATTGACACCAGGTCCAGGGTTGTTTCCTTTGAGTCCTTTCTGTATGTGAAGACATTCTTATCCTGCAGAGATTACAGTGAACTAACAACAGAAACTGAAACACAATCAAAAGAGGCATCACTGCATTAAAGTCTAGAGCAGGGGTCATCAACTACATTTGTTCAAGGGCCAGCTTTTTTCTTGACAGACACTGCTGGGGCCGGGCCTGACAGCTGTCAAGCCCGACGTGAAGACATAGGTGTCAGAGAGGAAATGTTATTTCTCCCTTTAACCTAGTGCGAGTATTTCAGCCATGTGATTTTATTTGTATGTTATTGTTTAGTCACCCGGTATTATTTAAATTCTGGGGGCCAGATGGGAAGCGTTTGGGGGGCCGGATGTGGCCCACGGGCTGCCTGTTGACGATCACTGGTCTAGAGGATCTTTATCAAATTTAAAAATGTGCTGCTGAATACTTACTTGAATCTGCACCTTTCTGTTTTAATACCATCATGTTTTTCCATCAGAGGCCTCTGACATTATGAAAAGTATAGGAGAAGCCATTCTCTTCTTGCATTCCATCAACATTGCTCACAGAGACATCAAGGTAATGTATCAGCCAGCATGTGAGTCAAAACTTGCAGCAGTGGATTCTTTTTAATGCAAAGTGACACAACATCTGTCCTTTAGAATTATAAGCAGTAGTTTAAATTTGACATTGACACTAATGCCTTTTTTCATATAATTATTGTCCTGTGCATGCTACAAAGCTCATATTTGGTGTTAAGTAGCTTGAGGGTGAAACTATTTCTGTTCATATGAAAATCTAATTGTTTTCATATGTACCGAAAACAATGTCTGGCAACTGAAGTAGGGCGACCAGAAAAACCTCAATGGAACAATCAGTTAGTTCCATTAAACAACTGTGAACGTTTTCCCTTAAACATTTGTTTTTTAAGTGTCCAATGATGGACTTCATACACTGAACTCCATCATGCAGTTGGGTAAAATTACCAGATGAGATATTGGAGATTATCAAAAATTACATAATTGTCTTTAGGGAAGAACGATTAGGGAATAGCATGCAACAGAGGTCCGTTTTGCAGATTATACTGCAAAATGAAAGAAGTGTCATTATAATAGTTTTCTGAATCGACATTGTGCATGTTTTTTTCTCTTATCTCCTGTTGCTAACCACTTTCCAGTTAATCACCACATATGAAAATGTGCCAGTGTTACCTGAGATTTGTAGATAAACCTGAACAGAAGTGACAGCAGATAATAATGAAACAACAGACATTATTATGAAACACAGATTGTATTAAGGCTTGCATTTGCTTTATTTGTGATTCTAATTTATAGTTCTGTCTTTTCTTTGGTAAATGACCTGAGATTTGAACCGTCTGTTTGCTTTTCTTACAGCCAGAGAACCTGCTTTACACCTCCAAAAGACCAGGTGCCCTGCTCAAGCTGACTGATTTTGGGTTCGCCAAAGAAATCACCACGATAAACTCATTAGCAACACCATGTTTTACCCCATACTATGTCGGTAAGACCACACAACGTGTGTCCTTGTTTATCTACTGTATATCTCCAAATATGCAGCAGAATCAGAATCAGGAGGGGAATCGCAAATAATTGATCGTGGCCACTCATGGCACTTTGATCTGTGCATCATTTGTCACTGCTATTGCTGAGTTCCAGGTCACTGTGATCCCTAATCTCTTCTGGGCCATAACTCAAGAATTGAAACAATAATTGTGTCACAATTGCACAAAAATCTCTGATAGGATAAAATATTGAGAGAATGACAATTTATAACCAAAGGTCACTGTAACTCCAAATGTCCTGGAGGAAAGATAACACAGTATTTCAGAAGTGCCTTGAGAGATTGTCTGAATGATCAATGTTGGTTGTTTTGGAGTCAGAAGTCAAAGTGTTCTCCTGTCTAGCACATTTTACAACATGTGGTTTATATTAATCATTGTATCCACCAGACAAAAGAGTTAGTGATGAATTAGTGGAAAGTCTCCCCTCGCTGTACTCCTATCTGTTGTTTTTGCAAAGAGAGAGAGACAGAGAGAGAGAGATGGGCGAGAGGCATTTCAATCTCTGGTATAATGGCCCTCCTGTATATGATTGTGATGCATCCTCTTTTATATAATATTACACTGTTGTGTATGAAGGGTTGTGTTTTCCGTCATCATTTTAAATACAATAACATATCTTGTTCTGGCCACAGGTACATTGTTAATCTGTATAAGAAACACCCATGTGTTTTACTTTGCAATTTAGCTAGTTGGTGGATGCATAAAACCAATTAAAGAGAATATTACAACATCTTCAGCTCGATGAAGTGACCTCAGTGCCTTTTTGGTGTACACAGGTGTTAGCCATTTACTTTTGCTTTGATGAACGACACTTTGAATGATGTAAGTTCCTGGGAGATTAAACCTCCTGATGTCAATGATAGACATTTATAAGCAGGATAATTTGTGTCATACGAATTTAATTTCTGCAAGACAAACACCTGGGGATTTAGACAGTCAGTGTATTACTTCTTAATCACCAGAATTTTTATCATCACAATTTTCACAAGCTTCCAAAATCTTTCCCTGACCCAGACTTTTTCTTTGAGTTCTCTCCCTGAGGGGTTTTTAACAACAACACAAATCTGCACACTGTGCATCTCGTGTTCAAACGAGCTGCATTGATCTAAGTTATGAGGTTACATGCTGTGATGAAGTTTGAAAAGAAAGCTATAAATGCTACTTTGATGATCTGGATGTTTTTGGCAGTCATATAACACAAGTTATTTCTCTGTTTCTCTTGATACTGTGGCAGCTCCAGAAGTTCTTGGTGCAGAGAAGTATGACCGATCCTGTGACATGTGGTCTCTGGGTGTCATTATGTATATCCTGTAAGTCAAGTAGTGTAATGTATATGTATTTTTGAATTCTTGCTTGTGTAATTACACGATCCATCTTGTTATAGAGTATTTCCTTTTTTTCTAACACATAGACTTTGTGGATACCCTCCTTTTTTCTCACGTCATGGTCTCGCGATATCTCCTGGAATGAAAAGACGGATCCGTAACGGACACTATGAGTTCCCAAACCAAGAGTGGTCTGATGTGTCTGAGGAAGGTGAGGAGGTGTCTGAAATAGGAAAATAGGTGGTTTATCTGATTGAAATGTTTTCATGGAAATGCCTCTTCCCTTAACTTTTGTCATACTTCCCGGTCACAATCATCCATGTTTCCCCACGGGAAGACACACCTCACATTATTTTTCATATATGGATACTCTGTTCCGAAATGCTGCCCGTTTTTGCTCTGATTGTCTTTTTCTATTATATGTTGTTATTTGTGAACGACGCTCGAGCATGTAAGTGAGCGGCTTTTGAGGGAGCACAGAGGGGAGGGGGCGGGTGTAGATGGAGCACTGAGCGAATGCTTGTTCAAAATCATGCTAGTTTTTGAAAATTACCAACCCTGCCTTTAATTAAGCAACATTCAGTGCAAGCGGCAGACAAAATTGTACTTTGCTCGAGTTGCAATTGCCTGTGGCCTACACTGTTGTGTTCACAGGCTAATGTTAGCACACTTTGGTAAGTCATAGCTTCATATTGCACATAAATTGACATGGAATGACCGTGATCTAAAGACACTTACGTGACATTGAAATAAGGAGTGAGTAGGCTATGTTATTCTTCTTTTCTCTACCTTGACTAAAGGTCAAGTCCCGTCCATGTAAACATGATGTTTTCTCACTCATTGTTGACAGTAATGAGTCACAGAGACATTTACAGAGAACTTTATTTATGTGTCATGTGTTGCACATTCTTCCTTTAAATGATGATTTCCTGTTTCAGCCAAACAGTTGATCCGCCACTTATTGAAAACTGAACCCACCCAAAGAATGAGCATAACTGAGTTCAAAAGCCATCCCTGGATTAATGTAAGAAGCTTTCCTGTTGGATTTTATCTGATTAATAGTTTTATTTTTAAAAGGTATTTGTGAGATTTGGTGAATTCGGTAACACTTTACTTTACAGGTCTGCAAATTTCGTCGTAATTAGGTGATAATTAGACAAACTTTTTTATTATTTCTTTGAAATTACTCCCGAATTTCATGACAATTGGGTGAAAATTAGCATGTAACTTCTTTGAAATAATTAATTTCATGAAGAAAATCATAGAATATCTTCAATATGACTTTGTGAACAGCAGCTGATGTGATTCAGGATTCATTAATAAATATCTGAGTTAGAATGACAGCTGAGTTCATTTAGTTGTATAGGAGTTCCAGTGTTAATCTTTTTTTGGTTAATCATATAAAGCTGATCTCAGTCATTTATTACCAAAAGCTGTAATCATTATTGCTTACAATTAAATTCGGGCATTATTTCAAATAAGTTAAGAGCTAATTTTCACCCAATTGTCATGAAATTCGGGGGTAATTATTGTCTAATTGTTACCTAATTACGATGAAATTTGCGGACCTGTAAAGTAAAGTGTTACCGTGAATTCTAATCAATATCTTCACACCATTACAGCAGTCAGTCGAGATCCCTCAAACACCTCTTCACACAAGCCGTGTGCTGCATGAGGATCAAGATGTCTGGGAGCAGGTTAAGGTAAGTGTCAGGGATGTTTTTGTGAGTCATTTTGTTGCTACCTGAATTTTTTTTATCTGTTGAGGCATTGGTAGAATGTTGACTAGAGTTTTTTTGGACGATATAGTCACTTTTGAAATATTTCATGCTTTTTGTATACCTGTCTTTATTTCTCCAAATTGAAATCCATACAATTTGAATTCTAAAAATGACACAGATACTGTGCATACTGCTTTTGTCTGAACTATGATGGCAAATTGAACTGTTTTCTGTACATAGGAGGAAATGACAAATGCCTTGCAAACGATGAGAGTGGACTATGATCAAACGAAAATCAAAACTATTGAGGACTCAACAAATCCTCTACTCCTGAGGAGAAGAAAGAAGACTAAAAACGTAGCCACACAACCTCCAGGCTAGTCAAGTAAAGAGTCTTTAAGAGGTGATCAGTTGCACACACACCACACACACACTTACACACTTACACACACACCACACACACATACACACGCACACGCACACACACACCCTGGAAACACACTAGATAAAATGCAGAGCCTTATCAAGTTGCTCCACATTAAATCTTTTATAGTATGTTTTTAGCAGTTTCATTTTTTACAGTTAATCTTGGAGGTTTTTATTAAAATCATGACATGCTTTTGGTATTTTAAAATGTACTTGGAGGACTTGGAACGAGTTCTATGCCTGGAAAGTATTCTGTATGTGCACCAAAGCCAATTCCTAGATCTGCTGTAAGTCTAATATTTAAGGACAAGAAATATGTTATGAAATAGGTACCCTGTGAGTCATGCTAGTGAGCTTTGTCTGTTTCAACCTACAGATGGTTCTTGTTTTCTCTCTGTCTGCCATCTTTTTTTCTGATGTGTTTTTGAGTCTAAAATTATTGTAATACCTTCTCGGTATTGTAAAATAAATAGAGGCTGACTGCACAATTCACATTTGTGTAATGAACAACCCATGCCAGAAACCACAATATTTGTATTTCAGGCTAACGTGATGTCACAGGGGATTCTGCGTACCACAAAATAGTAGTTTCTTGACACATTGTGGTACTTCAGCGACTATTCTAACTTACCATGTTGAGCAATACTCATGCTTGTGATGCCTGTAAGACGGGTGATGATTGCATTTGACTGGAGAAACAGTGCTTCTTACTGTACTCTGCATGCTTTAGTGGCTTTGATTTTCTCTAAAGCAGTATAATGTAATTTGTGCTTTTTTTAGTACCGGTACCGTCGTGTTTCGAGTGGAAAGAAGGATTGCAGTAAACTTTTAGATCCAGGAAGTACTTAAAGACATGCTGTGGAAAATGTTGCACATTACTATTATGCTGTCTGCCTTATGTTCTGGATTAAACATCTTGATGTTCTCTCTAGTCTGTTTGGTCAGTTAGCTTTCCAACAATTAGCATAAAGTCATATTTCCTTCAGTTCAATTGTTTCCAACATATGACAAATATTTTTGGTGGCATGTTAACACAATGTACATTTGAAATAAATAAAGAAAGAGCCATGCCATGGAAAGTAACTTAGAAATGTTTTGAACATTCAGACCAAATCAGATGAAGATACTAAAAAAATGAAATAAAATAAAAATAACAACGTCTCTAGTTGTAGCTACACGAATAACTGGTACATGACTTCCATCCATCCATCCATCCATTATCTTGACCGCTTTTCCCGTTCGGGCTCGCGGGGGGCTGGAGCTGATCCCAGCTGTCATTGGGCGATAGGCAGGGGTACACCCTGGACTGTACACCAGTCAATCACAGGGATGACATATAGTATAGTGACAGACAACTAGCCACACTCACATTCACAACAGGCAATTTAGAGTCATCAATTGACCTAACGAGCATGTCTTTGGACTGTGGGAGGAAGCCAGAGTACCCGGAGAGAACCAACGCATGCACGGGTAGAGCATACTCCGCAGAGAGGCCCTGTCCGACGGGGATTCAAACCAGGAAGCTCCTCGCTTGTGAGGCTACAGTGCTAACCACTGCACCACCATGCAGCCCGCTACATAACTTATATAAGGTTATTTTTGATGGTCAACTTATTTTTTCACAAGACTACAATCAAATGTGGAGGGAGGGGTAGTAAAAGGTTTAACCAAAATGTATCAAGGTCACAAAGCTAACTGAAAACGCCTCGAACCAAAAGTCCTGAAGTAAGATGGTAACTCAAAGTATAGTTAAAAATATCAGCATGTCCATGGTAACATTATGAAATGTAGTGCCAGATGGATGCTTTGACCAGGGGATTGAGTATGTCTCACAAATCTCATGGCAATCCATTTAATAGTTTGTCAAAAATATATAGAACCATGAAGCTATTGCTAAAAGTGCTATTCCCTATCTAAAAGAAAGCTGTAGTGGAAATGACCAGCAGCATGTTTTAATGTAAGATTTATTCTTCTCCCTGCTCCTTTCCCTACATGGATTGGGATAAATAGTGAATCGTTTTTTTTTTCTTCTGTTGTGTGTTTTGACATGTGCGGAACAAATAAAAAAATGAACTGAAATGAAATGTTTCTTTTTAGTTGATCAATGGGCTTAATGACGTTAAGCAACTGTCCATTAGATTTGATACGCCCACACATTTTAACATCAACACTCTGTGGCCTCTCAATTTCAAAGAATCCCTAAGCCGTAAGTAAAACACCAATGTGTTTTACGTTAGGTTGTTTTTATTATCAGCCACCCCATTTGTAGTGTAGTCTAATCCAGTCATGACAAATAAATATGATTTTCGCTCAGCCTTTTTGGCAAGCAGATTGTTTTTGTTTTTTTAAACATGAGCCTTCTAATTACAAGATAATATGTTCAGCTTTTGAATCCTGTTTTGATTTGGACTTTTTGCAGCATTTTCGAAGAATCGTACAGAAAACAAGCAGTCCTGCCAGATTAAGAACATTTATGTCTGTCTGGAGATCTGAACCTGCTCTGGCTATAACTGAATACACATTAACAATTGATCCTTATGGTACAGGTATAATAGAATGATATCCTTTGCTATAAACAATATGTTAAAATTTCACATCACTTTGGGGAAAAGAGTACTAACTATTACATATTTGATCTAATTTGCAGCAGGAGTATTTTTTTGACCAAAGACTGTTGTGTTCTGACTGATAATCTGCCAGGTCTTTTGTGCAAATGAGTCCCATGTGTTTATCCTCAGGTCCCCTCTTCTCTCAGATTTGATGTAATTGTTTGCTGATTAGGATCTATTACCTTCTGAACAACTTCCATTTTCAAATCATCACATTGTCCTTAACTTCCTCAAGGGGCCAGGAAGCAGATTAGGAAAATAAAACACTCTCTAAAATCTGTCTACAATTTTCGGAGCCCATGAATGGAGAGGCCTCTCTGAAGGAGGGATGACTGTGCTTTTCGCCTGCAGGCACCAGCACAAACGTATGTTAACTTTCTCCATGGTTTGAAAACTGTAATTTACAAACATAGGTACCCTAGGCAGGCAGGAACAGAGAAAGACAGACAAAAAAATGCTTAAGGACGATGATAGGGGACAAATAACAGGGTTTGTCATACCTTGCACATGTTTAAACATAGAGTGTATAATAAAGACAAGAGCATGCTGCAACTTCAGAGTTACATTTTAAACTTTAACGAAGCTGCATTTTTTATTTGAGAAAAACACCACCAATTAAAGCGTCTAGTAAGGTTCGTTAAATATTCTATACCATGACCCCCCACCTTCTTCACTACCTCTACAGCACAATAATAAAGCTAGCTAGGCTTCAAGTGGCTGCGCTAATGATAAGGCATGAAACATAAGGTAAAACAAGGTTGTTAAAAAGCAGATGGCCGCACCGGTCCACAGATGGGATTGATATTAACATGGCTGGAGGTTATATGCTATACTTTAGGTTCTAGAAGCAAGAGGAAGATGTATGTGCTCTAATGAGACTGGGTGGCGGGGGCTGCAGCTACGTTTGCAGAAGGGGGTATTTACTTCATACCAACAAAATATTCCTGCAGTCTGAGAGAGACACAGGCGAGGTGAGCAAGGGAGAAGGCGTCTTCTGATCTACCAACTGGTAGGTATACTGTACCTACTGTACATTGTAAAAGTGCAGCAGAGAGAGTAAGCTCAGTCTTGGACCAATTTAAAGGTAGTCATAGCATTTCTAAATAAGAGTGTTTTTTTTAAATTTGTTAATCAGGTCATATCCTAAAAGGTTTCCATCAGTGATCATGCGGCCAGTGGTTCTCCTCCTTGTCATGGGACTTGTGGAGCTTGGTGTCAGCCAGCATCACAGTCAGTTCCAGTGGCTTTCACAGCTGAGAGGACGACGGCGGCCTGTCGGCTGGCAGGCAGAGGACATGGACTGCCCACTGGAGTGTGACTGCCCGTCTGCCTACCCCACAGCTATGTACTGTCACGGCCGCAACCTCCAGCATGTTCCCTATGTCCCTTCACATATTAAATACGCCTACCTGCAGCGTAACCAGATCACAAGCATCCAGGATGGAGTGTTTGACAATGCTACAAACTTGGTGTGGGTTGTATTGTTTCACAACCAGCTCAACTCAGACAAGATTGGCAAGAATGTCTTCAGCAAGCTCAAGAACCTGGATCAGCTCTACTTGGATCACAATGAGCTTACACGAGTGCCTCCAAACTTGCCCAAGTCAATCACAACACTGCGACTTGGTCACAACAAGATCTCAAAAATATACTCAAACTCGTTTGAGGGGATGGCTAATCTCACCACACTGCAGCTCCAAGCAAATGCCATAGAGGATGTTGGAGGTGTGTTCAAGGGACTGAAGTCTCTGACCATGTTGGATATACGGAAGAACAAGCTGAGGAAAATCCCTGAAAACCTTCCCGAGACGCTGCAGCAGCTCTACTTGGAGTTCAACAACATAGAGAGTGTGCCAGCAGGATTTCTCTCCATGTATCCCAAACTGCACTTTGTTCGGTTGGCTCATAACAAGCTGACAGATAAAGGTCTTCCCTACAATGTCTTTAACATCAGCACGCTGGTTGAGCTTGATCTGTCTTTTAATAAACTGGAGAAAATCCCTGTTGTCAGTAGGAACCTGGAGAACCTTTATTTACATGCCAATAAGATCAAAGGTATGAAAACTTTCTGTTACTGAAGTTTTTGATTCTAAAAATGTGAATGACTTCAAAGTCCCATGAGACTATAAAAGTAATGTTAACAATATGACAGATTTTTTTTAGGTGATTTTTAACACTCAAACATGATATTAAACATTTTTAAAAATATAATTTGAATGCGAATTGAAACCAGCCTTAAACAGAGCGTGTTAAAGTGTATTCATTATTAGAATAATCCTTTTTTTCCCTACGAAAATGCTGTTTTCTACATGCGCCGTGAAGCCACGAGTAACAACCCTGAGCTAATGCACTGGTTGCTCCAAATTACTCTTTTACTGACCATTCATCTCAATTTAAAAATGATACGCTGGAAAACTTTCTAACTTAATCTTGACTGTTATTGTATTAGTTGGCACAGCATGACACATTCTCTTGCATTAATGTGGATTTGAAATTGTACACAATGAATTCATTAATTTAGGTTGCACATTTAATTGGGAGGAGCAGAACTCTCATTTATCCCCTGTGTGTCAGACATGCTGGCGGTTCAGTCATATTATTTCTTTTCCCAAGTTGTCACTGCTGTATTTGGAATATCAACAACTTCCAGTTTTTAAAAAAGTTTACTTGCTCAGCTTTCCAAAACTCAAATTCTTAAAGTTGCATTTGTTACACTTTTGACCACGCCCATCAGTGATGTAACACCAGCCATCTCTGTCGGGGTCCAGACTGAGTGTGTAGCGAAGTACGATTTTAACCATGAGATGTCTGCTAGAACAGAGCATAATAGTCTTTTAAGGAGTTTTCTCTAATGAATTCTCTATGTGGAATCTCATACAGACTCAATACGAACTTTATAAGAACAATTAACATTACCTTCTTAAACAAGAAAAACTCGACTTAACTTTGATCAAAAACAGGGTGAATATTTTCAAATCATATGGCTTCTTGAGTAGCTGTACAATAAAAAAATGACTCAAATAACTGTAACTTTTTATTACAGGATTGTTTAATGTCCCAGTATGAGTTCACAGCGATCACTGACCTCCCACCATCATTTTTCTCCTCTTGTTGTGTTTTAGAGTTCTCGCTGAGCAGTTTTTGCAGCACCAATGACATGAGAAACTTCTCCAGGCTGAGAGTGCTGCGCTTGGATGCCAACAAGATCAGTGCCAAAGACATTCCTGCCGAGGCCGCCTACTGTTTGCGGCGTGTTGCTTTCATTGATGTGTAGCGCGTCCTGCTCTATTGCGTGTGTGATGCGTCTCACGTCATCCATGGTGCTTGACAGTCCACTCAATCAAAACATTTGTCTGTTAAGATAATGTGTTTATAAGATGCTATGAGTACCATTATTATTATTCCAATTGATTAAACAGCTCTAGTGTTAGTCAAGGGAAATACCACTGTTGTATAATCATGTATCCAGATGTTGTTTAGTCCTAGATCAAAGAGTGATTTGAAGAGGCCACATGACTTGTGCACAACTAATTAGATTATCAGTTCTAGCATTTTGGCAAATTTATACTCCGATCATAAATATTACTGATGTTGATGACGGAAAGGTATGCCTATATCATGTCAGCCACAATATTACCTGTAAAATCTGCGAATCATTGGCGTGAGATTCAGTTTGGATCTTTGTCTCCCCCGTGTGGCATAAGGTGATAAAACAGCAGCTAAAGCGGCAATAAGTCTCTCTTCAACATTTTCTCTGTAACGTACTTCCCATCATGAATACATGGTTTCATGTTTACTTATAGAAATACATTGAAAGCTCTGTGACCTTGTGTTTCTGTCTTTATCAGGTAATATGAGCCTCAAAGTGTTATCATGTTTTACCTTTATGACTGTATCTTATAACCGTTATCTAATGCTTATTTTTGTAATTTCTTTTTTAAAGGATTTGAAAAAGATTTCTTTGCTTGTAATTTCTGAGCCCAGGCGTATTGTATGTATATCCCAGACAATGTGTGCTTGATAAATAGTTGAAGTCGGTATGCTAATGTCACAATTATGAAATGAAAATGGTCCCAATTCAGTTTATATTCACACAGCCAGAAAGTTATAAATTACATTTAATTTTGGAAATTCATTTTTTCCCCATTATTACATCACAAACAAAAGTTCCCAGAGTTATTGTCCACTTGAACGTTGACCGAAATACAGTAATTGCAACAATAACAACTTTTGTTTTCTCTAATTTGAAGGGAAAAGAGGCGGAGAGGCGGGCAGGGTGAAAAGGGGCGGCAGCTCCTCGACAGTTCTAACTGGTCTTAGGCAGTTCCAACATATTTATTGTTGAAGACAACTCGCCTTTTCATCTTCCACAGCTGCCTTTAATCCTCTGCAGAAAGGCACTAAATTGAATTACAGGAATATTTTCCTTGTTTAGTAATGGAGCGATGTTTTGGGATAGAGAATGGATTACTGCCAATGCCACAGTAGTTTGCACACTGATAAGCAGTAGCCTGTGAAATTAATGATGTTACAGATCATGTTAAATTGCAGGCTGCAATTCTGCAGAGGCTGTGAGGTTGGGCCTTTTTTTCCCCCCCTCCTCTGCTTCCTACACAGACTTTGAAAAAAAAAAAAAATAGCCGCCAGCACATATGAACATGATCACATGTGGGAATGTTTTGAGAGGATTTACTGACGCACTCCTCAGCAAGGCATATAACAAAGTGTGGGGAACTGTTCTCAAACTCAGACATTATACAATTTTTTTAAATTATAAAACATAAGGCTGGACCGTCACTGAGTGAACATGAGTGAAAGTCATCACAGTCCCTCACTGCCCCCCATCCCCCCCTTCTCTCAGTATTATCCTTTTTGCCAAAACCACCCAGCTCTTCCCACCATGTGATTTTGTGTGTTTTTTAAGAGAAGAAACTGGATGCGGCCAAGAAAAATTTCCTTAACAAGTGTCAAATCTTATCCTATCTTATCAGATCCTGTCACACCCTGCCCAGTGGGGACATTTCTTGTAAAGCTGCAGCAGCAACTGCTGTGAGTCTATCCGGATTATTATCTTGCTCAGCCAACAACAGCAGCTCAGTGTGGGTGACCGACAACAGATATACTCCATGGTGCAAGTTGAACTATTCATACTGTTTAGCAATAAAAAAAAGTTTGGTCACTGCTAAATTAAAAATGATAAAAGAACATTGATATGCATTGTTCACTGATTATTATGGGAACAGAAACGTGAGATAAAAGCAAAAGAGGATAAAAGCCTTTCTGGCTTCTCATTAAATTGAGAATTAAAGTCAAATTCAGCTTGAATCCTTTAATGAGGCCATTACCTGTTCTTCAGATGTGGTTTTATGATTCACTACTTGCCAGACAGCATTTTGTTTTGTATTCAGTATAAAGAGATTTTTTATTGTCAGTACAGTGATTGAATAAAGTCAAACTAATAAATAATTGTAGTATTTTGCAAACATCATTATGAACATTTGGTTAAGTGGTAGCAATGGAGACACATTATCAAACATACATAACTAGTGTAAAAATAAAACTTTTTTAGTGGACTTGAGAAGAAATCTGTAATACATAACGCATAAACATTATATACATAGCATGGTTTTCAAAATAAGGTCCATAAGCTCTCAGTCAAAGCCAAGCTTCTGATTAAATAGTTGAGCATGATAAGTTGCACACACGGTACTGATATGGAAACTTGATCATGATAGGTAAAATGTACAGCTTCACATGTGCTCCGCCTGCTGCTGCAGTGATGTGTTCTTGACGACCTGTGGAGACAGAGAATAACACATAAAATGTAAAGATGTATGTGCTCTGCTGTCATACTTTACATTGAGGCAGACGCAGGTGTTTCTTTAATAGGTTCCAGCTCTTGCTGTTTAACAGTCTGTAACACTTTACTGTATGGGGAGAACGATACTCACATTATTGTGGCTCCATCTCTATGTCCTGGAGGTCTCTGCTTTACTCCAGATGACAATAGTATGCATTAGTTCACTCAACATATAGCAGCTGATTGTTTTTTCATTGTATGCGTCGGTGTGTTCTTACCTTGAGTTTGTGTGTGATATTGATCTATGTGGGTTGAGAGTTTTCTGTTTTGAAAAGAAAAGAGCTTATGAAATAAAACCCACAGGCCACATATGGTGAGAACAACAGGGTTGTTGGCAAAGTAACGCACACACACAAACACACCTTAGTGTTGAAGTGTATTTACCATTTGCACCAAAAAAAAAGGTCACTCATTTGAATAATATTTTAAAACGTGTCAATACTGGAATCCAAACCTGAATTTCAAAGCTTCAGTATTTCTGTACGTAGTAAACAAACAAAAAAACTCTTTCAAATGAACAGAAGCACATTTTTTCTAAGTTAAAATCTACACTTTGGTTATCACTTTGGAGTTCTTAACAATGTGATGTTTACATTATTTGGTGTTTCCCTGTAGACAAAGCAAAACTAACTCCTTGTTCTCAACTAGTGGGTGGCAACCGAGGTGGGTCACAGGTCATTTAAAAAAGGAACACGGCCAAAATTAACCTCTGCAAGGAGAACAGTGCAGCAGTGATGGGAACTGAAGGTCTTCTGAAAGAGACCGTTTGTTTGGCTCAGATTTAAACCTTCATGCAGTTAAAGGCTTGGCTCCAGTGCAGTTTTATTAAATCAATGCGGTCATATCACCCAAAAAAGGTGCAGGTGTACAGAGCTTGCATGTGTTCGGGACAGCTTACAATTTATTGCTGAGTTATAGCTGTGAACTCGCTCGCAGGCCTCCGGTTGTAGCAACAGATACATTACATCAAAGCATAGAAAGGTATGACCAATTGTTTCTTCATGGCACATACATTCCAAGTTAGCCACGACTTGTTGGAGAGGAACATGACACAGACCCCCTGCAGACTATAATTTCACAGCTCATTCATATCACAGCAATAAAGACTTTTGTAAATGACTAAGCATTTTTTCAATATTGGCTTATTTAAAATTGAGCAACAAATAATTATCATTGCTTATTCAATTTTTAGGGTTTTAAAAGTACAGCCACTGAACAAAATTGCAAATTCTGTAGGATTAATGGGGTTTTATATCCACCGGAATTCAGTTGCCCCAAGTAGTAGTAACATTTCTCATATTGTTCACTTCCCAAAATATTATTAAGAGTCTTTTCATCCTCTGTTAGCCGCACAAGCTCACTGAGAACACAGATGATTTTAATTAAAGTCAGAAAGGGGTTTGGTGATTCAGCCTGGAAGGGGTGTAGTTGGCAGGGCAACATTTGCTCAAACACTGTGGCAAAAAGCAGGCGAGACAGGAAATAAAGTGATACAGGCAAAAGCTACAGAAAATAGCTTTGCTAAGGGCTACAGCAACAGTAGCATTCCACAGGTAGAGGTAGATGCACTTTATGTAAAAGCCCTCCATTGTTTGATTGTGCACTCACTGCCAACTGCAGCAAGTAAGTGTTTTAGGTAGAAAGTAAGCTACTTGCGTCACGTTTTATTTGTCTAGAGGGCTAAGGTTAGCTAAGCTAACAGGAAGCTGCCTTCTGGCTAATAAGAGCTGTGTAGATCTGTATCATAAGGTACCAAGTCCTCAAATTGTTTTTGCTCACATAGCTGAAGAACTATGAAAATTGTGTGCGTTTTGTGGAGACTTTGATTTTGAGAGTGATTGATTGTGGTTGTTGTCTATTTTAATTTTTAATTGTTTTGCATTTGTTTTGTTTAATAGTGTAAGGAATTATTTGTACTTGCATAGACATTAAGAATGAACATTTCAGCAGTAACTGGGTGTCGATTTGTTTTTCTGTAGCTATATTATAGATAATTTGTTGTTTTGTAAAAGTTCTTAACACCTGCTGTGAACAATCCAGCCCATCAAGTCTCGTTATTTGGCATTTAAAAGCTCAAATTAAATCAGATTGCATTCTGAACAGCACAGGTTCAATTAATGACAGGAAGAAAATAAAAGCTCTCCCTTTTTTTTTTTTTTGGTTTACCAGCTGCAGAGTACGGTGCGATTGTCAGCAGATTCTAGTAAGTGTTGCTGTGATTCTGCCAGCATGTGTGAAGTCTGAAAGTTTTGTTTGAGAAAACAGCTTCTGACTAACAACAGGCCTGACACCTCTACACAACTGCTCGTAATAGATCCATTTGTCTACCACTTGTGTGGAGCTCTGATGTGATTATATGAGGCACTGACGTAAGCTTCCCTCTCTTGTTGTGTGCAAACTTAAATCCGTCCGCTGCCTCTTTTCCAAATCATCATGCCATTCAGCATGCTTGTTAAAGAACCAAACACATTGTGGCAAAGTGTTTTGAAATGTCGCCTAAGCAGTTCTTAAAGGAGGTTATGTCCATCACCACACGTATAACATGCACTACTGTAGCAATACTTGGACAATTAATTGGAACCAGCTTTAAAGTTTTTTTGCTGTGGTCGTACAAAGATTTAATCTGTAGAGTAGAAATTAAAAAGGAGCTTATTGAATTTGACAAAGTAAACTAAACACAAACTTCAAACCGCTTAATTTACCACCATCCTAGACTTTTAGACAAAAAAAATAGGAAAACCATTTCCAGATTTTCTGGGCTCATTAGCCCGTCCTAAACTGAGTCTTATGCAAATGTTTCAAATCCCCCCAGATCAAATGTTCAATTTAGTTTCCCCGCCTGTATAAAGACCTAAATCAACTACACCAATGCCAAGATACATTTTTTAGCAAGCCTATTAACATATTTTTGCTTTCAACAAAATGTTTCCTATTAACCAGGAAAAACTGAAGCCAGAGTTGTTTCAAGGTTTTACTTTATTTACCTTTCAAGCTTTTAGTACAACTTTTGTTTCTTTAACCTTTAATGACGTTGTTTAAAGCTGAAATTATGTTACAGTTATGACCTAGAGGTAATGATCAGAGATGCATGTGGATTGTGAATCCTGGCCAAGTGGAAACCACTTTTCTGCATCTGAAATAATAGCTGATGGCTATGCAGTTAAATGCAATCAGACTTTAGTGCATTTGCTGTTGCAAAACAGCACTTTTGCTCTCACAGCCTCCACCTTGTTTTGTAATACTCTGTATTTACCAGCTGGGAGGGCTGGTCTTTCTGCAAGAGGGAGTTCCCCAGAGAACACAGCCAAACAGCCAAGGCCTCCTTTATTGCAATACGATAGGAATGCATGGCTAGACTTTATAAGGGCATACGTGAGTAAGGAACTAACTAAACAGAAGCATTGATACCTTTTGTGTGATGAGACAGTAGAGTGTGAGGATGAACAGCAGTCCTCCACAGATGGAGGCAATGATGAAGCCAAGCTTGTACAGGTCTCTGTCTGATCTCCTGTGTGAGGCCTTCTCTGAGTTGATACCATAACTTTCTGTAGAAAAGGACATGTTATATGTCATCTCAGTGGCCTCAGACATGTGTGTAATTCATCAGAGTACTTTCCAGAAGATAAAATTCCCACCAGTAAAATGTTCTGTTGATGACTCAGTAAACATCTCTGTCGTCGAGCCAAAGGTTTCTGTGTATTCTTGCTGGCAGTGCCAATCGACTGGTGCATCACTGGTCGTCACTAGTTCCCAGTAGGCAGACAGCACCTCTGACGCCCTCTGCAGCGCCTCGGACGGAGTTCCTCTATACAGCATCTCAAAATGTTCTGGCTTATCCTGCGGCAAATTCCCAGAAAATACCTTACATGTTTTGCAGATGTATCTGTTCATCCTTGGCAGTTTCTCTCATCACATATTTCTTCGCTGTGTTTCATATTATAGACATTTTAATCCTTCAGTCCTAAGAAAACAATCTACAGGATCTCTGCTCAGAAGCCCAGACTCACCTCAACCTCCTCATTAATCTGAGGGACACATTTCTGAGAGTAAATGTTGAGGATGAGGGCCCTCAGGGACTGAACGTAGCCGTCATTGACTGATCCTCGATTATATTTGAAGTGGGTGGTTAGGAGCTCCAGGATCCACGGTAAAGCAGCTTTAACAAAGCAACATTTGCTCTGCGGGAAATCAATCAGAGTGCTAGGTCATTAACTAAACATGTGATACAGTTAATGGAAACTTTTCATCAAAGGCCTCAGGAGGAAACAGCCCCATAAAACAAATGTTACCTTACCAAACTCCTCCGCTCTGTGAATGTGTAGGTGATGGTGCACCCGCTTCTTAACTGGTTATCCATCTGCAGAGGCAACAAAAGGTAGACTTCATCCCATGATCGAGGCATCTTTATGTAATCCAACAGCCCTGTTTGTCTTGATGATTCAACACCTACCAGATGCCTGACTGTCAGCAGGTGCTCCCTAGTGATGGAGTGTCTGCATGGACCAGGGACCTCAGCCATAGTCAGAGGGAAGCTCAGGAACATAAGCACACACAGACACTTTACCTGCAACTGACACAACCATGCATTATCTTTACATCCCTCAGCTCCAATACACAAACACAAGTGCACACACACAACGACCTTTACTCAGCAGGACAGCTCAAGAAGATAAATATGCTAAAAAAGCAAAGCCGTCAAACTAAACCACAGCATCATTAATGGCAGATATGGCATCTCAAACCTTAACCATTCCAAGATGAATGCATTCCAAAAAGCAGTCACACTCTTATTCACTTTTCCCTCCAAAATCGTTATCATGAGAGTTCGCTTATAAATCATTTTACTAGAATAACAAAGTTCAAAGCAAACTTCAATGGAATTTCCTCTTCATTGTGCCAAAACCACTTTCACAGTAAATGCATTTGAGCATTCCTGCTGTTCCGAACATAATGTCCTTTACAATGTTTACATAAAGTGTGAGTTAACATGAGTAGCTGCTCAATTACAAGAAAAACGCCACCTTTTCTTCACCTCTGCACATTAGGTTTGTTATTTATGACAGCTCTGGGTCTCGTCTCAAGTATCAAGTTTTTGCCGCGACTCCTCCAGTAGCTGATGATTAACTTTGCTTGACCTCAAAGGAACTTAGGTTGGTGCTAGATTAGTTCCAGTTCTGGTCATATAGTGCCTTCTACCATATAAAGCATGGCTTGGGAGAGCATCATGCACTGACTGGAATGATTTCTGCTACCAAGCACCTTTTGGCAACTGTTACAGTGAAATGGGCTCCAGATGGACTTCTACTGAGGATTAAAAGATGAGGGGACAAGCATATGTTTTTCACACTGCGGGCAAAATGTCTGCCCTGAGAGGTATTCATGATAATCATCCATTTGACTCATTTGACCCCTGCTATTGCAACATCCAAGACAGATGCCAGAGAAAGACTAAACTGGAACTGAACACAGATTTATCCGTTTCCTGCTTGACTTCTGAGATATGTTAAGACACAAAAGACAATTCTTCAAAAACCACAAGAGACAGCATGTATCCCTTTCATAAATTGTTGTCTGTTCCTCATATTACACCAGGCTGTAAAGTTTAACTCTTTATGTTTCCTGCATTGATCACTTCTTGTGATTTCCCATGAATCTTGGCTGAACAAAATGTGCATGCAAATGTAATGCTGCGACCTGAAGGGGGGGAAACAAATCTTGTGACATAATGGATTTAACAATAAAATCAGATAAAAAGTAGCAATCTGGGGAACGTCTTATTTGAAACAGCAAAGATGGAACCAATAGTGATTCTCAAAGTAAAACAAGATGCCCAGTGTGAGCCGAGAGATTATCATGCCAGCCTCTGACTGCTTATGGGAACCCACTAGATGATTGATGATGAAACATAATGAAATTAATGTAATCTAATAAAACTATAAATGTGACTGGTATGTGGCAAATGCAGGAGCACATGATGCAAATGTCACCTGTCACATGATTGTTTTTCGCCATGCTGTCTATGATATCTGTATGTAGGTCAGCAATCTCCACAATCAAGCAAGAAAGCTTCATCAACCAACACAAGCATCCTCTGGTCTTTTCCTGCACGCAGTCCTGAGAGGTTTTTTTTGATGCACTTTTTTTGCAGCAATTGTAGAAAAGTTCTCACCTACCTTAGCTTTGCTCTGAATCAGGGTTGACACAAGGATGGTCATCTGGTACGTGTTTGACAATGGAAAACACCAGACTCCTCTGTCACATACATTGAAGCAAAGAAATCCTGGTCATATAGTCAGTTCCACTCCAAGGAAAGGAATTTGCCGTTCAGGGAAAATGCCACTTCGTCATGTGGCGCTGTTCTTCAATGCATTGCCTGACGTGCTCCTCCTGCACAGAGTGAGTTCAAAAGCAGACTAACTGTTTCAGCTGACAGACAGCCCTTTTTAAAGACCTCCCACCTCTCATCTGTATGACAGCTCTCGGCGTCCTGTGTCGCAGCAGATGTGTTATGACAAACAGTTTTCTTATGTTGTAGACTGACTTGAAAATGTGTTCTTTTCTTGGTCCAACATGTGGGCTAAGAGTCTTTTTAGGGAATAACTTTGACCAAAAAAAGCTTGTGGGAGCTTAAAGTTGGTTCCGAATCTCCAATAACATCTGTTCTTGTTCTTGAAACTCTATATCTCTGGAAAAAAACTTGCATTTAAACATCCGTCCATGCATGAACTCTCAGAATAACAATGTTGATCAGGAGCAATGCACCCTTGTTTTCCTCAGGAGAATAAATCCTGCGATCAAGTGGACCCACTGTGCAAGAAAAATAAGATGCAGTCATCACTCAGAGAGAAGATCTGCACATCCCTGTGGGGGTCCCCAGAGGTAGTCCAACACAGCAGATGTTTCATGCTGCTCAAGGAATCCAAATCTTTCTCTTTTCTTATTTCAACGTCATGTTGCACCAATGGAAAGTCAGATTTTTTTTTTGGGACAGTGGGTGTGTCGCCTGCTACTATTTGTAAGACCTGACCTAACCCTGGAGAGAGACACACACAAGCGGGGGCGACTTTTGATGGGGAATTCTTCTCATAACAGTTCAATGGACACCAACGGAGGAAAATAACACATTTGGCCTGGAATCTATTAACACAGGAAGTGAATTCTCACACTTTGCGTATGAACACATTCCTACACCTTACATCGTAAACTGATGTATGAGAGTCATTTATTGCTGCTGCAAAATGTGCTGCTTTTATTGTTAAGCCGTGGTGGGATGTAACTATTTACATTTACTCAAGTACTGTAATTAGTTTGGTTTGGTGCCATGCTTTTGACTCAACTGCTTTTGACTCAACTGCTTTAAATTGACAGCTGTAGTTACTTTGCAGGGCAACTTTTTTACATACAAAATCTGATCATGGCAAATCTGATCAACAAACAAATAATACATTTTGGAAATACGCAACAGGATGAAAATTAGTGAAAATTAGCTCCCCCTACGACAGAAAGACATACAAATACTGTTTCAATGCTAGAACACCAATTATATTAATCCGATAGCCTCATCCAATATGAATAATAACTTTGTAAGGGGTTATTGGTAATTAAGAGTTTTTGGCTTCTGAATGCAGGATTTGTAGCTCAGTGTTCTGACTCTGTGGTATCATAACTTCAGTCAGGCTTGTAACTTTTGCTAACCAGATTCCACAGTTTTGTGTCACACTGGTAGATACATGAGTAACATGACTGCTAAGACATAGTGTAACAGTACAGCCTTGTCAAAGGAGCCATTATATAACTTCATAATTTATGTTTACATTAGGTCAAATGTCAGGCACATTAACCCTGATGAAATTACCCCTTGAATGCTTCTCATTAGAATCTATGGATGCAAAACCACTGAGTGTACTGAAGGGGTCAGAATAAAATGGAAAGTCTGGTGATATTCGTTAGTTTACCATTTGTTAACCAATTTCACGAAAAGAACAACAACTGCATCATAAGATCTTACTACAGAGTATTATCTGTGTTACCAACGCTATAGTTTTTCCCCTCTTGAAATACTGCCATTAAACATACAGTATGTAAAATTAAATAAATTAAATTAAGCATGTGCATTGGTGCATTACTTTACATTAATGAAGGTTTTACTCAATTCTTTAAATCCTTTTGTTTTTATGCATCAAAGAATTTACTTTAAAAGTAGTGTCTACAGGATCACACTGGCACACCATTTGTGATGTTGTTGTTTTTTTAAACAAGGAATCATTGGTTTACCAGATCTGAAGAGTGAAATAACTGTTGCGTGAAAGTAGGCCACTTGAATAAATAGTAAGCATGGCGAGTCCTACAGTATGTTGGAACCACTTCCAGCATCCAGAAAAAGTGCCTGAGAGTCCAGATAAATAGAAAGCTTCAAAGCAGGAATTGCAGTCCATAAAAGACAGGGATCAAAGGAGAGGACCAACAAGGATAATAGGCTATTAGCTTTCCCTCCTTAGGCATTGAAGAAATAAGTCTGAGAACTCATAGATCAAGTCTTTAACTGTGTGTAATTGCTCTTATTGCCAGAAGGGGGAGACAATTGTTCAACACTGCAGGTTATTGAAAAAAATCGAGCTTCCTGAAGTTCCTGTTTATATCACATTTCTGTCTTCAGTTTAACTAATGGGCTTGGGGTTAAGTACTGCAGACACTGCCAGAAAGTGATAAGAGACAAAAACATTTTTGGTTTTGGTCTTTCATTGGATTCACTGATAGTAAGAAAATATGGAATGACATGAGCCAAAAAATGTGTTCTGTGAGGTGTTTAGATACATGTGTGATCAGATTTAAATTCCGGGCTTGGTCAAGACAGCAAAGGGAGTCATGGAAATAGAGATGCCTAACTCTTTAATGTGCCTTGTTTTTCACTAGGTCTGTCAACTGCTTGTGTGACTTCAACTGAGCCTGAAAATCAAACAAAATCATGGGAGCAGAATATTGCAGTTTATATTAAATATTTACCCTCAATCTGCTTCACATGATCAGTTTTAGTATTTTAACCACATCTGTTTGGATGTGTTTGTAGTCTGTGCCATAGCAGACAATATCTGAAAGGAAATCACAAGAAAAAAGGTAGATGGATGTCTAAAATGTAACTCGGTTGGTAAATAGGTTTCAATGTTAGTTGGCTTTAAGCGGTGAGTGGTTGGTTTTGATATATTTATTCAACATAACCCAACATACATTTGACCTGATATTACTGAGAATTGTCTCCTGAAGGTGTCATGAGAGGGTATTCAGCTGGTGGACAGATGCCCTGTCACACCATTTTCTTTAAACTTATGTTAATAATCTTATCTTGCCAAAGTTAGTTGAGAAGTTTGATACCACTTCCATCTCTGGCTGAACATCATAGCCCGCATGCAGGAGGAGTCTGTTAGCATGATGTTGCATAAACAAACACTTATCTCTGCCAGAAGTCAACAAAGTTCTTATAAAACCCACAAATGTTAGTTCTTTACACATTTTGTACATGTTTAAAAAAAGAGATATCATGTAAATAATTTGTTTTTGTAGCTGTTTGGTAGCCTGATTTTGTTAGCAGACAGCTCAGGCTAGCTAACCTGCTGTGGGGGCCTTTCCCCCTGGTTAATATGTTCACCCTGCTCTTTCAGGAATGAACAAAAATCTCATTATAAGCATTTACAAAGACTAAACATGTAGTACATGAAAATTAAAGAGTTTTAGAGGTATTTGATAGTTTAATTTACATGCTTCAGGTACAGTAGGGCGAGCTAACATGATGTCATGGGACATCTTTTCCCAGTTCCCTATGTTTACTAAGATTGTTAGAGGGGGGTAAGAGATATCATTACAGATTATATTATAATAGCATAAACTAGATTGCCATTTCAAATACAGTTTGGTAAAATAGGTTTAAACAGTGTGCCCTCAATTTTAAAGCAAAGATTTTAAGGAGTCTATAACGTCTGTAGCTTAAAGCTGCGGATGAGTTTTCAACATACTCAACCAGGGAAACATAGATCAAACATGCCATAATTGTTCATATTAATAGGATATTGAGATAGTTAAAATAAGACCTTTTGCAGCTAGGAACCCTGGGAATTATTGCTCCAGCTTCAGCTTCATATCTGACAGACAGATATGAGAGTGATACTTCTCTTCTCAAACTCATGGCAGGAAAGTGAATGAGTAGGCCAATGCCACCATTTTGTCTTTTGTTTATTGTAAAATTTGAACTAAAGGACAACATTGATTAAAGAAAGCTCATTTGGAGATGTGGCAATATGATTAATTATAGTACTAATAATTATAGTCTAGTGATTACTATACGTAACAATTAAAACATGCAGTCAATAGATTACAGCTTTGCTAAGCAATATTAGGTGTTGTAGAGTAAATGGCTTTAAAAAATAATTCAATGTAAAGACAGCTATACAGTTTATTTTAAAAATATTTGCCAGGAACAATATAGATAATATCTCATGAACGTCTCCATCTGTTTTTTTTGGAATGTCTCTGGGCCGTTGTTTGGGCTTGTTTCCAGGCTGCATATTTTTGTTGAATCAAAGCCTAGCATATTGAGAAAGACATTTTTGCAAAGGTTTGAATATACTGATTTAATTCATGTGCTGCGATATCCACCCCAACCTCACTGCCTATGGCCAACAGATAAAATCCAATCCCAAACAATTCATGGATGTGAGAGCAAGGAAGCATGGCAAGTTTAGTGTGTCGCATGTTAGGACTTTCCCCGACCAATTCAGAGAAAACGAGACAAAAAGATCTGACAGCAGCACATGATGAATATGGGTGCTTTTGTTGTTTTGTTATCTCTATGTATCTTCTGTCTGCTAAATAAGCAGAAAAAATTATCTTTGTACAGTAGAGTCAGTCTTAAATTGACCCTAATGAGACATGTTTTCTCCTTAAGAGAATTTAAGTTAAGCACTACTAATTCTGCAACCCAAAACAGGATTTAAACTCTAAATCATGATTTCCTGGCTACAAAATAAAACAATTACGGCTTTATCATCATTTGTCTTGCAACGGAAAAGGCCAGTTCCTCAATGTCACGAGCTGCAGTCTGGAAAAAGGAAGATTCGATTAAGGAAATAAAACCTCCTACTGTCATTCTTGCTAAATATAAAGCCCCACTGTACAGAGCAGCGAAGTTCATGTCAGACTATGCAGCTGCAGCACACGTGACTGCCATACATGAGATGTGTGGCCGATTAATTTACCTTCTAACCTGAACCTACAAATGTTTATACACAGTGATAAACAATGACAAAATATTTTCATTATTCCTTTCTTGTGGCTAATTACAGCTGCTCAGACAATCTGTTTTCACTTTTTAGCCTTAACTTTCACATGGTTAGAGGGTGCATTCGAAGGACTTGAAGACAAACAATACAGTCAATAATGAAGTTAGACTCAAATGTAAACCCCTGCAGTAAAACAACTTTATTCTCATTAGATCCATACAATGAAGGTAGGGGTTGTCATTGTTACTATAGGATATAAACAGCGGTCACACAAAGAAACACAGCATTTGCTTGTAAATGCTTATAAATAAAAAAAATGTTTAGAAGGTATTCAGTGCAACTGTTCCAAATATAATAGAACAGAAAAGTAGAATAGGCAAAAAAATGGAGAATGATATTCCTCAATGTGTACTTATACCGTATATCTTTTTTTCTTTTCTTTTTTAAAGATGTACTTTGATCATGGGTCATCATTAAAAGCAACTGAAGTGAGTACTGGACATAGCAGCAAAGTAAGAGAAATAAAGAAAACAAAGCAACACAGCTGATGTTTAAGTTACTGTCAGACTGCTGTGGCAAACCCTATTCGATTGTTGCGACGGTCAAACTCTGTGTAGTAGCGGGCGATGAAATTGGCTCCCAAAATCCAGATGGGACCCGTAGGGGGCGGTACGTCCAAACCCCTGAAGGTGACGGTGCAGACGTCGCCCTCGATCTGTGTTTGCTGGAGACAAAAAGTAAAGTGATTCTTAGCGTGACTAGCCACTATAAAAGGAACATACTGAATTAAGAGATTTGGAAATACATTATTTAACATTGCAGTACAACAGTTTGAATATTTTGTACTAGGTTTTTGAATCTTATTTCCACACGCTTATATTTTGTTCTCCTTGTTGTTATCAGATCATTTTCAGGAGTTCAGGGGAATTTCCCCTGCTGCGTGACCAGTAAGTTATTCTTATCAGCACAAAATGAGCCCAAGTAAACCCAGCATATGCTTTCATTTCTTCATGTGCAGGTTAAGTCAGCCACCTAAGTGAAAAAATCTGAGTTTGAGCATGTGCAGGGTCTTTAAAATGTAACAAGGGATCATATTTTTTAATAAGTCAACCACATGGTCGGCTTGTAAAATCAAAGTAACTAGTTGCTGCAGCTTTAAGATAGTTGCAGCGGAGTATAGATTAGTTTTACAACATACAGTGCTTTATGTCAAATTCCACCCCAGTGTATTTATGTTAAAATGATTCAGCGTTGATCATCCTGCTTACCCATAAGATATAATCCTCCTGAGTGAGTAAGTACTCCTGACCACCCAGGTGGAACGTGATAGTGGGCAGCGTCTTCACAGTTTCACAGTTAACTTTGTACTAATGGAAGAAACACATGTAATGAGTAATCACCATGATATTTGTTCTTGTTTTAAATCAAATGTTTATGGGGGAAACCATGTTGCGTGTGTAAAATCTTACTCCACTCTCATCCAGCTGTGCTCCGATGGTTTTCATAAGCACAGACACAGAGGAGGCAGGGCCTGTGATGTAGGAGGAGCCTGTGTCGATCACAGCTGTGCAGCCCTCAACACAAAACATCATCTCCACCCCAACAGAAACACTGAAAGATTGAGAGAAGAGGTTGAAAATGAAACAGATGTTTCTTGTATGCGTGTACACACATACTGAATAAGTAATGAAGAAAAGCTCGTACCCTTTCATGGTTACTTCCCACTTGCCCATCTCTCTGGTGTCCATGTAATTAAAGCTTCCAGTGTAATAGTTTGGATCAGTGCCCCCGAGAACCAACTCTCCACCGGGGGAGTGTTTAGGGTCCCTAAAAAAACATGTCAAATTCACCCATTAAGCCTTACTTTGAGATGCACGTTTTAATTTTAAGTGCTGAAGCTGTGATTTGGGGATTTTTTTGTTAATGATTACTGCTTCTGCTAAGGTTTAATCATATGACCTGTATCACTCCTATGGGACCTCCCATTGGAAGGAAAACAACATTATGTCATTTGCACAGTTTTCTTTCTATGATAAATGAAAAAGAAATATGCAGAGACATATGAGAAAACAGAAACTGCATTTTTCTCAATCTTGTGTTCTTCGTGTTTTTCTTTCTTTATCAATAACATGTGTTTCTTTAACCATTAGATTAAAAAAAAATTCCAAACAAGAACAGATAAAGTTTTCCACATTTTTTAATTTCCTTTACTCTGTAATTTCTCCAGCTATCTGAAATTGTTTTTATTTTGCACCCCTGAAGAGTTTTTATTATAAAAATTGAGAAAAGATGCTTAAAATGGGTTAAATGACTTCAACCCACCTGCTGTAGTAGACAGAGAACACCTGTTCCTTGAGGACATGCTGAGACATGATGCGGTCAAACACCGGTGTGATGCCGTCAATGGCCACATTAGGGTAACCCATCCCCAGGACTCCATCAAACTTTGCAAAGATGAAAGGCATGGCAGAAAGAGAAGTGGCTTCAGCAAACACCTGCACCACAGGAATACCTCCGACCTGCAGGGGGTGGGGGAAACAAGATGAGTGTCAAAATGAGGCAAAATGAGAGCATTGGTGTACACAGATACAACTGATACTTTACTTTTCTTTGTCTTTTTTACAGAGCAGACTTTGAACTCACCACGACCACATCCTCGCTCAGAAATCCCCGGACATTTCCAGAGGCGTACTGGATGGAAAATCCGGTGCCATTATCAACATGAGTCTGGGATTTGGAGGCATCATACCTGTTGTGAGTAACTAAAAGTTCAAAGTGCATTTGAGTGATAAACAACTGTGTATTTGGCTTTTGACATACATAATGCAAATGTCATTTATTAACAAACATTCTGGATTAAAGGCAGGGTTGGTCATTTTCTCCAGTTTTACTTTTTTAAGATTTTGGTTGAAATTGTCTTTAAGTCCTGATAGAAATGAATAATTTGTGTGCTCTGAAAAAGGAACGAAGACAATCCGTCATCTGTAGCAGTTGTAAGCCTGTAAAAACTTTGTCCAATGTCTGCGATGAGATACCAATTTTAAGGACCAATCATGCCTCTCTGTCTCCCTGCCCTTGCTTGCAGGAAGCCCACATTCAGTGCGGCACCGATGACGGAGTTTCTACTGGGAATTTACTTGGCGCTGAATGAGACATGAGACGAGGTAGTTTGCTCAACTTCTGGAACAACGGTACTCGTACATGAGTGAGGGGCGTGGCTTTTGAGGGAGCACAGAGGGGAGGGGGTTGGGTGTAGATGGAGCACTGAGGGAATGCTATTTTCAAAATCATGCTAGTTTTTGAAAATTACCAACCCTGCCTTTAATTGAAACCTGCAATAATTGTAAACCTTTGGGGGTTGTAAATGCAGGAATGTGAAAAGAGTTCTTAATTGAATATTAACATTTAACCCTTTAAGTTAATGATGGGGAAGAGTCGGTTATTTACATCTCCAGTGGTTAGAAAATTACATAACTATGTTACGTTTGTTATTGAACAGGTACTGCTGAAGGTTTTTATAGCTTTTTTGCTTAAGCCGGAAACAAGGCTATAGCTATCAGCGTGAACCTAAACATTGTCTTACCAACAGCTTAACAATGTGCTGACAACTCATTTAAAAGCTTCACAAAGCCAAGGCCATATGCCAATATGGTGATAATTATTTCATTGTCACATTGTCATTTGTACAAAGTAATTATGTAGTTATCAATCATTGCTGCTTGTATGTGTGGCCATGGACACTTACAACAGGCGGTGGAGAAAGGTGAGCAGCTTTGAGAAGGCACCCACAAGTTTGATGAGCCGGTGTCAAACACGACATTGAACAGCTGTGCCGGAGAGCCGATGCTGATTTCCCCAAAGTACTGAGTCTGTTAAGAAATGACAGAAAATGTCTGGTTTATTTCTTTCCATAACATTGTAAACTTCAATTCATTTTAACGTTGTTTGAATGTATTTGATTACTTCAGAACGCTACAAACATTGTTTTAGTGAGATGAAATATGAAGCATTTCTTTTGACTCATACAGAAAGTACTTAAGTAGCAATTTAAAAGTAACTGAATCTGCTTTTAGGCTCAAACTTTTATGTGCTGTAGACTGTTTTTCTGTTACAACATGCATTACTCAGAACCCTCATAAAATATACAATACAGGTTTTACATATTGTTCTCCAAATATAAAATGCATTAAAGTGTCTCACATCCAAGTAGTTGGTCAGAGGCGTGGGAACTGTGCCGTTGTTGGTGTCGTCTGTGCTCATCTGGGCCAGCTCAGTCAACACCTGCTCTGCAGAAACACCCATCTCCCTCAGTGTCTCCCTGATAGTCGGCATCTTCTGCAGGCCAATCCTGGAAACAAACCAGACGAGCGAGAATGCTGTGAATTCATCCGCCCAAACATTATAAAGGGAGCTTGGGATGTAGTGACAGAAGAAATCTTAGCTATATATCTGAGACAATCTGGTACATATGTCTGGTCATCATTCCAGTTTTACAATGAGCTTCTAATGAAGCACAGGCCGCTTTGATCTCAGCTCCTAGCCAGTAAATGAAACAAAAACACGTGTTGAACCGATACTAAAAACACAAGCTCTGGTGATGAACTCGTAAAACGCTTTTTTTTTTTTTTTGCTGTTGTTGTTAGCTGTCACTAGCTGGCAGTAGATTTTTCTTCTTATAAACCGACAGTTACAAAGGAAATCTTTAACGCTGTACTATATTTTGTTCTTCCAGCATAGCAAGCATGTAGAAATGTAGGAAAAGATTCTTACCTTATCAAAGCATGGCTTGAAGTTACGGTCAGTAATAGCGCAACCAAACACATCCAATAATTAATCTGAAGTGCCATTGCAATTTTTCTGATCAGAAAATACAGGCCAGTGATGAAGGCAAACCTTTTTAAGATATTCTACCTTTATAAAACTTTTACTGTGTGTAAGCTGTGACTCTCTTTTCTTCTATGTCCATTCCCTTTGACTCTTTTTATACCATGTCCTCCTCTCAATCATGGGCAACTGACTCTGGCTGGGAGCTTTCCTGGAGGTGACCACTTGAAAACAAACTCCACTCCCCCCTTACCCTCCCGCCTTGGTCACACAACCCCTCGAGTGATAAACAGGTCCCAGTGAGAGGTCTGAACTCTGACCTCTTAAATTACACTCAAGACAGAAAGCAGGGGTGCAGAGCCCCCTAGATTGCTGACGTTGGTAGGGTGGACAACTTGTCGGCATGGTTGTGAGAACCTTTAGACAGGATTGAAATGTGCTCCTGAGCTGTCAGGGCTGATTAGTTCATCTGCTGGAAACATGCACTTTTTATTCTATTGGCATTTTCTTTTCGCTAGCTTGTATTATTTTGTCTGTGCGAAATGTCAGAATTTATAAATTTCGTTCTCTCTCTCCATCTGCCCCACTTTCTCAGGGTATCCCAATGAGGCTGAAGGCTTCTCACCAAAGGAATCTTGCTGTGCTCAAGGTTTTTGTCTATACTGTACAAAGGACGTTTTTTCCTTGATACTGGTGCCATGTGCTTGCTCATTGGTTGATTTAAGTCGAGTGTCTATACGTAATATTGCATTATTTGATTTAGATTTTACTGTTGATGTTGTCCTTGTATATGTTGTCTTCTGTGCGCTCCTTCCCCCTGTGGAACAAATCTGGGAATCTGAATTTGAATCAAGACCTGTTCTTTATATTAAGTGTCCTAAGATAACCTTAGCTGTTAATTATTGCTGTATGAATACTATCGATTGATTTGACTAAAATGTTTGAATTTCAAAGAACAACATGACTTAAACGTTGATAGCAGTTTTCTTTCTGTGGTTGATTACAGTAGACTTGTCTCTTTTTCCCAGCCATTAGGATACCTTATCTGTAAAGCAGACACGTTTTACACCTCTATGTGCATCCTCCTCTCATGATGTCTCACCTCATACAAAGTTCATCCAGCTTCAGCTTGTGCACCTTTTTGTATTGATTTTCACATAATTAACCTACAGGGGTAGGACAATACACACATGTAAGTTCAGTTCAAGGTCTTAGACGATGATTATTGGCAGGACACGGAGCCCATGTTGAGCGTATAATGCGGAGCAGGAGATTGGCAGTGTGCTGTGTTATTATATCGTACTTCTTGAAGCAACACACATGCTCGACACGATTTCACACCTAATCATTAAGTGTTAGTTCTCACTGGGTTTTACCAAAGGACGGATTCCCGCAGTATCTTTCCTCTCACGCTGGGGTTGTGTGTTGGTGCTGCACCGACCACCCAGTCAAGCCCAGGAGATATGTGAGGGTCCACGTCAGGCACAAGCTGTGACAGCCATACCAAAGGCCAGAGGTCAGACATTAAGATACTCCCTGTGGGCAGAGCTTCCAGAAAATGATAGACTTGTTCGTCACAGTTTCTAAATGCAAAGATAAATCAACAACTACAGCACTGTATGACAAAGAGATTTACAAACAAGTTGTGCTTTCTTCCATTAGCAGTGGCATATAAGTAAATGACATTATTGAAATGGTATCCATTGTTTTTAATGTATTTATTTTTTATAGCAGCTACAGTTGTTCAGTTTCCAGCTGAGTTCTGATTTCCAACTGGCTTAAGAAAACTAAACGGCAACCAAAAAAAATGAAAATGATCAATGAAATGTGTTGACCGGTATACTGCTAAGCCAGGTTGCTCGATCCAACATCTATTTCTTATGGCTTGTAGTTAAAAAACACAGACAATTTCCATAACACGATAATCAACACACTCTCATCCTGTCTGTTTAATAGTAACACTACAGTAACACTATAGAGTTGTAGTTCAGAGAATTACCATATTTGGGGCGGCTGTGGTTCAGTGGTAGCATCGACTGTTTCTGAACCGGAATGTTAGGGGTTCGATCCACAGTCCCTGCAGCCACATGTCGATGTGTCCTTGTGCAACACATCGACACTTAACCCCAAATTGCTCCCCTGGGAATGTGTATGAATGGATTAGTTAAGACTGATGGACACTTTACATAGCCTTCTCTGCCAGCATTGTGCGAATGGGCAAGTGTGACTTGTGGTGTGAAAAGCCCTTTGAGTATAGTCATCACTATATACTACACAAGCTCAAGTCCATTTTCCATTTTTACCATTGGCCAACCTGGACCAGATGGGAGCTGGCCATCCACCAGCGCAAATAAATAGAACAGCAAAGATTTGTCTGGTTCACACTCTATTGAGTGGCAATTACAAAGTGAAATGTGTCACTCTTAAGTAATGAACCGACAGAGAATTGTCATCTCAACCTGCAGCCTGCCTTGCCTTTACAGAGGTTTAATTTTGAGTATTTGCTCATTGTTTAGCTGCCAGGCACACACGTTTCCTGTTTGGTTTTATTGTCATCACTCTCATTGCACCATTTTAGCCACACAAGCAGCTGTTTTCAGTAAATAGCTCTTGAGACCCACCTGACTACAACATCTAATCAACAGCAAACAGCAGACTGGCACAGTTAGAGAGTAGTTTGTGAATATATTAGAGCAGTGAGCAGCTGAACAGACAGAATTTCCCCTCTGGAGTTAAACGAAACGAGGCCTAAAAGGAGAGTAACATTGTACGTATTTTTTGAATTGCTTGAAACATGTTAGAAAACTATTAGCTATGAAGACACCTAACTGAATCAGCCAGTTCTATTAGCACTCAGTTGGGGTTAGGTTTTCTTTAACCTGAAAGACTCAGTGTTATTTTAGCTCCGACAAATATTAGCATGTCATGTTAAATGTTACACTGTTGACTAGATCATCACTAATTGAGCTAGTGTGCCATTAGCAAGGTAGAATGCAACGTGTTTGTATAAGCTCTAATAAATGTCAAATAAGGCTATTCAGAACAGTGTGAGTCAACCAAAAACTAAATTCATGTAATGATTTCTTAACATAAGAATATTGATAAGCATCGCTTTAAAGTAACACTTTTTTTTGTAGAAGTGGTCAATCTTTGTGTCATATCTTAACAGTTAGGTCCTGCAGGTTGATTTTGGCATGTTGGGGACAATGTCAGAATTTTAACTCTCGACTTACTTTGCTCAAAAGATACCCCCTTGTGTCTTTCCCACAGCGCCTGGAGAAACCCATGCGTCACTCCTGCCTGGCCTTTTCACTGGTGGGCATGGGAAATGTAAGACTGTCTCATAGAAGATGATTTATTTTAGCTTCTTATGTTTTTGTGTCATTCATATTTACTTAGAGGCCTGTAAGTCAAGATGTAACTGTGATTTCCTTCAACAATCCTAAAACGCCAACCACCATAACTTTTAGGTGTCGCAAACACATTTGAGCAAAACATTTGTGGTTATAAAACAAGAGGCTGAAGATAAAGTTACAGCAGACTGAAGCTCAAATGACTTTCTGCTGATAGGCACACAACTGAGGCAGAATTTACTTAAGAGGATCTTGTAGGCTTGTGAGCCATCCGTCATGATAAGAAAGATATGAAGCAGAGCAGTGCTTGTTTGCAGGAAATAAGACTTGAGGGAAGTTATCACTCTGCCAAACAAGCCTTACTCCCACAAAAACTGAGCCTAAAACCAGCTGTAGAGAGCCACAGAATGATACATGTTTCTTTTATTTAATTTCTCAGAATCCACTTCAAACAATATAGCACAAAAAAACTGAACAACTTATGCAACTGATGACTTATTTTATGCATAGTTATGTTTCTAAATCAAAAGCCAGTGCACGCCCAATCAGAGTAGACAAGTCTGGGATTCCATCTGGATACAATATAAGTGAAAATATGTGTGGGACTGTCTGCACTACAGGAGGTAAAACGTGCAAATTGAGACCAAAAGTCATCGATAAAAACATATTAATGTCAGAAAGTTGGACATCCAGTCCACCAAGTTTTTTGTAGATTGATTTATCAAATTTAATCACTTTTTTTACATGTTAGTGTGGAAAGTCAGCTTTAGCCAACAGCAAAATGTTCCCAAACTCTGAGTGTTGCTTGCAGATATATAGGACAAAAATAATGTGTTGCACAAGAGTTGCTATTGAATTGGAACATTTATCTGCTAGTGGCTGGTTGATATATTAGACTATTATTATTATTATTAGTTTATTTAAAAGGGGACAGTGCAATTTCATAAAACACATGATTACACATGGTTAAAAAAAGCCAGAATTAGCCAGAAGGCTAGTTTTCATCTGTAGTCCCCTGGCCATGATGGGAAAAGGCAATAAAAATTACAATTTAAAAAGAAGAAAAGAAAAGAAAAAGAGAGAAGAGAAAGAAAAAAAGCAAAAAAAAAGCACATAATACATGTACAATATAATACAAAATACATATACAAACACTTACTATACAATTAAGAAAAAATACAACATCACAACATAACATTTTATCATAATATCAAAACATCACAACAGGCTTATCTTTTAGTGTTGGCAGCTGTAGGTGTTGATAAGCCACATTTTCAATTTTTTTGTGAAGGCCTTGTATGTTGTGAGCAGTTTAACCTTCTCAGGTACTGAGTTCCACACCTTTGCACTCCTTACTGACCAGGCCGACTTACTGAAAGTGCTCCTGCGCAGAGAAATATAACAGTCACCTCTGACAGAGCCTCGAGTGACACGCTCAAGGCTGTTTCTTTGGCTGATGAACTCTGCCAGAGGATCTGTAGCCAATTTATGCAGTACTTTATAGGTCAGTTTTAAGTCTGCAAATGTGTGAAGACTGTCCCAATTTAAAATACTGTATTTTTTTAAAATTGCACAGTGATGATAGTGCCTAGGTTTTTGATCCATAACTTTAATTGCTTGTTTGTACAAGATTTCCAATGGTTTTTTTAAACTCTGACCAGCCTGGGACCAGCTGGTCAGGCAATAGTTGAAGTGGCTGAAAATCATCGAATGCAAATACATTTTTGCGGCTTCAGTTGACATTTCATTTCGAATTGCACGAAAATTTGCGAGATTAAACTTGATTATTTTACACAATTTGCCAATATGGGCTTTAAAGGAAAGCTGTGAATCTATTATTATCCCAAGATATTTATATTGGCTGACAATTTGTATTCTTTCTCCATTAACATGTATGTCGGGGTCAGATGATACTCTATTTGTTTTAGTGAAATACATGCCTACAGTTTTAGAAACGTTTAGCTGCAGACAGCACTCCTGCAACCAAGTTGTAACACAGGACATTGTTTTAATGAGTTTAGCGGCAACAGTGTCTTTGGTGTGACCATGAACAAAGAAAACCGTGTCATCTGCATACATTAAGCATTCAGCTTCAGAACAAACAGTGGGCAAATCATTAATATAAAGACTAAATAAAAGGGGGCCTAATATTGACCCCTGAGGGACTCCGGAGGTTAGCCTAAGAGAGTCAGATCTGCAGTTGTTAACTGATACAGATTGTGTTCGATCATGCAGATATGATTCAATCCAACTCACAGCGTTTTGAGAGAAGTTAAATTTTGAGAGCTTGGTAAGAAGAACAGAATGATTTACTGTATCAAATGCTTTCCTGAGGTCCAAAAACACCGCCCCTACAACTCCACCCTTATCGAGAAAGAATTTTATTTTCTCGATAAGGAGGCATGTAGCCATTTCAGTGGAATGCTTGGATCTGAAACCAAACTGCATGGCGTGGAGAGAGGGGGAGGTGCTGTTTAAGTGATGGACAATCTGATGTGCCACCCATTTTTCTGCGATTTTGGAAATGGCCGGAAGAATGCTTATTGGGTGGTAGTTATGCAGAGAAGTTGAGTCACCAGATTTAAAGACAGGGGTAACGATAGCAGATTTCCAGGCCTTTGGAAAGTGACCCGATGAAATTGAAAGATTAATAATTGAGGCAATAGGAGTGGCGAGAGCTGAACCTAGATCTTTGAGCATGTTCGGGTCCATTCCAAAAACATCCTTTGCTTTTGATGGTTTGAGTGATCGAATTAGATCGATAACTTTAGTCTCAGTAATATTTGTAATGGTAAAGGACTGCGTTGCAGACAATGCAGGGTATTCCCTCCTTTGTTTTACTGAAAACTTATCAGAAATTTCTGACACAGACTCAATGAAGTAGTTGTTGAAAGCATCAGCCATCACTTGAGGTTCTGTCAAGATATTTCCATTTAATTGAATTTGACTTTTAACCTACAGTCTATGTTTAAAACATTGGAAAAGATACATTTTCAATCTGGTTGTGTCTCTTTTGACCTTTTCAGAGGAGTAAATATGCTGTTAACCTCTTAGCCAGCAGAGGGCAGCATTTGATTAAATATTCACATCAGACAGACCTGAGTTAAACCTGGGTTTCACCTGCGGGAGTCAGCATGTACCCTGGAATTACACACTTGCATAAAGTCATAGGTAAATAAAAATAAATACATAACATAATAAATAGGCTCTTTTAATAGCATTTATTTGTCATAGTGTATAAAAAGATTGGTGTAACTAATTTAATTGGTGTTACTAATTTAATAACTGCTACTAAATTAACAACTGCTCGCTTCCATTCAAGTGTCTTAGTAAGCCAAAACAGAGAGCCACGATGCACAATAACAGTGCCCCTAAAATGTAACAGCTACATGGAGATCGGCCATCATTCATTTGGTCATGCACATTTGAGATCTTGACACTGTGACATTAAACAAGATGTCCTCTCTGAAAAAGGCCTATACATTTTCAAATGCACAACATCAGATGCACACGGTTAGAATATATTGCAGACATTATGGGACCTCATATCTTTTGGGGATACACAAAATTAGAGTTTCAAAATGAAAAGAAAATATAAATATTAGATAAGTGAACTAAAAATTTAAAAAAAATACCAATGCAATAAAAACTTAAAAAAAATGTGAAGGAAAAAGAAAAAAAGAAACCTTAAAAAGAATAAGTATGTTTAAAAAAAAGAAAAGAAATACTGTTAGTCGCCATAACTTAAACTAATTCAAATTCAGCCCTGCCTATAAACAGATTTAAATCTATGTCCTGTGTCGTCTCAATATACAGTATGAGAGGGATTACTCTAAAAACAGTGCGCTGTCAATAAAATTCACCAGTGAATTTGTTCCTGTTGACACAGGCCTACATTTCACAGGTTCTGGTTACAATAAACCTCTTTGTGAGCATCTATCTGTAATCTCTGATTTATCTAGGAGAGATAACGTGTAAATACCTGAACAGTGTCCTGTGAAGATGCACTTCCTTTCCCAGAGAGCTCTCTATTAGTAAGCAGGTACTCTTTACAATGACAGAAAACATCTGGTGAATGCTAAGAGTAGCCATGGTAACTACGCTTTCTTTACATTCATTTCGGGGCTTTTTATGCCTTATTTAAGAGATAGGACAGTGGATAGAGTCATGAATGGGGGAGAGAAAGAGTGGGGAATGCGGTAAAGGAGGACTATAGCCTCTCTACATAGGATGTACACACTAGCCACTAGCCCTGCAGCTCCACTTTTGAATAATTATGCCAATCTATCACCTGGAACTATGAATATTTAATACCAGCAGGTTGGCCGTAACACAGAAGCTCTATTCAGACTGTCATTTCAGACACAATATTTACGTCCCTGTGACATTTCCCCTTCAAACTGAATGTCACGGAGGCGTAATGGGGGGACGAAGTGATCCCTCTTAAGTACCATCTTCAGAGGTAGTAACAAATATGTTACAGGGGGGAGATGGGATCAGTTGACCCAGCGGGGGGGGGGGGCAGTGCTGTGTGATAGTGCATGTGGTGCTCCCATTGTACTGTGCTTCGAAGTCAATGGGAATTCAGAAAAGCAATGGGAATACATAGACTTGGACAAGAATATTACAGCATTTCAGAATCAATATGAATGAACAAAGACAAAATAATAGCTGTGCTATAGTTATGGTGCTTTTTTGGAAATGCAGTCTGATAAGGGCAAGTAATGTATACTTATTAAGCAGCACTGATTGGTGCTGGTTTGTCTTGTACATCTTGTTCAGAACATAATTTCCTATTCATATTTGCAGCATGCTAGTGCCAGACATACTATTGTAACTACACACTGTTGTGGATCTCATTTCTCAAATACTGCAGGTATTTAAAGTTTAGAGATCTCACACACACACAAACAGTGTCTGTGGTTTTAGGCTTGGCTTAAAGACCAGAGTGGAAAAAATACAATAATATATTAAAAAAAAATAGAAATGGCATATTAAAATTTTGATAAATAGTTTTATGTGAAAATATTATAATATGATACTTCGCTAAGAATAACAAACCACTGCCTTCAACTTACACATTTTTGTATGTGTTATGCAAGGCCAATATGAGAACATGTGTTACTGTGTGTGTGCGTGTGTGTGTGTGTGTGTGTGTGTGTGTGTGTGTGTGTGTGTGTGTGTGTGTGTGTGTGTGCGTGAGTGCGTGCGTGCGTGCGTGTCTTCATGGCTCTGTGCACAGCATCACAAGAGAGAGATGGGAGCTGCAGCCAGCTGATATAAAAGGACACCCAGCAGTGGCAGGGGTCTAGCCAAAATGATTCAATAAATGAGCGAGCAGAGCCAGAGCACAAAGCTCTGTGAAGCCAATTGTTTTGTACTTTAGAGTCTGGCTAATAACAAAAACAAGGCTGTTCAGGCTGCCTGCAAGTCTAAAGCGATTCCCTGGCTCATAGAAACAGCCAGGAATTAAAAGCTTGTTGCTTTGTTTAAAATATATTTCCTGTCAAATATTATGCAATTTTACTTCAATTAGAAGAAAAACAAACATTTACCCACAATGAGACTAAATATGCAGCTTAAAGTTTTTCTTTGTCTTCTTATTTTTCCATTTTATTTAATTAGAGAGCTTATAAATGAAGAAGCAAAATATTTTGTTGCCTGTTGAATGTTTTCATGAAAAAATGTTGACCGCGGACCTGTTGAAAATGTTCAGGAAAAAATGTTGACTGCAATCCTGTCGAAAATGTGCATGAAAAAATGTTGACCGGGGGACATGTTGAACATTTTCAGGAAATAATTTTGACCCCGGACATCTCGAAAATTTTCAGGAAAAAATGTTGAGCGCACCCCTGTCGAAAATGTTCATGCCAAAATGTTGACTGCGGACCTGTCGAAATTTTTCATGAAATAATTTGTGACCGCAGACCTGCCAAAGAATTTCATGAAAAAACGTTGACCGCGGACCTCTTGAAAATTTTCAGGAAAAAATGTTGACTGAGGAAAAAAATTTGAGGAAACATTTCCTGAAAATATTCAGTTAAAAAATATTCAGAAAATATCCATGTAAAAATGTTGAGCGCAACCCTGTCGAAAAATGTTCATGAAAAAATGATGACCGCGGACCTGATGGAATTTTTCATAAAAAAATGTTGAGGCCAAAACATTTTCATTGGCATTTGAGTCAGGTCGTGGGTCAACCCTTTTTTGCTCTCAGATTGAGTCAGGAAACAGGTAAACTTTTATTCATCAAAATTTGAGACAGAACACGGATTTTTATTGCTCTGAATTTTAGTCAGGATGCTGCTCACCAGTCGTAGTTAGAGCACAACTTTGCAATGGACGTTACCATGCTGAACAAGATTAAATGTGGAGATGGATTAGTGTCGACAACACCAATTAAAGAAACAGTGCATAAAAATTCCAAGTCAACAGAAGAGGGCGAGAGTGCTGAAGTGCCTCAAAATGTTATTCTGAATGCCAAATTGGAATGTAAGAAGCAGTGGAAATTGTGCACAGAGTGGGGAGAAAGACCGACGATAAAGCTTGACATGTCAGCATCCTTTTTGTTCAAAGACAGCTGAAGAAGGTTGGGACAGTGCAAAGGATCAGTCAAAATGAAGGCTTTTGTTTTGCACATGAAGTGCTACCAAAGGAGGAGGCTGTTTAAAACATTAAATATCACCATGACCCTATCCACGTATGCACCCTATCCTAACAAGCATGCACAAACACACTTAATGACCTGCATGTACACAAAATCTCTTTTTTTCCTTGTTTATTTCTCTTTATGAATGTCAAAATATAAAGTATAAAATTATATATATGTATATTCTATATCAAGTATTTGCCCAAATACATAATTATCCAATCTGTAAACTACAAGATTCAGCAAGTAAAAAGTTTATTACAATGAAACCGATGAAATGAGGCCTTAAACCACATGACTGGGGTGATTTTATAGGATTAAAAAGCATGACTCTGAAGGTAAAGCAGACAGCCACTTCCCTTGGAAGCAAATAAAAGTACAAAAGCTAAATGAAGGAAAATAAAACCCCATGTCATCTCCTCAATGAGTCAAATATCTTGTCTTATTTTTTCCATCTTTTGATTGTAAATTATTCTAATTATGTTGCAAATTCTTATGATTTTGTCTCATTACATTGTTGACTCTCAGGAGGATGACTGGAGTTTGTGTGGATATCGTGGTATTGATGTGAAAGAGTTGTGGCAGCATCTCCGAATTAATGAAACACCTTTTTGATGCTTGTAGTGAAAGATCTCAGCTATCGATCTCAGATGTTGCTAGTCTTCATGGTAGAAGCGAGTAGCCTAAATAAAAACCTGCATGTCTGTCGTGTCTTTATCTGACAGATCAACAATTCCAGTTAATTATTTTTTCACTTTTCTGTGCTTTCTAAAAATAACCTGGAGTATATACATACCTGTCCCAGATACATTACAGCTCTGCCTTCAGTGATTAAACTGTCAGTCCTCATCACGTGGATTGAGGATGGCTCAGAGGCAAAAGTGTTCCGTATTTGTCATTTACACCCCAAGAGATTTCATAGAGAGAGAGATTAAAATAGCAAAAAGTGGAAGTAGAGTTCATTTTATTGGCCATTCTGCTCATTAATATTCCCTTAGACTGGGTTAAATTTTGGTGTAAGAGTAGCCTCAAATGTCTCCAGATAAAAACCTGAACACACACAGACTAAGAGAGATTAAATAAATTAATCTTTCTCCTGTCTGTAATGTAACTCTTGTGACTGTTAATGAAATTAATCTGAGATAAATTTGTGCATGTTAGTGTGGCAGCAGGGAATGTTGTGTGTGCAGCAGCAGCAGCAGCGGTGGAATAAAGTATACCAGGAATCTTAAAGAAGCACTAACTTCATATATATATTTTCATTTCTAATTTAAAGTACCAAGTTGGATTATTATTCAGCATTGAACTTGCCGAGGTCTAATGTCCTAGCATATAGACTTCAGCAGTTATGTCAAAGAAAAGTTACCAAGGTCTAAAGTTTTGTATGACACATGTTGGTGATTTGCCAACACATAAAACCATGTGAATCATTAAGCTAAAGATTAGCTTGAATTTTTAAACCAGGCCTGTTTTTTCTAAAATGTTACCTGTGATGCAAACTGCGTGAGATGCTGTGGTGGGGTAAACTGAACGAGTGGTTCAACTCGTATTTCCCTGCAAACTTGACAGATGAAAGGTTGAATTGTTGTTTCCTTTGTGTCGTGGTTTTGAGGCTCAAACTGCTCTCTTGTTCTCACAAGTTGAAAACTGTGAAACGGTTTAGAAAATGTAGAATTTGGACTGAAACTACTGCAGGACATAACTTCTTTTCTTCTGCCAAACATGTATTTATAAATAAAAAAAAGTGTATGTGAATGGGGTTATTTAAAGTTAAAATGATATTAAACTATGTGAAGAAAAATCTAACAATATCGATACCCGTTTGATTCAGGGTAACTAAAAGTCCTACACACCCTAAATTCCAACGTTGCCAACCCACACTGTTTTCATGTAAATTACACAGTGTGACAGTGTGAGCCTGCACATTTTGATGGACTCATTCTTCTCTTACACACCTTTAAGAAAAAATAGAGATGCATTTTTAAAGTTTCAGTACTTTTTGATCCTATCAATGATTGAAAAACCACGGCTGTATCCTTTAATAATGGAAGAAAATTTTAACAACCTTATCTTAAATCTTTTAAGGCATCATAGTTGTAATGGAGGTGTGGAGTGGCACGAGGCAGGAATTCAAAGAGGGGCCCCCTCCAATCAGCATTCATTAAAGTTATGTTATAAATAATCTGACATCAATAAAATGGCCACATTAGTATTTTTTTTTTTAGAATATAAACATAAAGACCATTAAAAAACCTTGTAATTTCAAAATATAAATATGACGAATAAAAATGTCAAAGAAAGAACGGCATGATGTAATCTCCCCTATATTTAGGGCTAAGCAACATTCAGTCATTTACTGTTCTATTAATGCTCTGAGATGGAGGCCCCCCGAAGGGAGGTTTCCAACTGTCGTTGCAAACTTTGCACATTTTGAGCCACTACTTTGGTTTACAGTCCGTCAGCCCTCAGGAGCCTTTACTGGCCTGGGGCCCCAAGCATTTGCCTACCTTGCCTGTTGACAAGATGCGCCTCCGAGTGTGGTTATAGTAGTATCTCAGGGTTGACTGAGGTGGAGAGGGCCAATGTGATATCTCTTCATTGTGCCCAGAAAGCTGGAGACTCCCATGCCCTATACTTAAAAGCAATGTTTAAAGTTAGTGTTGTCATGAGAGTCAAAAAATAAAGAGGAGACTCAAGTGCAGACTCAAACTAAAATATTTATTTAAACAAAAGGCAAAAGCGAAAAAAACAAAGGCTTACTCTTTCAGTTCAAAACCAAGGAAAACCAAGAGCCACAAGGAAAATACCCACAGGAACACGGGGAAAGTCTGAAATGAACTGACACAGAAGGGAAGGAAGACAGAGACTAAATAGACAGCATAATCAAACACAGGTGTGACAGACAAAACACAGGTGAAACTGATGAAGGTAATCAAAAAGGGAGGGAAACACACAAAGGCAGGAAGTAAGACTAGACATGATACACTGTGTCAAGAACTACAAAATAAAACAGGAAACACTTAACTTCTGTATATTACAGTACATGATGAGAGCTGTTGGAATTCTCTAAAAGATAGGAGGTGCGTCAATGCTTCCTTTATAACCTCCTTTAGCATAGGATACACTGGACCATCCTTTACGAAAGGAGGTTAGAAATTACCGACCCACAATTCCTTGCGGCCGTAACATTTAAAGCGACTCGCGCATCCGACTGTTCAGGAAAACAAAGGATCTGTTGGAGGAGAAATGTGGAGACAATCTGCATTTGGTTTATATATTGATTTGACTTATAATTTGTAACTGCCTTTGTATTTATTTTCTTTCTTTCTTTTTATTTTGTGTGTGAAGGTGAACATTGCTTTTATACACTCTTGTAACCTTTAATGTTTAGTGGAGATGCTTTGCTGTTATTTGATGTTGATTCATACGAGAAATTGTAATATAAAACATTGTTAATAAAAAAAGAAAAGGGACGCAGATCATGTAAGTTACCACTGCAATAATATGCCTGGATCAACTTTGAAAAATCTTAAACCCAGAGGTGAACTATGAAAGTTATGATGATGTTGTAAAACGATCAAAGTGAAGTATCCTGGTACCCTTATTCCTTTTATTTTAATTCCAAGCTTGTGGTTATTAGGATTATTTCACCAGTAAGAAGGCACAGGGGAAAGTTTTTTTAGTCCATTTTCGGAAAACCGTAGTTTCACCACGGCAGACAGACGTCACTAACCTCCGCCGCCGTCGCATTATTACATAGCCTAGTGGAAATGCGGTCGGATTGTCAGAGCAACGCGATCGCCTTTCCCTAAGTCCTTTATGAACTCTCCTAACACCTTTCCTTAACCCCATGACGTTTTCCACGGGGTTAAGGTAAAGTGGATAGTGAAAGGAGATAGGAGGGAGAATCCGAATGCACCCTAGGATATAAAACAACCAAAATAAGACAGGAAACTAAGCAACAAAACAAGGAATAAACTAACTAAACAAGAGTAAAACATGACAATTGTTCACCAATGGAAAACAAAAGAATATAAAAAACAAATATCTAACTTTACTTGGTTTGTTTTGTTAACAAATAAATAAGATGGTTTGAAAAGGTAAATGTTTCATTAAAGGACTTTAGAGTTAGAGGCTCTAGAGGTAACGATTGCATGGAAACAGTTCTGACAGTAGAGTCTGAGGGATTATTTATTTAGTGGAAGAAATGTTATCCTTTTTAAATCAATAAAACTATTTTAGGTCCACAAACTGTTTCAGGAAACTTTACATGTGTCCAGACTTGCATACTCGACCTCATAATAAAACATTTTCACGACAAACAGCACCCAGAGAAACATAGTGGGTGTGCATGAACGACTGTCTTTGGCTTTTTTCAATTATTTTGCTCTCATTTCCAGACTAAAGTCAACACAACCCTGCTCTCTTCAAAGCTGCAATGTTCTCTGCGCCTGAATAATTCAATATTGCTCACTGTCTGCTCCTGTTGTGTGCTGCATGGTTAAGACTCAGTGAAGGGGAAGGCTCAATGCATGGGGACAGGCTTTGTTTTCTACGCCTGCAGCCAAGCATGGGTCTTATGTAAGGGAGGGGGGTTGGATGGCCAGAGTACAACATCTACTGCATGACAACTCATGTCGCTCTGTCATCATGTGTCTTCCTCATCCCTCCTATCACTTTCTATGAGCTACAGCCTCACTGATGCCCTAGTTTTTCAGGAGTGGTGAAAATCATTGTCATGAACAGGAATCTGCTGCGATTGAACAGTTTCTTTCATGCTGTTGTTGTTCTGAAGCTGTCTTTGAGTTTGTCCATGTTTCCTTATCTGACTTCAATGCTTATCTTTATTTTTTTGTTCAAACCCCCGTTGTCTCTCGTCTTCTCCTAACAGGCAGAATTTTAAACATGACAAAGGTGATTATCGTAAGGAGCACTTTGTTTTGAGAACACGTTTTTTTTAGGTTGTGCAAACACACTGCAACAAACCAAACGAATTTCACTACAAGCTGCAAATTCAGAAATGATGCGTAACTGAAACGTAATGCAAATAAATGTGTTGCATAAAGTGAAAACAAATACTTTAAAACAAATGCCCTGCAAGCACATGCAAAGGAAAAAAACCCATAAAGCCAGAAAAAAGTTGCATCCGAAAAAAATCTGCAAATCCAGTCATCAAAAAGGAAGCTAGGGGCGCAGATGGCCTAGGAGTTATGTCACGCGTCATGAACAATCTTAAAAACCCCCAAAAATAAACATTAAAGAAAAAGGAATCTCACCAGGTCTGTTGTTATACATGTTTTTGGTTTAATATACTCTAATATATAGTTTACGTTTGCCCTCGTTGGCCGCTGTAGTTTCAGTCAGTATCACGCAATATTTCCAGCAAAATACACCTAAAGTGAAAACGATGCTCATTAAAACTCTTACCACTCACAACATTCATCATAGGTTTCTGTGAAAGAGAAGATTTGAACCCTTTATCCTGTGAAACATCTGGATTATGAAGATTCAGCTGCTAACTCCTGCATTATTTCACAAACCCTGCAGCCATCTGATTCTTCACAGGTGTAAAAAAGTCTGTTTCTCATGATTTCACACAACACAAACAATGGGTCCCTCAGATGTTTTTCTCTGAAGTACAAATAGCTGCTGATTTCATCTTTGTGTCAGTATGCTTACTTCGAAATACAGGCAATAAATGAACACAGTGTGTGCAGTAGAAAGTCAGGATGGTGGGTAGTTTTTTCTCATGTAGAACAGAAATAACTCTTTTTGAAGTCCACTTAGCAGCTGTGCAATTGTGTTACCCTAATCTCTCTCACATGCACATGAAGGTAACTAAAGGCATCAGTCTGTCTAAAAGCTACACACACTGCCAGCCAACTAGACTTTAATTTGCATTACTAAAAAAAGCAATACTCTTAATCCTTTCAAAATGAAAACTGATGTGATTCCCATACTCCTCTTGACTTTACTGAGCGTTATACAGTAGCATGTTTCAGCTAATTGTTTATCTGAAAGCTTGCATTTTATTGACTTTGTTGACTTGTAGGTATTTGTCATATTTTGCTGCGAAACACAACTTTTTTTCAGTGTAAATTCTCCAAAACAAATGAAATGTAACCTATTTAGCACCAAACATTAGGCATTAAGAGTTAGCTACAAACTGAATAAAGTGCAGCACTTAGCAACTAAAGAGGGCGGCAGTAGCTCAGTCTGGAGGGTTGCCTGTTCAAGTCCTGGTACAGACCAAAGAATGAAAATTGGGACTGGTTGCTGGAGATGTGCAACTTCACTTCCCTGTCCCTGCCAAGTCAAGTCACTGAAACCCCAACTGCTCAGGTGTTTGTTCGTATAGCCCCATCACTCTGATATCTATTACTGCATGTCTATAGGATGCTGTTTGTGCATGCGTGTGTGTATTCCTGCACTATAGAAATTCAGAGACAAATCTGAATTATTTCTTGGTGATTAATATACTGTGTCCTTTCTTCTTCTAAGAACCACTTATTTCAATAAAAGGTGATGGAGACCAAAACAGAGCTAAAAGAAGAGTGAATATAAGACTAACAGACATCAAGTGGCCAGAAAAACAACACCAATGAGGAGATATGTTGTTACAGTATATAAATACTGAATGTCTACACTAAACACTGCTAACAAATGTAGTATATAATATATACTGTAAATGATAAGGCGCATGTTATTCATTGCTTGTTCATGCTGCCACCAACTGTCAAAAAAAGTTATTGCAGGTTTAACAAAACAAAGTTTCACCTTCTCTGCCATTCTTTTTGTTTCAGTTGTTCCCTTATCCATAGAATACTAAATTACACAGACATCCAATAAATCAAAAACTGCAATTGAGAGAATACGTTTTTGCATTTCTCTTTTTCTCTGACTGCCATGACAGATCGATACTATGCTTGAATTTCTGGTTAATATTTAATTACCAGGCAATGATTGTGGCCTCATGACATTCCTGAAGTGTGGACAACAAATTGCTGTCACTCATAAAACTAAACACACACTCTGTTACGTAACTATACTGGATTTGCATTCATTATTTCTGCATGTTGTTGCTTCAGGCTCACCTTTGTGTAACCACTCAAAGTCAGGCCTTTCTTATTTGTGGTGAGGGTGACACGTAATGTATTACCGTTTACTTTCTATTCTTGAAAAAAGGAAAGAGTTTGTTCAAATTGCTAAATCTTGTTTAAAGTCAATAAAGTCAACAGGGAGTGGAGCCTGAAGTTTCTGTTTGTTTGCTGTTGGATATTAGCATTGAAAAGTACACAACCAAAGTTAGTTAAGATATAGAACAAGTTAAAGAATACATAGAGATAGCTAGTATGATAAACATTGAAACATAAACACAAAGATTAAGATGAATTCAAAAATAATTGGACAGATTAGCTGAAATGCATCCAAATTAAAGAAACCCTTATGTATTTAGAAAATAAATAGTTTTACACTAACATAACAACAAAAACAATCACAGCTCAACCTAAAGTTAAAAATAAGATTAAATTAAATTAAATTCATTGCAGTTTGGAATTGTTACTGGGTTGGTGTGTGAAAGTGTTTAAGAGCTACACTATATGTAAAGTGCTGGGGGATAAAATGTTTTGTAAAATCTTTAATATAAATGTACTTACTCTTTGTTAAGCAATCAAAAAAGTGCACACAGAACGGCCGTGATCTAAACACACTTACGTGACATCCAAATAAGCATTGAGTAGGCTATGTTATTCTTCTTTTCTCTAGTCCTTGACTAAAACAGCTTTATACCCAAGGCCATCCCGTCCATGTCAACATGACGTAAACGCGGCCAACAACAGTACAGCTGCGTGACTCACGCTTCTCACTCATTGTAAAAGTCATGGCTCAGGGAGACATGTATACTTGATGTCTGATGTATTTATATGTAAAATGCCGCACATTCTTCCTTTAAGTGTAACAATATTTTGATTGTGAATAATGGCAGAAAAAAGTTCAGAAAAAAACAACTTACCTCAAATAAACTCTGAGACGTCGTAGTGGGAATTTAACTTTTTCTCAAACCTCAGATCAGTAAACCATGCAAGACAGAGTCCAGATGTGACTGGGGTTACATCTGGACTCAAAGACAAAGCTTTTGTAGTTTAACGTCTAGTTTCATGTGATAATGTTAGAAACGACTCACCAGTCTGAGCACATCACTAGGATGTGTGACACATTTAGCGACTTGCAGCTGTAACTTTCCCCGCTGAGAATGCCATGTGACACGTGACTTTTTACAGTAATTGATGGAGTTTCATGTTAGTTTAACTTTAAGTCAACAGGAATCGAGTAAATATCCAAGCCATAAAACTAAGAATGCCAGACATATTATATCATTTTAAGACAAGCCTTTCTGTAAGACAAGCAGCAGAGGTAAAAGTGACACAGTTGAGTCACAGCAAACACAACAAGCACTCAACATTGCGATGAAGTGAGATGGAAAGCTGCCTTTCATGCTCTGCTATCCAGGACACTGCCCTCGTAGCCTGTGGGAGAGTGCCAACCTCTGTACTTTATATGAACAGGCAGAAAACACAGAGAGGTTGTTATTCCCTCTGCCCCAGCATGTGTTTCTCACCTGATCCCTCCACGCTCGGTCCAAGCTGCAGACAGCACACAGATTTACTTTGTTGCGGTTGATCGTCCCTGTCCGATATTGACAAATGTTCCATTTAGCATTGAAAATTAAACAAGTTTGGCTTTATTTCACAGCTGATGTGAAATGATGTGACTACTTCAATATAAACAATAATTACCAGGAACCTAAGTAATAAACTGAGCCTCTGAAGTCAATATGTCAAACACTAAAACTCTTCCCGTCTTTGGGTCAGCTCCAGAACAATGGGTCTTAAGATGACTGAAGTCACAATGGTCTACTTTAAAGTCTTAACATGTTCTAAGATTATTCTTAGTTTGCAACTTCAGATTTACACTCCAAAAATCATGTTGTGTAAAACCATTTAGAGGTGAAAGAGCAACAACTGTCGCAGTTACAAACATTCCCTCTATAGATTTGTCTGCCCATGACTTTCTTTGTGAGTAGTGTCTTGTGTCTTAATGCCGTTCTGGCCTTGTCCAAATCAAACCCATAGACAGCCGCCACAAGCGGAAGAAGGCTACTCCTTGGATGTTCTTTGCTTTGGACAAAAACGTCTGTTAAATTAATTGTAGAAGAATAATTAAACAGAAACCGTCAGTCTTCTCACTGATGCTGCTTTGCCTTCGTACTAAATTTAGACTTTCATAGCAGTTCAAATTTACTGTTTCCTTTTTTGTTTTGTCAAAGTTTTTTTTTGTTGGGCCATTTTTGCAGTTATTGGATAGGACAACTGAAGAGAGACTAGAAATGTTGGGAGGAGAGAGTGAGGGATGACATGCAGCACAGGGCCGAGGTCTGATTTGAACCCATGGCCGCTGCAATGAGGACTAAGAACTCGGTCCATACACCCAATTCTTTACATGTGAATTTTATCTTCATTCATTCATTCATTCATTCATTCATTCATTCATTCATTCATTCAATAGTCAGTGGTATTAATCCTATAACATATAAAAAAACATCTGTATGACTACTTATTTACCACCAGAAATAACAACACTATCATCAAAGGAAGGGTTATGGTCCAGGGGGTTCGATGGGCACCCAAAATCACTAAATCTGCCCCCACCTTCTTGTTCATCTACTACAACTCTCAATAATAAACTGTTTTGTACATTTTTAAATGTAATGTAAAACAGCATAATATCTTGTATTCCTTGAATTCACGAGAAATGTTTACTGAGTAAAGACATACTAGACTCCTACTTGTTTGAAATGTGCAAAATCCTGATACATTTAATCTGAACTAGCATAGGCCTATATCACCTCTTTAAAAAAAAGCTGACAAATAAGGCTATAAACTTCACTCAGTTGAGTTTTTGGCCCCTTTGTTATATGTTGGTTTGAAACATCAGCTTGCCATCGACCCAATGGATCGTTTATTTATCAATCGATTGAGGGCTGGAGATCCCATAGTATAGCGGGATTAGACGCACAGATCGCTGTAATCCGTCTAAAAACGCGTGCGGGCCGGAGGGCTGGGCGGAGCTTTAGGACCGGTAGGTAGGTGTGGGGTCGAGTGGGATTTTCCCTCATGAAGTAGCAGCTGGACGCATGCGCTCCACTCTCCCCACTATCCCTCCTCCATCCAGAGCGCAGGAGCAAACAGAATGAACTTGTCGCGCTACCTGCTTAAAGGAGCCGCCGGCTGTATGAACAGCAGAATAGGTAACTGTTTTTCTCTTTTTGAAAGTTTAGAAAATATGAAAATATCGTCATAACAGGAGGAAGAAGTCGAAGATTAACGCGGAGAGGGTTTTTAGTGTAAAACGGGCAATCAGGGAGCGGATTAGATCCAACAGCGAGGAATCAGAGATGCGGAAACAACAACAGAAGCGACAACAATCCGGATTTTAATCTATTTGGATATTTACTTACACTGGGAGCAGCATGCCTCGGCTCAGGAGAAGAGGGAAAATGTTCCAACTTGGAGTGACACCCAAACATCCTGAACTTTTCAGTCTGTTGGGACTATCCGGTGATTTTTACACCTTTTCGCGGTTATAACAGGGTTTCTTTCGGACCTGAGTCACCATGTCAAAAGTCCTGCAGAAGAAGAACCACTGGATCAATAAAGTCAACGACTGCGCGCTGAACCCGGACGCGTGTGGAGAGCTGAACGTGGAGCTGCTCGGCGGGGCTGAGAATGGAGAGTTCGCCTACATTGGTCAAGTTAGGGAGGATGCTGCGCTGTACCAGGACGGTAAACTCAGCAAGGGGGAGCTAGTGCTGGAGGTGGAGGGTCTGGCTGTGTCTGGATTACCTCTGTATGACATTTTAGCTGTGATTAAGTGCTGCCAAGGTCCTGTCAGGTTGAAAACTGTGCGTCAAGGTAAGAGAAACATGAACTAAAAACACTCAGGCTACAATTTAAGTTGTTTAATAATCTCAACATGGCACAATATAACAAGCTCATAACAATACAGTGATGAATGTGTGGAGTAAGGCAGTTTTTGTGCTGCTGCTCATCTTCTCTGCAGCAGCCAAGAGTTTTTCCTTTGACATGAAGCTGGCCTGACAGCCTTCCTTCCCTCCACAGATACTGTGGGTCAGACCTTGCGGGGTCACACATTAGGCCCCTTACTGCAGCTCTAAATCTTCATCTGCACTCCAACACTAACAGCACACCCTGTCAGCTGCTGCCTGTTTACTACACTGACATCAGAAATGAACACATTTCCAAACTTTTGAGAGGTGTGCTGAAGGCTGCTGTCACCTCAGGTGGCTTCTTGTTTTCTCTGCTTGTAGAATTATCCCATCCCTGGTTTTTACCCACCTTGAAATGTCTCAGTCCTTTGCCTTAGAAGTAAAAAGAAAATCATAATGAATGAAACCTTTAACTCTTTGTGCTTTCTCAATAAACTGTTCGATCAAAGTAATAAAAAGTTGCCTAAAATGCCAACAAAACATTTTAGAGCCATAAATGCACCTTCAGGTGTTTTTAAAGACTGACAATGCACCCAAACATAAAAAAAAATCAGCAACCAAAATAAATGATGGTAAAGAGTAGAAAATCTTGAGTTTAAAGGAAACGGAAATTAAAATTTTTGTGAGGACTTTTCCTGTCCCCGAACCGATTCAAGAACCTAAACTAAATAGGCCAATAACATATTCAGTACCAAAACAAAAACATATATGAATTATTGGTAAAAAAAACACTCATTGCTGACATTTTGCTGTGACAATCATTACACCATCGTGTTATTTATAATAGTCTCATGATGATTTACCAGAAAGAGGTCCACATTTTGGGGGCTTTTATCCGATCAGTGCATTTAAAGCAACTTTGGGGCCAAAACTGGAAAAAGCTCGATTAACATGTCTGAAATAATTTACTAATCAAATAGATATCTGTCTTTTAATCAACTATGCTTAACTGACTAACAGTTCCTGCGTTGCCTCTTTCTCTAAAGTAATGCTCTTTGTCATAAATGAGGGGATGTGTTGTTTGTTAGAGCGGGCTTCACTGATGGGCAGATGGAGTTATTTCTGGAAGAGCTTGCTGCGTGTCAGATGAGCTTGACCCATTGCCCACGGTCTGATGCGTCTGCATCTGTCTGAGAGGCCGAGCGATGCAGCCAATGATACAAACTTAAAATCTTTTCCTCCTCAGAGTCTCCATGTGTGATGTGTGTAATGTTTGTTTTTCCTTCATCCTGGGCTGACCTGGATGTTCTGAGAAGCCTGAGTGAATAACTGACATTACTAAACACCTTAAATCTTTTGTATATTTCACCTCAAATGTCTCGTTCCACACATTCCCTCCCTTGCTCACAGAATCACACAATATTTGTCAAGCCTTGCACTGCCTTCTCCCAGGGGAAATCATTAACTGTGTTATATAACAGCGGTTTAGTTTCGGTGTAGCATCATTGCCTTACTATTGCGCCGAACGTCCGTTAGAATATGCAGTGTGCACGCCTGACCTCTGCAGCCGAGGTCTGGACCCTTGGGAACAGAGCTCAGCACTAATGCTGCTCCGTGTGTGCGTTTGTTCAAAACATTATCGGGCCAGACTTGCACTGGGGAGAGTTTTAATATCCATCAACAGTTTTCTAATTATTTTGAGCTTGTATAGAAACTCTGTTGCAGCACTCTGACTGTAAACGTAAAGGAGATCCTGAGCCATCTTTGTAGCTGTGTCATTAGTTTCTTGCATAAGTCAGCAGATTTTCTTAGTCTTTAATTAAAGGGAAAGGATTTTCTTGAGTAGCTCACAAGACCTCTATTGTGTCTCAGTCTGTCTGAACATGGCTGAGATGGGGTATCTGAGCTGTGCCAGACTAAATGATGGGCTGACGGGACAGATCAGGTCCCTTCACTCTTCACAAAGAGCTGTGGGTCGGATTACTGGAGGCCAGATTGCCTCAGTACTGAAGGTTTGAAACTCTATCAGTGTGTGTTTGTGTGTGCAGGCTGTCCCCCCACAGGTGTGTTTCTCCCACTAAGGAATGCAGAAAGAAAACCACCTGAATGAAGTATATGCATTCCTGTGGAGAAGGTAGAATATTAAACTCATGTGGTTTTATTAAGCAGTGTAAATGAGATGTATGAGAGGAAAGAAAAAAAGGTGAGAGAACTAAATACTTACATGTATCATGATATCTTACAAGCCAGGGCTATTTCTGGCACATGAGATAAAGGCCGACTGAAAGTAAAGTTCATGTTTAATACACTACTTAGTAATATCTGTTAGCTTAACCTTTATATTGCATTCCTGCTGGTTTGTCTCAGGTGTTTTTTCCCGCTCTGTTATTTTCAGGGGATTGTTAAAAACGTAGTCAGTAAATCTGTTTCTTCCAAGAACAGAGAGTGAACACATCACTGAACGCAGGACGCTACTCTTGACAATCATACAGCATAATCAGCTTTTTAGCTAGAGATATTTTGGTCCTGCTACAGTGTGTGACTCGAGATATTTGCAGATCTCTGAACAAGACTCAAATGAAAAAGGTGGTGATGGTCATACGTCCTCTTTTCTGTTTTTTTTTTACAGCATCATTTAGGTTTTTTATTTATGATTTTATAGAAAGAAATGTTTATAAAAAATCCTCATATTAAGTTGCTTTTGATTAAGTCTGAGTTTTGTTGTCTTTTTGGAGAACAGGTTGTAAATGATACCTGAATCCGTACGTTTTTGTATTTTTACTTTTAATTACAGGTGCTTGGCGCTATGGGACGCATTGGGTCCTCCAGATAATTAACCCAATACGCCCAGCTCCCATGATTTCTTTTGGCTTTTGTGATAGTAACAGGAAGAATAATGATGCCATAGAGACAAAAAGTAAAACACGTATCTTTTTAGCCTGTATTTGGTTATATTTATGAGCTGATGTAAGTTTTTGTCTGCAATATTCCCATTGATAAAAAAGAAAACTATTGATGGAACGCTTTGATGCAGGAAGAAAACTTGAAAACATGACATTTATATTTTAGAAAATCTTTTAGTCTATGCAGATTTATTGACATTTGCTCATAATGGACACCAACTTCGACATTTAAGTCAATTCAAGTTAAGGCCAGTTACACTGAATCTACATATCGACACATCAGTTATGTGTTTCCAGCTTGGATAAAGTTACGACTGTGAGAAGTAATATATATAACGGACCATGTTGAGGAGTGGGCTGCCATCAAAAAGTATAAATGAAATTTCTGTTGTGTCTCAATCACAGGCATTCACCTGCCTTCCTTTTCCCTCATGACATAATTGTCTTCACCCCCCCCCCCCCCCCCCCCCCCCACACACACACACACACACACACTTCCATACTTCCATTAACCTCACAGAACCTTTGTCATATTCAAACTGTAACGTATAGACCTGCTCACAAAGTACACATTAAATGCAAATACACTAAAAGCGACTGCAGCATTTTCTTATCTCCCCTCCAGTGGGCTGTGGTCTATTTAAACATAATAATAGTAATCATATCTTGTTTGCAGAGCCCATAATTCTGAGGTTAAAGTACACAGAGGCAGACATATTCATACTTTGACCCTGTAGTGAAGCTCTTATCTGATTCTATCAGCTGCATACATTAAAGGTCTCTTTATTGCGGTTTTGTCACCTGACTCAGTTGTAATTGGCTTAGCACTGATAACAGTATTGTGTAATAAAGTTGCAAAGGTGCATTACATTAAATGATGTCATAAGAACCAGAATTTCCCCTCGGGGATTAATAAAGTATATCAAATTAAAAATAAAATTAAAATAAATTAAAAAAAATTGTTAGCTTAAAATAAAGACAATCAATGAGCATCTGAGACTTGCTAGATAGAACAACACGTACAAAGAAAATCGAGATGTAATGTAGTTTCCATCGAAACAGTGTTTGAGTGACTGTTATACAACATTCTTCCTGACATCACATTTTTACCTGGGGCGGCTGTGGCTCAGTTGGTAGAGTCGTCATCTCTCAACCGGAAGGTCGAGAGTTCAATCCCCTGCAGCAACATGTCCGATGTGTCCTTGGGCAAGACACTTAACCCCAAGCTGCTACCGCGGCGCATGACTGTATGAATGGGATTAGTAACTTCTGATGGTACCTTTACATAGCATCCTCTGCCATCAGTGTGTGAATGGGTAGGTGGTCTCATGTCTGATGAAGGGCGAGGGCCCGAACATGTGATATTTCTATCTTCGGATGTTTTTTTGTCCAGCACCCAGTACTTAAAGTTTCTCGGATGTGCGTGCATATTAGATGTTTTTGAATGGGTAGGTGTGACATGCAGTGTAAAAGAGCTTTGTGTAGCGCTATACAAGCTCAAGTTCATTTACCTTTCAAGTGAGCACCTAAAGGGTCCGGGGGTCTGTGGTGGTCTGATCATGAGTAGTTTTGGCTGCGTGTCTATCTGATCTCTGGAACAAATAACCCTCTGTTACCTTAGATCTCTCCTTTACTTGAACCCAGCCAGAGGGAATGCAGGATGAAGGGCATTCCTCAAGAGGTGGTCACAGGAGTTTTGGTTCACCCCTTACTTTACTTTTTCAAACCCTCTCCTATCATACATCTTTCTGTTTGAGAGCTCCTGTGGAGGGTCCAACACTGTGAATGCAATCCTCAACACTAAAGTAGGGATTTATTGCAGACTCCAATAGTGAGTCTAAGCTGATGCTGACATAGTGTTAGTGTGTAATGCTGTGCTGTATGTAACTTATATCAGATAATGCCTCGTACAAAATAAAAACATACATTGACATTTGAAACCAGTCAAACTCAATATGGAAAACATGATGGAAGGGTATAGGTTTATTTTCATGTGTTAGTTTGAGGAACATCACAGCGTCCTCATCGCTCTACAAAGATCTGACGTTTTCATCTCTTCAGTGAAGTTTGAGTATGAGACACATGCTTCATGTACATCATCTTTTATTCATAAAGTCTGTTTCCATTAACCCTTGGATTTTGCTTTAATCAATACTGCAACATTTCCAACTAGCAAAATATTTATTTCTAGCCTTTCCACTTAGATTTCTGAGCTGGAATTACAGAAGAAAAAACACCTTGGCAGAAATGTTTGTTCTACTTCATACAACAGAAGGGAACTGCTAGATATGTTAGTTGTTTCATTTTCAGCTTTTTCATTTGTACTCTGATCAATGAGTGGTCTTGTGAACCTATAATGCTCCACGTGTTAGCCTGTGATGTAAATCCAAACATGAAGTAATGCACAGAGTCACGTATAGTGCCATATGGAGGACGGAGATAAAACACAGATGGGGCAAAGCAACAGCTTACTACATCAGTCCACAGCTGTTTCCTCAAAGTTATATCACAACCCGACATAGAACATGCATCGTTATATGGCTTCATTTGCGTCATCATTTTGAGTTGGAATGAGAAATGATCTTTTTTTCTTATATTTTTTAAAGTAGGTAGATACACCAAGGAAATGTATTTTGCAAATATGCAAACTGAATTTTCATATTTTGAGGGCTTTAAAGACCTTGTATTTTGTGCATCTTAAACCCGCCTCGGTTTTGCAAAGATTGCACCGAGTTGTGTCACTGAAACTTGTCTTTGCGCACGGTTAAGAAGGCTTACACACATGCAGAGGATGTGAGGGCTTTGAAGACACAGATCTCCTCTGTGATGTGCACGTCCCTTATATTTTCTTAAGTATGAAGATTTGTCAGTCTTGATTAAATGCAGCCGACTGCAGAAGTTTATCCCCGAAAGGCTTGTCAACAGCTCCTGACATGAATCCTGGAGCTATCTCTCCTCCCTCTCCTTCTACACTCTACTTCTCCCCTTTTTTTTCCTACCCACTCTGACTCTTAGGAGCTCGGAGTTCTAGTGAGGCCTCTCAAATATTTTTCACGTTTTTTTTTTTCTTGACATATCTTGACATCGTAAGAAACTCAAGTGTGTTTGTCCTCAACAGAAAGGTTTTAATAGTTGTGTATGCAGGTGTTCATTTTTTTTTAAGGTTGATAAAATGAAATTTGATCTGATTCATTGACTGTGAAACATTAGCAATGGCTGCATATTGATAAAGGAGCAATGGCACCAAACACAAGCAGCTTGATTCAATTAGGCCTGAACAAATGGCTGTGTAATTCAGACTCTGTGCCTCAGGTGATGTAACAATGAGGTTAGACTGAAAACCAGAGCAGAGGCAGAAAAAACTGTCAGTATTTTTAATCTAAAATTCTAGCAGACATCTTTAGCAGAGTTGGTGTTTTTCTACATTTGACTTTGTGTGTCTTTTTTTAAAAACACGTTGTATGGGATAGCATCAAACAGCATATGCCTGTGGTAGAGTATCAGGGAATGTCAAATATGGCTGAATACGTTATCTTGTGTACTGTTACGGCTTCCTCTGTGTAGTTCTTATCAGTACTTCTACAGTGTGTGAAGAAGAGTATCATTTTATAGATTTTTAGAAACAAACTTATCTTGAAAGGAATGTTTCCGTAGATAAAGGAGATCGACTGCATGCCTGGATACAGTAAGTTCATGAAAGAGGATACAGAACTCCTCCACAACACACCAGCTACATTAGCAGTAACAAGCATGGAGAGCCTTCAGGGTTTATAAAATAGAACACATTTGTCTCATGTGGTGTTCACATGCATCATGTTCCACCTCTAACAGAGTCCAAAAAAGAGACATGAGGCTCAGGGAGCACATCCAGCAGACAGCATGTTAGTGAACGTACAGAAGATCTTCACTGACTCTAATTCCAAATGACAAAAACATGTCTTCTCCCTTTTTCAGCCCGAGTCTCTTTTTTCTTCCTCTGTGCAGCAGGCTAAACTGAACTAAGTATGCATGTTGTGGTAAAATGCAACTGTATTTATATGAGACTGATGTCTGCACACATGGTTCGAGCTGTTTACAGATGTCTTTCAGTTCAAACTGTGTTGTATAACTGGGCACTGATAACGTCACTGCGAAGTGTAAATGATGGAAGCCAGGAATAAACTCAGTGAACCTGTTACAGCCTGAAAATATCTCAACAGAGACTATTTTGTGTACACCTAGTACAATTGGAAAATAAAATACAAATTAAATACTAATAAATTAGCTAATATATTTTATATCATATTTTTATATCATATTTTATAAAGCTCTGTCAAGCGATTAACATTTTTAATCCCGATTAATTGCTTAATTTAAATCGTAAATCGCAATTAATCACATTTTTCATCGCATGTCTTAGAGTACTTTACTTTCTGTTTGAATTCAGCCCTGCTTTTATTTTGAAGTAAAGTAAGGACCTTCTATCTAGTAGATCGAAGGTTACGACATTAACTTAACCACGGAAAAAGGAGCAGTAAAAAAGTGAAATGTTTGATGTCATAAAGTGGATATTACTTTTGACTCGTCAGCTTAGCTGTCTGCAAGTTTTTTTTAAAGTGAAATGAGACATTCAAAGGCGCAGAGGTGTCGTTCTTTTCCATTTCTATGACTACAGGGAGACACTGTAAAGGCTTATCAAAGAATTCATGAAAATGAATGCATTCATTTCAGACCTTAATTAACCTCGATTGAATGGTTAATGCGGACAGTTCTTATTTTATATTTTTACATTTAACTAGAATAGAATTTGAGTTGGCTGATGCAAATGAACTTGGAAAAAGGTCCGACTTTAAAACAGAACCCCTGAATGCACCTTTTCGCGTCTGCATTTTCGTTTTTTCTTGTACAGAACTTTTCCATTTCTAGACTGTGTGTAGGCCTACCGTTTATTTTATTTATTTTTTTGGTATAAAGGACTTGCTATTGGGACTTATATAGGGTTACCAAGGTGACTGCATAAAATAAATGTTATTGCTGAAAGTGAATGACATAATGTTTGTTCTGTATTTAACATTTTAGAGACAAACAACCTTTTAGTTCACCTTCAGGGGTTTTCATGTTACTTTAATAATTAGCATGTGTGGAAGAAGACATGTTGTGTCTTACAGCAGCTGCGTCATCCCCCTCTATTTTTTTTTCTATAAACAGCCTTTTAAGACATGGTTAAAAAAAAGTTTGATCCAGTTGACTTGGTTAAAGTTCTTGAACACATCTCACATTACATCTAAAACGCTTTGTCTGTTCTGAAACTATGTACAGCTAATTCTTATGATTGTCAAAAATTAACACTTTGATATTTGATTAAAATGTAAAGTGCATTACAAATCAAATGTATTATTGTTTTTATTATCATTATTTTTAAATTCTGCAGGAATTTCCAATCAAACCATTAACTTTCATTTGAATGAATATTGACCTAGAAATGGTTCTACTGTAAAAAACATTTAGGATCTTAACATTTTTGGGCGACAGCAGCTCAGTCTGTAGGGAATTGGGTTGGGAACCCAAGTCGTCGTGAGTCCCGGTTTGCACCAAATATGGAAGTTGATCTGGTAGCTGGAGGGGTGCCAGGACACTTCCCTAGTACTGCTGAAGTGCTTTTGAGCAAGCCACCGAATCCTCCAACAGCTGCAGCGTGCTCCCTGTGTAGTGTGTAGCAGCCCGACTCCATTAATACATGTAACAGGTCCTGTGTGTGCATGTTTGTGCAAGGCCTATGTGTGTGTGAGAAGCATGTCTCTCATTAACAGTGTCAGAGTGGAAACCAGAATTTCCCTCAGGTATTTAAAAAGTATGAAAAAAAATCAATTCATTTTTTTGGGGGGAAATCTCAAAAAAAAAGTTTCACAGTCTATTACCAAGTATTCTTTGAGCTACATGCTAACATTAGACACGTCAAAAGGCTCTTTATTTCCATCGCTAACATAGTGGTTCTGTGGGTATTGTTTACTGTTAAAAGCTGATTTTTATTGTCTTTATTTTTGCAAGAAATATCTAGTAATCCATGAAGGTTTGGTCTACTAAAATTCTAGATAAACTAGCTTTAATGCTATTGTAACCAGCCTTCCTGAAAGATTATAAAGCTTTGAATCAGGTGACCCAGAAACAACAACAATACTTGGTGACAGATTTAATAGCTGCCATTGGATTCTGTCTCTCAGTCTATCTTACTTTGTTTCTCACTGCTGCAGAAAAATGCTCGTGCAGTGACCTTCACACTCACACAGGCTGCTACTACTAAGTCACACAAACACACACACGCACGCACGTACACACACACACACACACACACACACACACACACACACACACACACACACACACACACACACACACACACACACACACACATACATGCTTTCTGTAGAATCTCCTATAGTAGAGATGAGTTGACATTTAAGCTCTTCTCCTCCTAGATTCACACATCTGGAAAGGATTACGCACCATTACAGGCTCTGATTTATACACATAAATAGAATTCTACTTTTAGTCTGTGTCTTTGGGTTTGTTGTGGTTTTCTAATACAGTAATTACACCTTTCTTAAGACTTAAATTGCATATAGTGTGAGAAACATACTAATTTTCCCAAAGGTCCTCTTTCATCAAGCTGGATTGTAGAAAATGCAGCAGGCCTTTCGAGCTGAAACATATCTGCAAACCACTCGTCTGTGCTCTCATTTGATTGTTTTTTTAAACTTAAATGCTGCTACATTTGTAACATTTTTCCTGCGATATAAACCTTGGTGTGTTGTTTAGTGGAGGTGAAAGGTTTGCAGATGATCCTGTAGAGGATTTCTCATGCTGCTGATCTCCATCCCTCCCCTCCTCCTCCTCCTCCTCGGCCGTCAATCTCCACGGATTCAGGTTGCCTGTAAGCTCCTGAGAGGCTGACCCGACCCCACTGGGTTTACCAGTGTATGGAATGCTTTATGAACTACCGTCTGATATCCTGACACCGATGTTCACACTGCTATTTAATCTGAGAGCTTCTGACTGTATGTAGCAGAAAAACATGTCAAGATGTTATCCTGCGCCTCATATTCAAACAGCCTGTTATCATTTTCAAAGCAAAATAACTGGAGCAAAGATGTATTAGGTTTATGAGTAAAAGCATCTTTAGCTTTGCTCTCTTACTAAATCTGCAGGAATGACTACACCATTGTTTAGTGATACCTTCACGGCGGGACACTTCTTGTATATATTTAATGAGTAACAGGGATGTCAATGTAATTCTGTGAGAGTTCAACTTGCTCAGACTCTAACTGCTCCTCCTCCTTTTTGTAGTTCTCCCAATTTGTCAAAGCTTATGTTTTTTTAATACAACAAAAATGTGATCTTGAGAAAGAAAAAACAGAAAAGAAAGAAACGTTTTCATGTGACTTGCTTTTCCTGGAATAACCTCAAAGAGCTGAGCTATCATATCTGCTTTAACAAACAGAGTCCAGACTTCTGTGAGGTTTAGAAAGCTCGCAGCCTGCAGTTCTCTGAGATGGAAATACTTGAAGGTGCACAGAAAAGCAGTAACTGTATCATACAAAAATGTTTTTATACGATATTTATTCATTATGTTAAAAGACTTTTGTGTCCAAGGTGATGTCTTCCTATCTTTGTTTTTGTCTGACCTGTAGTCCAAAACCCAATTTACGTTATGCTGATGTTAACCAGAGAATAGCAAAGAATACATTTGAGGGCAACAAAACTGGGAATGTTTGTTTTCCTTACTGTGCAGCAGACGAAGTTTCATTTGCAAAGTTTTATGCACTCATATAATGGAGGTGTGTACCACAGCAAATGTCAAAGCTTCCATTAAGCCGGTTTTTGGCTGCAGTTGACAAAAACTAAACAAATATTTATTCTTAAAAAGCCGACTTATGGTAACTATATTGCAGAAAAGGGACAGGTAAAGGTGTTGACAGTACAGATGTTATATCAGTCTTCAAGTGGTAGAATCATGTATGATGATGATTTTAAAGATGATGGTAATGATGGTGCATCAAAGGACAGAGGAGGGCCTGGTCATGGTTTGACTTGTTCTGGTTTAAATTAATGCTAATTGTAAATCATAAGTGCTTATACGCCTGTTACAGCTGCTCCTGTTCAACCAAATTTCCCCCTCGGATTAATAAAGTATTTCTGATTGTGATTGATCATAAATACATCACTCAACAGTGTTTCAAACGTTTTCAAACCTTGCACTTTTATGATAATGATTTACCGTTACCAGAGTGATAAAGGAAAAAACATAATTTCAGGACTTCGTATCAGTTGGTTTTATTTGAAATGTATCCACCCAGGGATTTTTGTCTGAAGGACCAGTGATGATATGTGAGATATCACAAGATGTTGCAGGGTGGACAACTTTCTGCTGTGTAAAACTGGAGCTGATTTGTGTGCATAATTTGAGAAACAGACATGGTTAGTTGTTATGTTATATCTATATCAGCTTCAGTTCTGCTTCTGTTTACACAGACACAAACTTCTCCGTTGCACATAAACCGAAGCGTACACACAGCAGCTGGAGTCAGGAAGCAGAGCAGTCTTTGATGTTTGAGGTTTAGTCATACTTAACTAGTTATCCCATGATTCTTTAGAGTCTTGACCCTGGGAAAGGTGCATCAAACCAATGGACTGACAGCTTCAAACAGGTGGAGAAGGCCTGTGTGAGGTTTGTGTGTTTGAGCAAGTGTGTTCAATCATCCGTATCATTTTCTCCCTTCCCACTCATATATCTGTGTAATGTGGCAGGTGGAAGGACGTCTTATCTAAATCAAAGCAGCATAGCAGGAGTTGGTTTCCTCGATCTGATATTCTCATTACTGTCGAGAAGCTGTAGAATGTCCCGGTGTGATTTGGTTTGAGTTAGTCACAGCAGCAGAGGACCACGCAACAACAAGGACGCTGATTAAGTGAGGTAAAGAGAAGTCTGTCTGGTGTAGTGCTGTACTGCAGCTTCTTTTAACACACAGAAAATACTGCACACATTATTAAAACAAAGATTGCAGCCACTGTTGTAACACTATGGACACATGTTTAATGTCAAACAAAAACAACACGATTCCGCATGAGTAGCAGCTCCGCAGTCTGATTGATGTGTTCCATGTAAACAGCTGTGTGTGCAGCTGGAACTCATCTGCATAATACCCATAAGACATCGCTCTGTTGAAAGGAACAACAGCCTGATCAATCCCTCAACACTACGCTGTGACAGGTAGTTTGTTTATCCAAGAATTTTCTTTTTCACTGAAATGACATGTCATTTTTCGCTATAGATAGTCTATACACTGCTTTATTTAAATCACTGTGGTGTCAAGTAGCTCTTCTAACCAATACAATGTTTAAATACATCAGTTACAAACTAAAAAACGTTAAGGAATTACTTACTACACACTTTATCATAATTTTGAGGGAGTTCAAATGAATTTAGTTTTAGAGGTAGTTTTTCCCATTGATGATTAAATCAATTGTGTGTCTGTTTTAGGTCATGCGCGACAGACCTCCCCCCATAAAGGTTAAATACAGAGCTTTCTTTTAAAGTGTTCAAAAATGAGTCAGGCAGTGACCCAAAAATTATTACAATTCATCTATTTACATATATAATATTATTAATAATAATCACTTTATTTATGAAGTACTTTTTAAACTGATGTTTACAGAGTGCTTTGACAGACAAAGCGAAAGGCAGGAACTCAGGACAATAACACAATAAACATCTACAGTCAGGCCAAACAAGGAGTAGTGCACACAGATGACATACAAGCAAATACAAGGAATAAGAAAGAGGCAGGTCTAAAAAGCAGTTGACGCTATAAAGCAATAAAATTTAATAAGAAGATAAAAGGCAGCAAGATGATGATCACAATATAAAAGCAAAGAAGAAGAAGACGACATGTATGTCTGTACTAAAATACTAATCCACAACACATCGCTCCTTAAGTAAATGATTATGTAAAATATGTCATGGCAATCCATCCAGTAGCGGTGAAGACGTTTCACAAAAGCCACAAATGTGAACCTCATGGTTGTGCTGAGGAAAGGTCAGGGGGTCAACTCAGTCATATTAACCTTCATCCCGTGTGAACCGCAAACGTCTGAACCACATTTCATGGCAATCCATCCTTGTTGAGATATTTCAGTCTTGAACAACAGCTGAGGACCCACTTCCACATACTTAGCATTTGTACAATGATGGAGTGATTGTCAAAATAATGGCTGAAACTCTTTGTTTTCCCTCAGTGAAGATTCTGTCATTACATATCAGAAAACAGACAAAAATCTGATTATATCCAATAAATGCTATTTATCAATTTACCAACTGGAGGGAGATTAGGCCATATTTGTAGGGTTTAAACACATATTATTGAAAGGTCATGGCTATCATGGACGGCTGTAAATCAGTTGGTAGAGCCGGTTGCCTCTCAACTGGAAGGTTGGGGTTCAATCCCCAGCTCCTGTAGTCACATGTCCGATGTGTCCTTGGGCAAGACACTTAACCCCAAGTTGCTCCCGCTGCTTCATCAGGGGCGTATGAATGTGTATGAATGGGATTAGTTACTTCTGATGGACACTTTACATAGCGACCACTGTCATCAGTGTGTGAATAGGTAGGTGTGACACGTGGTGTAAAAGTGATTTGAATAGTCAGAAGACTAGAAAAGCGCTATACAAGATCAAGTCCATTTAGCATTTATCATCAAACAAAAGCTAACATTAGCATTCAGCAACTTTCAGCTAAATAACCATTAGCTAAAATGGGCCAAATGCTAACTTCACCATCTGATAAAGAACCATTTTCATTTGATAATGTTATATCAGTAGCTCGGCAAGAGTTTATTCCAAGCTAAAGGTGATGTTAGCCAGGAAGCTATGTTTAGCTGAATTTCAATAACCCAGAACACAGCAGTATAACAGTAAAATAGCATTTGAGCCTCCAACCCTGAGTGTGACATCAGAGAAAAATGGTTGCTGTTAAAATTTAGGGAATTTCTTCCTTTTTGTTGCCTGTTGTCTGTTCTTTGTAGCTGTTCAAAAGTCATGTCTGACTTTCTGGTCATGAGCTATAGGCCTACATATCACATGAACCTGTCTTAAAACAAACGTTTTTTTCTACAGTTTATTTGTCCTACTTTCACATGTAAATCTATCACAATCACACACCTGCCTTGTATTTCCCTTCTGGATGTGACTGAGCTGTAAATGTATACTCTTTAGAGAAAGAGATGCCACTATTGACACTGAGTGGAGAAATATTTTGTGAGCAGGTCAGGGTTAGCCAGAGGACAGGACTGGAACGTAATTTGAAAAGGAATTATTTTAGTTTGAGATAATATAACACTGAGAAAAAGAAAAGCAAATATTTAAAGAGTGACAAAGTTTGGCATGTTTTAGCCTAACAGAAAATGGTTTGGTCTTTAAATCAATGCTGACCATTTTAAACATAGATTTCCAGCAGAGCTCAAACTAGTAGACTGAACATTCAGCCTTCACTTTCAAAGTTTCAGCACCTTCTGATGCATAAGTAGCAGCAAGGGAATTATCTGAAAACCCACCATATTGGCTTCTTGAAGGAAACTGTGTTTGGTACCCATTTCTCTTTGATTTGTGATGTCATACCTCACGGTGGGGATGCTTCTTGGCAGCTAATTCTCAGGTATTTCATGTCAGAGGCTCAGAGTGTCAAAGTTAAAAATTGTTCACTTAAAATGAAAGATATCAGTGTGAGTCTGAAATTCTCTCCTCCGATACAGTGCCAATTGAATAATCCTAGCCCGCCATAGTTTTAATGGTATCATGGGAGTAAAAACGAACGAACTCCGTGTTGAATCAATACGAACGGGCGAAACCGACCTGAGAAAGACAATGTGTACTGACGATGTATCCAAGTATAATTTACATAACGTTTTTATCACAGCAGCACATACAGCAACAGAACAGCAGCTTCCAGTAGCAGCTAGCGCTAGCTTATGCAGCGCTAGCTAACATCTGCTGTTTCCTTGACAACGATCAACATTTCGTGTCTATCATGGCAGCTCATCATGGTGGCCGCCTATACAAGACACGTCCCGTTACAACTATATAATTACGAGTTCTCTGGCTTTGATAACTTTTGGAAATATTTGAGGTGATGTAAGTACTCAGCTAAAAAATATATATAACATCGATTTAAGTTAGATATTTTAATGTAAACATTAGCATGCAATTCTACATACTGCACCTTTAACAACTAAATTCCAGTTTTAAGCTAACTGTTTTGCAGTCAAATTTGTTCTGTTCATTATGCTTAATAGGCTAATGATGTAAACTTCAAAGATTCTTATTCAGCCCCTACCTGTGTTTGTCTTTACTATGTTTGATTTACAATTAAACTCAACATCCTCTCTTCTATGAGACCTTGAACTCATCACTGACTTGAATGCTCTTGGGTAAAAGTGGGAAATTGTCCAATCCTATTGTCTTCACCTCTTTAGCCTTGGTAAATTTCTCGTCATTATTACAAAGGTTGTGGGAAGGAAGGAATTGCTTACCGGGAATAGCTATATGACAATAGCCTTGAACATATCAGTGATTCAAAGTGGGCTGAAGAATTAGCTTGAAAAACTGGCTTGACCACAAATTGGACTGGTGGACTGTTTATGTTGTGTCTCCTGATACCCTCATAAAAAAAAGGTGTTAACATTTTTGGTTATGTTCTGTATTCTTGCATGTGGTTGAACTTTGGGGTGAGAAACAGGCTCTCATTAAGACAGAGCTTTGAGCTCTTGACACAAAACACAGTGAATCAGCTCTTCATTAGTTCTCACAGCAGCTATCATTGGACGTAGTAGAGGTACAGTTACATCAGGTTGGAAGCACAACACTTTATCACATTATCTCAACATATATTTTAAGTGTGATGAACTTATCATTTTGGTTGGAAAGAAAGGTTAATTTTATTCTAGTTTGTCAATTTTTTCAATCATCCAATGGTTGGTTTCTTGCCACGGTTCGAATGTTCTATGTAAGAACATGTCTGAGTGTAGAAATGGAAACTGATAAGAGCTACGGATTATGAGTTTAAAAAAAGATGTTGAGATATTTCACTTTTTTTTAATCATGCCTCCTTCCTCTTCTGTCTCCTCCAATTACCCAATGAATTATTCAGTGTACCTGTCAGTTTTTGAAATGAAAATATTTAGGAAAAATGATCCAAACCCTTAAAGATTTCCTCAAAAAGCTTATCTTTTCAAATGACTTTCATATCTATGGTTTATTATATGGTCCAGATTATGTCAATTAAAAAATAAATATATTTCTATCAGTGCCAAGCAATCAGATGAGGGTTTTAACCTCAAGGACCCAGGCCATGGTTGTCTGAGGCCGTGGTCCAAGGCCGGGGTTCTCGGAAAATGTTGGGTTGCCCCCTCTAGGGGGGGAGTGATTCTCTGCCTCAAGTGAAGAAGTTCAAGAAGTATCTGGGGTTCTTGTTCAAGAGTGAGTGTTAAGTGAGATTGCGGACAGGTTTGTGCAGCATCAGCAGTAATAGACGTGTTGTACTGGACTGTCATGGTAAAGACGGAGCAGAGCTAAAAGGCAAAGCTTTTGATTCACCAGTCAATCAGCATTCAAACCCTCACCGATCATGAGCATTGGGTAATGACAGAAAGAATGAGATGGTGGAAACATGCAGCTGAAGTTAGTTTCGTTAGAAGGGTGGCTGTGCCTTATATTAAAGATAGGGTGAGGAGTGGGACATTCAGATGGAGCTCGTTTCAGAGCGCTGCTCCTTTGCATTGAAAGGAGCCAGTTGAGGTGGTTTGGGGCATTTGATAAGGATGCATAGAAACAGTTGGAAAGTTATCTTTGGATTACAGAGTTTGCTGACCAGACTTGACAAGACAGATGTTGTGTGCAAGCGTTTCAGCTCTACTTTAATATATTCTTAAGGTAGAAACAGCCAGTGCCTTTCTTTTAGACCTACTGTTCCGTATCATTTACTTGACTCCCCATCATCATGAACCTGCCAACTGCAGCTCCAACCCCCAGTTTATTTTCAAGGCCAAGCTTTAGGATTTTTTTCTCACTCCATCTCCACCACATGTTTTTTTTTCTTCTTGTATACTTCAGATGTCTTCCAATGATGTCTGCGTTCAGCGTTACCCTGCTGTGAGAGACAGTCTGAGTTTTCCTTACAATGTGAAGGTCAGATATTTAATGGTTTAATAGAAAGTGGTGTATGAAGGTTGAACAGTGTGGGACTGAAGTCAAGCATCACATACGCTCACTTTATTCTGTAGCAGTGTGAGGTAGAGGTGGGTCATCATAACAGTGGATAAGGAATTTTTCAGTTTTGTCTCTTTACTGAGCAATGAGGCGGTCTTGGACACTTTAAGTTATTTTGTTGGTCCATTTGAAATATCCCTTATTTATGGGACAATAGACAATTTAAAATACGTTCATAGTTTTCATATTTATGTTTGTCAATTTGCCTCTGTTTGGTAACATATCCATTATCATTTTTGTGGGTTGAAGTATATCCTTTTTTGCATGTTTCTGAATAAACAGAGCATCAATGCATCTGTTCTCTCCACCATCTGTTTTATCATCCCCTATGGGGACACTTGGTAGATGATCACACTGAATCAATGATTTTTGCATTATTGAAAGCCAGAAGCAGTGAATGACACGGCATCAGGCTTTAGTTTCTTCAGAAAGTAGTAGAAGCAGTTTTGTTGGTAGAATAGCATTTGCATGCTCCGTGTTTGATTGATTGGTTAACTGTTTCAGTGTTTTTAGCAGCAGTGTCCTTTCACTTGAATCTTTTTCACTCAATTTTAATGTTAGAGTCTCTTTTGTTTCTTTATCTCAATCCCTTGTTCCAGTTTCCCTAAAAACTGTTCTTACGTTCTGCTCCTACGTATTTCTGAGGATAATGAGGTTCTTGAGTAAGCCGGACTGCTGTGCACCTATGAAGGTTTGCAGCATCACAACAACAACATTCAAGGCCTAGTCTTTAATCTTATCTCAGCTGCTGAGCCCCAGCTGCGAGTCGGCTCTGCGCTATCTCTGCTTTCAGACACTTTTATGATAACGCCGACACGAGCCCCGCTTTAAGTGACTCATTTCATGTCTGTCTGAAACTCCACTTCTTCTGAAACTCCACTGTATCGTCTTCATTTCCTTTAGCAGAGTTGCCTCCTTTCCAAGTTATGAACACTTTTATTCTTTTTTAATTTGTTCGCTAAATCCTCTAAGAAACATGCCCAGCTGGCTTTTTCAGGAGGAGTGCTTCCTCTCAGCACAACATTCTGTAATTTACTGAGGAAATTCACATGACAGATTCATTTAATGAATATCGCTGCGGTGCTGCTTGTCTGTCAGCCATCTTCCCACACAGCTCTGTATATCTAATGGATTGCATCTCTGATAGAGCAGCTATTTTTACAGAAGTAGGTGTTCCATGTAAATTAATGTAAGCCAAGAAGTCAAATATATAGGTCACTAGATGGCCGTCTTCATGTCTCCTGCTGGTTTGTTTCGGCGCCAGATCAACCCCTTCAATTACATCCATCAAGGTACAAATTAGTGGTTATTACACCCGCTGGAAAGGCTTCTCCTTTTCCACCCCTTCATCCAAACACATATAATTTAATCCTAAAGTGGTAGCCTTTGGACGTGTGTTTTATTGTGAGTTTTATCATGTAGGTTGGCTGGTGATGACACACCATTCTCCTGAGTGCGATGTGTTTCAGTCTGCTGCTGTAGCCAAGGGACGTAAGAAAGAAAGGAAGGCGGCAGGATGGGGACATGTATCTCATCTCCGTCTCATTGCCCGTGGTCATCGGCTCCTGTGAAAGCGGGGGCTTTAATCACAGTGGGGCCCTTTGTGTGCAACTACCAGGCAGGCAATGACATTTAACAGAGGCAGCCAGTTAGAACTGATGGTGTTACGTACCAACTGAATACAGGGAGGGAGGATCCAGGATTCACCCAAGCTTCAGTGTTTTTACACATTACCCACAGGAGAAGATAGATACAATGGAAACATTAAAACAGATGGTTTGTGTGGATTTTATTTTAGTAACATGGCACATGGAAGTTGTTTTTCCTTTCCTGTATACATGAACCCAGGGGATAAGAATAGAGATCCTGCCAGCAGGAATGTGTTGAGTTTAGTGTTCCAGTTTTTGACATGAATCACTGTGTGTGTTTAGTCTGTGTTCAAGTATTTTGGGAAGGATTTTTAAGGAGCATCTCTGTTAATCTTGGAGATGCCCACATCATCCAACAATGACAATGACCCCCCTCTCAAGACTCTCGCTCAAACCTTTACTCATTCTTTAAGTCTTAATAATCAACCTTTCTTTCTCTTCCCTACCTCCCTTTTTATTCCCTTCATCCTTCGGCCCACTCAGCTGTTAGCACAGAGCGGAAGGAGCCAGGGTTCCTCTGGTTATATTTAGCAATGAACAGATGCAGCGCACTGGAGCGGAACACAGCCTCTGCTTGCCTTGGTGCGTGTGTGTTTATATGTGTGTGTGTGTGTGTGTTCCTTTGTATGTGACTCTTTCTTTATACCACTTTTCCCATCATGCACTGCTGGCTCTGACTCAGCAGCACGGCAGAGAACGGGGTCAGAACTGGCCCGCCTGTCTTCAAAAACAATCCATAAATTTCTGCATGTCGATTAGTCAAAACTGTGAGGTTATTTGTAAAAAAGTGTTTCTGGGGGGACGAACCTGCGGAGCACTCTTACAATATTTTAATTTGTTTATGTTATCATGATTTGGCTAAAGCATAAGATTATTCTAATTATTGTTTAATCTGTTGATTTAAAAAAATATAGTGCATCACACTTCAAAAGTCAAGCACCGTCTGCACTCCTTTTCTCCAACATTTTCCCCCGTGTATAGACCTAAGGGTCCCGGTGTTTTGGTTTAACAAGTGACCCTGTTACCTTGAGGACTTTCAGCTGAATAAGTGTGTTGTGGTTTTAGCAGCTGTTAAAAAGAGCCCAAGGGAATGTCTCTTTGTTTATATTTGTACTATAATGTCAAAATACCGTTATTTCGAACAAACCGTTACATCGCGCCCACCATGTCAGCTTCGTGCCTAACTATGGATATGTGGCAGCCACTGACACATTCGGCTTGAAGTCATCAGTTTACAGGGTCGATCGTAAAAACAAAACACTGTTTTTATTTCCATTAGTATTGAAGGTTTCCGCATCGACTTCTTAAATGGACTTATATGCCCCAGCTATTTTGGCAGGCATTCCTTTTGTAAGTTTTATTTTGGGGCTTTTTGTGTCTTTATTGGAGAGACAGGAAAGTGGAGAGAGTCGGAAATTGGGGCGAGAGATAGTGGGGAAAGGAGTCACAGGTCAGGTTAGAATGCATGCCCGCTTTCAGGACTACAGCCTCTGTAGATGGTGTGAGCGAACTAACTACGCAGCCACCGGCGCCCTTGAAAGGCGTGTTTGTGGCTGTGCAGAGACAATGATCCTTCATACACATGTGGATAATTGCGTACTTGGTTTACCAGTTTGTCTCCAAAACTTTCTGCCATTGTTGTCCTTGCTGTTGTGATGAGTCTGTCACATCTCCTCTGCCTCTACACTGCCCCTTATGGTCATGTGTATGCTGCATACTGTGTCCGATCAGCATTCATTTTTGAGGACTTGCACAGCAACAGACGCAGCAACCTATACTGTATGTGTACGCATATTTAAAAGCAAGTATATCTCCACCTTAAGTTAAGATTCACAAACTGTCTTATCCGTTAAGTCCAAAATCCAAAGGTTTTCCTGTAATTGTCATTATAGACTTAAAAAAAGAACAAACTACACACACACATGCTCTCCTGAGAATTTCAGGAGGCTTGCCCCTTCAAACATGCACTTCACAACGGGAGACTATATCTGTCCTTTATATAGGACATTCAACTTCCATGTCCCATAAAATGATGCAATGATATTGTGCCAAATTGTATTTGATAGCCTGACATAGCCTGACAAATTAGTCTGGAACCTCATAGTTCATTTTCACTTTCTAATGGACCTGAATGATAGATGCATCTGATGGACCTTCAACCTTCCAGGGCAAAGAGTTGCTTAGATAGCAGTAGGCTATCCAGGCTTAATTTCAACATCCAATTTGAACGGCTAGAGTTTAAGACAACACCCAAACATTTGGCATGACATGATTAAGAAGCCAAGAAATACATTTTTAACTTGTAGCTATACTTCCTAGTTTGTTAGATTGAGACACAAAAGTGACATCCATGGCAGTCATCTTGGTTGTTGATAAAATGCTTCAATGCTTCTCCACCCAACCCCTATCAGAAAAAATGGTGGAGATGGGTCTGCCCCATACCAGGGTATTTGGAAGTCTATAGGGAAGAAATCTGTTTCTAGAGAAGAAAACACTTTTGGTGATAGGTTGATGTAACGCTTCCTTCTGGTTTTCTCCTTGTTTCCCAGGCCCACTGTTCAAGGCTTTAGACTAGGAATAACATGAAAGCAGCTCTGGGCGGGGCAAGTTATGGAGGTAATTATAGAAGGAGAAGGGAAAGGACCGGTCCTGAGATTTATGGCAGACATATCTATGATTGTGAGGTTTTTCTCTCCGCCCCCGTCATGCGGATTGCAAGACATGATTTGAAGGTTTTGGTAGTGAAAAGAAGCATAAAACAGTGCTACTATGTTTGTTTGTGACTTTGTTTGTGTAAGAAGAGGGAAAGTATTTTTAATTGACGTGAGAACACAAGTGTGTCCCATGTTTAACATCGTTAATCTTCTGTCTTCTGTATCAGCTGTCATGGCCTCGCAGTAAGGATAACGGCTGTGTAATAGCTAGGGATTGCAACTTCTTTATCACACCAAGAGAGCCGAGTGAAACTCATCACTGAGAGCGGGAGGATTGGATTATTTTTCAATAATGGATCCCTCCCAGTGTTCACCTCTCTCTGACAGCCCCTCCTTATACCACTGGATAATGTAGAGTTAAATGCTCTCATCTGTAACTGGAGAGTCCAGTGTTGACGGGATGTCCTGAGACCCACAGGAAGCCACTGGAACAATGGAATTTACTGTTTAAGAGCCAGCATTTCCAGTTCCTTCTCTGTGGCCATTATTTGGAATTGGACTGAGGAAATACAATTTTATTTGTCCTCTGGAGGAAATGCCGCCTCTTTGTGCTCAGTTTGAGTTTGGGTGTTAGGGTCTGAGATGGCTTTGGAGCTGTATGAAATAATGACAAAGAGGGCAATTTAAAGATTTTGATTGCGGTTTAATAGAAATGAAACTGTAATGGACAATCAGTGTGTGATTTTTGGTGTGATTTTGTTTACTTTGTTGCTTCTCATGTGCCAAAGCAGCAGACCAGATAGAAGGTTGCAGACAAAGCGGAGCCGCCTTAATCAGAATGTGATAACAGATAGGCTTAAGAAATACTGAACTGACCACTGCCTGTAAAATTCTTCAAGTTCTTTACAACAATGTTTTAAATTACAGTGTTATAGGCAGTTATAGAGTCTGTTTGGGTCCTACAGGCAAAGAGTCACATGGAGCCCGATCAACAGGATTCATCAACATGTTGTAAATTTATTTTTCAGATTGAACAAACTGGTGTCAACTTGGACTAGAGCAAGTCAAGCTTTTCTCCCCTAGTGTACATCATTTATGCTATGTGGTATTAATGTTTTTATCGAACAAAAAAAAGAGATGATTTTAAAGATCAATAACCGCTGCACCTGTTTGTATGATGGCCAATCACCAGTCAGTGTCACCTTTACCACAACCTCTGTTTGGGATCGAGCTCCGGAGGGCATCTAGTCATGCCCCATAATCCTCTCTGTCATCCCTACAGGTGGTGTTTCATTAGGTGGACCAAAGTATGTCTTTCTCTGTGTGTTTTAGGCCTGTGTAGCTTCCAGTTACTTAATGATTGTGTGTTCTCCATGTAAAAGTAAATGTAAGGGCAAAGTGCTTATCAGTTGCACCGAATGTTAACGGCGGCCACTTGCATGAGAGAGCGAAACATACAAAGACAAACCTGACTCAAAGGAATAGAGCTCGTCTCCACTGTGTCACTGACATGCATACCTTATTGTTGTACAGCATCTTTGTGACTTGTTTCCCTCTCTAGCACCGGTTTATACCAGAAACTTGATGAGGTAACGTCGATACATTTTCTTTGATGATACTCATGTTTGTTTTTTAGTCTGTTTTATTGTAAACAGCATAAAAACAACAGTGAGTTTGAGAATGTTGATTTTATTGTGATTTTTATTTAAGCAGCAATTAGTCATCATATACTAATTGTGGAGTACAAACTGTAAGGCATTTTCCAGGAGAGCAGCTATAATTTAGGGATTTTGTTCTCCTGTGGTGTGAATAATCTCAGCATGTCTTGCCAGCTTGGTAAAAAAAACAAAAAAAAAACATTGTTAAAAGCTTTGTTTAGTCTGCTCTCTAACTGCTGAAGACTGCATGCAAGTGAATTTGGTACTTTTAGCAGATTACAAGCAAAGTGATGGCAGTGGTAGTTGAAGATTTTAAATTTAAATCCGTAAAAAGAAACTCTAGTCTTGCTTACATTATTTTAACATTTAAGTTAGTATTGAAGTCAAAGTGTTTCGAGTGGTAATTTATTTGCTATTGTTTAAGAATTAGTTTCTCTAAATTAATATGCTGGTGTCATTTTAATGTCAAAGCAGGAAGATTTTGAGCAAACTTATTTAACTAATTTTTATACTGTTTGTAGTTTGATCTGTGAGGATGAATTATATCTTCACATGTTTAACTTGTAAAATCTTCATCTGAGAAATAACTCCAGAGAAGTGTCATGTTAGAATTTGCCACTGAATTATACAGAAATAGTAGAATAAAGTTGAACTAAACTGAAATACATACAAAGAAAGCAGTTAAGTCAACAATTTCGTTACTTTCCACCACTGTGTTATTAATGTAATTTTTTAATTTCACAGTTGACATTCTAGGTTTTTTTTCAATCCTTAAATTATAGCTCAAACCGCAACCACAAGAGATTAAGAATCACATCTTTGAAGTCACAGTAGAATATTTCTTTTAATTCAACCTCACATGATTTAGAGTCCACCACTGGGGGGCAGCAGCCCATAATGACTACACATGGCTCATCTCATTCACTGGTCGTCTCTTGGTTGCTGTGGTAACAGGGTCTGTGTGAAGCAGACTGTCAGTGTTGAGGCTCAGAGACACAGAGGGCAGTGTTGAGCTGGAGGATGGGAGATGAATCCTAATCAGCAGCTGAGCAGAGCTTCAACAAACACACTCACATGGACATTTTCTCAAAGAAATCAGCAGCAAACATGCAGCCACTTGATACTGCCTGGGTGTCTGAAACTCTGTTGTGAAACTACCTGGTATGATTGACAGGTAAAAGTGTTAGCTCTTTGTAATGTGGGCTGTTATGTGCTAATATAGGCTGCAGCTACTTGGTAGTCTTCAGCTGATGTTTTAAGCAGTCACTACTATATGTCCTAGCTCTGGCCAGTATGTGATCATGCATGCATTTTTTTTATTGACCTGTCCAAACCTGACCTGTCCAAACCTTACTTCATTTAAATCATGAAGCTACATTTAAAACATTCAACCCTTTAAAAGCATTTTAATCCTCACCTTCTGTTAAAATCGTTAAAAAATGATAGAAATGTGTTTATCCATGTTTTTGTGTTCACAGAAATACACAGGAGGGAACGTGTGAATCACTATCTCCTTAAATTTTCATCAACACATATCCACCCTTCCCCCAATCCCCAAAATGAGACAGGGATGCATAACTAGATTTAAGGTTATGTAATGCTGACTGGAGGCATAGAGGATGTGTATAATCCACTCTTATTTGGGTTAAACCCATCTCTCTCTGTCTCACTCTTCACTCCATGTGTATCTGTAAGAGGACAGGAGCCTCACACATCTCTCTTCCGCCTCATCCAGGGTTGGATGGTGCAGCGCTGATCTCTGTCACACACAGTCTTTTACCAGCCTAGCCACAAACATCTCCTCTCCAAAGGAAACATCTCTCAGCACACTAGCGTCTCTGGAGTCTCAAATTCTCCCTTGATGGGATGATTTCATTGTTATGAGAATGAAGAAAATATCCTCTCCAAGCTGCCTGAAAATGATCCTTCTTATCGTTTGAAAACAGACTGATTGTCAGTTATTCAGTTATGCAGCTGATGTTTATTTTCTTGATTTATGCATTTTTGGTGTGTACAGTCTAAGTTACCATTATAGTAATTTAAATGTGATAAATGTTAGGGTTATATCTTATAAACGTTCTCCAACATGTTACACCTAATAAGCTGGCTACAACGACCTGATGCTGACATAGTTCTAGTCTGGAATAAGTTGCCTATAATATTTGTAAACTGGCTTGTTAAACCAAAGAGGTGAAAAACATCTTAAAGTACGCCTCCATAAGTATGTCCAGTTGCCTGCTGAATTACCATCCATGACCTTGATGACTAAGAACCATCACAGAATTCAAAAAGCTTTGGAATATGACTTTGATGATCCCCTTTGTATTTTTCTAGCCTATAATCATGATAAGAGTTGTATTTGTTTCACACTTTTTGAGGAAACAACTGTGATAAGATAAAAACGAATCGTGTATATGCTAATAGCTAATGGTAGCATGCAGAGATAAGATTTTGAATGTGGAAAACGTTATACCTTTGATGACCCCCTCGTTATATCTAGCATCATTATCAGTTAAAAATTACAATTTGTTAATCACTTAATGTTGAAAAAAGGGAGAAAACAAAGAGACCCCATATATGCTTACACTAGTTTGCTGTAGCGCACATGTAGCTAATGTTAGCATGTAAACGTACTGAGCTAAGAATTTGAACATGGTAAACATTTTACTTTATAGCATTAGCATGTTCGTGTTATTTTGGAGTACGTGTTAGCATGCTGTAATTAGCCTCTTAGCTAAATGTATTTATTTCCTTTAAATCAAAATGAAAATTATTTTTTACTCTTGTTGTCATACATCTACACATTTAGCCTATTATCACAGGCTAGCCTACTTTGTAAAAACAGGGACTGTGTTTTTTTTAGTTCTTTTAGACTTATCATTTACTGGTATTCTAACATCAACAACTTTTTATACAAGCCATCTGTAATGTTTTCCAATCAAGTCTGTTAAATTACTTTGATGAGATTTTGTAGAAATAAGAGCACAGAAAAGACTATAGTCAGAAGAAAGAGGCAGCTCTGCAATTGTACAGAGTATTTAGCACAATCTCACAAACAACATGCCATATCTTATTGTATAGAAAACCAGGATCTCCATTCAATACAAAGGATGAATTGAACAATTCTCCATGTGTATTGTTCAAAATCTGTGGAACAGTGCAGTGCTGAGGCTGTTGAACTAAGATGATATCTCCTGTTGTCTCACCACATCTGGGTGTTTTTGTTGGATTTAAAGCTTTGCTTTGGGAGAACACTCTAAATGTGTAAAGGAAACACTCAATTGTTTTATTCCAATATTGAAAAAAACAAAAAAAAACAAGATTGTTATAAAGCTGACCGTTGTAATAAATTGAAAATAAATTAGGTTTTCTCAGGTTCATGTTTCTCCGAACTGAGAATGTGTCAAGCTGTGACAGAGCTGAAATGTATCATATAAATCCATTAATTCACTTCCTGTTAGGATTTGAAAGGAGCTTATTTTACCAAGCAGCTAGACATCAGCATGATTTTATTTTTCAGTTTGCAGAAAGCTACATCTACAGCACCATAATATGTAGTTATTTGTTGTGTTTTGTCTGGTTATTTGTTCGGTGAAGCAACATTTGTGATAATAATCCACATATAGAATCTAAGTAAACAGAGTGTGAACTGAACACAGGCCACAGTGGTGTGATTGTAATCTCTGATCCACACAGCATTAATCCTCATAAATATTGAATATTTGATGACTTTCTCATTGATGGAGCACGACACCTGGGAGGCCCGCCCTCTGCTAGCTGTACATACCCACTGGAGGGGGTTGTTCCTGACTGCGGTCATTATCTCAGGGAAAGCATCTGAGCCAGCAAAACTGACATGACGCTGAATGCAAACACTAATGTATGTGAATATATTCTAAATTGATAGGGTGCCGTTAGTTTAATAAAAAACACCTGATTGTGATTGTGTTTTTATATGTTACGTGTGTGTGTGTGTGTGTGTGTGTGTGTGTGTGTGTGTGTGTGTGTGTGTGTGTGTGTGTGTGTGTGTGTGTGTGTGTGTGTGTGTGTGTGTGTGTGTGTGTGTGTGTGTGTGTGTGTGTGTGTGTGTGTGTGTGTGTGTGTGTGTGTGTGTCTGTGCGTGCTGCTGTATCTGTTTTTCCTTTTACAATCTGACTACTGCTCGCCTAGCAGGGACCGTAATGATGGTCGTCAGCACTAGATGGTTGCTAGGTAACAATTACCTGACTGTGCTTTGCTTGCACTGAATTACACAGTGAGCTGTGTGCATGTGTGTGTGTGTGTGTGTGTGTATAAGTGTGTGTGCAGAGGAACGGAAAAATACAGCAAAGAAGACTACAAACCAGTGTCTCCATTCTGTGCAGAAAATGCCCCATACCTAAATCAGAATCAATGTTATGATACAATGAGCTTAGCTGTGTGTCTTCATGCGATTCACCCCTGTATTTGTATGATTGTCATTATAAGATCACCATCTTCCAAATATCTGTGTGACAAATGTATCAAAATGAACTGTTTTGGGATTTTTTCAAAAAAAATAGAGCACCTTTTTGATTTGGGTTTTTATATTTTTGTCAAAATGAGTGTATTACATGCCTCTGTGTTGTTGTCTCCTGAGATCTGGTGCTTCATGTTATCAGTGCTACATGCTTCAGTATTTATAGTAATGTCCCCAGGGGGAGGAGGTGAATGTTAGACCGGGGCTAACAGATGATGATGTCATCACAGGGCCGCTCCTCAGGGCATGTGACTGATGCGCTGCTGCTTTTAGACCATTTTTACTTTCTTAGCTGCTGTGCTGATTCTTCTGATTTGTCCGTCCTTGTCCCTGAAACTCTAAGCAGCATTTCCTGTCAGCACTTCCTCCCTACTTCCTGCTTTGTTTGGTATGGCTTTCACTACACAACCTCAGCCCCAACTCTAGCATTAAAGAAATGGTTTGATATATTTGTAAAATAAGCTGATTCACTTTTTTTTTAGCAATAAATATAGCCTATAAGGTCCCTGCGTGTCCTGTGGCTCTGTAATTATCTGCAAAGCATCTGTAAGAAAATCATTACTCAGAATTTCAAATTAAATTCCCCTTTCCAACACATGATTATTGTGTTTCATTTTGTTACTGTATATTTTTAGATACCATTTTGTCGGGTGGGGGTGTGGAAATGTTTACTCCTCCAAGAGGGGGCATGACAGAAAAAGTTTAAGAACCACTTGGATAAAGGATGAAGTATACTTAGGTGTTTGTATATGTTTAGAATGTTAAGTCTTTGTTTACATTTTTTAAATTTGTAGCTGTTATCTTGTTCCTTTGCACTGAAATACGTCACATTACACAAGCAAAAGGGGCTTTAATTGGCGTGTCACTATGACTCTATGCCATGTTGTAATTCCCATTAGTTCCATAGTAAGCTCATTCCGCTCACTGACCCTGCTACCTCAGAGCACAGAGCCAGGAGAATCTCCTCGGCTGTGATCGGAGGCCGACAGGAGGCCATGGCACCTCCCCCAAGAGTTGCTTGCCAGCTTTCCCAGACATGGATGATATATTTGGAGATCATTAAATGCTCCTAAATGAGACCCTGGTGTGAGAGTGAGCTCTGACCATCTGGCCCCATTGTGAGTGCTGGGGCTCCGTTCAAACTCAGCCAGCAGCATCAGCACCTCTGATTGGTCAGATGCTGAGTAAGGCCTTGGAATCCGAGCAAATCAAAACCTCTTTTATTCAATTACTCAAACTGCCTCAATTTTTGTACTTTTTTTTATGAATTTACCTTTCTGTTACATACTGTGTGTCTGTGTTGTCTACTTTTAGCTCTTTTGTTGTTTTTTCTTTGTTTTTTTTACTCTATTATTTTAAATTAAATAAATCAAAGTAAGTTGTTAAAGATATACATTCAATCCAGTAGGTTGAGTATCAATGTTCTTACTCACACTTTCATGTGTAAGTCAAATGGGGTTTAACTCTTATCTATGCTAGCTGCATTACTCAAAGGCAGTCTTATAATCCTTGGTCAGTCCATTGATCAGTCCTCCACTTGGGTTCAGGTGGAAATAAATCAAATACAATTAGGTAGACTGCTATGATTTTTTGGAGACATTCATTACCACCAGAGGAAGAACACAAATGACTTTGGTGAGGCCCTGACTAGCTCTAGTAGAACCAGCATGTTATTTTTTGGGGAATATATTCAAATATCTCAAATTGATAGATTACCATTACATTTGGTATAGACATTCATGGTGCCCAGATAATGTCTCCCAATGACTTTGGTTTAAAAGAATGTTCCTGTGCTAAAATGAAGTTATTAATTGTTGTGTAAAGATAAATGTATACACAACTTTTGGATGGGTTGTCTTGGAATTTGGTACCTCAGCAACATGATTTGTAATATCTTTTTTTAAAACCCTTCAATTGTGCTGATAGCCTAGCGGTTTGGTTGTGCCCTATGTACAGAGCCTATAGTCCTCCAAGAGGTTGGCCTAGGTTTCCAATCTGACCTGTGGCTCCTTTCCTGCTTGTCATTCCTGACTCTCTGTCTGATTTCCTACTCTATCCACTGTCCCGTTCAAATAAAGGCATCAAAAGCCCAAAAATATATGTTTACATTTTTGTTTAATTTGCCCAACTTAAGATATCGGCAAAACTATGACTTTCTCATTAGCCTCACTTGCACTTTGTGTTTTTGCATCACATGTTGACTACAGAGAGATAGGTAATTATGAATATTTTTAGCTTCATCAACAGAACTGCATATATCAGCAACCAAATATGTTAGTTGTAGGCTAACCAAGGCTATAAATCGTCTAAGATATTAGCCTTTCATGGTCACATATTAGCTTTTTGCTACACCTTCTGCAAACAGCTTTGGTCAAGTTAAAAAACATTCTTAAAGATTGTCTCTCTTTCACTCACTTCCGAAACAAATGCACATGATGGCCAGAATGTGCACAAAATGAAAGTTCATCAGAGCTGCTTGAAATAAATTATATCATACTATATCGTGTTAACACAATCCTAAACATTTTCATCATTTGTCTGGAGAATTTGTGTCTTTTCTTGTTGTCTAAGATGGGTAAACAAGGCCTGTCTTGTGCCCTTTTAGTATCCAGGAGCGTTCTGACATTGGAAATGTCACTGCCTCTCATGACCTTACCTTTGGTCAAATGACAGCTTGTAAACAAAAAGAAAAGCAGGTTTTTGCTGTCCACTTTTTTTTATTAGAGCTATTTTTGTGTGTCTTCTGTTTCCAGGTCACAAACTCAACAAGGACCTCAAGCACTACCTGAGCTTGAGGTTTCAGAAGTCTTCCCCTGACCACGAGCTTCAGAAAATCATCCGAGCCAACCTCTACCGCCATGCTGTGCCTTGTGAGTAGAGAATAGTTATAAAGATGTGATGCTTGATGCTTCTACCAGGACATCTGGCTGACGAATTGTGTCTTTAACCAGTCTTAGCTTCAGCACTCCATCTTTACCCTAATGACCTACTTTCTTTTGGCTGTTTTCTCCTTTGTTTTATCTCTCATTAATCAAATGTTTCCCTCTCACTCACGCATAAATTATTCTGCTACACTTCATTTTCCCTTCACCATTCAAAAAATCTTCCCCAGCTCTAGTAACAAACATACATTTTCCAGACACCAGAACTGTAGTATTCATTCTGTATTACTGTCCATTACAGACACACACATGTTTTGACAGTGCCAGAGCTCGATTTTCTCAGAGTGTCTTACAACTATACAAAAGTGCGACTTGAGCCAAACACAGCGCTCTGTGCCAGAGTCCACAGCTGGGCTCTGCTACGTCACAAACATTTGGATGTGCGATTGGGAGACACAGCCCAGCTCTCTTCAGTTCGTTGTCTTACTGTACTCCTGTCATGTTTTGGTTCTTCAAAACATTAGGCAGGAGTTATGATGACCAAAAAGCTCGAGGCTTTAACAGCACACTGACTCCATCAGGGATGCGATAAGACTGTGAGTGTGTCTTTCCCTCTCTCTGTGGAATTGTTTTGATTATCACACAAATGCATATACATGATTTAATCAACCAAGAAAGGGATCATCATCTCCAGTAAAGATCCCGACTGTACCTCTGATTTGACTGCCTGCATTGGTTTGCATGCGTTTGCATTGTGGTGCCTACTAATAAATACAGCTTCTAGACTTGGTTGATGTATTTTTTTCTTACTCTCTGTCTCTATTTTTCCCTTGCTTTTTCACTCGCTGCCTTTCTATCTCTGGCTCTCTGTCCTTCTCTTGCGCTCAGCCATGTGACCGGTAAATCCGGCTCTGTGAGCCTCCCCGGTGCCCTGACTGGGATTATGATGTTCTGATATATTGAAAATAGATTCCTGCCTGATTATGTTATGAACATGTTGGGCTCTCGCAAAGACACAGGGCATTGGAAAGGCCTTGGCACACAGGGAACACGCAGTGTTGACATAATTGTAGCTACAACAAAAAATAGGCACAATAAAAATGCAAAATCTGTAGTAAGGCAGTGCAAAGGTTCACCAGATGATTACAGGGATTTATTTTTTCATCTCACTAATTCTTTCTTCTTCCCAGTGATATTCAGGATGCACTGACATCAAATTCCCTAAAATGTGTGCACTAGCAGTTTCATACAGGGTGATTCCACCTCTATAGACTTAAAAAAACTGCAAAGTGGGTTACAAAGGTTGGTGCTTTCAGCTTCTTATATATGAAACAAGTAAAAAAATAACCTAGAGAAGCCTCTTTATTTCCTTTCTATGAAATATCAAGAGGAAAAAGGGCTCCCTGCTCACAATCTCTAACCACACTCATCCCAGAAAAGACAAAAGTGTTTATTAAGGATGCTGTTTAAGACATTCCTGCCACAGTTTTCAAGACTAAATCTCCAGCAATGCCATCAGCTTTGTGACGCTGTTCTGAGGCTTTCTTCAGATTGCTGGCAAATCTGATTTGTTTTTCAAATAGGATCTTTAAGACAGGCTGTTCCCAGCTGTTTTCGTACAATTGATCTCATCACCAATCTATCTACTTAGGTTGCTGTGGTGGCGCAGTGTTCAGTGACTTTGTGTGTGTTGTAATGCAGCTTTCCAGCCTGATATGAAAAGGGAACAGCCATCATTTTGCAAACGAAGCATCCCTTGTCAAATCCTTGTGCAGAACTCATTTGGGCCAGAAAAAAAGCAGCTTCTAGTAGCAACATGTGATCAGCCACAGGCATGCAGTTCTATCTTGAGATTTCAAGTCATTCTTGTGTGTCACATTGCTAGTGACGCTATAAAGACACTTTGAAATACAGTCTAGGGGTCATAGCTAAATGTGGGCTGGAAGTCTATACAAGTTCAGAGTTTGTGCAAAATTCTAAAGTTTGCAAGCTGACTTGCTCATAACAATTCAAGTTTATTTATATATTTATATAGCACATTTTAGCTACAAGGCGACTCACAGCGCTTCACACAAGACGTCAAAAACATTAACACAAAGAGAAAAATAGAAAAATGTAAAAATCACTAAAACAAACCATTAACAACCAACACAGAAGATTAAATATCAAAATAGAAATGAAATGAAAATAGAAAGATCCAAAAGAAATTCAGAAACATGACATTAAGCGGGGAAAATAAGAACTTCAAATCCAAATATATAAATAAAGTCAAATTTGTAGTGGTGTTGTTATCTGCTCTGGGCACCTTTCAATGTTATATGGCTTCAGAGTCTTATCTTTCAAACAGGCACAGATTCACCTGCTGTTCTTCCCTAATTGAAATTGATTTAGGCTCACAGTTTGCTCCGTCTGTGTTTGGGCACAGCCCTCAGGTGCCCTGGATACCCCACCCAGGGGTGCTGTGGCGGTGTGAAATCCACCCACAGTCATTGCAGTTCAACATTACACCAATTTCTTTTCGAGAATTGTGTTGGGTCTGTAAATAAAAGTGAACGATTACTATAAGTAATCATCTCTGCATGTTTCTGGTGCTCTGAAGTCGCTGACCACAGAGTCTTACAGTCCTGCCGGACACACATTCACCTGCTGGTCTTTCCTAATCGTAATGGATTTGCTCATAATGTTCAGCTTGTAAAATGTAACACTGTTTTGCTATAGTAGTTTGGCTGTTGTCATATCATGCTAACATTACCTTGGATAACAGCCAATGCTAGCCAAGCAGGTGAGCATACATTGTTGCTTGAGGACTACTTTCCAGTCCGGATATTTATTCGTTGCCCATGCCAATGTAACGCAGCAGTACTGTGTGGGGATGACTTATACACTATAGTGCCCATATTAATAGACAACAATGATTGTTGATAGCAGTGAGGAATACGTGGTTTGTTTTGGTGTTTTCCTAGAGTATATTAACAACATGAAAATAAAATAGCAAAACTTTGACTGCATTAGATCTGCTTATCACCAAAATTCCCAAAAAGGGCTAAACAGTCAAACACTAAAGTGTTTATACCCTCCTCTCTCTCCCTTCTTTCTTTCTCTCTTCCTGTCCCTCCCTCATTCACTTTCTTGGTGACCTACTATCGCTGCAGCCTCCTGTTTATTGTCTCTCTCTCTCACACACACTCACAAATGCAAATGTTTCCTGGGCATGACAAGGCAGAATGACAAAGACAGTCAAATAAAAGCCACACTTCTCAGCCCTCTGTCTCCTTTGTCTGTGTGTCCCTCATGTCTCCTCCCCCTCTCCTGAGCACATGTGTTGCTGCCTGTGTTTGACTCGAACAGGTGCCACCACTGACCGGAGTGTTTTTTTTTTCCTCTCTTGTGGGCGAGAGTGTTTATAGGAAGAACACCCCTCAGCCCTCCTTCTCCTCCTCCTGCTCCTTTTTTCTCTCATAGCCCCACTGCTACAGATGGCCATTGTTATTATGTGCAGCAAATGTCACAATTGATAGAGAAGTTGTTCTCTCGTGGGATTCATTTCCCTCTCACGTCTACAGCTGCTGCTCGGGGATGAGGGTTATCTTGGCGTTATCCCGGCATTTGATCCACATAGCAAACCAGTCCTTCCCTCCCCCCACCTGATCTCTCCCTCCCTCTCCCTTTCGCTCTCTCTGCTCTCTTCTCTGTCGTCCTCCCCTCTCTTCACTTCAAATCCTCCTGTGAGTGTCAGCGTCCCTGTGGCTCAGCGTTGGCTGCTGCCTTCCTCTGTCTCTCTCTGTCACACTCGAGCTGTTCCCGCTGTCTCCCTCCATCTCCTCCTCTCTCTCTCTCTCTCTCTCACCCTCTCTCGCTCTCTTTCTCCCTCCCCTTCCTCGCTGTCCTTCACTCTCTCACTTCCTTGTTTTCCACTCCACTGCCGATCTCGGGGAAATCATTGTAGGAGACAAATTTCTCTGTTTGCCGCTCAGACAAAGAAAAGGGATTACGGCTTGATTTGCCTACTCTGGGCTCGCTCTGCATCCAGGCAAGTGGCAGCTCCTTATTTTCTCCTTCCTCTTTATCCACCATCATCATCCGCCATCTGAAGCCTGTGATGTATACATGGAAGAGATGGTGTGTGTGTGTGTATGTGCATGTGTGGTAGATGCTGTGTATATAGGCTAAGGGAATCAGAAGGTGGGGGTAGTGGTGGGAATTATGTGAGGGAAAAGAGAGAGGGGGGGCAGGCACACTCGGAGCAGGCACGTCCAACCCAGAGGGACAGATGGCCTGTAGCCCTGGTGCTTTTTCCTCTTTGGTTTTCTAATTCACCCTGCAGGCTTTGTGCAAGGCCCACTAGTACACAGACCTTCTTTCAAGAGGCAAGAGATGGCTGCTCTCCTCAGCTAGGAGAGGGAGGGAGAGAGGGGTATCTGTGTGAAGAACGGTCATGGTAGAGGAGAGGAGAGGAGTAGAGAGGATAGGAGGAGATGAAGGAGGAGGAGGATGAGGGCGGTTTGCTGTAGAGGCAGAGCAGGTTTTTTTAAGAGGAGGTTACAAGAGGAGAAGAGATGAGAAGTAAAGGGGGGGGGTCATCAGCCTCAAATGCATGGGGGTCAGGTCCAGATGCTGCTCAAACAAAAGGGGCTTCTCTTTTGGGGGGGGGGAAGCGTGGCACTCACCATTGTGTGTGTCGCTGCATTGCAGGGTGCTGCCGGGGAGCCTCATGCTAATGACGGCCATTCATTCTGGTAACGGATGAGTGGGCCCCAGCTTCTGTTTGCCAGTTTTTTCCAAATACGCACCGTTCATTATTTTTTTTCCTTGTGAGCAAATACGTTCTGAGTTAACCTCAGTTCGCTCTGCAAAGGATGATCGATGGAAAGAAACGACCGCTTCTGTGCTTATTGAGGAAATTGGGCAAATATGTGTTTTTGCATAGTAAGAGTGTGTAGACAGGTGCAGACTGTGTGTGTGTGTTTACATGGACACTGTGTGTTTGAGGGTGATGTTTAATGCATGTGGGTGTGTATTCATCCTTATACAGATGCAGGCAACATTTCTACCATTCAAAAAAATCTTACACAGGTCAAAAGGACTGCAGATCTGTATTCTTGTTGATCCATTAGTATGATTGGCCGGTGGGTGGAAGGTGGCACTGGAGGCTGAAATGTCTGGTGATGTTTTTGTTATTGGCAAATCTCTTTCAGGCCCATTTTAAAGGCATACATTATTGAAGAAACCATTACAACAACAAAATGTCTGTTTTTCTTTTTCTGCACATGAGTTTAGAACAATCAGTGCCTTCCTTCATTTAGATAAATCCTGAGGAGAAACCACTGTGATTACAAATATAAAGCTTGCAGCTCACAATAATATTATTGTTATTAAAAAGCTTTATTCACGTTTCCTCTGCAAGTTCCTGAAAGGCAATAGTCCTTTGATATCGTAGAGTATAGATACTGTATAAGGAGCATTTACAGTGTCATCTGAGAGTCACTCAGGCTAATATTTAGCGATCATTCCCTGCCCAATAAGCCACTATTATGTCCCACAACTTCAAAACTCGTTTGAATAGTTCTCTCTGTATTTCTGGAGGGAGCTTCAGTCCTGCTAGTTTATCGTTGTTGTAATGGATTGCTATGAGGATAATAAGCCGTTCTTTTAGGTCAAGGATATGAGAACTGAGCTAATTCACAGACCGGACAAAGATTCTCTGTTGGGATCACGTCGTCTTTAACTCGACTCATCCTAGTGTGAGTGTCTTGTGACGGTTTGGATGTGGATCCTGTGTGGCGGCCGGCTAGCACACATACTGAAGCTCCTGAGTGTTAGCCAGCCTTGATGCCTCTGAGCAGTGAGTGTGATGACGCCGGTCTGATCTACATACAGAGAACTTTGTTGTCATGTTTTCTGCCTGCAGTATCTGCTATGTTTTCATCATGTTTACTCTACTGTGGGTTATCTTACTGGTATTACAGGGTTTTATACATAACACTGCAATTTCAGCTCTATCAAAGTGGTTACTCTTCAAATTTAAAACCGCTTACAAAGCATACAAAGCTACCAGTGTACTTCAGGATTTAATGTGTTACAGATATATATCCTTACATCAGGAAGGACAATTGTTATAAATAATTGCATTACTGAACCTAAGATATGCTGCAGGATAAGTATTTTTGAAGATTCACTTCCAGTAACTTTTAGCTGAGGTACAATGACGCTATGTTTCTAAGATTGGACCATGTGCATCCAAATAGAAAGCTGCAGTCCTCTCCCCTCAGGGCAGCTCTGGGGTTTTGTGGTCAGGCTGTCTGGGCAGTGGTCCATGTCCATGCAGGTACTGACCCGCGCTGCCAGGTGCAACATCTCCTTTGGTCCACCATTGTGCTCTTAATTTCCTAACATCCTATAGGATCAGTCCAAGCATTGTAAACAAATCCAACCTGCGATGAACACTCAACTTCCTTATGTCCGACTAAAAAATCCCTGCTCATCAGATCTAGACAATTTTATCTTGAGACAGTTAGATGCCTCCCTTCTTCATATACCCTTAACTTGTCCTGCTGCCCTCTCCGCCCTCCCCTTAACCCAGAATTCACCCTTGGAGATGTTTCTCAGTCACGAGACCAGCCTGAAGCTGCTGTTTATCAGGAAGAACCATGTGTTAGGTAATGTCAGGAGTGTATATTTATGGCTAAGATAGCAGGAGATGAGGAGGAGAAAGAGAGAGAAAGAGGGAGGGAGTACAAGGCAGTGGGCGGGGGTATGATGCAGGGGGGCTGCAGCCATTGGCCTCAGACAGGAACTAGAGTGTGAATAGCTCACAATGGCTTAGCCTCTAAGCTGGGCTGGACCTCTAATTTGCTCTGCTTGTAGAGCTTTGAAGGAAAACGGCAGCTGCCTGCTAGCAGCCTGCCTGAATGTGAGCTCCTAGCAAACTGGGAGTTAGCACTAGCTCACACGGCTCCATGGATGCTTTGGTGCAAAGAGGGGTAGCAGATCTCAGCCTGCTTGGATTTATCGTTTTGAATATATCTGTGGAATAACTTGCAGAGAGGAGAGGAAAGCGGCATCAGCACTGGTGACGGCGTAGAGGTAATCTGTGACATTTACTTCTTCCCCTGGGAATGATGCCCTGGCTTCCGGGATTAGATTGGAAGAGATGTGGGTGGGAGAATAATCAGATACACACACATAGGCAGGAATACAGAGGCAGGTGGATTTAATTTTTCAAAAGGAGAAATCTGTACCTTAGCAGATTTGTGGTGTGATATTGATGAGCTGTGATGCTTTCAAGTAAAGCTTCTTTTTGCCTCTTTTCTTCTAAAAAAAAAACGATGAAATCTTTTGGGTGATTTTACAAGATTTCCTAAAGATGCCTTGGATTGTATGTGCTGGCCCACTATTCATCCTCTGCCCCCCCCCCCCCCCCCCCCCCCCCCCCCCCCCCCCCCTTCCTCCTCCTCCCTCATTCTTCTCCCCATATTGAAAGGGGAGATATGGGGCGGGAGCAGGGGGGACAGCAGGAGAATAGCGGCTGGGACTCAGCTGTGAGGAGTGTTGTGGCGCGAGCTGAAAGAATGGCCTGTTGTGTTGGGAGCAGCAGTATTGTGTGTCTGTCCTCTCTCTCTCTGTCCCTCTCTTGAATGGATAACTGCATCATGCCTTTATTTAAACACTCACAGACAGGAGCCTGCTAATCTGAGAACAATAAAATAGAATCTTCAAGAAAGGAAAATTACCCCTTTTATTATTTTGAATGGTCTGAAAAGTATCAATTGAAAGTTCAAATAATACACCTTCAGACATTTTCAAGCATAAAACACCAAACACTACCCAATTCCAGCTCCAACACTTGGACAGTGTGCTTTATTTCTGTCTTATGTGACTGGAAAGAAATTGTTTAAAAGAACTGACTAAGTGAAGGAAATTCAAAAGGCCACTTTCAAAAAGTTATGACAAAATGAGAGTGAATTGATTAATGTTATATGATAACATCATCCACAGCAAAGTGATAATTAAATCATCATTATTTGCAACTCCATGAGAAAAAGCAAAAGGTCTTAGACATTGAGTGAAAGCACATGCATCAACATTATAGAATAACTATTTTATTCAAATGCTTTGACTGAAATCAGGGCCTAGTCTTAAAGAATTGGTAATTACAAGAACTGATAATTGACATATTTCTCAAAAGATATATTTGCTGGCACCAAAAGAAGCATTCACATCGACAGGCGACTTTTTATGTAACACTGCAGATACATTTGACATAACTTGACATCTTCTGAACCTTGTTCTGTTGAAAAGTGACTTATGAAGAAGCGATGGGTCATGATTTTTTTTGAAAATTGGAATAGTCATTAAATGAAAGAAAGTTGAAGTGTTCCCGCAACGATTATCTCATCTTAAAAAAGATGTTTAATATTGTTTTTACGGTTGTAATGCAATACTCCAGCCAGACAAATGGCTGAAGCGCATCTAAAAGCCGTTTACTAACCGCCGATAAAATATAAAAGAAGAAGAAAGCATTAGAGAAAGATGCAGAGACGTCTTTAGCCGTCAGAAACAGCCAAAAACAAAGGACAATAATGAGGACGAGTGCAAACTTTTCCAGGTAAATGTAGCATATCGTAAATCTTCACTCTTTGACATGATAATAAAACCAACAGAGTTGGGATAAAGTGATTGGTCACTCATTTTGTACCGACAAAGGAGGATGGTGAGACAGCATGGGTCATACAGTGATCCACAAACTGTTTTTGAGAGTTTATATAATAACACAGTGAATATACATGATTGACAGAGGAGAAGATGAGAGAAAACGCAGACCTATCTGTCTGTTCGTCATTCTCTGCTCCTGACTCAATAAAGGGACACGTTCTGTTACGTATTTCCGTGCAGAGTCTGCTACAATACAGAATCCATGTTTCCACACATTGTAAATTACATGATTTTGTGAGATATGCCCCGCAAAATCATCAGATCATGTCGTTTGTTACTTATCTCAATAGTCTGTAATCATCTGCTCCTCTGTACCACTTGTGCACAAAAGTGCATTTCCCTCTCTCTGTGCTGCATCATAGTCTGTCATCATCATTCCATTTTTTTTTAAAGACTAACAAAGATAATTGAGGCTCCATGTTTATTTGCATATGACGCGAGAAAGTGGGATCTGATCACAAGTGTTCATTGGTGACACATTTTGAGATGCATGATCTGGCGCTGTGTGTTAGTGTGTGTTTTGCCCGTCCCTATTATGAGTTTTTTTTTTTACATTTGCCTGGTTTTGATCATATTCTGTGGTGGGAATGATGAGGAGGCATTGAATCTTTCTGCTGAAGCTCTCCCAACCTCATGGCACTTAATTGAACTTCCAGTAGCATGGTGTGCTAGCATCACCTCCGCCTCTGATAGGATCTGTAGTGGGCCTGCAATTTGCTTTATCATTAATCTGAGGGCCCCCACTACATTGATTCTCTCTGTGTTCCCTCATCATAAATCATTATGGATCAGCAATCCTTTTAATGGGGGGAAAGAAGAGCTGATTGAACAAAGCCAGGAATGGATACTCACCTTGTTCTTCGGGTCAACTTATCAGGGACGAGTGCACAGGTTCAGTACCTGAAGATGGAGCGACACAACCTTGAATAGAAATACATTTAACCATGTTTACACCACCTTTTATGATAATCTGTATAAGCATGTCTGAATGGATTTGTCAAGCAGACAATAATGGAAGTAAATGGACATCTCTCCATGCTTTGTGGTCCAGAAGCTCCCATCATCTGACCAGTGTATTAAGGGACTACTTGTGTAGAAGAGGCCTTAAAGTGCTGCCTCAATCAATGCTGCTCCAGTAATTGGCTTAAAGGCCCAAGAGAGTTCCCTCCTAACTCCCTGTGTGGCTGTTGGCTTTCTCTGCCCCTCCCCTGCTCTGTCTGCTCAGGAGATATGTTCGTGATTTGTTCTCACGTCACCTCATAGCTTGTGTTTTCAAAACACACACATCACCATCAACACTGTGTGTGTGTGTGTGTGTGTGTGTGTGTGTGTGTGTGTGTGTGTGTGTGTGTGTGTGTGTGTGTGTGTGTGTGTGTGTGTTTATCCTGAAAACACGCCACAATTTATGCTGCAGCTAAGGCTTCTTATGTTGTGGAGGAGACATTTACAGGAATAAGTGGTAAGATTAACTTTTTCTAAATGAGAGAGGTCAATGTGATTTCAATTTGTCAGATTGATACGGATGAAATCCACTTACTGTTTTTTTATTGCTTTACAGTATGATATGATACGATATGATGTGACATGGTAGGATATTGCGCTTTATTGTCCTTGTAGAGAAATGTTGAAATTGAATAAAGTAGGACGACAATCGATATTAATACATAACCACAAAGTACGTTTACTTAACCCTACCGATACTGCACGTGTGTGTGTTCGTGTTCCACATAACACACAACAATGATAGGTGAAGAGAGATAACAACACAACTAGAGCATTCTTTAGAATAAATTGTGATTAAAAAAAACAAAGCATTTCCTTACAGAGGTTATAGTCCCACCATCAGGCTAATCTCACTCTCAGGTCAGTTGAAAGTGGCTCAGTCTCGTGTGTTCTCCCCCACGCCATGCTCACACTCACAACCAGCAGGGGTTAAAACAGCAGATGTTTGGCTGAACTCTTGTGTGTGTGTGTGTTTGTGTGTGTGTGTGTGTGTGTGTGTCTACGGGTGTGTGTATGTCTGTGTTAGACAATGAGTGGAAGCTCCCCAGACCATCCACAGTAGAAAGGCCATTGAGGGTATCAGATGTCATCCCAGTGCTGTTAGTGTCCTTTTGCCTTTTGTTAGTACACAGGAGGACTTTTTTTATAACCTGGATTTAAATTTGCTTCAGTTGTTTGTGTCGTGGTGTACTCGTGTTTGAGTATGGTTTTGTGTGTTATAAACAGACAAAACCAGCTTTCACCGTCTTTAAGGTTGATATAACAAAACCGTTAGTGTCTCTGATGACAGGTGGTCATGTGAATGTGCACAGAGGGGTACTCAGGTTATCTTAGCCCCAGGTGAACACTGAATCACACACAACTAGGGGTCAAAACGGGACATAAAGGGAGAGGCTGCAGAGGATGTAAAGATAGATATCACCCTCAGTCTGGCATCCTGCACTTCACTTGTGTGTTTGTTTGCACAGCACAGAGTTAAATATATAAACACAGCAGCTCAAACAATGTTCCGTTTGTACTTGGAAGACCCTGCAGAACCTCAGCTTTCGCAGATACATGAACCCGTTTTTATTTTGGACTTCTGAAGCATCCTCCACATTGCGCATAATAGCAATGGAGTGCTTTCAAGTGACTGTATTATGTCAGTTAAAAATATACAGTGAATGCCAGGTGTAACAATAGAGGGGATCAGTGTGCAGACATCTATTGTCTAATTCAAGGTTAATCTGCAGGCTGGGGTTAAAGATAGAAACTTATTCCAGGTTTAAGGTCACTTTCAGTCTTCAGGATTAGGTGGATACAGGAGAGTGTTGTTTACAAGCTAACGAGGTGCTCAACAATGCTAATATGCTGATGCTGAGTAAGTATATTGGTCAACATCCTGTTCATCTTATTTAGCATGTTAACATTTGTTAATGAGCACATTACCATGGCAAATGGAGCCAATAGTTGTTTAGATATTTCACTTTCAATCAGAGTTGCCAACCTAATCATGATATACGAGCAAGAAGAAACATCACTTAAGTTAACAGGGTACCTCATGATGGGAACCATAAATGTTTGTTTACCATTAAATGTCAATTCTTCAATGAGGTAGAGATATTAAAATTGGAAAGTTCAAACTTGAATCTGCTGGTGGCAGTAGAGGGAGCTCGGGGAGGAGGGCTGTTGATCCTGAAGCTCCAAGGATTCTTCTTCTGGGGACAATGATTGCCTGAACTATTATCACCAGCCAATTTTAAAAAACATCAATCTGGACCAAAGTTGTTGATTCACCAGCAGACTCAGTCATGATGCTAGCTTCTAGCATGGCTAAAAAACATCCTTAAATTAACATCCATCCCTCCATTTTAAGCTAAAAAAATGACAGTTAGTGCCAGATATAATTCTTTAATCTCTTACCTTTTGCTCTCCAGTACAGTACATCATGTTACAGGCGAATACCCCGGCAGGCTTGGGCCACTTTTAGACGATACAAGCGTACACTCAGCAACATGAATGAAATATTTAGTCAGCCTACACAGATAACAGCCTCCTTCTTAATATACACTCACACAGCTTGTTCCAGCCCACAACAAGGGGCTGCAGTGCAACCTTATTTCATGCAAATATGTGATGTTCTTTTACAGTGTACACTAAAACAATGACATTTACAACTCAATAAACCTAATATGTATCTCCAAATACTCTGTGTAGTAGCATTTCAGTAAATCTACATTGGCAACAGTATTTGTAATAAAATGCCAAACAATGCGAAGCAATACAGGAAGGAATATGTGTTTCTTTGGCTGCTGAAAGAGTGGAAGTTGAGCCCTGTGCATTGTAAAAGATTCAGTAGCCAGATGGCCTTAGAGTCTGCTTTTCTCTGAAGCTACATAAAATGGCCTCTGAATGTTGAGCCACTGCTACTCTCTTGTTTACAGTGGGATTAAAAAACATTTGGAGAAATGCAAACTCGTATAGACACCATTGAAGACAATTTTAATGAGCTTTACAACCATGAAGGGGGTCTCTATTTTCAGCTTTTTTTCAATGTGGAAAAGGTTTCACTAAAATATGAAATAATTAAAAGCATCCTTTGCCATTATATTTTGTAACACTATATGTTTCTCTTTGCCATAGTTGAGTAACAAGGGGAATATCATTGAAATATCCATATCATGTGTTTTTGTGTCATTATTATAGGGCAGGAACTTTTCTGTAATCATGAATTTGAAGAATGACAGCCAGTGTTAAGGCTAACTCCTTCATTATAGTGATTGCTTTTCAGAGATGATGGCCATCTCAGTTTTCTCAGTACGTTTTACAGCTTTGCTGCACTTCAAGTTCTCCTTTCTGTGGATGTTCTTCTCACATAGATTCTTGGTATTTACCAAGAAAATACATTGTATGGATTAAAAGGCACCTTTTGCCATGTCAAAGCTGAACATGATTAGCGATCAAGAAATCAAGTTCATATGGAAATGACAAATACATAGAGCACCTACTTTACATTTCTTCAAGGTCTGTAATTAATGGCTTTGGACAGCTAAGATGCTCCTTGTTCAGATGCACTGAGTGAGTGGCCCAGTATTCAGAGTCAGGATGTGGGTCATAGCGAGCGGTCCAACAGGCCACTTCAGGGACACATGTCCCCTGCTCCTGAGCTTTTTATGAACTGCCAGCGAGGACAGAAACTGGCTTCCACAACCTGCTATTTATAGTCCATACTCTACACTATATGTGTGTTTACACACTCGGTCCCTCCTCTGTATGTGTCTCTTATTGTGTCTCTGTGTGATGTTGTTAGTGTGGAGGCTCACAAAGCATCATGTTTGCTGTAAATTCAATATACAGACTACAGTTTAATCTAGAGCAGAGGAGGGAGTGAGAAGAATGCAGACATGCAACACTACCCTTAGGTCTGTACCCAAAGATTTGGCTAATGATGTACTTTATATTAGCCCCTCGACTGGTTATACAGTGGGTCTTATAACACACTTATACAACAATGTTAGCATACTTAACTTATTGCCAAATGATAAATCTGATATTTGAGTCCAGGCTATTGCATGAAGTGGTTATGTACCCACTTCCTCAGTGTTTGTGTGCAGCAAATTATTCTTTTTATAATTATCCATTTTTCATGTGATCATTCTCCTTATAATGTAGTCTGTACAATATCAGAAAAAAAGTTAATATGCCAATAACATCCATCAAAAATGAAAAATGTATGTCTTCAAAAATCCTTTGAAAAAAATATGTTTGTTAATGTCTTAAACTAATTGTAAATGATAAAAAAAATTGGTTTGTGATTGGCAATGAGTTCTTCAATCAGTTGGTTGTTTAACAGTCAATTTACTAAACATCAATTTAGTCAGTAATTGTTCACAAATCTGAACTTGTGAACAAACGTTTTTGGAATGTACAGATATGTTAGATTTCTCTCTTTTATATCATTTTGAATGAAATGTTTTTGAATATTTAGAGCAGGTCATAAAAAAAACATCTTAAATGTCCTCCTTTTTGAAAATGGCCACTAGCAATTTAATGATGCTTTTTTGTCTCAACTATTCATTGAACAATCAAAATAGTTATTGGCAGATAAATCATTGATCAAAGTGCTCTTGTAACAGATGAAAGCATTTTTACATTTTAAACCAGGAACAAGTGAAGGTTTGCCATTTTGCTAAATTGTTGATTCGTTTTGTGTTCATCAATAAATCAGTTAAAGGTCACATATTGAACTACTTTTCAACAAGTTCACATAAATCCCAGAGCTTCCCAAAACATGTCTTTGAAGTTTTAGCTGGAAATCCACTCTGACCCTGTATTTGATCATGCCTATAAACCGCTCTATTTCAGCCCTGCTCAGAACAGGCTGTTTCTGTGTCTGTAGCTTTAAATGCAAGTGAGCTGTGTTTGACCACGGCCCTCTCTGGAAGAGGATGTGGCTTGGGCTTTCTTGCACTATGCCCTATTGTATATGGTGGAAAGGTAGACTCAGAGGGCAGAACAAACATCTAGTTGTGGAAGTGTCACCCACCTGGGGGAGGGGTTTCTTCCCTTTATGATGTCATGAAAGGAAAATCTTCAAACAGCCTGTTTGAGCACACGTTTTCTGAAAAGTGGAGCAGACGGAGAGGTTTGACTTTCCTCATAATTTGAGTGTTCATAGACAGGCTAGAGACACATTTTAGAAAACAATGGTAAAGTGTATTTTGCATAATATGTGACCTTTAAATGTCTGCTTGTTAAAGCACCGGTGTGTTCCGCGTGTTCAGGCAGAGCTTCAATTGAACGAGTGCAGTGAAAGAGACATAAGACAATGTTGATGACGTGACACAGGCGAAGACAGGCCTGCTTGGACTCGTTTATCCTTTTAGCAGTCTGAGGATCAATACCTCACACATACACACACACACATACATGCACATACCCAGCTTCACCCTTGTGAGAGAGGGAGAGTGTGAGATGCTATTCCCTTAATAACACGATGCTCCACAATGAAAGCGGAGATGTGAGGAGAACGAGGACTATGAGGAGATATGAAACTAGCCATAGAATAGCCATGTTTGTGTTTGTTTGTCTGTTTTTTGTGGTGTTTGTTGGTTGTATATTGGACAGCAAGAGGTGAGAATGAGGGAGAAAGTGCAGGCAGTTTGTGGTGCAAAGGATTTCACATTACCATTAGGTGATTGTCCCCTTCCCCCCACCCCCCAATGCTGTGTCATGTGTCTGTAAACGCTTTGTCCTCATTCACTCTCTCCTTCGTTCTTCTTCCCTATTTGCAGAAGGCGGCTGTACTTTCTTCTTTCTTCTCCCACGATTGATTGGATAGTGTGTGTGTTTGGTTTCGTAACTCTCCAAAGAGAGCTGACATCACACTACTGCTGTGTTCACCCACTTAAATATAAGAATATTTTCTATATAGGAATTCAAACAACCTACTGAGAACTGGAGATGAAAGAGGAGAGGGATTTAATGGAGCCTGCATGGCACCAAAAGGAGGGGATCAGAATAAGAGATGGTAGGAGGGACATAAGATGCTAATAGGCTATGCTAAGCGGACAGTGAGAGTTATATTTATTCTACAATAAAAAGGAAAGGGTAACCGAGGAAGCTTTTAAGTACAAAGCTGCTGATTTATTCTTTCCTTTTTGAAGCATTTTGCCATGTTATGGATGCAGTCCAGCTGATTGACTTGTAACATTGCCTGCAACAGCTTAATACAGTCAGAGAGATTAAAAGGATTGTAACCTTGGTATGACCAGTATAGCACAATCTCTAACAGTAGACAGATTTCTATCATAATCACTCTGAATATCAGTATGAAGTTATCTGAAAGCAATGGCTGCATGAATGTTTGACAGCAGCATGTTTCTATCACTTTAAGGAGAATATGGCAGCAGGTTGGGAGTTTTTGAAGAGAAAAATGACGAGCTCTTTGCAAATAAATCAAACTGATGCATGTTTTAGATGATTTCAAATCAAATGCCACTTAATCTCAGAAAAGATTAGATGCAGTAAACCTTTAGTATTATTATCTCCATTTATCGTTTCAGCTGGTCTTAAAGCATCGCCCTGTGTTAGCATCGTTCTTTGGTCCGGAGTAGAGTATCTCATCAACTTGATGGATTGTCATGAATGTGAAACAAATTTAAAAATGACCAGAGGATAAACCACAATGACTCTGGTGATCCACATACTGTAGCTCTAGTGCCATAATGAGGTCGATGTTGAAAGGCCTTGACTCAACCATTGGATGGATATAAGAGATGAAACACTGCTGTCATGTGTGTTCAACTTACAATGAATTGTCACTATTACTATTACTATTGTCACTTTTAATGTGATTGTTGTCACTGGTGGTGGCTGTGAAACTTTGAAAGTCTGGATCAAACTCCTGGCTGAAATTACTGCGTTCATGTAATGATGAATTTCCTGTTTGGTTCAACCTTGATTTTTCTTAATAACCTTTCCAATGAGTTTTTTTTTTTTTTGTCAAGGCGGAGTGATATGATGAGTGATATGAAACTTGTTTTTACACTTGTATGTTTGTACAGATTAAACAGATATGTTAACAAGTTCATGTTGAAGTTGTTACCTGGGGCAGAAACAGGCTGTTGGTCGTCTTTCTAACTTTGGTTCTAGTCTTTTTTTGCTATACTTGGCTAATAAGCTGTTAGCCTTAACTTCACATTTTCAGACATAAAAGTGTTATTGATAGAGATTTTGTCAAGTGATTATTTCAGTCTCAGACATAGTGTCAGATAAACATATATTTAACAAGTTATGCTGTCAGTGAATGTTACCAGGAGTCGTTGGCACCGCCAGGATTAAATGTCATATTATGCACAAGATCCATTCCAGTGCATGTAGGACACCTTTATCTTCTCAGTTCCCACGCACACATACACTATCGCAATGACAGAGCAAGCAAGAGAGAGATAGAGAGAAAAGCCAGCGCACTGCCACTACTCACACAACACCAAAACGTGCATTAACCACCATGGCCTTAAAACCAACCACTAGCCAAATATTGGGAGCAATGTACTGTAGTTTTATACAGCTTTGATAGAGAAACATAAAGAAACAGGCTTGACTCTAGTCTGCAACATATTTAGTTTGACAATCACATCCCCACACAATCCCCCCCCCCCCAAGCCGTAATAAAGCCATTTCACCTGGTAAAGCTGAGGTAACACATACTGTGGATGTAATTTGCTGCTGTGTAGGGGAAATATCTGAGTCTTTAGGGCTTGGAAAACAAGCACTGATGGGGATATCGATGATCTAAGATTGCTCCCAGACTTCATCATGGACTAGCTGCCTGCTGCCTTCTGTTGTATCACAAATTCTAGCGGTGCTAGCATTAGCTCAGTGTCAGTGTATTGTGTGTGTTCCTCCCAACACACACAATAAACTTAATTCAACATAGCTAACTTCACAGTTAAGCAATAGAAATGTTTTGCTATAATATCAGTATAATGACAGTTAGTTATGTTACACCAGCCGTATGCCTTCATGTATTCTTGCTGTTGTTTATGTTCTTCTGTGTTTGCTTTGTTTTTGCTGGTTGTCAAGCACTTTGAAAACCTGTGTTTTTAAAGGTGCTATATAAATAAAGTTATTATTATTATTATTTACATCATGACTATGGTGACTGGACACAGCCAAAGACTGCAACAGAAATGAGGAAAGTAATGAAAAATAATGAAACACAGAATCTGACAGTAGTCACAGTTTAGATTTTGCTCTGGTAATAAAATATACACACAATGGGCCTCATTCACTAACAGTGCGTAAGCACAAATATGTGCTTAAACCGTGCGTACGAACGTTTGAAGCACAAATCTGTGATTCATCAATATATTCTTACTTGAATTTGTTCTACTCTGCGAACACAATTTAGAACCTCCTGAGACCATGCGTACGCACAAATGATTGACCAGCTTTCTCAGATAATGTACACTCTTAACTAAATGAATGACATATTAAACATACATTCAGTCAAAAATAATATATATATAAATGTATTTTTATTTTTGAAAAGACCAGAATTAAAAACATGAATTAACTAATGCATTGACTAAATGTATTAAGAAATCATGAAATGCCTTTTCATCATTTAATCTAAAATCTTGAACCTAATCTTTGATCACTCCCACTAATACTGCCATGAAATATCGCATCTGTTACCAAAACCAGCTGATTAATTGGAGCTTATTTAAAAGCATGAAGGGAAAATACATGGTTGTGATTTACGTCTCAGAAAGTGTAAAGATCCAGCCTTGCTGAAAGATATTGCAGCCGGTGCCTTCAGAAGAGAGCGCATCAGACCGTCACAACGTGTGAAGAGTGTGACGAGTGACTGATCAGCTGATTCCGGATGCCAATGCACGTACAGAATTGCTGTGGACACAGCGCTCTTTTTTACCTTTTGGGGCCGTCCCTTGCAACTTCTACGTGTCTCCACGTCGCCGCTCTCGTCCTGATACACCAATCGGATGTCCTTATATGGGGAGATGGGGGCGTGGTAGTATGCTGATTGCAGGTTGCGGGCACGCGCCTGACGATTTAGAATGATTCTGATTCACTAACATACGCATGGTGGTGAGAACAAAATTGGCTGGTACGCACGTGTCATGAATCCGACGGTGATTTTGCGCATGCACTTATTTTATGCGCAGGGTAAGAGCATTTCTACGCACATATTAGTGAATGAGGCCCATTGTGTACAGGAAAATGGCTAGCGGAGTCGAGTACAGTGAATATTCTCTGAGGCTGTAGAACTCCTTTCACCAGTTTTACCAAATGCAGCTCTGGTGTACACATGTGGAGGATTTAAGACAAATACTTAAACCATCACTGACGACGCTCTGACTCCCTGTGGAGGCCTCAGCCCAAGCTGAAGATTTTTAGCTTCTCTGAGGAAAGAGCTTCAGTGAAGACGTCAGCCTCCCTGCTAGATGTGCATGACGTCTTGTCTCTCTTTTCTGAAACAAGCTTTCATAAAAAAGCCTGGGACTATCGCAGTTATATTATGCTCCTTGTCCTTGTACAGCATCATGTGTAATAAATGAATGACACCGTAACATTTGTAATTTACATGAATCCCTTGCCAATGTTTCCACAAATGGAAGCAGAAATTAAGTTGACATGGTTAGAAAATGTAAAAAAAAAAAAACCCTGAAACATCACTGCACCAGGAAAAGACACAGACAGTATAAGCCAGCTAGCATTTTATCCTACAGCCTCTGGAAACTTCTCATGTGGCTAAATACCTAAGATGAGCAGCACTTTTTAATGAAAGTGCCGAGCAGTTCAAGTAAATGGCTTTAAAACATGCGCAGCATCTTTTCAGTGAGGACCATGAAGACAATGTTAAAATACCATAAGTAAAACCAACGTGTCCTCCCCTTAAATGAATCATCATCTCCACTGACACCATTAAACTTGAACTGCAGTGTGCCAAAGTGGCTTTTCACAAGCATATTTGAAGCGTGCAGAAGTCGGCCCGGGCCTGTCATTTTTGATTTTCTAAAAAGCACAACAAAGCAGGAAGCAGAACGATTTCTTTCACCAGAGCCAAAAAGAAACTATGACATCCTCTGACAGTAAAAAGATCCGTTAGTTGTGGTTAATTACTATAATTATTTTTAGAAATGTAAGAGATTGGCTTTGTACAAATTTGACTGTTTTAGCCTGGGTTGTGAATCAATTCTGAATTTTATAGAGGAGGGAATTCAAGGGGTGCAAACAAAAACATAATCCCATGTAAAAGAGCTGCTATGAAAGGTGGGTTTGTTAAGTGCAATGCAGTTAGATATTAGTTCAGCTCTTGTGTTATTGTAAAAGCTGGATTGCATTTATATTACACGAGTTTCTGTTTACTTTTCTGAAGTTCTATTCTTGTTTTCTTATCAGTACAAGATGAAAAAAAAGCACAATATTGCTTTTTAATACTCTCATGTATGCTCTCTGTATCAACAAGCATCCGACTTATTCCCTTAACGAAGGTTATTCTCTTTTTTATTTTCAAACCTGGAGATATTTCAAAGTAAGCTTGTGTTTTATTATTCATTCATGCATGGACTGGCTTGTTTCTCACGGTGAAACAATGGAGTCCATTGATAGCGGCCTGTGGAAGTTAGTTCATGAGAGCAGGGGTCAGGGCTGAGTATGGCCAAGTCATTGTTTCTGAGGCCAGAGACAACAGACACTGTCACAGTGATAGTAAAGAGACGAGCCTGACCTCACTGCCGCTGTACAGTGAGCGCAGTCTCTCTGTCTATCTCTTTTGATTCCAGCTGAAGACAAACAGCCCAGTATCTATTCTAATGATCTTCCTGGCTTAACAAAATGTCCTTCTACTAGTTCATCATTCTGGCAAAAAAAACTTTGTTTTATGTTGTCTTTTTTTTGCATCATCAATAAATGTATTTTCATTTACTTTTAGTTATATAAGTTTTTAAGTTATTTGGTATTGGTATATTTGGATTATTTGGTAATCAAATAATCTGATTATTGGTTTCACATGTCACTGACTTTTTTTTCCCTTTTTTTATCTAATTTCCATTATACAGTACATTTCCAAGATAAAGGAGACATTATACTGTCAACTTAGTCCAATCAACAATTTAAATCTAAAGATTATACAAAACAGGCAAAAGAAAAAAAGGAAAGGAGAAATTGCAGTGAATAAGTTAAACATGGACATGTATTGTATTTTTGCCTGAAATTAATATTTTAAAAAAGAGAGAGAGAGAGATTTGTTTTTTTCATTGAGTGATCTTTATTCCAAAACAACCATGCTGTCTGCTACAAAGATAACTTATAACTGATACTTTAGTTTTTCTTCAACAGATTATTTCAGATATAGAACAGAAAAACGTTTCATAACGATAGAACTTCTCATTTTGTTCGACCTGAACAATGATAAAGTTTACTGATGTAAGGCAAAGAAAAGCTTTGAATTCTCAAACCTGAGAACATGGAACCAGCATTCTTTTTGGAGTAATTGATTTTTCATCATAGCTCTGGACAACTTCTAGATTTTATTTCACACGAAGATATCGTGATGATTACATACACAAGTGTAAAGATATATAGTGATTAGAGAAAAACAAAAGCCCTGATCTGTGTTGCTCATACCTGCTGTAATTTGTGGTACAGTTGATCTTAATGGAAACTAATCCTGCCACTGTTGGTATAACGAAGTAACATTTACAAAAGTGATTATCATACGAAGCTCATTTGTGAAGATTTTTTTTTTACAGTCACTCTATTCCCATGAAGATCTCGCTTTCTCTTTGATAGAAGTTCGGTTATAAGTTATTTGCACAATTGCCATCATACTTTACTTTTGTATTCTTCTGCTTGTTTCTGTATTTCAGACTGTCTGGTGTTTTTATGATATTTTGGAGGTTAACCTTTAAACTTCTTATGTGTCCATGATTACCGACAAGAGCTGTTTGAAGTTCTGTTTGTTTGTTTTTTTACATTTTTGCGAGAAAATCTTTTTCTCTTAGTAGACTGAAGTCAATACCTGTCCATTAAACGTGGGAGATTTTATTGGGGGGTTTCACTGCCACAAAACACAATGCAATGTGGCATTTTGGCATTTAATCCCAATGAGTTGGTAATCCTGGCTGTGACATCATAAAATGCGTCCGACTGTGGCGATTAATGAGGGATCCTGTGCAACAAGAGTGATGTGCTACTGTACGGAAAAATATAGCCTTTAAATTATGCAAGATTTGACAAATGAGATCAATTACATAACCCCCTAATAGATCGATAGTCAGTTTTTTCAACAAAGTTACATTTTGAAATAGTTGCAGAGTTGATGCAGTACTATTGAAGTTATCAGCAAGCTAAAAAGCATTCAGATAAAATGTTTATTGCCCAATATATGGTGATGTAACAGAAGATGAAAAGACTTGCTTTAACGAGGCAGTGTTCAGACTTTAATATTCTCTAATATACGCACATCAGAATTAGTCATCCTATCAGAGCAGTCTACTGTGGGGAATAGCCTGGAATAACAGCTCCCCTCCCCGCTCAGCAGACAGCGTCATTAGAGCACACTGAGCCTCAGAAACATCTCCCACCACGGGACCACCCAGCCCTATGACTCAAACTCCCAGACAACCTCGCTTTCATCTCATCCTGATCCACTCAGGTGCATACAAAGCAGCTCTGTGCTGGCTGCTGTAAGCGGTCAGTTCAATGATATATCTTGTTTTGTTTTTTTTCTTCACATGGGGGATTTATTTCATCGCCAGAATTCATAGCACATAGTTTGTTAAATAAATCACGTCTTTTCAATATGCCTTGAGAATCATCCTCAAAAGAGCAGGAAGAAAAAGAGAACAAGTGTTTCTTTTTTCAGTGCAGTGCAGGTGAAGAACTCAGGTACAGGTTTGCTTATTATCTGTTGTTTGTGGGCAGGATGTACCCTGAGGGATGGAGTGTACGCTTGCATTTTAGAGAGGCTCAGGTAAACACTTGAAAAGGAAAAAGTTGTGTCAAACATGGTGATGTTGACGATGTTAAAATTGTTAAAGAGCTTTAATTAAGCCGATTTTAGCCATGTCAGTGGCATGGACTTAATGTAAAGTTGGTCTGCTGACCACTGGATCACTAACTAGCTTAACATTAATAAACTCTCATGGTTTCGTCGATCTGAATACCATCAGGCGGAACCTTTCCGTTTTTGACAGTAATGTGTTATCACTGGATGGATTCCATGACATTAGATACAAATATATTAAAGGGATGATCCTCTGACATTTCCGCTTGTGTCCTTATAAGGACGTGAGATGTATAGAAAAACAATCTTTACATTACCTATCAGAAACATGAACACTTTGGGCAAACCTTTATGTGTCAAGTACTTGTATATACTTGCAATACCTGCAAAACTATTGCCATTCTCATCATCATCAGCTGTAAATTATATTTAGCAGTAATTGGTAAATGCTAGCTTGCCTTTGTACTACTTAAAGCTCTGCTATTAAGCTCAAAGCTGCATACATACAGCGTCAGAGAATAGCTATCATGGTGGTGGACATTTGAGTCTTCCAATAAGATGTATGCCTTTTTTTTCCATAGGCAGCAATTGTTCTCTCTTGTGTTTATTCCAAAGTAGTTTAGCTTACTTGAGAGGGATGTGAAGCACATTGTACCTGTGTGCATGTTAACATATCCTATATGTATTCACTCCTGTCCTGATCACAGATGGGCTACAACGCCCGTCAACCATCTGGCCTGTCATCTCATCTCCTTTTTGTAAAGACAGAAACACAATAGGCCTTGTTCCTATTGTCTGGTGTCAGCTTCCTCCCACAAAGTGTTCGCACTACAAAGTAAAAGCCTAACAGACCACAAATCGTTAACCCCGATAGGTGATTAGACCTTTAAGGCAGTGACGACAGCAAAAGACATTTGAAGGATGGTTGACCTCTCTAACAGAATTTGAAACCAAAAGGTGATTGATAATCCAAATCAAATCTCTGATGTGTGATTCATTCCTTTCACTGTTTCGTGTTTTTTTTTACTCTCAGGACACAAAAGAATCAGTCCTGGTTTATTCTGTCTCGGCCTGAAAAGCTTTTATTGTACTACTGTTACACGTAACGACACCTAAGAATGCAGGAGCATTGCTGCTCAGCACTGCAGTCATAACAAGGACAAAGCAGCTTTAACAATCAATAACAGCTTAAGTTAAATGACTATCACACTATTATGTTGGTACATTTTACTATTCCACACTCACCATAAAGAAAGTGATGGATTGATAACAGTATCTGTAACATTGCTTAAGGTGACCTTTATTTTATCTTCGGACTTAGCAGGCAGCACTTTCCCATGAGGCGGAGCAATGGCTTACAGATGCAAGCCTCAATTTAATTTCCTGACATAATATTCACCGCCACTTGCTAGCCATTTTGCTTCATATCACCACACTGAATCACAATCAGCTTCGCTGGATTTCAGAACTCTCTTATTTGTCATCATCGTCTTAAAAAAAATCTGAATGAACCTTGGAATGTTGGCTGCATTTGAACGCTAAAGATAGATGCATATTGAACATGTTGTCATGCAAGCAGGAAATATATGATACCACCTTCAGTCAGCTGTAGGTGCATGGTTTGAATTTTAAACGAGATATTGGCAAACGAGTAAAGTGTGTTTGTTTTGTCCTCTCTTCAGGTACAACCCGCCCTCCTCGAGACGGAGAGGTCCCTGGGGTGGATTACAACTTCTTGTCAGTGGAGGACTTCCTAGAACTTGAGGAGAGTGGCACACTACTGGAGATAGGAACATATGAAGGTGAGTAAGCTGATTATGATCAAAACCCAACTCAACTTTATGTATATTGTACTTTACACACAACATTGTTGTGCAATGCTGAACAGATCAAAATTATCAAAACTGACACCGTATTGGCGTCATGATTGCACAGGTGTCCTGATTCTCCACAGATACATTGAGCATAGCAGCAATCAACTTGTATTTTTCCCTACATGCAGACAGGCTGTAAGACTGCACTCAGTTGATTCAGATTAGATGCTGCATGATGAGCAGGGGGTGGGGTGTGCATCCAGGAGACAGCAGGTCACTCCACATCTGCCCCTCTCACTCTGATTAGGATGCTGTTGTGCAACGCTAAGTCTCATTCTGACACAAACCTGTGTGTGTAAACCCGCGTGGGCGGATGTGTGTTTGGGCATCCTTGGTTTGTTTGCAAGGCCTGTGCGAGCACTAAATCTTATTCCTGTGTGTGTACGTGCGTGTGTGTGTATCAGATTGTGTGTATCCAGCCTGGGAGAGAATGTTACGACATTAATCTGCTTGGCACTGGTTCTGCTCTATGTTGGCACGTTCCCCCTTTCACGCAGACAATGTCAAATACCTGTCCACAGGAGTCTGAGGCTGTTCAGACGACCTGAGGAGGACAAGAATATTGATTCATATCTGATTATTTTATGGATATTTGATTATGTCGAAACATTTTTATTGTAGGCTATGCAACCTTAGATTTCCCTCAGTGTTACAGTTTACTTTTTGAGAATTGTGCCTATTTTATCTGCCAACAAAAAATAAAGAGTTGACAGGAAAGAGACGAGTGGAAATGCAACAGCATGTGTGACTAAATTCTGTTAACAGAAATAATTTGGCATGTTGGGAAATTTAGATTGTGCACTTTTTTAGAAGAGTTACACAAGATGATTATTTCCACTTACTGTACATGACAAAAGTTCAAACATAAAAATATAGCCAGATGGTTAGCTGCACATAGACTATAAGGCTGGACCCAGGGGCTAACTGCTAGCCTAGCTTTGTGTGGAGTTAACAAAATGTAGCCTACTCGTTAGCATCTTTAAAGCTAAATCTAAAACTCTTTTCAGCCCTATATGTGGGGTTAGCTAACATCTGCTACCTGTAGCTCTAGATCGGTGTATGGATATTAAACAAGTATTGATTTATTTTTATTGATCTTTATTTAGCCAAGTTAGTCCCATTTGAATCAGAGATCTCTTTTCAAGTTAGACGTGGCCAAGAATAGGAGCAACACACCGATACAACAACAATCAAAGTCATACAGTGTACAGTTTTTTTTTTTAAATGATCACCTAAAACATTTGCATAAAGAAAGTCTGGATTCAAGACTTTTCAATAAGGATTTATACACATTCAGGGCAACTAAGTTTTGCGGTTTAAAATTAGACTATACTCTGGGACATTTCGGACTTTGGGAACAACAAATCGCACAATGACCAAAGAACAAAGTTGTGGATTCCGGTGGAGTCCGGTATTTTGCACAGAATCGCTTTATAACTGAAGATACACTAAATTGTAGGGTGGCAGGCACTTAAAGCAAACAAATTGATTTTAGAATATAAAATATGAAGAATATGAGTTGGGGGGATCATGTACAACATATCACTATAATCAAGGACAGGTAAAAAGGTAGACTCTCCTAGTTTCTTTAAGACACACAAGGAGAAACAAGACTTGTTTCTATATTAAAATCCTAGAAAAAAACGTAAGCTTTTTTCGAAATAGACAGTGTGCTCCTTGACAGACAACTTGTCATCAATTAAAAAACAAAGGCAAATACCAATTCAATTTCTCAACTGTCTGTTGTAACAATTTTCTCAGACAATGCTCAAGACTTTTTGCTGTTTTGGGCCAAAACACGAGTTCTTGTACTAAATCAAATGTGTGCTGAAGATTTTCAAAAGCTTGTGCAGGCATAGCTGCATAGCAGTAAATGTCAATGTCATCAGCATAGAAATGAAAAGCAAATTTTCTTTTGTCCATGGCAATTTTTGATAGAAAGTAGATAACAGTGGGCCCAGAACTGAACCTTGAGGTTCCCCCTTGTGTATTAGTAGTACATATAGTTAGCAAACCCCAAACCATATGGTCTGAGAAACCAGTAGCTCTAAGGCGATCTAATTAGATGTGATCAAAAGTATCAAAGGCAAGACAAGAGAAGTCGAGAGAAGTCTAAAAAATAATAAAATCAGAAAAAAAATGTTTTTTTCTTTTGTATAGATAAAAAAAACTTGATACAAAGTATTGGCTAACTCGAGATAGTAGTAGGTAGATTAGGCTAATGACATAAAGTATGACTACGTTAGCTGCTTGAAGTGTTAATGCTAGGCTTTATTAAGTGGTTGTTGGCTCCATGTTCAAATAGAACTAACATATTTAGAGTGGAATAGTCTTCTCATATATCTCTGCAATAAGCAGATAAGAGAATTCCCCAAATGTTTAACAATTCCTTAAATGCTGCCATCCCTTGGTTTGCTTTGGACATCAAGGGAGTCTCTTTCTCTCCTGTTTTTTCTGCAAAGAATACACGTATACATGATTTATAATATGCCAGAAAACTCTTGATAAATTATTTGTTTGCACTGCTGACTAAAACAGTTTCAGTCAGACAGAGCTGCTAAAACAGGCTGGCTGTTGTGAGCAGCTTTATTGTTTTTGCACAGTATGCTTTCAGAGTCTAGACAATAATGCTCTGCACCCTTAAAAACACAAACTACAACTGTTTTATTTTCATACCAGCTGCTGATTTTCACATTCTGTGGTCACATTGAGATCAAGCTTTATTTATTTTCCTCTCAGTGTAAGATAAGGGAGGTTTCATAGGTCCTCTGCCTGTTTTTTTTTTAATCCCTGGCTTCCTCCTTCTTGGTCTCCATTTCTCCTTCTCCCTCCTTCTGTGTCTTTCTCTCAAGCATGCTAATGTCCTTCTTGTTGCCTAGGTAACTATTATGGGACCCCCAAGCCGCCCAGGCAGCCCATCATTGGGACAGTGATTCTCAGTGATGCAGGCTCCCAGCAGTCCACCCCGAAGCGCACCAAGTCCTACAATGACATGCAAAACGCCCGAGTAGTGCCTGCTGACGACGATGATGACGACCAGGCCTCGGAAATGAACAACAGTTTTACAGGTGAGGCCATTGCTGCTGTAACTGAAGTTTCTGTTTTTGTAGCTTCGCTTTTCTGTGCCAGTGTACCTTTCTCCATCTGCGATGCTTGCTCTCGAGTGGATGCTTGTGTAGAAAATGTCTGAGTGTTGCATGTGTGTGCAGGAGATTAGAAATACAGAAAGGGGGAGATAATGTGTGTATGTTTACCATCCTCTCCTCAGTTGTATAGAGCTGAATGTCTGGAGGTTACATCATGTCTTTGTGATTCCGAATTCTTTTTTTTTCTGTGAGGCTCCAAACACCGCCACCTGCCTGTGAGGAGGGGCAGGAAGTAGATCACAGACAAAACACAACATTATTTATTTTATCTTCAGGCCTTACACTCTCTAATACCTGTGTCTTACTCTGTACTTTTTCTTAGATTTTTACTCTTTCAATTCTCCTTGCATGTGTATATGATCATCCAGTGCTAATATCTGCCTTCAGTGTTAACCGTATTTTCGTTTCACGTATTTATGCATGTGTAAGTAGGATCTTTATTTTCCTGTGTACCAGTTCTAAAATATATGCGTTAAAAAAAGAAAAAAAATAACACCACAGGACATTTTCATGCTAAAGCATCAGTGTTTTCTCTCTCCTTTGAGCTCCATCCTGTCTTCTGAGTGCTAGAGATTGTGTTTTTCCCCATCTCTTGATGCTACGAATCTATGCCCTCTCTGTGTCCCTCTGCCAGGCTGTCTGCCAGAGTATTGAATTAGCATTTGATCAACCCGAAAGGCCCCCAGAAGTAGTAGAAAACACTTGGCCAGAATTGGGCTGAGGGTGGGGATCGGGGGTTGGGGGTAGCTGGCTTTGGGAGAAAAGGCTTATGGGCTAAGAGGTAAAACAGGGTGGGGGTCAAAAAGAGTTTGGGAAAGACTGCCGCTGAAAGAATTAGCATATTCCTGGGGCTCTTTCAGTAAACTATAAATGGGCGGGAGTCAAAGTTAATACTGGGGGGGGGGGAGAGGGAATGCTGGGAGCTTGGTGGAGTTTAATTTACATGAATTGTGCTAAAGAGTATCCAGAACTGGCTTGTCTGCTGATTTCATCTCTTCCTTTCTTGCATGCATGAGACATAATCTGTCTTTCTGTTCTTTTTTTTTTGGTGTTGTCGTTCCTTGTTGTTCCCTATTGTTGTTGTTGTTGTTACCCAGGATCCTTAGTGCGTAGTCTCTTCCCCTCTCCTTTGTTGTGCACAGGTAACCCTAACGACCCGGACGAGAGCCGCGGCGGCATCCTCCGGCCGTACCCCGTTCGTGACAATGCTCCATCCTGTGGTCTGAACAATGCGGCCACCTCCACCTCAGAAAGCGGGCAGCAGACGCTCGCAGAACCCCAGGTGTCTCCCGAAGACCCACTGGGACCACTGCCCGAGAACTGGGAGATGGCGTACACTGAGAATGGAGAACTATACTTCATAGAGTATGTATCAACAACCTGCAACATATTATTCTGGACCTGCTGCACATGCTCCCTGCACTGCCTGAATAAGCATTTAGCTTAAGCTATAGCTGGTGTTTTGTGTATTTTACCTGCACTATTATCCCTTTTGTTCGTCCAGTGCCTTGTCTTCCCCCATGATTTGGTTTTTAGGCCTCTCCCCAGCCAACCTGCCCAGCCCCCTGGGTGCAACCGCTTTCCTGTTAATCCCTGCATGTCCCGATCTCTAAAGGAGATCACATCCTGATCACCTGACTACCTACACCTCTCTGTCCTCTCCGCAGCACGGCAAAGGCACACGACCCGGACATGGCTGTGTATTTTCAGAGCTTGTATGTTCATTTCTGCTATCACCGAATTACAGTATGTTTTTGTGTAACAATAGAGGGAAAACTTCTGGCTGTTTATTGTCAGTTTCCTGCCTGTGCTGCTCTGTTATTCTCATTTCTCTTCGCAGCAGACGCCTGCTGTCCTCTGTAAACTTGCTGACGCGGTTTACTTTCTAATTCTTATTGATGCATTCATGCACCCCTGCTGTGCTTTTATATGCCGGTTTGACGGCCTCTATTGAAATGTGCTGTTGTCTTGTTTGTTTCTTCTCAGCCACAACACAAAGACCACATCATGGCTGGATCCTCGGTGTAGAGACAAAGCTTCAAGGCCTCTAGAAGAGTGTGATGACGATGGTAAGCTTCTACACAGCATTTATGTTGTAATAGTTTGCATTCACACTTCTCTGCAGTGCTCTGGATTTAGAAGTTGGTGCTTGTGGTCTAATACATTGTGCTATTGTAGTGTACTGAGAGGCGACATGGTTAATTCCTTTACTTCTCAGTAGCATACTTTACACATAAAGCAAATTTAATTTGAATTTTAAATTGTTGATTTGGTACATGTCCTACATTGGTATGTTTCACTTGTTTTATCACATTAGAAAACTATAAATAATTCTAAATGATATACAAATTGAATGATCAATTTCAAATAACAGTTGAGGATCCAAAACAAAGATTGCGAAATTGCACCATCAAGTGGTGAAATACAAAGTGGCACATTGCACTCCTGCTCTTTTTTTTTTTTTTTTTCTTGAGATGTTGTTGTTACCTGTCAATTAAAGATTGAAACTAAGGTGTGTCCGTTTCCCTATTTGCCTTTCCATGGACGGTCACTTCATCCTTTATTTGCTCTCGACTCCTCCATCCCCCTCCCACCTCTCTCCTGCCACCCACCCCTTCTACTCTTCATTTTGCTTTCTTTGTTTCATCCTGCTTTCACCTTGGAGAAGAAGGGATACATACAGAGGAACTGGAGGCCGATCTTGGTAAGAGTAGCAGATTTGTGTTTTAAACCAAAGTTATGCTCATGATTTCTTTTATACCTTTTGATGTGACACAGTTAAGAACTGACCTTTTCAGTTCCTTTGCAGTTTGGCACAAACAGCTCTGTAATGTAACTGGAGCTCAGTCTTAAACAAGGCCCTGAATGTCTGGCTGTAAGCTGTTTAATATCCCTGTCTGCTCAGATGCAGACAGTCTGTGATTATTGATTGTGAAATCCAGCCTCATATAAAACTGTTAACTGGACCTGGGAGAAGCCCACAGTAACACAAGAAGCTAATGTCTTCGTTTGAAATTGGACGCACTGAGGAAGAGTGAGGTGGGATTGCGTCCGTTTGATCTGCCTCATCTGACCGCTTGTTCCCATGAAGCATACCGGTGTGTCCACAATGAGCATGGATGTGGCGTTTTATTTTTGGACTCCACTGCTGTGTTGACCTTTTAAAGTTGTTTGCAGCTGCAGGTAGTGTTTGTACACACATTTTTGTGAGTTTTTTTTAGTCATAATGAGCATAATAAAAAAGGTTATAAGCTGCATGAGAGCAGTCCAGGTCATAATTTAGGTTTCTGGCCACATTAGACATGGTGACTACATCGGTAAATATTCATAGAAGCTAAGCACTACTGGCGCGGACAGAATGATTTATGTTATACAAGAGCCAATTTGGGCCTGTAACATTGTATTTTTACTACGATAATAAAAAGTTCAAAGAGTTGTTGTTTGACAGTTTTGTGAGCCTTTGGCAGCTAGAAGCATCTGTTTGAAATCAGGAATAATAAGGAAACAGAATACATTGCCCTGACGCACTGTATAAGACAGCTAAGGCTACCGGTATTTAATGTTTTGGCATTTATGAGAGCAGTGCTATAGAGGCAGGTCATTTATGTGTGTTCAAGCTCATAAACACAACACAACAGATACAAACTCTAAGTCTTTAACGATAAAAATAAGCTATATCATCTTCTTTAACAATATCCAAACACCATTATGGTGTCCTATGAAGTCTTGTATGCTCTTAGCTTAGCTAATGTGCAAGGTGTAAGTGTTGTTATTGTGTGTTTAATCTTGTGTGCCTTCTGTATTTCAGAGCTGCCACCAGGATGGGAAAGGATAGAAGACCCAGTGTACGGGGTATATTATGTAGAGTAAGTAAATGACACATGGAAATACAGGGTTTCTGCGTGTATAAGGCTCTTCGTGTTGCTACAACAACACTGGATGAGGTAATATAAACTTTAACCTACCTTATCCCTCTCTGCCTCAGTCACATAAACAGGAAGACGCAGTATGAGAACCCTGTGTTGGAGGCGCGGCGTCGGAAAATCCTGGAGCAGCAGCAGCAGCAGCAGCCGCAGCCTCCAGAAGGTGAGCGGTATATTCGAGGTTCGTTTCCTGCCCTGGCACGGCACCATTTCTTTCTTTCTTCATGTGTGTGAGTGTCGTGTCCTTCTAGTTCGTCCAGTGCTCTCCAGGGTTTGGGCCATACAGCTATGCTCTCCTTTGTATATCGATTTTAACTAAATTCGTAACGTGACATTACAAAAAACATTGTTATTCCCTAAAGCTAATTTAAAAATCATAGGAAACAAGCTTTACTCAATGGAGCTGGCCCAGACCCTGGTGTCAATTTTGGTGTTTAGATTTTAATTTACGTGACTTTTAAAATCATAACAGCTGTATATCATTTGTATTTGATCATATTATTTGCTTTATCATGAAAATTTAACAAAGGGATTTTAAGTTGAGGGCTATAAGGCAAATATGCTGCAGTACAGTAAAGAGACAGGTGCATGCTGGTGTTGTGAAAACAAATGGAGGCTAGTTATTTTAGCTCAGCGGGTTCATTTTGTCTGTTCATTAACACAGTCATGAGTTGGGGCAGCAGTGACATGCAGCTCACAGGAAATTAAGGCTCTCTACAATCATTACTGCCATTTGCGTCACACACAGACGCATATTTTTTGTTTCAGTGTGATGAATACTTTTCAAGGAAAACCTTCTCAATGTCCAGTGAGAGGAGTTAAAAAGAAAAGGCTCATATTGTCCCATCAGAATGATTGTCGTTTTACATTTCTGATAACACTGAAAGCTCTCCTCTATCTCTTTATACAGACTTTTTTTTCCCTGCCTCAGTTTAAGTCTTTGAAAAACCCTGCTGTCTTCTGCATTTCATAAAATGAAATCTTTTTCACAATTAACATATTGCTGCCAACATCTAATATATGTAATTTTTTACTAATCTCTTACACAAGTTTCTAACATTCATCCAATAACACAAGTAGAAGAAATAAAGTATCTGATGACAGTTAAGTAGGAAAAACAAGAATGTACAGTTTGTGCTTAAAGCTTTGTGTGTCTTTGTTTGTGTTGCTGTTCAGTGTTTGTAATGTGAGCATGTGTGTGGCATGTTAATACACCATCGTGTTGAGTTTGTATTGAGCAATGCGTGTGTAATTTTGTCCAAGCAGAGTGGATAGAGGAGCACTCCTCCGCAGCAGTTCCTTTAGCAAACTATGCGCCAAACCACCTGGAGACCTACAGAGACCCGCAAGGCCCTCCAGCTCTACCGCCCTGCCCTGCAGGAGTCAAACGTAAAGCTTCATTTTTAATAGACACCGTTTCTACGTCATTGCTACTGATTACTGTTTGTATCATGTGCTTTTGTCAGCTGCCCACAGATATATCCTGTAGATCAGGTTAAACAGAAAATTCCAACTGTTATTTGATTGTTTTGACAGCAGAAAACATGCGTCTGTTATGTTGACAATCTTTTGATATGATTTGGAAAGTACTCTATGTAGAAGAGACAAAAAAGCCTCTCTGCATACAGACCAAACAATACTCCCGGCAAACTGTTTAAGCTTTGTTTGTGTGTGTGTGTGTGTGTGTGTGTGTGTGTGTGTGTGGGTGTGTGTGTGTGTGTGTGTGTGTGTGTGTGTGTGTGTGTGTGTGTGTGTGTGTGTGTGTGTGTGTGTGTGTGTGTGTGTGTGTGTGTGTGTGTGTGTGTGTGTGTGGGTGTGTGTGCGTGTGTGTGCGTGTGTGTGTTGTCAGAAATATCTATCAGAAAACAAAACTTCCGCATATCAACATTTCAGCTATTGTTGAAGCTCTTCTCTCAGCTCTAAGACTTTGATCAGCACTGTATCTAGAAACGTTACATTATTTAGTAAGAGTGTTGAATATATAAAATGTTGATGGGAAGACTTGTTTCTCTGTTGCTCTACAGGAGGAAAGCCTTTCTTCACAAGAAACCCAGCTGAGCTTAAAGGAACCTTCATCAACACAAAGCTGAAGAAGAGTCGTCGGGGCTTCGGCTTCACAGTGGTCGGAGGAGACGAGCCGGACGAGTTCCTACAGATCAAAAGTCTGGTGCTGGATGGGCCTGCAGCCGTGGATGGCAAGATGGAGACAGGTGCAGTACATAACCACAGTCCATAGGGGGCACTGTTCTCTTTCAAAAAAAAAAACACAGCATTCTTCTTCACTACATCCATCCACTCTCTCAACTTCTTTTAGGCCCAGTTCCAGTGTCCCCTTTTCTGCACTCACATTTGACACACACACTCCAGTAAAGTTCACGAGGGCTCAGGGTTATTACACAGTGAATTTTGCAACTGCAAGTACTTAAGGCCTGTCCATTTGATTTTTTAAGCTCTTTTGAAAACTTTCCAGAAGTCTGCAATTCTGCTGACCTTATTTGAGGAAATAACTTCATCGCCAAAAAAAGTTGAATAGTTAAAATGTCAATAAGAGAGAAATTGCACATGGTTAAACAAGAAATGTTAGCGAAGCATACAGGAGATGCATGCAGACATGTTTGTGTAAACACATGTTATTAGCAGTGCTTTATTTATGTAGGCCTACTTGTCTGTTTTACAATAACTTTATAGTGCTTCCAAAGATACTGTATGGATCCAGATGTTATGTTTTACTTGTGAAAGGAGGCACACAATAAGGAATATGCAAGCACAGTCAAATATAATTGCCACACTTTACAGTGAGTAAAAATGTCTCCCTGCCTAGGTAATATGATTTCACAAAGTTCTGTCCAGGTCTGCATACACTATTTGAAGCCCTCACACCCTCCTGTACTTGATTAAAGGGGAAATCCACCAATTTTGCACACCATGGGTCTCGGGGTGCCCCATTGCATAAAAAAAAATTGTCGTAGAAACATCATTTTGACTTCAAAAGAGAGAAGCAAGACATTTTAAAATTGGCCTCTAGTGATGTCATTTTCGGGCATGAGAAAGATGAGAGCACAAGTATTGAAAATGAAAAATGTATCTGGTGCTGTGGAGTTACAACTATGTTAGGTAAACAGAACTCTGCAGCCATCGCTTCACCTTTGTTTGAGGCTTGCAGCTTGAGTCAGAAGTAGCTTCTACTAGCATAACATCCAAGAACGTCACTACCAGCATTTGATTTGCAATGTGGCTTATTTTTGTCCTAGGTTTTATGATGCTATTGTATTGCAATGTTTAAATTCATGAAATCCACTTTTAAAATCAATAATGGGTCAGAGTGTTGTGTTTAGGAAGGACACTAAAACTGGGTCATTGATTTAGCAATGCAAGGGGCTTGTTCACATCCCAGTATGCAGCGTGCCAAAACAGGAAGCCCTAAACTACATTAAAAAGCTGTTTTTTAGTGACGATGATGCTATCACTAACTATTTTTTTGCTTGTTGCAGGCGATGTGATAGTGAGTGTGAATGACACCATCGTGCTAGGCTACACCCACGCTCAAGTGGTCAAGATCTTCCAATCCATCCCCATCGGTTCCATGGTCGACCTGGCTTTATGCCGAGGTTACCCGTTGCCCTTTGACCCTGATGACCCGAACACCAGCTTGGTGACCTCAGTGGCTATCTTGGACAAGGAGCCCATCATTGTCAACGGACAGGAGACCTTTGACTCGCCTTCCAACCAAGCCGGATCGGTTAACGGCATGAGGGAGCCCCGGGCACACAGCCCCTCTGCTGAGGTGGCATCTAACGGCTCGCACGGCTACTCCAGTGACGTGGTTACCCTTGCCTCATCCATAGCCACCCAGCCCGAGCTCATCACCATCCACATGGAAAAGGGCGACAAGGGATTCGGCTTCACCATCGCTGACAGTCTGACGGGAGGAGGGCAGAGAGTGAAGCAGATAGTAGACTATCCACGGTGCCGCGGATTAAAAGAAGGAGATATTCTCATGGAGGTCAACAAGAGAAACGTACAGAATATGAGCCACAATCAGGTGGTGGACCTGCTGAGCAAATGTCCCAGAGGCAGCGAGGTCACAATGCTTGTGCAAAGAGGTATGTATAAATTCTTCCTGTCAAATACCTGATACAAGGGGTTGATAAACACATGCAGGCACATCTGACGTTTTGAAGTGAAAAGGTGTGTGAGTTAGCGCACAAAAGAATGCACCTTTGCCCGCCAAACAGACAACAGCTTGAAGAGTTGGCCTGAAAAGAGTGACATAATGAGGAAGCAGCAGAGAAAAGTGAGGAAGAGAGTGGGTGTTGGGTTGAAAATGCTCGGACTCGATGGGATGGAAGGAGGAGAGGCTGAGTTAGCACGGCACTAGATGAGCAGATGAGTGTGGGAAGGAGTAGGAGGCGTTATGAGTGATTGAGAGGAGGGGAGAAGGAGCACATTAGGTCAGGGACATGTGTATGCTATGAATACAGAAGCTAATGAATTGGACCATGGAAACTATTGCGCTGTTAGATTGATTTGACTCTTTATGTTTTGCTTCTGTCTTGATTTTTTTTGTTTATACTACTTTGAACTAAGAAGTGAGAGGAGATCAGAGCCTACATGAGGGACATTTCTATTGGTTTGACAGAAAGTTAAGTACTTAGTTGTATATATTCACTAACATTTACCTGCTAATGTAATTAAATAATATATCAGTTTTTTGACATTTGATGGCACTTTATCTGGAGTCTCAGCCTGATGACTAGGGCTTGGAATCACAAGGTAATCAAAGATACAACACAATGCACCGAACTCAGCCCAAGACAATGTTAGTATCACGATACAGCGTTTCCACAATAATACATATATTGCAAAGCAATCATATCTTGTTACCGATAACGGTATTTATTGACTGGATGTTTTGTGTCAGTTTCACCACTTATCACGCTTAACTTCTATTCCATGCTGTCTGACTTTATTCCGCTGTCAACGTCTTCTTTGATCAAGAAGTAGTGACATGTGAGCCAAATTGGCAGGGACATCTGTTAAGAGCGCCTGATTAAAAAACATGAAATATCTATATTAGGCACCAGCTATTCAATAGTTGTACTACACAGGTAAGATTGTAAATATATAGCCTAGTTGATATTTCGTCCCACCCCTACTGGTACCTGCCATACTTTGCCATTCATGTGACTATAATCTAAACATTTGCTTAAAATACTCCAGGGATGATGTTTTTATCGTTGAAATGTCAAAACACAACAAATGCTTTGCTGTAGTGTTAAGTGCCGTGCCATCTGACCGTGTCTCCATCAGTGGCACCCCACATCAATTATGCCCTCTAATGAGCTGACCTTGTGCCCCGCTGCAGGAGTAACGTTGCTGTATTGTGTTAAATGTCAGCATCATTATGGGCCTGTGAGAGTGTGTCTTCAGAGAGAATTATGTGGAGGCAGCAGTCCTGGTAACAGAGCACAGAGGGACAGAAACAGAGAGCGAGAGCAGGACAGGGTAAGGAGAAAAGAGGCGACACTCACCGGGGCAAGAAGGGCGACTGAGAGCATCATAGATCATATTTGGTAGCTTTGACAACGCTCTGTTATTGTCATGAGCTCATTTGAGTAGCTGGGTAATTTGGGTCAGAAGCTAAACACTTTGAGACAGACAGGGGACAGGTGAATTAATCTTTAATCTTATGGTTAGATGAACAACCTAGAGTTTAGGTAAAACTTCAGAGGGAAACCTTAGGTGATACTTACTGTAAGGGTAAAACACCAATCTTTTATTTGACAAAAGATGCCAACAGCTTTAAATGTTACGTGCTGTACAAACACAAGCAGCTAAACAGTCATTTTGCTGAGATAGAGTACAGACAACACTGGGAACATTTTGGTTTCAATCAGAACCAGTCTGAAGAATAAACCAGCTGAACAATCATCCTTGACTTTTTACATTGACATACATTACTGATTCTAGATTACCAACTATTAGACTTGTTTAAAATCTGGTATGATCGAGTGAAGGATTGAAAGGTAAAAAAAAGTGATTAAGATGCTCAATGACTAAATCAGGGTCCTTTACATGTTGGCAATCTTGGTGGCCTGAAATGGATGTTTACAATCCCGATAGAAACATGTTAAAATCTTTAATTGTCTATCCAAAACGGTGATCCAATGTGTGACATGTCAGGCTCTGTGGAGTCTTAATGAGAGAAAGACAGGCAGCCTGTCTACAGTCCAGAAATATAAGTAGAACATAAAATGAAACGTAAAATAAAGAGGGTGCAGTGGCTGCCGAGAGATTTTGTAAAATACATCTCCAACAACATTTAGTGGGAAAACTTTGCAGTTACACTAATTGAACAGATTGCAAGTTTTCCAGAGCCACTCTGAAAATGCGCCTTTAGTTGATAACAAGAAAGACAATTGTTTTGAAGTCCTTTTTCTCACTTTTCCAGCTTCAAATGTGAGCATTTGCTTCCTTTCTCTTTTTTTTTTAAATTATATAATTTGGGCCTTTAGCCTTTATAAGCTAGGACAGCTGAAGAGAATGTTGAGAAGGGAGAGTTGGGGATGACATGCAGCAAAAGGCTGAGGTCGGATTCAAACCCACAGCCCCTGAGACCAGGACTATAGCCTCCATACATGTGGCGCACCACATAACTGCTAGGCTATCCGGCGCCTCTCCTTTCCCTGGTTAATATCATTGTAAACTAAATATCTTTGGGGTTATGTCTTCAGCTGCACACCTATTTGCATTTTCACCTTTATCATAATATACAGCATTGGCATTCACACATCTAAAGTCTATACGTCGCAATAAATCAGAACATTTTCTTAGTTAAACAAGGATTGCTTTCTCACCCAGCATGCATTTTTACCTGTCAGATGGAAGCTGTGTTATAATTGCAATGCCTTCACACCGTTTTAATAAGTCAGATGAATCACAGGCTAGCTTTAGATTAATTGGTGCCAATTTAGGAGTAATAAAATATATTCTGAGTTGTTTTTGATTCAGGTGGGACATTTTGCGAACACAGGTACAATATATAAAAACCAGCAGATTGATATATAATAAGGACTCTTTATTTTTTATTTGTCACATTTGTGCAGTTATCCAGATACAGCACAACGTTATTGCACATTGAATATTTTTCTTCGTCATACAGGACTAGTTTGGACTGTTGCTCACACATGCATTTTGAAGACATCACTTTTGTTTCTTGGGAATTGTGGTTGTCTTTTGTTCCACTATTTACTACACATCTTGATCAATGACTCCAAACTATGCTTCACAGATTAGCCAAATGTTAAATAATTATTAGTTGCGCATGTGCTCGGTAACAACAGCTCTTTGTAGTGAGATGTGAGTCGGGCTTTCTGCCTGTGAACGATGCTGTGACCTTTCACTCGCTGCTAGCGCATAATCATTCACAAACAACAATTACGGGCGCTAAGAGGAGCGAGGTGAGGAAGATAAGAAGAGAGAGTTAGCGGATGAGAAAAGAAGAGGAACAGGGATCTTCCTTCTTTTTTTTTTTGAGAAAGTAGAGGTGGAGGATTAGAGCAGAGAGTGTGAGATTTGCTGAACAGTACTGGAAGTTCAGCCAGGGGAGCGTGTATGAGCGGATTGGTTCAGAGAAGTATAAGAGGAGGAGAGGAAGAAGAGGGAGAAGGTGGACTTCAGCTGGAGGAGAAGAAGAAGCCTTAATCTGTTCATCTGTGACTCATCATTCTGCGCTGTCTGACTCAAAGTCAGCAGGATGTTTTATTAGAGAGGGCACAAAGAGCAAGGTCAAACAAACAACAGGGATTCTTTTCTCTCAAACAGGATTTTTTCATGTTTTCCAGAGTAATTACAATTAGCGGTATTTGCAGTAAGATTACAGAATGATTTTTTTTGCAGCTGATTGAGCTTTGGAGTCGTTACGATTATGCAAAATAATTAGTGGCAAAATTATTAATAGATATTTTTTGCATTGGAAAAACACTCACGCAGCTTTTGTGTTCTTGCAAAAACACTGAGTTTTTCTTTTTATTAGAAGTGACAGAATGAGCGAAGCAAATCTGTTGTTGTACTACACGTGTGTATCGCTCGAGACTGAAGAGTGAAAGTTTGAATATCAGAAGCTTCATGTGTTTCTGTCACAGAGCATTTTCAAAGGCCACAGTGTATTGTGCTTTTATGTTAATGCTCCTTGCATTGGCAGGGCAGTGCACCCAAAATGGAGCTAATTATATTTCTAAAGCAAAGACATTTGCACATTTTAGATTTTTAATTTGTTTTGTTCATGTTTAACCACTCTGAATCATCATCTTTCAAATGTGCAGTGGCCTGAAATGTGTTAAGCAAGTGTGATATGCAGGGTCCATTTTTAAACTCTCACCAGCTACAATCTGTGAATACCTATCTGTTTAAAAATATCTATTCTCACCTCAAGTCTTTTTTTTTCTTTCTGATAAAATTTTTAAAGACAACATCTGGTGTTTTCTCACTCAGGATCCCTCCCCCTATAAAGGAGGCCAGGCCAGTCATGACGCCTCCATCTTGATTTTTTTCCATCATTGTTGCCATGACAATCGTGCGCAGCGCTCCTGTCCCCTGAGAGACATGGAGAAAATAAAAGAGAGAAGATAGAAAGAAAGAGAAAAGGGCTCTTAAATGTAGAGGAAATGAATGTAAAAGGAATGAAAGATGATAGAAAAAGACGAAGACAAAGATAAAAAAATATATAATCTAGATAAAATGAAGAGAGGGAGGTCGACTGGATAGGGGACATTCTTTGAAGTGGAACAAGGACAAATGTTTGCAGGTTCTGCTCAACAGTAGAGCGCATTACTCATGTTGTATGTTTGACGACAGTGAATATAAAAAAGCTGGAGGAAAGACCATTCTCTGGCTGTGTTTGTGTGTGTGTGTGTGTGTGTGTGTGTGTGTGTGTGTGTGTGTGTGTGTGTGTGGGCTCTGCATAGTCCCACCAAGGCCACAGCGTCAGCAGCAAGCACAATGCAACTCAAAGAGCTGCAGATACAGTTAGAAAAGCGAATTCTTTCACTGCTGTTGCTCCAGGATGAAAAAATGAATACTTCCACTCACACACACATTTTTGACCACTTGACATTGCTGACACTTGCGCGCTGCTCTGCTTTTACTGAACTTTGCCTCTGTCACAAACATAACTGTTTTCTTGCACATTGAAATTGAGTTATCAGACAGATTAATGAAAATATGGACAATGGACATTTTTTCCAGGCTTATCAAGGAATAGAAATAACTGAGCAATCACCAAAACACACACACACACACACTAAAGAGTAGCTCCTGAGCAGAAATGCTAACGCTGACTGATGTTATGAACGTATTATTGAGCCTCCACACATGTATCTTCCTTCCCTTCCTCAATATTTCCATCATTAGCATATTCCTTTTTTATTCTTCCTCTTATTATAGTCATATTTTTCAGTCTACTGTAAAAGAAGCTAAGAAGCATCCTCCTCCACACTGATGCGCAGAGCATCCTTAGGTCACCAAGCAACTGGCAGCCCTCGCTTTCACTATTCCAATTTGTTTACTTTCTGTCTCTTTGAAAGTTAATGGACACCGTCTTAGTAATTCTGGCTGAAGGTTGCCTCAGTAATAGTAGACTCCACCCTTTAAAGCTCACTGTTGCATCCTCCTTGATCAATTCAGTGTCTTTAAAACGGAGCAGCGTTCTCAAGCAGAGCTTTACCGTCATTCAGCAGAGTGAAAAATATCAGGATTATGGCTGCATAATGTAAATGCTTGTGTGTACCTGCATAAATACATGCTCACCTTCTTGCATACCTCTCTGTGCAGATACTACATCTGTATATAGCATGCATGAATTCATAGATGCGTCTACATGGTGGCGTGTGTGCAGGAACATGCCATTCCCATATTTCCTGCTCCGAGCTTCTGCTGCTCATAAATGTTACATTCAGCCAGATTCGATCAACTCTGAATTACACGTATACATCAGCATCACAATGCGGAGAGTAAGTTCAGCAGATTCAAAGACTGCAGCATGCATGAAGATGTGTTCGCACCAAGCAGCATGTAAATCAGCTGGTCCAGCTGACACAGTGGATTAAAGTGGAGCTGAGGTCAGAACACGCTCGTTACTTGAATCTTTATTCCCCTTCAGCTCTAACCCAAAGTTACCAACCATATGGCCATAGTTAAACTCAATTTCTATATGCTTGATTTGAATTATGCCGACCTTGTTGCAAGTTTGAAGACTTTCAGAGGGTGTTTAAAGGTGAGAGGTTTTTATTGACATCCAACACTGTGTAATTTAGGGCTCTTGTAATACAGCCTGCTGTTCGTAATGTCAAACACTTATCACTGACACATGACCTCATGCGTGTGCTTCCTGGGTAAGACACAGCTACACACATACTGTACATTTATCAGCATTTCAGCAGTTGAGATGTTCCACTTGGAAACCATAATACAAGGAGAAGAGAGAGAGAGAGAGAGAGAGCGGGAGAGGGGTAAAATAGGGAGGATAAATTATGAATCATGTAGGGAGAGGGGCTTTGCAGCAACAGAGTTTTAACATTTAATGATTTTTTTGCCAATGCAGCAGAAAGAGGCTAAGATGGATGCTTGCATGTTGTTGCATGACTCTCCATTATACTTCCAACAGGGGTTTTCTCCCTTGGTATCAAATGTTGCAGGACAGAATATGGTTTGGAGAAAGATGCCGTAATGAATAAAAGGTGTGGCATTTATGTAAATGTGCTCAGACGCCATATTAAACAAAGTAGAATGATGGCGCTGTATACAGAAAAACTTGATTGCTATGGCAACGGCAACAAATTTCCTCCCATTCCTGCTTTGTGCTGTTTGTGCATTTGTCTATTTTTGTCCCTGCGTTGTAGTAAACAGCAAAAAAAAGATGCTTCAGGAAGGATTTATCTCGGAGGTAAACCATCAGATAGAGTCTAATGAGGCATGTGTTGATGCATTTGAGGATAAAAGAAACCTACATGATAAGTGACTGAAACTGAAGGTTGGGATGGGTGTGAAAGGAAAGCTGTAGACTGGGACTGTAGATTATTCCCTACACTGGTATGCTGTGAATCCTCTCCCCTGACGCCAGGCTACGAGTATTAATATTTCATTAGCACAAATGAGATTGATCTTCTCGTTGACTCTCTACAGTGTGTTAACTGGAATATAAAAGAGAGAGAGGAGAGAGAGGGAGATCAAGTCATGGTGCACGGAAGAAGAAGAAGAAGAAGAAGAAGAAGAGGAGGGGGAGGGAACAAGAAAAAAAGGCAAAGGGAGAAGATCAGCTTCTCTGTGTGAGCCTTGAGCAAAGCAGAGGAGCAGAGAGGAGTGAAAACAGCTCTGTAGATACTCAGAGGATGTGCACAGTGAGGCAGAAGCTCAGACTTTTCCTTTTGATATGATGCTCAGGCTGCTGAGCTTCTCAGAGGTTGAGATTCCGGTGGAGACAGCTGGGAGGGGAGGGGGTGTGTAGATGTTTGTTGGGACCTGTAGCTCTGACCAGCAGTCCGGTGCTTCTGCAGCAGCATCCTGTCTAATGCAGATAGAGCTGCTGCTCCTCTTCTAATAGCTCGGGTGAGAGCGCTGAGGGGGAGGAGATCAGTTGGATTAGCGCGCAGCCTAGCGCAGTGTGTTGCTCTGAGAGGGGAAGCAACAGAGAGGAGGAGGAGGAGGAGGAGGAGGAGGAGAGAGAGAATCGGGCTAGTTTGAGCTCTGCTCTGCAGCGGGAACCAGGGTCCTCAAGTCCGTCCTGGGGAGCTTTTTTTTTTTTTTAAATTTAACAGAAGGGACCAGGGGAGAGCACAGCAGGTCATTAATGCTCTCTCTGTCTCTTTGCCGATGTTTTGCAGGCGTGGTGCCAGCCAAGAGGAGTCCAAAGCTGGTGGTGAGTACTATGATCTTCAGATTCTTTTGTGTGTGTGTGTGCATGTTAAATCTAGAGTGGCGGAAGGAGCACTATTTAAAGAACAAAAGTCGTGAAGATGTGATATCCAACTCTTGCGCTACTGTTCTGCATCCAGAGCTTCTGTCATCTTTCCTCTTTAGTTCTATTCTGTCTGTCTGTCACTTCGACTTCTTTCTTCTATTGTTTCCCGCCTCTGTGTTGTCATTTCTTCTTGTCTCAAACGCTCTTTCATTCTCTTGCCATGCTGCCACCGTGTGACCGATTAAGCAGAGCAGTGAAACAGTGACCAGCCGTCAGGAGGGGGCACACAGCCTTAGTTGATGGGAGATGGGAGAGCGGTATTAAAGCAAAGATGGAACAAAAAAAAAAAAGGATTTGGATGAGGGGAGAAGGAATACCAGGGCAGAGATAGTTTGTCCCAGTACAGTGAATCACTCCGAGAGCCTGTGGATACAAAGGACGCACTGAGGCTAACAGACAGGGCGAAGAGGGCAATGACGACACAGTGAGCTGGGTACAAAGCAGAGGGAGAGAGTCGGGGAAGCTGGAGGAGAGATTGCAACAGATTGCAATGTGACTTGTTCTTGTGACAGATAAGAGAGGATGGGGAGAAGGGCAGAAAGAGCGTTTCTGTGAGGAGAGTGTTGGTCTCTTAAGGGACAGTGCAGTTATTCAGGAGTTTAAAGAGCAAATGCCTCCTAATTTTTACTACTCATCTCAACCTGAAAAAAATCAATACACGCTCAGAAGAGATGCTGGTGCGGCTTTAAATTACTGTCACCCTAATTCACCCCCTGAGAGCGACTGAGTTTTAGTACGTTTCCTGCAAGGTCAGTGAAGGGTTCAATTCCCAACCTAGTAGGAAAAACCATCGTCCACTGCCACTTAAAGCATTCCCCGCATTTAGTTGAATGTAAGTATTAGGATTATTTTAAAATGGTATAAGTCAGGGCTTTGGGTGTGTTACTATACAGGTCACATGGTGATGGAGGATGGGTGGGCACTTTAAGGGGGTCGATTTGTACCAATGGTGGCACTGCCTGTGTGTCACTTTGGATAAGCTTTTCATCCAGAAAAAGCTGGTTTCCCCCCCTCTGTGTGATGACAGTGAAATGTCACGCTGCATGGGACTTCTTGTCAGCCCACAAGAACCATTTTGCCCCCAGTTCAGAGTCAAAATAAATGCTCACAGTAAACTCCCATATGCAAAAGAGGCTGTGCTGTCTCAACCCATTAGGCAAGTCTCCGGTGATCAAATGAGAAGTCAATTTTGCATGGCTGTTGTCCTCATTAAGAAGCATTACTGGAATATTTGACCGCTCATCTCGTACAGTGTGATGAATGAGACACTGGGAGAACGCTCGGTGTCCCGTCTACCAGCTCAGGCGCTGGTTTATTATTCATATCGGATAAAACTAAAGGATGGAGTTGTCATTTAGGCGTCAGTAATTGCATTTTCTCAGTGAGGCTCATATCTCACAAAGCTTAGAAGGGTTTTGTTACATGCTTCTGAAAATTACAAGATGGTAATATGTTTATTCTCTGGCTGCAAAATTACTATAAAAGCTTGAAGAACAAATGGTGCCTAGAAGCTCAATAACAACACAAAAAAATGTGGTCACGCCAAAAACAACACTGTGTTGAAAAGAAAAGGAGCTTTGTTGTAAAGGGGGAGACCTGACACTTTAATAGGCTACAAGATCCAGGAGGGCTTCCGGTGTAGCCAGCAGTTATTGATAAAGGACATGACAAGAATTTGGTCTAAATAGCAGCTTTAGTAGCGACCAGAGTTTGTTTTGAACTTGCATTTGCATGCAGATACAGTATATGTTCATAGACATTAATTAAAGCCAAATTGTCGTTAGATTACTGCTGATGGGTAACAGAATTGCATCATGGAGGATTGCTTTCCATTTCCATCTTCTAAACACTATTTTTTTTTTTACACAACAGAAGCCTGCAACAGTAGATCTTTTCAACAGTCACCAGAGCAGTATCATTCAAATGATTTTGGGGACCAGAGAGTAATAGATCAGAGCAATAGTTGGTGTGATGGTGTGATAGCCTCATGTTGATGACTATCTTTGCTTCCTTGTAGGAAATTACTTCAGGCAATATTCAGTTAACTAAGTAGCAACACAATACTTAAAGCCTCTAAACCACTCACCGGGTTTCTTTTTGTTGGTGAGATTTTGCAATTCACAATTTTCTTTCATGCCAAATTTGACAAATTCCTGCTTGATTTGAATGAGCAACCTTGAGTCCCTGCACAGCTTTCCATTCATGGGACCCATTGCAATAAACAAAGGATCATTGGAATCACACATTTCCTTCCGCCTTTGTTTGGCAACCATGGAAACCAAGTCAAGTCACTCACTCCAGCAGATGTTTTTTACTGCTGCAATGTCTAAAAAAGATGACCTTGGATGCTTTTTCTCGCTTTGTCCTTCATCAAACACTTTTCTCACATCTCTTCCCCCCTATATCTCGCACTTCTGACTCACTTATCACTCTCACATTTCACTCCTCTCACTCTCCTCTACCCCCTTCTTCGACTTATATCCACCCCCATCGTTTAAAAATGTACACCTCTCAAAGACTCTTTATTTTCTGTCCATCCAGCACCAGTTAGAGAGGAAAGACAGCCAGAGCAGCTCTCAGCACAGTGTGTGCAGCCATCGCAGCGCCCACGCTGATTCTCCCAGCCACCCATCCTCTGCCATGCCCAGCGAGGTCGTGGCTCCTACTCCTGCTGCACCTACCCAGCCTCTGCCCGGCCTGCCCCCTCTGGACCCCGCAGATGGCACCCTCACCCTCCAGAAGAAGCCGGACCCCTTTAAGATCTGGGCGCAGTCCAGGAGCATGTACGAGAGCCGATGTGAGTAGAATTCTGTTATTAGTTATTAAAGGAATTTGATCGTTTTGAAGGCTTAGGGTTTACTAGTTTATCCTTTAGTGATATTAAGAACCCTTCAACCTTCTGTTAATGTGAAAAGGGCCAGCGATTTTCTGCAGCAGAAGACGTGAAATGGCTTAAAAAATTTAGGCGAAAATTTTCCTAATTGTCGAATAGCCTGCTTACAGATCTGAGGCTGCTGTAACTTCGTTTGAAATAGGCATTTATGTTGTGATTTACAGGAATTTTATGGTTCTGACAAATATATCATGCTGAGGTGAGCCAACTTCATACTGTAGCTTCAAAAAAAGACAATAATTTTTTTTATTACTATTTCCCTTTAGCTTAAAGATTAAAAAACCACAACAGCAAAAATGTCAACGGTTACTTGACATAAACTTGGGCTTTTTCCTCGTCATGGTCATGTGTACTTTTTTCTATAAATTCTTAAAAAAAAAATCCCTTTGGCAGGTCTATTTCATGATTTTAGCATAAGACAATAAAGAAATGGAAAATTATAATGGAAATTTTTGATTTTTCAAAAAAGATTTAAATGATACCAATTTTGATAAACTTTCATGATTGCAGCCTTGAGTTTGGATTGTAACAACCCTTTGACGCCAGTGCATTAAAAAAAAGTTTTCTTTATTGCTGTACAATAAGAGGTTGTACTTATATGTTATATACCTCAGTGCACTGAAGAAATGCTAACCCTAAAAATCAACAGCGTGAGCTACATTAGCATTACTTGAGCTACCGTGACATTCTGGGGATTTTTGACAAGAAACTGATTCAGTTGTTTTTTCATTTAAACTTGTTTCAAGAATCTTAACATAAAACAAATTTAAAAGGAGAATTAAGTCTTAAATGTGGATTTTTCAACATTTTGCCAGCGTTGACACGATTATTAATCTTAAATAAGTTCTCGTTTTCCACTGAAAAAACAGTTGTTGGTATTGGCAGCTGTTGAATTCTAGGTGGTCACTGTATTGGAGCTACTAATTAACGGTTTCAGATTGATGGACCAACTTGCTCACCCTGTAATATCTGATATTGCATTTAAGGCTGTATCGGCTACATTTTCAGTACAGAACAACTCCAATTTATTTCTAACTAAATAAAAAATAAAAACATAGTCATACAGACATCTTAGAAAATTGTATTTCTTCGATTGGGATGAAGTAACATAAAGTAAAAGATCCACAGATGAGAATACAATGTGATGACCACAGAGCAGATCTCTGTCCACATGTGTTTGCATCTTTTAAGACCTGTTGGCTAAGCAGTTGTGTGTTGACTGAGTCACAACTGACGGTGACAAAAGTTGCGTGTAAGAGGGAAGTGTCTTTGAAAACACCAAAGGGTTTGCCCCTGAGTGGAGTGTGGGCTCCTCTTCAAAGAAACTGTGTGTGAGCACTTACTTACATCATGCTAAGTAAGGCCAGTTCACTGTTTAAAAACTGATCATATTTACATCATCTGCAGTCAGTTTTGCAGTTTGCCTTATACCCCGTTAGAATGTGGGAAAAACAAGTGGATCCAAAATCCAAACTGGAACGCCAGAAAGTAGTCTATCCCTCTGTAAGACTCCTCAGTATCATTTGCAGTCATGGCCCTTCTCTTGCATTATTCATGGGGAAACACTGTAAGGGTGTCAAACCGCTTATTTCCTGTTTCTAATAGAAGAGCTGCAGAGAGAGGAGCCAATAATCCTCCAAAATAACAGTTTCACTCGCTTCTTCTGGCCGATCAACATCTTTCAGACCTCCCTTTCTTGTACTGGAGATGATATTTAAAGGGAGAAGAGGTCTGTGTATGCTGTGCAATAAACACCTATGTTGTAAGACACTGTTTTGTGATTGTAGATCTCTGACTTCTACATCAGGTTTACTGTGTTAGCTCGTTGTGTGTGTGTGTTGCAACACAGACCTGAAGGGGACGTGTGTTGCAGTGTTGGTTAATAATCACGGCTGCCTGTAGAATCTAGGACTGCTGCTGATTAAATATTAAGTGAGACCGGAGAGGGCTGCTTTAAGCTGCAGCTGATTGGTATATCTGTTTGATAACCCCTGAGCTGCAGCCCCTTTTTGAGTCTATGGTGGGGGGAGACACACAGGTACAAGAAAAAGGAGAACTAATTACAAAAGGGCCGATATTTCTCTGTCCGTAATTTTCATATGTATTTGTGTCAGCACAAACGAGCACACTGTTGAATTAGCAAGTTGGAGATTCCATGCCTCCACTAAGTGCACTTAATAAATATTTGGCAGGCCAGATAGCATTGAAATCAGAGAATTTGGAAAATGTTCTTCCCTAAAACTCAAGTCACCTGTAGAATATTTAAATCACACACTTTAGTTAACTTACAGTAACTGTTAGGGCGCACTCACACTAGGCAATCCGGCACGGTTAGAAGAGGTGGGCTTCGGCATAGTACAGTCGCTAATGAACGAGCACAAGTACAGAAACGCAACGTGGACATGACGTTTAATCTTTGCCATCTTGCATAATCGAGAAATCCAGGATTGTAAGAGGGCTGCATCTGAACAAAACGACTCAAAATGAGCCACAAAGTCAGTAAAGTTGCAGTCATGTTCTCCATTGTAAGACTAGAGAAAATTCAATAGAACAGGGCAAGTGCAGGCCTGCAGGAAACTGGAGAGGGGTGACAATCGTGCATCAGCACGGTAGAGGCAACTGGGCCTAGTTTGAGTGCGCCCTTAGTTGCTGTAATGACGACTGTATAGACATATGCCAGTGTAATGTTAAGTAAAAGTCTTGTCACAGCAGTTTCATTCACACTAGAGGGAACCTGAAATGTTAAGGCCAATCGCTTTGCTGCTGTCCTTGCGTGGCAGCCTTGTAGACAGCAGGCAGCGCATGAGGACATGGTCTGCGCCTCCTGTGTGGAGCAGCCCTGCGGGTTGAACAGAATGACGCCAAATGGCCCATGTCCTCCTCCGCAATCTGCTCTGACCAAGCCAAGATGCTTATGTATGAAAGTGTGTATCTGTTGAGAGGGTGTAACAGGTGAACCATTTGTGATGGGGAAGTTCTGTTATAAATGGGGGATAAAAATAGGAAAGGCCAAAGGAGTAACTTTTCAGACTGCAAGTGCGAGGGTCTGATGAGGTCACAGCATGAGGTTCTGCAGACTACGAGGGAGAACAAGAAGCCAATCTGCTAAAAGAAAAAAAAAACAGGACTGAGATGAGGGAAAGAGCAACTGCTGATTCTGCTCTCTTTCATTTTGACACAAATAGAAAAAACATCACAGTATTGATCCTCCATTACTCTACTGGCTTTAGATTTGCGATAATGAGGCAAATAAAACTTGTTGATTCAAACAACGAGCATTCAGTGATTTGCCTACAAAGATGCTAAATAGTCTGCTGACAGAAGCCTGCACGTCTTTGGCAGATTGGATGGTTGTTCTCCATTGAGTTCTCTTAATGTTTGTCTTGTGCGTTTCAGTGCCAGATTGCCAGGAGCAGGACATTTTCCTTTGGCGGAAGGATACAGGCTTCGGCTTCCGTATCCTGGGAGGAAATGAGCCTGGGGAGCCTGTAAGTATCCCTCCACCACTGAATACCATCAACAGTTTATCACAACAGCGGTTTTGTAAACTCATCAATGCATGCGCATTCATAAAGTCCATCTATACTGACGCTGATTTTAAATTTTGGAAGTGTTTTGTCCTCATTTCTTTGTATGGTTCCAACTTTTAAGAGCTTCTCTGACTTTCTGCTTTGCTATTCAGTTTTCCTTTGAACAAGAGAAGCAGAAAGTCTTACCGCATCATTCTGACTCTAATCGGAGCTGTTGCTCTCTGGAGAATCATATAGACAGCTTGTTAAAAGAAGCAAAGGCCTTACCCACAATCCCTCTGGTTGTGTGCCATATTTTGGTCTTAAAAGGAGGGGAGCAAGAATGAGACTGTGAGGCAGAGATTGAGGAAGAGAGGGAAATAAAATGGCAGCAAGCTTCAGGACGGCACCCAAAGGGGTTACTACTTGTTGTTTGTGCCAAAAGAGCTGGGTGGTTGTTGTGCACTTGTTTCTGTCAGGGATGTGTGTAGAGACTCCCACACAATGCCTAAAGCATGCATGCCTCTTTGTGGTCCCGATAGGCTGGGTTGGCCTTCATGGTTTCTTCCAATGTCGACCATGAAAACCTTCAAGTAATGCAACAGTAGTCTCCGTGTTGCTGTGTTTTACTAATGCATTTTAAATCAGAGATAAGTCACAAAGAGTTATTGAGCTCTCTAATGTCTGCTGCTTTCATTTACTGCAGTGTAAAGACTCTTAATCAGCCATTACACTGTCTCATAAAGCTTCTGTATTCACATCAGTGTGTAAAGAGACGATACAATCACTTTTCACTCCAGTCAGTAATCCCTCAGTAATCTGTCCTGCCATTCATTGTTATTTCAGACCAAAGGCTACATTACTTGAACAAAGCAAAATATTTAAAGCACATTTTCTGAATGAATCAATGTGAAGACAAATATGAACGTACAGACCAAGATGATGGCTCACAATTGTTATAACCATTATTCATAATGGCACTAACTCAGGTGACAAAATATTTTTCTCGCTTTTGGAAAATTTGAAGACATTTCTATATTTCACTGTGGACTCTTGAACTGCATGATATGGGCTATTTTTTTTTTTTTTAATGAAGAGATACAGTTTAAGTCATTGTTTGTGCTTGCTTTTTTCCAGATCTACATCGGGCACATTGTGAAGTACGGGGCAGCAGATGAGGACGGGCGCCTGCGGTCGGGTGATGAGCTCATCTGTGTGGACGGCACAGCGGTGGTGGGCAAGTCTCACCAGCTGGTGGTACAACTGATGCAGCAGGCTGCCAAACAGGGCCATGTTAACCTCACAGTCAGACGCAAAAGCCCTGGATACGGAGGTGACGGGAGTTTTATTGAAAACATGTGAACATGTATCTATACATGTGTAATGCAATGTTGCATGCATGCTATGCAAAGAAAAGTAAAGAAATCTATGGAAAATGCTTTTCTAACCAGTTTGTTCCCTTCCTCCATCCTTAGTGTCGAAAGGGGAAGGTGATGTCCCCCCGTCACCGGCATCCTCGCACCACAGCAGCACCCAGGCACCCAGCCTGACTGAGGGAAAGCGAACCCCTCAGGGGAGCCAGAACTCTCTCAACACAGTCAGCTCTGGCAGTGGATCTACCAGTGGCATTGGCAGCGGGGGCGGAGGAGGCAGTGGGAGCACAGTGGTGCCTGCCTCCCTCCAGCCGTACGACGTGGAGATCCAGCGCGGAGAGAACGAGGGCTTTGGATTCGTCATTGTGTCATCCGTTTCAAGGCCTGACGCCGGCACAACCTTCGGTAAGTAAGGCTGAAGGAGCCAAAGCCAAATGAGATTGACCGGGACGTCTATTCAGTTTGACAGGAGAATTAATTCTTTTTTATAAATGCTGATTCTGTTTGACTGTAATGGGATACAATTGAGACTTTAATCTGACTTAACAGTTTGATTGTTTGTGCATTTGTAATCGGTGATGGTTCATTTTACATGACACGTTTTTCTAAGAGGACTTTTTACTTCTACTTTGAATGTACTCTGTGATTAGGAGCAGCAGCAAAAATCCAAACAGAACAAAGTTTTGATCCAAAACAATATTATTCAAAGGTTATAATATATGGCACTGAGCTAAAAAAATATTAAAAGTATGACGATTTGATAGGGTTTTTTTCCATCTTCAAGACCGATTAAGACTTATTCTTGACCTTATTCAGTGGTATTTTGGGGCGCCGATGGCTGGGTGATTGGTCTGGCGCCCCATGTGCAGAGGCTGAAGTCCTCGAGGCAGGTGGACCGCGTTCGAGTCTAACCTGTGGCTCCTTTCCTGCATGTCGTTCCCCACATTCTCTCTCCCCTATTTCCGACTGTCCACTGTCCTGTCTCTCCAATACAGTTCAAAAAGCCCCCCCGCCCGTAAAAAAATCAGTGGTATTCAAACCTTTTTATGACCAACAGATGACTTAAGGTATTCTTCCTGAAAAACAACACCCATTCATTTTTTCCAGCAAAGAGAAACATCAACTGAAAGAATAAGTGAAGCACTGAATAAATTGACTGATGCCATCTCCTGGCAGAATGACAGTATTTTTACAGTTATTCCTCCCTAAAGATCCCAGCGTTTTAACAGGAGTTCCCACAACGCCACAGGCTGAGGTCACAAACATTCTATCATGAGCTCAGGGATTAAAAAACGTTCCTCATGTGCGCCTTCCCTCGGGACCTGGCTGGTTGCAGCTTTATCACCAAACGCCATCTTTACAGATTCATGCCTCACAGCTGCCCTCACCGATTCATTCAACACATAACTGAAGTCTACTTAGCACACTGCAAAGCTGTCTGTACCACTTACGCATCAGGGCAAAACAGCAGAATTGTATGCATTAGAGTTGCTCAGGCATTGATGAGGAATTGTAGACGTCCTCCTCAAACAAATTTGGCGTTAACCTCCGAGTGATGAATATCCAACAGCAATGTCACGCCAAGGTCTCTTGTATAGTTAGCCATTATGATGATATACTGTGGGGTGTCACAAGCAAAACACCAGGATGGATGAGATAGTAGCCAAACTGGCTGCCCGGGGAAAATTTCATTGATCCCATGGGCTAATGGTTTGGCTCTGCAAAATTGCAAGTCAAGAATTAATTACTTATTTATGGTGACACCAGCGACGGTGCTTGTCAACAACCTTGTCAAAACTTCTTCTAGTCTTTTGAGGTTTCTGTTTTTGCTGCTGCTGCCTCGTTTTCGTTCTCTGCTCCACTCCGCCACTTTCCCTCTTGGGACGATGAGATAAATGGACTTTTTTTGTTTTCATGTGCTGATCTGAGATCTAGCTTTAGCATCCTGCGCTGACTCTCCTAATGGATTCCAACCATGTGGGACATGACAGAGGAAAAGGTTTTACAAAAAAAACAAAAACAAGATAAAGCTCTGTTTGAGGATTTTACAAGGAATGCTAGTTATTTGTCAGTTCAGGGAAGAACAAAGCAGATTCAGCTGATTCAATCTCCCATACATCATGGACACGTAAACCATTTTTCACCAGTCCATCAGGCCCCATCCCCCCTCTTATCCCCTCCTCCCGCAATGACCTGGGGTTGGCAGTGTGCTTAACAGATTGAGTATTAAATCCACAGTGTTTGCCACACCCTGAAATGTCCCACATACCATTATTTAGATAGAGTGACAGGATACAAGTGCATTTTTCAATCAAGACAGAGGGAGGGTGATGTAATAAATATAAATGTTGCAGAAATGCCTGATAAAAGGGGGAGTGTTCTGTAGGGAGGAGCAGAGATAAATGGAGTGAGATGGAGGAGGACCTGGAGATCCCCTGGGTCTGTTCAGAGCTTCCGTGTCAACAAGTCGTGCGCTATTGAGCTCTGTTGCTCAGGTGCAGATTGGATTTCTTGCCATCCTCTCATTGATCACATGACTAGTGCTATATACAGAATATAGGCTGCACATATTTCCTCAGTGTGCTGCTCTTTAGGAATCCTGGTCATTTTATGGGCATGTCAGCATTCCACATGTCAATTACATCAGTGATTGTGTGCTCAGTGATCCTCTGTAGAGAGGGAGGCGCTCTCGTGATGCTGTGAACAGCGTATTGACAGGCTGTCAAGCATTAGCCACAGTGGGTGTTGACCACTGGCTTATGATTCACAGGCCATTGATTATTACGTCAGATGATGAGGGCTGGGAAAGATTCTGCTTTTTCCCACGGAGCCCATGAGTCTTGTTTTTTTTTTGACATCATACAGTTTACCTGATTCCTTTCGTACAGTATTACTTGCATGTGCACTGATTGAAAAATTTGTTATATGGATAATTGGGATGTGGTTATTTTCATAATCATCCTTTCTTTGCATCTCTCTCTCTCTCTCTCTCCCTCTCTCCGTTTTTCCTTCTTATCAAAATATAAAATCAATTTAAACCAATTTCCTCAATCAACAAAATCATCTTCACACATTTTCTTGCACCCAAAATATACATGCAAACAAACATTTTTGCTAACACAAAAGCTGGAAATGCCTGTGTGGCCATGCCCCACAAAATAGGACGCATCATCGAGGGCAGCCCAGCAGACCGGTGTGGAAAGCTGAAAGTGGGGGACCGAATATTGTCCGTAAACTGCTGCTCCATCACCAACAAGTCGCACTCGGACATTGTCAACCTGATCAAGGAGGCCGGGAATACAGTCTCGCTCAGGATCATCCCGGGTGATGGTAAGACTTGTTGTTTTTTTGCTCCCAGCCTCACATGGCCGTTCCATAATGCATTATGATGTGACTTATTCATGGCTGTTGTGGGAAGGAAAGGGCACCGCTGCTCTTCACAGGCAAGAGCACTTTTCATCAGGGTGTGAACCCTGGTGTCTCAGAGAGTGAGTCACAGAGTAGGAGGAAGGTGAAGTCGCCCCCAGAAACTACACTTGCGATTTTACTATTCTCTTCTTCTATCCTTTTCTTCTTCTTGTTTATGTTATTCGTCAGATTTCTTACCATTTGCAATATTTCGTCTGTTTGTACAGATTAAAAAACACTGCTCACAAATCAAGCACTTTGGTTTTAATCTCCTCAGCTTAGCTAAGGAAAGGAAATGAAAAGTGCTTTATATTGCTGCACCAGCAGTTTGCAACCTAAAGCCTCACATTTTGGGTAAAAGATGTCAAGCTCTGTAACAAGGGTGCTTGCTACTGGCTTAGCTACAGGTCCAACAATAAAAACACTGAGCAAACTAACACTGATGCACTCCATAGAGACAGCACGGTTACCTAAATTAAGACTTGATGTGAAAGACTTCAACACTAAAAACATGAACCTGGCCTGTTGTGTTCCACCTTTTTTCAGATTTCAAATATTACGTTTTTTTTTTGTTGGTATGAAAAGTTGCTCACCTTAAAAAGATATAGAGGTGGCCTTGAGGAAGTCAAACTTGAGTCAGGCTGATGATCTTGCATGTGTTATGCGTGCTGCAGTATTCTTGTTAGTGAAACCAAAGAAGGGCAAGAAAAGACAGTTGTTTTGTTTGCCTTCCAGAGAAGCAGATACAAAACTGATGCAAGCCACCAGTTTTTTTTCTTCGTTACTGCTGTTTTTTTCTTTCTTCGTGCAGTTGGGGCCGGGCTTGTGTATGATCAAATGGCAAATGACAACATCACAGGCAGTTAGCATCAGGTTGAATAGTGTAGCCTGTGGGCGGTTCAGTGGACTCTTCTGGACAGTAACATTTTGTTCTCTGCACAGGCAATTGATGTATTTTTGTTTCGTTGTGTCTTTTTCAAATTATTTTTTCTTTTGTTTTTCCAGAATCTTCCAATGCTTCTCTGCTAACTAATGCTGAGAAGATAGCTACCATCACCACCACACACACACCTCAACAGACCACCGAGTCCCGGTATGTGATAATGCATCTATTTATATAAAAACACATGAATACAATTGTCTTTATAGAACATATTCCTAAATGCAGCACAATGTGAATTCATGTGGTTCTTCATTTTTTTAAAGGAATAACTCAAAGTCGAAAGGAGCCCCTCCTCCTCCACCCACACAAACTCAGACGTCACAGGTAAGAATAGAAGTTTCACTTCATCGTGAATGATCATCTCATGAGTTTTCATCTATTAGTCACACGACATAACAGATAGTAGAACACCAAACCGAGGAAATGAACTGAAAAGAGAATACAGATTGAAATCCAGGAGGGGATTTGGGACATATTTCAGAGAAAACATGTATTTGATAAAACTTAAAATACTTTTAGACATCAGTTAAATTAAGCATTAAACCATTTCCTAGCTAACATTATGGTTGCTAGGATGTTTGTTCCATGCTAACATTAGGTAAACTAGGAAAAGACACCTTGTTTCTGCATTAGGTAACATTACCAAACAGTGATATTAGCTTTTAGTCTCTCCTAGCTAATAGAAATAGTTACTTGTGAAGCTACTTATTCTATAAAAGTGTCTATTGTTTAGTTGAATTAATTCCCATAAACCCCATTTGAATTTACCTCCAACTTTTATACTGAAGTTCTACAGTAGCTCTGAAATCCGACCTTTAACTGAGTGTTTTTCGGTGATGAATAAAGTTTTTGTTCTGTAACTGCCAGAATATAAAGTGATTTAGATAGATACAATTCTTCTGTTTGGAAGGAGCTTTTGATGAGTAAGGGAGGATTTGCTCCAGCCCTTGCGATGCCCTTGCTTAGTGATCTGCATCCTCCTCACAGGCTCCTGTGGCATTAATTATTCATGCATTGTAGAGTATTATTCTGCCATTGACATTTTGTGAGTTTGCAGGACATGGCTTGATTAGCTCTGAAGTTTGGACTCACCTATTGACACCACTGAGGACCATGGATTAGTCACTCCTTCCCTCTGGTATTTCTTTAACTTTCCTCTTATCTCCTTTTTGGTTTCATAGGATGCCGAGTTCTACTCTGTGGACCTGGAGAGGGACAGCAAAGGGTTTGGCTTTAGTCTGAGAGGAGGACGGGAGTACAACATGGACCTATATGTGTTAAGACTAGCGGACGATGGGGCTGCGGTCAGAAATGGAAAGATGAGGGTATGAAACCTTAAATCTATAAATGGTTTATATTTCTCCTGTTTTGCTATACATCTTTGTACACTAAAAATCCTTTTTGTGAAAAAATATACTACCCTTAGTTAGCTGTGACCAAATGTGGTCTTTGTTTTTAGGTTGGAGATGAGATCCTGGAGATTAATGGCGAGAGCACAAAGAACATGAAGCATTCACGTGCCATCGAACTGATCAAGAATGGTGGTCGGAGGGCGCGGCTCGTACTCAAACGGGGAGATGGATCTGTACCTGAATATGGTAGGTTAACATGATGCAAGGTTTTTCTCCTCTTCCTGTAAATAACATTGCTAATGACATCTTTCAGTTATTATCGCTGCAGCAGTAAACACAGCCAACGAGAAAAAAGAAAAGGAGTGACATTTTTATGATTGATTTTTAGGAATTTATCACAATAAATATTGTGCAGAAAGACACTTTTTGATCCATGACTTTAAAGCAACCTGTCATAGTTTCATAAAAAACGATCTGAGTAGAATTGTTTGCCACAACAGTCTTTTCATTTTCATTTATACCCTGAAAGTATCTGTAGCACCGAGGTTTTACAGCTTGAATAATATTTCCTCCCAGAAGCTGTAAGCTCTGCTGATGGATGATCCCTCGCACAGTCATATTGTTGTATTTCTCAGTATTGTTCTCTGGTTTTTCCTCAAGTTTAATCTTCTGACACCTTCTCCCCTTCTGAGGTGTTGTTTTGGTGCTTCTTGAAATAAAAATAAAGAAAAGATCAAATTGAAATCCTTCTTTCGCTCTATTGAGATGCAGTGTAAAACAGCCTCTTGTCTGTTTTATTTGTTTTCTTCTCTCTTTTCCGTCTTCTTTCTCTCTAATTGTCTCTTGTTGCCGGGCTCTTCCTCCTCTCTCCAGCGATGATGGCTCCTCATCTCGCTGTTGGTACAATGAGGAATGACAAGATGGGAGAGCCCTGTTTCTACCTAATGGGCCAAAATCAGACCACGGTTTGTAGCCAAAAGTCTGTCCCAATCCACGCTCCCTCTCATCTTTTCCTTTCAGTTTTACCCACCTTTCCTTTCAGCTCATCCCTACCTGAATCCTGTTTTGTTTGTGTTATTGCACAGGTGTGTGTACATAGTGTGCATGCTTGATGTCTTGTCATGCCTGAATTAAATGATTGAATTTAACTTCTGTGAAACTGTACACATGCAAACGTTCCCCCTCCACCAGCTTCACACCAGATATTCTTACTGTAATCTATGTAATGCCTTTGCTTATCACACACTGCTGCCATAGCAACCTGTCTCTTATTTGGCAGACCTGCAGAAAAAAACACTTTGTTTTTATTTTATTCATTTTTGCTTTTGGCTTGTTTTTTCCAATGATGCACATTGAGCTGTTCACCATTTTGTCCTGAATGATTTCCTAGGTCTTCTGTGCTGTGACGTTGGTAACCCCTGCCCTTATCTCGCCAATGTGTTGTACCTGCTGTTGTTGCTGACATTACCTTGTGTCTCAACCCACAGCCCCATAGAGAAAACAAGTTGAAGTGTTCATTCACTTCAATGCATTTTTGTGATAGATATGAAACAGAATGTTACATAGTAAGCCTGATTATTTTTGGGGACATGCTAGCATATAAAAGGGCACATGTATGCATGGTTTCCATAAATCTCTGCATTGACTTTTTCTGTCATGTCAATGCAAAAGCTCACATGACAAGAAAAGTCATGTCTGCTTAACACAGTAAATGGCACGTCATTGATGTCAAAGTATTCATCAGCTCACTTCTTGGTAAGGTATGTCAACAAGCTTCTCCTCCTTTCTCCCATTCTGCAGACGGCAGCAGTGACGGGAACCCTTCCACACCCGGGGCACAAAACACTCCGGAAGTGAGAACGCTGCCACCAAACAGCAGATATCACACCTCATTGGAGTCCAGTTATCCACCAGACCTTCACAAACCATCACGCCAGGAGGAGGCTGTGCGTGGCCGAGACAGGGACAGGAACAGGGACAGGGACAGGGCTGGGTCAGAGCAAATGGACTACCAAGGCCGGCAATTTAACCCCCACCATCATCACACCTGGAATAACAATCATAGTCAAAGTACCCCCAGACAGCAGTCTCCAGATACCAACAACAGCAGTGGCAACAAGAAGAGCCGAGGCCGCAAAGTTAAGAAGTCAGAGTCCGAGAGTGGCATTTCTAAACTCCTAAAGACTCTGAGGAAAGACAGCTCGGGGAAAAAGGCTGCAGCTGCTGAGAAACAGAGGGGCCGAGAACTCTCCAACAGCAGTTCAACTTTGGACGGGAGGTCTCGTCTGCAGCGCCGTGGCTCCCTTGACCGCTCACCTACCCACAAGCGTGCCTCATCTCCTGATCGTCGTCGGGCCAAATCGATGGACCGCAGGGCAGAGCGTGTCCAACGGGATCGCACACCGGAAAGGGAGTATGATGATGGAGGGTTCCTTGCAGTCACCCCTGAGCGCAAGCTCTACGATCGGAGGCTCTTCAAGGACTCACAGATGGCTGGGCTAGTCAGGGAGGCTTCAACCCCTGAGCGCGCCACCAACAACGGTGATACCCTCTCTCTTTCCAGGGGCCGTACATATGAAAGAGCCACAAAGAACGGCAACCTCTTTAGAGACTCTTCTTCAGAGAGGAGGGAAGAGGGCTATCAGATGAACGGGACGCCGGAGAGGCGATACAGAATGGAGCGGGACTCTTCCCCTGACAGCAACTACAGCCGGGACGAGCTGAACTATGCAGCAGCACCCAGACTGAAGGACTACTACAGCATGATGAAGAACAATGCTGCACACAACAATGCTGCCTACAACAACACAGGCCATAACAATAACGCTGTCGGCCACAGCCCGAACCAGCTCCCTGAGCCCAAGAGACGGCTATACAAAGAAAGCCCCAAAGACCTCAGCATCTAGAGCAGAGCAGAGATCCCCCTAGCCCCCTAACTCTCTCCTCTATCTTCTGCAAACTATGTACCATACACTGGAATTGGACTTCTGAGGACAAGAACTCTTGTGCTTTATTTGGTCGACTGGTTTTTTAATTGATTTGATTGACTTAACTACTTGTGATCCCATCCAGAGATTCATAAAACAGCAGGAACACAATCCTTCTATCAGTTCACACCGGTTGTTTTGTCAAGTTATTTTGAACATAACAGAAGTTGTTGTACTATAGTAAAGGTATTGTATGTGCCTGCATATCAAATCAGTGATATTGCTTTTTCTAGGCATTGCTGAATCTAAATATTTGTTCCCTCAGAGGTAAAAACATTCTTCCAGTTGTGGTGACTTCTTACTACTAAGCTTGTTTTCAACTCGTTTTTAGATGTCTTTTCCATTCCTCAATTGCTTTACGGAATAAACTATAGCACAAGAAACTGATGGTTCACAAGAACTGTGAAAGAGTCCCGTTGGACTTGAGGCAAAAATCTAAATTGAAGATCTGATGGTAAAAGAAGAGTGATAATTATATAAATAATATATGGCTTTGTTGCATTTCCTCTCTATTTATTTTGAATTTGGCACATATCTTGAACCAGCTTTGTTAAATCTTTGAGGACCAAGGCTGAAGTGCACACTGTACCTAGGAAAGCATGCCGTGCCCTTACTTGTTTTGCAGCGCGGAAATGTGTGGCAGCTGAACCTCCTTTGAATAAAATACACCCACAAAACAGACGAAATCAGCCAACTGATGTGAAAATTGGGAGTAGTGTTATTAGATTCTCACTTGGAGAAGGATTGTAAAAATAGCTTTAATACTGTGGATCTTTTGTTCCTCAGTGTTTGCTGGTGTAGCATGTAAGGAACCTGACTCACTTTCAACTAGAGACAATAGCCTGGAGGCTATAGGTAGATTCTCTGCTGAGGGAAATTGATGGTTATATACATTTGTCTTCATTATGCCAGCTTGAAGCTGCCATAAAATTTGACTTATCGGATATGCCAAAAAGAGGAAATACAAACAAATGTGTAAATTATCCCTGTGCAAGTTGCATGTATAAGTTGAAGTGTAGTTTAACCACTTAATCTGTTGGAGTCTGCGCAAGAGTTATCAATACGGCACATGCACTGTAACCCCACAGTAATTGTTGGCCATGTCCTCATGGGGATGACACACATATTTGCGCACCAAACACCTCCTGGGTCCTGACACAAATGAGTGATGTGGTTTGTTGTGTTGGTAACATACGGCGAGTCCCGGTACAGGAGACGACCAATCTGCCATGCTGAGCCATGCTGTCACGCCACTGGAGTCTGACGGCTGCTTTATAATGTGTTTTGTGTGTATTCTCTGTTTTATGTTTCATTAGAGAACTTAAAATATATTGGATAATCCACAACAAATGCATTGTTTGATCACTGTCGTTGCCATGGTACTGTATTAACAAAAAAAGAAGAAGAAAAGAAACACATTTAAGAACTTAATCTGTTGGCTATAACCTGTAAAGATTTTTTTCCAATGTAACTATTAGGAACCTGTCAAGGATTAAAATGTTGCCTTTTTCTTGTACAAAAGAGAAATTTATGAAAACCTCAGCAGTGAGGAATGTGATATTGTGTTTATATCTCTGAAATGGACCTGATGATTTATGAGAAATATGTTGATTTACTCTGGATCAGGTATGTAAAGACATTTTAAAAATGAAAGACTGTATTTGGTCAATCAAAAACTGTTTGATGGTTTGAATCTCTTGATGGTTAGCCTGCCTTTGTATTATAAAGCACTTGTATGCAGTCTGTGTTCTTCAAGCATTAGTTCTTGCAATGTGCTCTGGACATAATGCTGTCTCTGTGTTGATAAAAGCAGTACATGTATATGGGCCAATCTTTTTTTATAAAACTATGCATATATAAATACTACATTGTTCATAGCTTTATTTGACCCATGAAGCTATACATAACATTAGTCTAAGTACAAGTAGATGTGGACTTATCCAGCTTCTTTCCTTGAGATGGATTACAATGTATATGTAGCTATCAAAAGAAGTCTGTGAATGCTATTTTTATTATCAAATAAAGTTTTCCATACAAATTCAAAAGGATTTCATATTTCTGCACAGCCTTTTTTCAGTGAAGTCTCCGGAGAGGCTTTCGAGTCTCTACACTTCTTTTGATCAAATCACTCTGGCGTGTCAGTCGTAATCATACTTTGCAGCTGCAGAGACTTCACTTTTTTTTTAAGTTTGACACTGGTGGAATTTGACTATTTTTAACAGTGATTGCACATTGGTTAACACTCTTAAATCCATGTCAGATACATGGAGAAAAAATTAGACATGTCACCTGCGTGTGATCTGAATGTAATGGCTTCCTTTTCTACGCAGAAACGCATTTCATCTTATTCACACAACACGTCACACCACAGTGCAGTAACAGAATACGGTTGAAGAAGTAGTCATACTTAATGCACACACTGCGATAATGGCACAATTAAGGCTTTTTCTACATTTTTTAAAAGACACAATTTGTACATTAAAGTTGAGAAATGAATTGAGATGAACGGAACTGGGTTAAGATTTTCTTTGTTTTGTTTTTTGTCTTATGCACAGAAAGCTAAATGGTTTTTTTAGAGAAAAATCAAAAGTTTGACATCCATTCAGTGTTATTCAGATTTATCTTCATTCAAATGTCATTAAAGAGTATGAATATGTAACCCCAGTAATTACACTTTCCTGCTCTTGTGCCAAATTAAAGCAGCTAGCAAGTGATTGCTATTTATTTCCCTTAAGCTCTCAGCTGGGACTGTTCAGTCAGATGCTGTATTCCACTGGTTAGATAGTTACTATCTATGCATACAGGTCATACAGTATGGGAGAGATTTTGAGGTATATGAATTTCTTCTCCACTGTCAAGCTGCCAAAATATCACGTTATCAGTTGATTTTCTGCCATTTATTAGACTTGAGTGTCATCACAATAAAGTCTGGCGACACTTGTGGAAACACTGAGATATTGACCTGGTTAGATTTGAAGTGGATTTATCGTTATGCTATATGATATCCATTCCTCTGTAAGAACAACAGAAGTCCCTACAGAGTAACAGAGTGTTGCTGAATTGGCATGTCTTTAAAGAAATCCTTTTATTTAAATGTGCTTTCATTGTATGTCACCATGACAGCTGAAAAGAGAGTTTTTTCTTTAAGTCCATCTAGATATGTTTAGAAATTCTCCAAACGGTTTGCCCAGTTACAGATTCTTTGAAAAAACATCTACAACATGCTATAGAAAGCAGAAGCACATCACTGTGATGACATATATGACTATTTTATTGATATGACATTGTGTCAGCTAACTGGTAACGCTTAACTTCATGCCAACCCAGTTTAATGTAGTACTAAGTAGACACACAGATATGAATGTCAATTAGCTGTTAACAATTACAGCTTCTCAGCTTCTCAGTTTATCTTCACTCATTTGTGATATCAGGCGGAGATAACAGGCCATTTGTAGAAGAATAAACATGAATAAAAACATAGATGCTTAATATGGTGGCTTAAAGATGAAATATTGCAGATTCTTCCTTCAAAAGCTTCTTTACTGAAAGGCCCACTGACTTGTGGGTGATGTGAGTGCAGTGAAGAACACAAGCACCTGTTCTTGTTCTACGGCCTTATCATCAAGGTGTCTCTTTGTAATAAGATTCTTGTTATCCAGTTAGTCTTTCTCCGTCCTTAATCTTTAATTAATGTGATTAATATTCGTCATTAGATAAAGTTAGTGTTGTGTCATGAGTGTATTCATCCCTGATGAGTAATATCATAATCCACTGGGAAGGCCAAGTTCAAAATCCAAGGTGACCTGCGATTGACATGCGATTACCGCAGCAATACAGATACCTCTACAAAAGTTCAGACACTTTTTAAAGTTTCTGTGTTGCTGTTAGTGTTTGTAGCATCAGCTTCTGGTGACTAGAATCATGGCTCTGAAGTAGAAATGGACTCAAGACATGCATGTATTCTGAACAGGTCACTCAATTTTATTCATTTGATTTAATAAACTACAGTCGTATGAACTTTGCCACCCAAATTGTAAGTTAAAAAATAAACAGCATGAGTCATTTGCAAAGTGCGTTTTATTTTACATTGCCTTGATTACATGCCTCTAAATTCAAAAGTAAGCCAGTATCATAAATGATCCAACTGTGTAAGATTAACAGGTCTTTCCCTTTGCTCTCAGTAAAAGAGACATTTCATGGAAAGATAAGTTGGATATCCTTTACAAACAGAAAAAAACTGGGCTGAATTTTCCTGCAACTGTCTTTAGGTTGAACCAGCTTGTTGGTAAAAATACAAAAAGGAAGTTAATTCTGTAAACATTAGCCTTCAGTCGTTTCCCTGAGGAGCAGAAGTCTTCTTCTTGGATAGTGGATGATGGCGTCTGTGTTGATGGCCCTTTTATGCAGGAGACACTGAGCTTGAAGATACAGAGGATGCCTCGGTCTTGGAGGTAGTAGATGCTCCCTCCTCCTCCTCGAATGGGTTCTTTCCGCAGCACAAGGTGGTGATCATGCAGTGGCGGAACTGCTTGTTCATGCAGATGTAGATCATTGGGTTGTAGATGGAAGAACTCTTGGCAAAGAAGCTTGGAATGGTCATGAAGACTGGTCCAAACTCAGAGCCTTGATGTGTGAAGATCCACCAGGCCACACTAGCATAGGGCACCCAACATACCAAGAAGGCGATGACCATGATTACGACCATGCGGCTGACTTCCCTCTCTGCCCTCTGGGTGGACTCAGACTCCTGCTGGGCAGCAGCAGCCTCCTTGACAGCGCAGAGCAAGCGGCCATAGCAGAAGAACACAATGGCCATGGGAATGATGAAGTGGCAGACGAACATGTAGACAACAAAGGACTCATTGTTAAACCCCTCTGCACGTGTGTAGTAGTCAACTCCACATGAGCACTGCATGCCCTCAGGAATGTAACGGGACCAGCCGACCAGAGGAGGCACAGCGCAAGCAGAAGCCATAAACCATGTGCAGGCTAAACCCATGATTGCATGGTTCTCCCCAAAGCGGAAGTTGCTGATGGGCTTGCAGACAACCACCCACCTTTCAATAGCCAGAATAACCAGAGACCAGAGTCCTATCTCACCACCAAGCGTAGCAAAGAATCCTTCAACGTTGCAGCCAAGCCTTCCAAGGACAAAGTAACCATGCATAGAGGTGTACATCGTTGTGGTGAATCCTCCAAACACCATGAAGAGGTTAGCCACAGCAAGGTTCAACAGGATGTAGTTTAGAGGGGTTCGCAGCTTCTTGTGTTCGAGAGTGACGTACAGAGTGAGAAAGTTGACTGGGAAGCCGACAAGGATGAGCAGGAACATGTAGGCGCCCAGGGCAGCATAGGCAGCTGGGTTGACAAGATAGTACTGAGGGTATTCATATGGACTCCGGACAATGCCAGAAGTGTTAAGCATAGGGATATAGAAGAAAGGTCCCTCCGTGCCGTTCATGTTTGCGGCTTGTGGTTGCGATCAGCCCTTCGGAGGTGTTTCGTATGGCTCTTCAGGACAGTTATGTAGTAGGACATTGCAACAAAGGGACCTAGGCTTGCTTTTAAAGGCACACCTTGGATTATCACTTTCCAAATCCGTCAGCACAAAGTGATTTAGGCCACAGTTAATAACTAATCCAGCCACCACTGCAAACATAACTGACCACTCATCAAGATATTAAGGTTACACCTGTTCATGCTATTATGAAGCTAACTGCTTATTTTAGAGCTTGTTACAACCTAGAGCCTTGTGTAAGTGACTCGTTTTTTTGTCTCTCTTGATCGACTCGGAGATTCTCAAGTCATAAAGTGATTTATTTCATGATTTGTAATTTCAATCGAACGATCTAATCTTACATATGTATATATAGTAATATTTGGCTTAGGCTATGGCCATCACCACTTTGGTAAGGGTAGTCACAGGTCACAGCCACAGGTATGTATTTTGTACAAAAAGCATGAGTCAATCTATACAAGACTACAGTCTTGTGCCAAAGCACAAAATGCAAGAATTTGCCAAAGGACAAAAAACTCTCAGGTGGGGCTGAAGTTACAAACATTATGTTCTTTATGAATCAATTCATATTTAGTGTAAGACAGAATATTTCAAGAAAAAAAATCCGTAAAAAAATGCAGAATAATATCTTCAATTGCTTGTTTTATCCAAACACCAATCCAAACCAAGTATCATCAGCAGCAAATCTTCCAACCACAATCAAATGTTTGGCAATATGGTTATTTAAAAGTCTGAAGAGAATAACAGTCAAAACACTAGCCAATCAACTTTTACTCATTTAATTTAATGATACTTCAAGTAGTCATTGGAGCTCTTTTCATGATCTTTTAAATTCATTGGAGATCATTTTTTTCGGCAGTATTATAATAATACCAAACAATGGCACATGGAATCTTAAAGTCAAAACATTATCCTTAGATCCACTATCCTATTTATGTTATCCTATTTATTTCTTATAGATGTCAAAATATAAAGTCAGGAAAGAGAGAATATATTTAAATTCAAATGATTGAGGCCACTCTAAAAACCAGCCTTTGTGTGACCACAAAACATTTTTCAAAACGATTTAAAATCTCGTAAATTTCCACAAGTTCATCCTGAATTCTTAGATTCACTCATGGTAAGTGTTTGATTTTCTGTACTATAGTGGACATAGAGCAGAGGCAGTGGTCTTGCTGAGTGGTGGACCATCTTAGCTGTTGGTAAAGAGCTCAGCACTTTCCTAATGGGTGTTGTATTAAAGAGATTTGGAGCTTATGGATGTGTTACTCTCACAGGCCTGCGATGGATTTAATGTCGCAGAGGGTCATTCTCGCTCAACAGGTCATTGCTGTCTTTAGATGTGGCACCTTATTTTATTTCCTCTTCTTTAATATTTACTTATTTTTCTATGGATGTATGGTAGTTCAGCACTGCACAACTAAACCATACAGGCTTTGACAAGCAACCAATTAGAATCGTTTGTATGCAACTGGAACTCATTGAGAGCCCATTAGTCAGCCGTTTAAATACTGTTTACATCAGAAGCCAATTGTTAATTAAAACAAATGAGCTAAAATGCTGTTTTTGATCCGGACACTCATTTAGCAGGACACTACAGCAGGGATTTGGCAGATAGTTATGAGGACCAGTCTTTTCTTTGTGTTTGGTGTTTTATTACTGATGTAATAAATCCTGGCTTGGGCAGTCACAGACTCCAGTTGCCTTTATTTCCCTGAAGGCAGACTGTTTGGTGTTGTATTGCTTATGTAGTGAAACACAAAGAATTTGTTTATGACAAAGAAAATGTGTTAAATATTGTAAACAAGTTGAACTTTATGGTTTCAGAAGTGGTTAGCATTGGCAGCCATGTTGGTGGACAAAGAGCATAAATATGAATGAATCAGTGCCTGACATTAAGATCTTAAAAGGAGCTGCATATAAAGTTGAAGTTTATTAACAACCAATCTGTTGACTATTTTCTTTGTATGATTTATTTCTCATTTGTCCAATGAAGAAGCAGGACACAGTGAAAAATACCATTTAATTTTTCTAGATCCAAATATAACATCAATAAAAAAAAGATACTGCGATATACTGTAATGTATGACAAGGAAAGCATCAATCTCTCACATTGTAGAGGTTGGAGCCTTATTGTTTTTTGCATTTTTTCTTTATAAAAATGACTTCAATGTTCATGTACTGTACAAAATACCTTTCAGAATAATGTCCACTGTAGGTAAATGAAATTGTTCAGCATTGTCATGCTACAGAAGAGGATTGAGCCACTGAACTGTTTTTTAGTTGCGACTTTTCTTCAGAATTCTCAGTTGTTAGTTTTAAGTCAGAACTAAAAAGTGTCCCTATCCTCACCTGTATCAAACTGTGTCATAGAACTTGATAACGTTTTTCCCATTTAATAATAATTTCCTATTTCCTCACTACACAGACGGCCTGTCTACATTTTTAAATTGGATGAACAGAATTTCTCTGCTTTCTGGGTAAACATTGCTCTCTGGTGGAGAACAGATGACACTGACAGGTGACTAAATTCACAACCAATTTACAAAAGCAGAAGATGAAATGTAAGAGCCAATTCATAAAAAATAACATCTTAATGTACTAAAGGTATGTTTTGGCTACTGTGAAGTACTAACAGAAGTAAAAAAAAAAACAATTTTATTCAGACTAGAGTTTCAAAGTGTATGAACTCAGGCTGGTGTGAAGTAAAGAGGTAGAAACATGAAGATAGTGTGATGTCACTATGAAGGGGCCACTGCACTGAAGAAACCATTATTTTCTTCTGGGACAAATGACTGATTCTTCTGATGAATTTTTCATTGAATGTTCCCGGAAGCAAGAGCCTGTTCGTAAACTGGGTTTACAAAAAAAAAGCATGAGGTTTTAGAAGAAGAAAAAAAAACTGTTCATCAGTGAAGGTCAAACAAATGTTAAAGCATCTTCAGTGAATTGCTGATATTCTCTATGATGAGACTCTCAGGTTTCTACAGTCAACAAAATGATCACTATCCAAATCACTTATCCAAAATTCAGCAGTCCACCTACAAGAAATGTGAAAATATAACCTCAATCCTCAAAACACTTCATTGGCTCCCTGCATTATATACTGTAGGATCACTTTCAAAATCATTTCATTAGTCCGTAAAGCACTCAATGGTTCAGTTCCAGAGGACATTTCTGACCTGCTCACAGACACAGAACTCAGACTTAAAGTTTGTCACATAATTCTCTCATACTGACAAAAAACACACCACCTTAAATTCTAAATCCTGTCTCAAGTGTAAAGTTTACATAGAGCCGCAACACCCTGATGATTAACTTTCTTGAACACATACCATCTCAGCCTGGTGTTAAGAGTAAGTAAGTGATATCTTGAAGAGACATTGATGTGTTGTAGTAGAATACCTCAACACCGTGCAATATACTGAATTTAAACTATAGCTACACATAAATTCAAGACAAGACAGATTAAGCCAGAAAGAAAGAGCTACAATCTGTACAGCAGATATTCATCCACATGCTGTGCAGGATTTATAGATCCTGGAGGAGATCGGCACACACCTGATGCTAAGCTGCTAAATCGCTCTTCTCTGTTCAGGAAGAGCCAGAGGGGTTTCGCTGCCCTCTTCAGGAGGTAGAAATACTCACACTCAAAAGACAAATCAAAGAGTCTACTTCAGTTGCTACCAAAGTAAAACCAAAGTCTAAAATATGTTGATTTACAATGATTCTTTATTGTTATTTGATTTATTTTTTCAGCATGGTGTTTAGCTTTTTAATATTTGTGTCTACTGATTGTTTAGTCTTTTACAACTCAGGAGGAAATACATTATGAACAAGGAGATTTACACAACCCTAAAAACCTTTGTAAAATGGGACCTCTTTCTATAAAGGCAGTACTAGTACTAGGGGAGTCGTTAGGGGGCCCTTAAACCATTTCAGAAGAGTTGGTAACAGTTTCCCAGAAGAGACATGTCTCGTATGGTTCTTAGACTTAACTTGGTCGTTACTGTCTTCATGTTGCCCGTTAATGTAAAAAATGCTTCTTGCAATAGTGGTGCCTCTGTTATTAGTTAAACTGGCTTATTCCCTCTGAGTTTCTAAACTGAGAATGGTTAGAGCAGTATCTAAAAAGTATCCACTTAGCACACGGATGCCTCAGATAAGACCTCTCCAATGAATAATACACGTGGATTCAGCTCTATTCTTATGAATAGTGTATGGCTTTATCTGCAAAGTGAACAGCTCAGGAGATGTACTGCCTGCAGGTGAGTAAAGTAGACATGGTGTTAAGGAAACATTGTTCAAACTCTATCCAAAAAAAAAACATAGAGAATAGACCCAGCAGGAGTTTTTAGGAATCACACAAGCAGGTAATGTATTACTACAAAACGTGTTCTTCCTCTTGTGTTTCATTCTTAAGATTTGTGCTTTAAAATGATTAAGTCTTTCTCTGCATGACACTGTGGCGGCTATGAGCAGCTCCTTCAGCAGCAGACTGAGACATCCACCCTGCAAGGAGCGCTACCACAGGTCATTCATCCCAACTGCAATCAAGACTCTTTAAAAGGCATCACCACCTTGTAACTTACAATACCTCTTATGCATTAGAGTATGTCTATATTTATGTTCATGTACTTGTCTGTATGTATAAGTATGTACAGTAACATGAATATGAATACAGTACTTCCATGTACTCCAAACAGTCTGATTAATACCTCATCCAAAGAGAGCAATTTCATCTTTGACATTATTTTTCACATGTACAATTTACCTAGGCCTACTGTAAATGTCTTTTACATTTGTTATCTATTGTTGATGACCTTTGCCCTCGATATTTGAGCTGTTGTACCAAACACATTTCCCTCAATGTGAAATCAATAAAGTTGATCTTATCTCAAAGTTGATCTTGTTCTATAAGCCATAACTTCACTTCCTGACCGGAGCTCTTTCTTTTGCCTATGAAGATGACTGTAGTTTTTAGAGGACAAACGTGTGGGCCGAGTGTGATGCTCTCACTCTGCCCACAGGAACTCTCTTGCTGAGTGACCGGTAGAGAGGAGGGAACACTGTGACCAGGACATGGCACATCGCACACCACCAGATCCCACATACATTTCACACTGAAGGTTATACATCATCGGGCTGGAAGGGCAAAAATAACCTCAGCTGGTGTCCAGGATGTCAAGGATTATTGACTTCCATTTTCAAATCAATAAGCTGAAAGTAATCGTTGATGCTTTTCTTCTTTGACTGAATTGAAACACAGTTTTCGTTATTGTGGTCTCCTTCATGGCTGTGACCGTTGGATGATTAATCAGTTGAACATTTTTGGTCAGGAAATCATTGTTTTAGAACAATTTGAGAAGTTGTCATGGTTGAACTTCTCTGTCACATCTCTCAATCATAAAGGGAATTTCTTTTAATCTTTCAGCGTTTTCTAAAAAAAAGAATTTGCACCAAAAAAAAAAAGGAATTAATTTAAATAATTTAAAATAACACATGAAAATAATCCTAAGGTCCTTTGCTAGTCTGCTGATAATTTTTTTCAAAAATCAATTAATCTTGAAGTCTATACCAAATATGATATTTTAAGTTAAAAAGGCAAAGGTGATGTGTCCAATTTCCCTTAGACCCACAAAAGGTTAGAATAACAAACTAATTCCACTTATTCTAACAAAGAAAAGAAAACATCACATTTTAACTACAACCAGCAATTGTGGCTTTTTGCGTCGAATACATTCTTTAATTTTCTTACTCCACATTTCTGTGAAATATTCACTGAAAGGGGAAAACACTAGTGGACTTTACACATAAGACACAAAAAATTGATATCAACATAAAGGTGAGGCCCTTTCAATCCCATTTATTATCTGGCTCTCAACAATTTTGATCATATTTTAACTTTTTGGAATCTCCTGCGTCAGAAAAACTGAGTTTAGACGAAATAATGTCACTACACAGGCATACAGGTGTAAATGAATCAAAGCAAGGCAGCCATCTCTGGTGCTGCTCATGCTTTGAGGATGTGTACCAGCAGTGGGAGCTGTTAACCTTCACTTTGCTTGCTTGTCATGACATTGTTCACATTCTGCATTATTACTGCTTCTACAGCAATCGACTGAAGCAATATTTGCATCCTGTTGCTGTATGAGTCGCACCATTTCAGGCTGGCAGGATTTCAGACTATCATTTCGGACTCTTTTTTTATACATTATTCAAAGTTGTGTAACAGCGTAGCTTCGTTTGAATCCTAATGCATGTCCATGTTTCTTTAACAAAATCAATGTGTGTTATTTTTTACCCACCCCCTTGCTATTATAGTGTGGAGGGGGATTTGTCAGCCCTCTCAGAGGGCAGTAATGTATGTCAGATGGACCTCTCAGACACTCCCCTCTTATCAGACTGTTATTTGTCTGGAAAAGCCTTTTGACCCGTTCAGTCACTCTTAAGTGTAGAGAAGATGAGATCAGAGGTGTTGTCACGGCTTCATTCACTGGAGACCTACAGGAAATCATACTGCATCAACACCAACTGATTGCATCTGAAAATATCAGGATATGGATCTATTTGTGTAAAGAAATATTGATCCCTCAGAAACAATCAACGTTGCCTAAAAACAGAGTGAGCTGTAAATGGTAAATGTACTTGAGCTTATATAGTGCTTCTCTAGTCTAGACTACTCAAAGCTCTTTTTACACCCCAGGTCACACTCGCCCATTCACTCCACATTCACACACTGACAGCATAGTCTGCTATGGAAAGTGTGCTTTACCCGGAACTTCCACCATGCATGTGCGTTGCGTGTCAGCTCTTCTCCGATACGCCTAGGTGCTCCCTCACTGGCAAAACCCACAGGCTGCATTTTCAGAGCACACCACAGAGCAGCACCACCGGACAGCCGAAGTTGCGAGACCAATTAGTTCCTGCGGTAATCACAGAATCACTCACAACAGCGGGAGATAATACGATGTATACGGTATAAAACCGGTGTAAACACCACAACAAACACAAAAGGTCATTGTTCCCAATCGAAGGAAGAAGAAGAGTTGACTTGGATTTGTCTCTTTTTTTTTAGGTTGGTGTGCTGTTACGGTGGTTAAGTAAGTATTATGATGTGTTTTGTTGATGTAGTACAGTGAAATACCATCTAGCATCAAAACAGAGTGTTTTATTCTGAAAATGAAGAAGATGTTTAAATGTTGTATGGTGTTCTGTGTCTGACTTCCTGTCCCGCTCAATCTCCTCTGTGGCAAATTGATGCGCCCTGGTTTGGCATCCGGCAAAAATAGAAGCCTTGTAAACCTGTTGCAGACGTCTCCGGACTGCCAGAACTGGGACAGAGCTGAGACGCAGTGCAGCGGAACCAGCGGAAGCACACACGTAGACTAAAGTAAAAACCTATCAGCTCTGCTGCTGTGGCGGATTGGAGACGGGCTGAACACGCATCTGGTGGAATTTAGCAGTCAGTATTACCTAATCCATTCATAGACATCCACACTAAACTGGCGCAGCAGCGGGGGCAACTTGGGGTTCAGTGTTGTGCCCAAGGACAGTTTGACATGTGACTGCAGGAGCTGGGGATCAAATCCTCGACAAAGTTTGGGAGACAACTCAACCCTTAGATTAGAACTCATTACACTTAGATTGCATCTTCTATCTGACATTGCCTCCACTGTTATCGGTTTTTGCGAGGGAGACGCATTTTTTTGATGTTTAAAATACCCCTTATTATTTTGTTCTGGGGGCACTGAGTATGTCCCTCTGTTTAGTTAGAAGTAACAGCAAAGTAGTATCTCATGGCAACGGCGGCCTAGTGGTTAGTTTACTTGCCCCATGTACAGAGGCTCCTTGAAGCGGGCGGCTCGGGTTCTAATCTGGCCTTTACTGCATGTCACTCTCCAATCTCTCTCGCCCCAATTTCTGACTCCCTCCACTGTCCTATCTACACTAAACACATAAGAAGACCAAAAATAAATCTTAAAAATATTAGCACAGCTCTCTGTGCTCTTTTTGTCTGTATCCTCCTTTTCTCTCTGTCTCTTTATGGTTATATTTAATGTTCACACACGCGCACGCGCACACACACACACACACACACACACACACACACACACACACAAACACACAAACGCATACCATTCTGTCTGTGGTGACGTTTCTCTGACTCCATTTTACCGCCCATTGTTCATGTTTGACAACTGCAAAGAAATTAGCAGTCTTTGGCAAGATTCATCATCTTTCAATCGACTCGTTGCTAAGGTGATGAATCCACGGCGAATAGGATGCTGAAATCCTGTGGATTGTGTGGAGAGCGATGTCCTCACTCTAACACACACTCACACACAAATACTGACTATGCGGTAAAAGACGGGCTAAACATCTCCTGGTTGATGTTAAAGGGTTCAGAGAAAGAAGCCCCAGATGCTGGTGGCTACACCTCTCATTGTGCACACAAATGTCCTCCTTATCAGCAAACACTTCCAGACACACACACCGACACACACACACACGTCCACACACTACACCTCCCACGCTCTCATCTGTACACGATCACACAACAACCGCTTCAAAGCCACACATATTCACTAGCCCTCTCTCTACTCCTTTTATCATATCTCATCATTCATATGCTAAACAGCCACACAGATTTTAGGCTTCTAAACTAGAACATGGCAACTGGGAAGGTAAACACATTCTGGCTTTAGTTGAACTGTTGGCTGATAAAGGACAAATGTTGTTCAACCTCACTTTTACTGTAGTTTTAAAAGGGCCACTTTGTCCTTATTTAACCTGAATCTTTCTAATGTGGTGCTCACCATTTGCCAAACAAGGACCAGAACTGCTGATTCCCAGACTCGGAATGAATGATGTGCCAAGATCAGCCCATGGTAAGCTGGGCTGAAACTGGTCCAAAGCTGCTAACGACACCTGATTGTCTATTCAAATCATCCCCGAAATTTGAAGCCAATTCTGGCATTGAATTATCCAAATCTATATCCAAAAATCGAGCACTCAAACTCATATTTGGTCTCTGCCTGCCAAACCAAAAGCATCAACAATTTGTCCCGTCTTTGAGTCCAATACCATTTTAGATATTATTGGTGTTCTTAAAATATGACAATTATATATCACTCTAAATTTTCTAACACAAATACTCTGAAAATATTCATCAGATTAAATCAAATGAAAATAAGATGAAGCATTTGATGGTTAGATTGTATTTAGACATATAGCTTAATTAATCGATAACATTAAGAAAAAAACACTCACTGCTGTATGGTTTGTGATGATATCATAAGGTATTTGATATCATAAAGGGTTGCATGATTTATTCCTTCAGCATTGACATTACAAATACAATATTAAAATAAATGGGTTTTAGATGTCAATTAAGGCAAATTCAAACAAACGGGTTAAAAACATGTGCAGGTATAAAAGTAAAACATGCAAGATTCACATTTTCAATGACTAAAAAGTCACCAAAAAGTCTGATATCACACACGCAGCCCTTTAATTAAGCATTTAGAAAAATGATTGTAGTCTGTGAGTCAACATGTGAAATACTTGTGACATGGCGAAATTCACAAATAATGTGTCCTCAAGGCTAGAGAGTGAGTTGACTTAAGACAGTGTTGATTTTCCCAAAGAAAATGCTCTCTCTAATTGTGCAGTATAAGCTGCTCTGCCACAAGCTGAACCATGTGTGGGAGAAGTAAGACCGGCAGCTACCCAAAAGATTGTTTCTTGTATATCTGTACAGCACTGTGTGCCTGGAATAATGTCCTGTGCTGTTTAATACAAAACAATAAAGAGCGTCAAATTGAATTTTGTTCACAACATCATGCAGCCAAATCAGGCAACTTAACACTTCTTTCTTCTTACCTATACAGTACTCCGATATCAAACCTTCTGCAACAAACATATTCGACTGATGATAGTGGCGTAGCTAAAAATGATAACTCAAAATCACAAATTATTATTCTGGTGTTGCTTCGATCCTCTTTCATCCAGTGCTGATTAAAACACTGCACACAAAAAACAAACACAGGAACAAGCTGTCAGGAGTGACCTAGCAGAGAATATTTGTAGGTTTACTCGTGTATTTAGAATGAATCTAGCTTCTAAAAGTAACATGTGAGACAACAATCCAGATATCATTGCCGCTCCTGGGCCTGAGCGTCTTCAAACCAGAGCATCTTATTTGACTAAAAATAGAGTCTAATATCACAACAGATGCATCTACCACTACCATCAGCTACTGGTGGCTCTCTGCGTCCAAATGCACAAAAACAGTTGGATATGTTTTCATTTAACTCTTTCTATGTGTCTTTCCAACACTGTGCAAACGACAGTAATTTCACATGCTAACTGACCATTCAAATGCACCAAACTACAGACACAACAATGTTATTTATTACTTATTGTTTGTGGGTGCCTTGTCCAGCTGACTACTCATTTTGTTGCCTCAACATGAGAATCAGGGCTCAAAGCATGATGACGCCGCTTTGTGTTTAATCAGACATCACAGGTAAAAGGAAATGCAGGCTTTGTTAAGCGAGGGACATGAATAATATTTAAACACAGAGGAGCTTTTGAAGCTGGTCCAGGCTTATCTGATTAGTCACATTAATATTCATTGTGTTTTTTGTGCCCTTCATGAACACAGCAGTAATCCGTGATGCCGCTGTACAAGACATCAACAAGATCATCTTTAGTTCAAAATCAAATTCTCATTCATGCAAGATGTTAAAATAACTTGGCAGTCTTCATTCTAATTTTACAGCAAAGATTAACGTTGGGGGACCAGCACGCTCGTGAGTTTTGTAGTCATTAATCATTTGGTTGATAATGTGGCGTGAACAGTTGAAAGTGGGCGAAGATAAAAACATTTAACCAGGATATGCATCAGTGGAGCTGCCGCCCCAAATTTGTCATGTGTGTCTCCAATTTAGAGGAAGTTAAGAGGAGATTGAGTTTCAGACATGTCAGAGAATTAACACAATTTCCAATTAAGGTTTTCATTTCTTTAATGAGAGGGAGGGACTATAGAGCTGAGACCGATCAGCACATGATGGATTGGGCTCCTGAGGGGTGTGACTGAGCATAGTCTGCAAAGGCTTTATAGCCCATCTGCTAGGCAACCTGATTTGACTCCTCTAGAGAAGACATGCCATTGCAATGACTAGACAAGGGGATAAATAAATGTCTTCAAGAAGCTTTTTTTTTATGTAGGTGTTTGTACAAATTAAAAGTGGAAAATGATCAAACCCAACTTTCAGCCTCAAGAGGATGGTGTGTTTTGCTAACTTGCAGTTATATAACAACCATATCTCTCAAGGCTAGAAAGTCTGACAGCTACATTCACGGAGCTTCAGCGACAGCCTGAGAGTTGATTGAAGTCTGCTAGTTAGCCAGAGTTTTCCTGCAGAAGCAGCAGGACCAGAAGGCCTCAGGTTTATCTGTTGGATTACATGTGGGAGGGCTGATAATTGGCATTGAATTCCAGCAGCTGGAGGATTGAGTCTGAGCGACTGATACTCATTTGACTTGTATCCACATGTGCAGCTAGTCGAGAGACGACATTTATGCTGAGGATAAAACTCAAGTTGTTAAAATACCGGACAACGGTCTAAAAAAACATTACTTGAGGTACATCCATGCTAACAACTCTGTGAGGATGTGTCTTATTTTACATTCTCAAAATTTCGTTACAAGTCATTTTTAATAGTGAGTGTAACTTTTGCCATGGGACATTTTTTCTTATAAGTGTTTAATAATCTGTATAACACACATGTTAACCTTAGTCATGCATGAACATACATTTGTTAGTCAAAACATGGCAGGCTCACACTCACATTAGTCTTTACCAGTGGCGATGCTACAGTCTGTTGGGGCCCTATAGGCAAAAATCTATTGTGGGGCCCTCCAACCAGCGTTCATCACCATTATGTCTGCCAGTTTCCCGTACTCCTCTTTTTCCCTCTTTCCATTTCTCTCATATAGAAGGATAATCCCTCTTCATTTTCCTATGTTAACTTTCATTGACAAACTTTGGGGTTGATAACTCATGCGACGCTAAGCACGGCAACAAGAGGGAGTGCTGTCAGATGGGGGAGGATTCCTACTGTCATTAAAACATTTGCACATCGTGGGCCGCTGCTTTGGTTTGAAGATTACCAGCTCTCAGGGGCCCCCTAGTGGTCTGGGGCCCCCAATCAGTTGCCTGCCTTGCCTGTTGACAAGCAGCACCTCTGGTCTATTTACTGTTGTTTTTTTCCTTGGCTGTGCCTCTACTTTCTACACAGCTGCTGCTGGTTACACTTCCTACAATCAACCGAATCTCCTGACCCTTGTATTTAGTTTTTAATTAATCATACATTAAATTACATTAAATTCCCATTTCTCTTGCCATGTGCATTAAATATATACGGCATCTCTCAGTGATATATATGTGCAGACGTTTCCTTCTTCTGGTACCCTTTGCATTCAAACTTCTCTCTGTCTGCATTCAAAGGCAAACGTGCTTTATGGAACCCCTGATGTATTTGCGTGTAGATGAATGTTCACAGCTGCATCAAAAGAATATAGTTGTACGTTCATCTGTCTGTCTTTGCATGTAAACTAATGTGACTCTAGTTAACAAGGAAAGCTGCACATTATGCTGTGATGTGCGTAATGATTGTTTACAAGTTAAAAGCTTTAGGACTGCTATTTTAGACGAAATGCATACAACCATGCACTTCACACACGTGCACATTTAAACACACAAAATGATGCCAACTCTGTCTCATCCTGCTCAGTTAATGAAACAGCCCTTATAAGATAATTCCCCTTAAATTATGTTGCCAAAAATATGACAGCCTATCAGTAATCCCTGAAAGGCTTGGGATAGAGCTGCGTAACCCAAATGCAAACATGATCATCCAGTACTTAGTTACGTAACTGTCAGAGCAGTTAGGTGCTGCTGTCCTTCACCCTTGCTCCCTTGAATCTTTTGATTTTGCTGCAGCACAGTTTAACGTCTGTAATGTCAGATTTGTTTGTTGCTTGTCTAGGAAGCTGCTGGCACAACACCTTCTCTAAGCCTTGTGCTCATCCAGGAGACAGCTCCTCACTGTCTGCTAAAATGACAGTCTTATACAGATCATGGCCAAACAGTGTGCGCATGTCTGCTGAGCTCAGGATCTTACTGTACCAGCACCAGTCTGCCCAGTTTAATATTCCAGACACCCAATTTATGAGCTCCTGCCGCTAAGACGGCCTTGATTCATGCCTTGCTCCAGCGTTATCCTGGCTTTTCAACAAGCTACCAGCGGGTTTATGTACCACATTCACTGAATCAAAGTCTTCCTGTTTGTTTTGTTCCACCAAATATGAAACAACGTCTGATTCTGACTGGATCATGTGGCTCAAACATATTTGGCAGAGGAACACAGCAGTCCCTTTGATAAATCAGGAGATATTACAAGAGAGAAAAAACACAGCTGATCAATCCCTGTGATCTTTCCCTTATTTTCTTTTCATAGTACCAATTACCACTCTGCCCATCACATCCATCTCACAACGTAAATTTGTATTTTTCTGAAACAAAGAAAGAAAAGAGGGCCAAAGCAAATATGTTTTGAAAGCACCCTTTGGTGTTAATTTTGGCATAAAAGTATAACCTCTTTGTCTGCAAAATATGCAACTGTGCAAGAAATGAAATCTCAAATAACACATCTCCTTCTTCTTCTTGCTGTATCTGTTGGGGAAGTCTCTGGAGCAGGCATGTTTTAGAAATTTATCAGAAAGAATTTATCTCCACTTAAGCCATTCCCAATGGCGGCAGCAGCCTGGCTGACAGTGGTAGTACAATGCTTTGATGTCGAATAGCAAGAAAAATAAAACATTTACTCAGCTGCATCACAACTTGTTTCTCTGTTCTCAATACTAATACTATGATAAGAGGGAGAAAAAGAGAGGAATATGTAAGAAAAGAGAGGTTGAGACACTTTCTTTGAAACTCACTACGAGAAGAAATAGAAAGTTCTGGAAGAGATTTTCTTTGGGAAAAAAAAAATCATAACTGTGGTATATCCATCTCCCTGATCCTCAGAAATTGCCCGATCTGTGTGGGTGGAGAAAAGTCTCAGAGTGCAGTATTAGCAATAAAATATGCTGACTGTTGTCCTGCACTAAGATAAACAAGCCTGGTAGTAAATGCTTCTGAGGGATAGCATCTGCAGAGAACTGCAGCTATGTGTGTATACTAGACTCTCTCCCTCTATACATTTAATGAACATTATTTTGACAGGGAAGCACAAAAGTCAATATATCAATGATACCAGTAAAATAAATGCCTATGACAGCCTCAAATGAGGTCTCTTGTATCAGCAGATTGTCAGTCGATGCACCACTCGTATTATCACATTACTCACTAAAGGACTCTCGCCTGCTTTTAGGTATTCCTACCATACAATGGTTATACAAATCAGATTACAAAAATATTGGTTTAAAAGTGTTGGCAAGAAAAAGTGATGTCTAATCTTGATTGTCTTTGCTCCTCTAATTTATGTGTCAATGCCTATGACTTTTGTACGGCTTTGGTAATGTAGGTTTTTTTGATGTGGCACGTCAGAAAGGCCTATTTGAATTTAAGACAGAGTGAAAGAGTTTCAGTCTAAGCAAAGATGTCAGTGGTTGAACAATTGCTGCTCTTTGAAAATGTGTAGCTCCATTTTCAATAAGTAATGTTATGAGGCTACCTCAGTGGAAAATCAGAATTCATTCTGGGTCTGCTTGAAGATCACATGACTTGGTTCTTTATCCAATCCTTACATTAATCCTGCATGGCTTTTACATGTTTAATGATGTGTCTATAATAGAGGAGTGTCATGTTTTCAATAAAACAACTTCAAACTTAAGATGATATAGTAATGTTCGAACACATATGAACTGCCTACAAATATAAATAGGCCATGAACAACGAACCAGCGCTACATGCAACATAGTATTTTTTAATGTTAAAACACAGTATCTATAATACTATATGTGTAAAATGTACCTGCAGTGTTTAAATATTCTCTCAAACAGGACACAGTCATTAGTGTATGTAAAAGTTAGTGTATGTTTAACAAGTTTAAATAAAACAGCCTGCATCACATGTCACCATGTAAAGATTTAGCCTTCAGTATTTTGGAAAATAGCCTTTTGAGTGGCAGTGGATTTTATAGATATGTAGGTCAATGGAAAAATGTCAAAGATTTAAACCTGTTTTTAAAAAACAAACACGCACACATTTTTGTGTCTGTACAACCATCTCTTTTCAGGAAAGAATCCAGGTCAAACGGATCTGTTCAAATCACTCTTGTTTACAAACGTATTAGAGAAATATCACACGACACCAGTGTCCGTATTTTTCACAGTTTTCTAGTCGAGGCAACAGCAAAACGTGTCAAACTGAGTCCAAACCCACAGCCAGGCAGAAAATCACTAAAGCAGTTCTCAAAAACAAAACATAACCCAAGAGGAGCTTAGAAGACTCTCATGAAGGCATATCAACTCAAGGATTCATACCAGCAAAAACATTGAAAAACACTACAGTTCATGTTTGTTTAAATGGACCTCAACCGCATTAATTGTTTTGTATGAGCCTTGAGACGTTTGGAGCTACCTCACTTATAATCTCTTTGTTTGGCGAAATAGAATTTGAAAAAGTCTTTAAAATCATTACTGTGTCATCATTTGATATTTTTTCCAGCTAAGTAGGATGCATTGATAAGTAGGAAAAGTGCTGACAGACCAACGGATACATAAAACAAACAAACAAGGCCTTAAAATGAAGTGGCTAACTCACCACTAGGCGAATTCTTCCTGCTAGCATCTGGTGTCCCCTCTCCTTCTCTTCTCAGAATGACAACGGGATGCCGGAATAATTTTCCAATTTCTACAGTTTGGAAACTGTGCGTTACTTTACGATTGTATTTCACCATAATTACTGATACTTGTGCGTTTTTGCGCCTGGTTCAACTTTCGCCCCATGTGTTCAGCCTTGCATACCTGCTGGACCCGTGAGTTTACCGTTAGTGCGTTTGATTTGGGCCAAATTGAGTCTCCACTGGGCGGTGCTACTCATAAATGCCAAGGTAACTACACATCTCACGCATCAACAGACGCCTTTGATTGTTTTGTTTCTGCACTGTCTGGTTGATGTTTGAGCTGAAAATGTGTGATTCATATGTGATCATACTTCGACTAAATTAAGTCCAAAAGTTTGTTATAATATTGCACCTGAAAGTATTGTCTTATCATAATAATAACTGACTACATTTGATTAATAGGCCTAGAGCCCTTTTCAGGTTCTACAAAAACTGTACATTAGTGAAAAATGATATTAGTCAGTTAAAAGCTATCCAAAACAACATAGTAGGAACTGTGGTGATCTGGGCTGTTGTGACAAATACAAATCTTGAATCTTGAATCTTGACATTGTAACCAATCCTAATCCTACACTGTTAATAATTTTCCTGTAAAATAACAGTAAAGAGCTGGCAGCAGAGACGCCAGCTCTTTAATGTTAATTTACAGTATGAATGCTGTAAAATGACTTTACAGTAGTTGGCTGTAAACAAGAAATACGGTATACTTCTGTATTTCTACAATTAACAGTAAAGAGCTGGCAGCAGAGACGCCAGCAATATACTGTAATTTTACAGTATGAATAGTGTAAAGAACATTACAGTAGTGGGCTGTAAATCAGAATTACAGTATATTTCTGTATTTCTACTGGCAGCAAAGATGCCAGCAATATTCTGTAATTCTAAATGATTTAACAGTCTAATACAGTAAAATTAAATACAGCATAATTCTTTTAAGGATGTTACTTCAACTTATCACAGTTTACAATAGACAGGCACAATAGATAAAATAACTAAATTTAGCATTTTAAAGATTATTTATAATATCAGTGCAACTAAGAATACAACTTCATTATTCTATGGGTTACAAACTGCCTAAAATATGCATTATTGTGAAATACAAAATAAGCAATACAAACTTATAAAGGCTTGAAATCAAGTTAATTTTATTTGTAAGGGCAATGTCAACATGAATGCTGCTACTGTCAAATTGAAACAACAACAAATAAACAAAATCTAAGGTGACCCAGAGATTCCAGCTCAAAAGATTTTGAGTAGGAAACGGACATAGCTTAGAGTCTACTTTAAACTATGTAAACTACGCAATAAATGTTATTTCTTTAATTGCTTTTGAGTAACTGACCCTTACCCTTACCAAACATTAAAACATCTGAGACTATAGAGACGGACTGTTCGCTCTGTCAAACAACAAAAAACACATATTCATATTCAATCATTAATAAACTGTTGAGTCAGAAATGTACAATATATACTCAAAAGCAATGCTTATAAAGATAATAATACCAATTCTCATGTAACTTAATGTGGCAAAGTCAGACTATCGAAACAACACATGGAGAGAGAAATGAACGAGAGCAGACTGACCTGTATGAAGTCCCATTCAGAGTCAGGGGGTTTCTTCAGTAGCATGGAGACATGTTGACTGCAGGAGACTTCTTCTGGACGACAACATCTGTCTTCAAGCAGACACGCCGAGAGCATGGCGGGAAGGGAGAGGTCGCGCGATCTCACCCGAACCCGCCTGCCCAACGCCCAATAAAAAGGTGTAATCATTTAAAAATATACACCAAATGTTAAAACAATCAATCCATGTTGAGATATTTCATTCATTAGAAGGATTGATTTTAATAAATGAACCTCTGTTCAATAATGCTATAAGTGCTTCTGAATGATAACTATCACTGGAAGGCACACAGGAAGTGATCTTCATTATTGTGACTAAAGCTCCATTTAAAGGATCGTCATTGTAGGACAAAGTGGAAGATGTGAACTGTGTTGGGGTCTCTTAGCACATTCTTGTCAACAGCATTTCAACATTTTGCAAATGTCAGGGTGTTGTCAGTTCAACAGAAGAAGATTCCTCCCCAAAAAGATTTCTCTGTCACAATCGCAGCACACACATTAAAACATTTAATTCATTTATACATTGTGACTTCACCAAAAGATATAATTTACTCTCATGTCCAACCATACAAAGAAAAAACACAATCCCTCTTTCTTCTTACTGAAAACATGTCCCTAAAATTAAGTGAATCATGTTGTTAATTTCATTCAAAGTTACAGAGACAGTAGTCTTTACATTAAATGCTAACTGGACCTGCTAATCGCTAAAAGCATACTTCTTTGTGATTCCAGATATTTTGAATGTTAATACATGGGGCTCAAAAGATACTGGTGGTTAATATTACAAGACAACATATAGGCCTACACAGTATGTATCTGATTGGCAAAAATTGGCAAAGGGGGTGAGCCGGCCGGCCCGTCCATGTAAACACCATGTAGATACGGCTCAGACAACATCTTCGCCAGTGGGACTGGCATGTTACACTCATTGTAGCTGGTGACCTGGGGGAGGGAGAGGTCGCGCGATCTCACCCGAACCCGCCTGCCTCCCCAACGCCTCCCGGTGAGCATGGCGGGGAGGGAGAGGACGCGCGATCTCACCCGAACCCGCCTGCCTCCCCATCGCCTCCCGGAGTGCATGGCGGGGAGGGAGAGGTCGCGCGACCCTACCCGAACCCGCCTGCCTCCCCAACGCCCAATAAAAAGGTGTATTCATTTAAAAATATACACCAAATGTTAAAACAATCAATCCATGTTGAGATATTTCATTCTTTAGAAGGATTGATTTTAATAAATGAACCTCTGTTCAATAATGCTATAAGTGCTTCTGAATGATAACTATCACTGGAAGGCACACAGGAAGTGATCTTCATTATTGTGACTAAAGCTCCATTTAAAGGATCGTCATTGTAGGACAAAGTGGAAGATGTGAACTGTGTTGGGGTCTCTTAGCACATTCTTGTTAACAGCATTTCAACATTTTGCAAATGTCAGGGTGTTGTCAGTTCAACAGAAGAAGATTCCTCCCCAAAAAGATTTCTCTGTCACAATCGCAGCACACACATTAAAACATTTAATTCATTTATACATTGTGACCTCACCAAAAGATATAATTTACTCTCATGTCCAACCGTACAAAGAAAAAACACAATCCCTCTTTATTCTTACTGAAAACATGTCCCTAAAATTAAGTGAATCATGTTGTTAATTTCATTCAAAGTTACAGAGACAGTAGTCTTTACATTAAATGCTAACTGGACCTGCTAAAGCATACTTCTTTGTGATTCCAGATATTTTGAATGTTAATACATGGGGCTCAAAAGATACTGGTGGTTAATATTACAAGACAACATATAGGCCTACACAGTATGTATCTGATTGGCAAAAATTGGCAAAGGGCAGAGTCCCACTATGCTGCCCTCAGGGCAGAGTCCCACTATGCTGCCCTCAGGGCAGAGTCCCACTATGCTGCCCTGAGGGCAGCATAGTGGGACAGCATAGTGGGACAACATAGGTCAGGGTAGGTAATAGATACCAAAGTAACAGCAGTTTCATCATTATTCTAATAAAAGGTTTTGCAACAAACATCGCAATAGTCAGAATTTATCACAAACAGTAACAATTTTTGATAAGGACAAGCAATGCTTTCTCACTCAGCATGTTTACATACAGACTTCTTTACAAACACATTTCAAGAGGCTGAAATGTCTTGCCATTACATTTGAGCTGAATTTAGAGTTAAGTGTCTGGATGACTGTCTGCCTGTCTATCTCAGCCTTATTGTACCCTAATAAAATATGTATTAATGTGTGATTCTGGGAAGAAAGAGATTTTAGGATTTTTATTCATTGAAACTTTATTTTGATCATTTTCTCCTGTTTTATATAGTATTAAATTAAATAGAAAAAAAACAATTGAACAATGCTTTTGCATTTAGAAAGAACACAAAACAGGATATACATGTATATAGATATATAAAGCCTCTCTGAAGCATCTGACGACGACAGAAGAAATCGGCTCTCCTCGACTATCTGCTGAGAAACAAAATAAACTATTACTATTTTAAAACTTTTATCATTTTCTTGAGTAGTTATTGGGGGGGGGGGGCAAGGAAGCAAAACCTAACATAACTCAATAAATCCTTCAAACAGGAGCTTCTTGGTGCTTTGCTTTCCTTACCTATTATTTTTTTTGGATCCAGCACCCACTGAGGGATGTGTGTCTTTCTTGAATTTTCATCGTTATCAAGCAGCACATCAAAAATAAAAAAAAACCTTCCTTTCTGGGTTCTCACAAATGCCGTCAACTAAATAAATGGTATCCTGAAATCAGAAAGAGTAAAATATGTTTTATTTTTATTTTATGCATGCAAGATCCATTTAGCACTGTAATAAGTGTTGATTGTTTTCCATGTTTATTTTTGTCTGGACGAGACAGGAGACTGAAGATACATCCAGAGTGTAACAAACAGTCATCGAGGGCAGGAATCGTATTTGCAGTGAGTTGATCTGAAAAATCCTAAAGCTTTATGTTGAGTTCAGAACAGCATCGTGAAAATCACATATCACAGTTCTATAAAAGGATTTGTACAAATACCTGACAGTAGTCTTGTTTGGTCAGTGTAATCATCTTCATGCTGCTTTGGTCTGGGCTGTGAAACAGATATTTTATCATTATTTGAGTCCCATTCCTCTGCATAAATCACAGCTGTAGTATGTTTAAAACAATGATACATACACCACCATGGAGGCAGAGCTGCACTCATGTGGTGAGTTCAAAGTCATGAACGACCAGATCGGGCCAACAGTGAATCATGACAAGGAAGTGAAGGTCCCAAAGACTCAGGGTATCCTTAAGCAGAAGAAAAGACAAAAAAAGGCTTATATACTTGTCCAGATGCGTGTCACAGCTTCAAGTGAGAGCACAGAACTCACCTCACTGTCAGGAACATACAGGAGATTTTCCTCCACCATTATCTTCCTCACTCCTTTAAAGCAAACAGACAGGGAAAATATTCAACAATCGTAACACAATCTTTTCCAACAGGCCTTTTAACTTTGTGCAACTGTTTCACGTTGTTTTTCTATTTGTTTTACACATTAGCTTTGTTTACAGAGCACCAAAAACCAATGCTACAAAGTTCTTTACATAACGTACTAATCCTGACAATACACAAAAATAAAGACTCAATAAAACCCTGAAACAAAAACAACACTGTAGCAATAAACAAGATGACACAGGGCTTTCACACTTGAAGAAAACTCCTGAAAAACTCCTGATATTTGCCAGAGAAGCTGAATGTGTGAACGCAAAGGGCCACATTTTTCAGTCGGACCTTACCTGGAGTTTCTCCTCAAGACCCCTAGTATTTTTTCCGTAGCAAGTCAGAGTGAGCTAATGTGAGATCGCAGCAGGATATTATCCGGAGAATTCACCTCGAATTATGTACTGTACTTGTAAACAAGAGCTGATTGAAATTAAGCCATCACTGACAGAGTGAGCGAGACACATCTTAGACTGATGATGGTCCATCATCCAGTGAGTCAGAACTTTATTTATCACCCTGTGAAGAGAACAGTGTTACAAAATCCAAGAAATACAGGATGGTTTTCAATCTGTCAAACATTTCTAAGAAAGAGTTTACTTAAAGCATACATTTAAATTAATTTATTGTAATTTAAGGAAGAATGTGTGACTTTTTGCTCCAGTAGATCTCGCCCCCTTGAGCACCAGCATTAAACCAAAACAAACTGCTGTTTGGCAACACCTCCGCTATTCTGAAGCCTCTGATCTCCTCCAGAGACACACCTCCAAGCCCTCTCCACTCACGTTCACACAAAGGAGTTAACAATTAAGTGGCGGACAAAATTGTCCTTTGATCAAGCATAAGCCTTTTAATCCATAAATTATTGACTCCTTCTATGATGTTATACAATTATTACACTATTAGGAGAAAAATATTTTGCCTGCTCCATAATGTAATAGCTGACTCAAAATGTATCAACTTCTTACGTTTTGGGCAAAAAGTTATTACGTTTTGGGCTCAGCACTTTGTTACATTATCAACCAGTTATTACATTTCGGGTTTTATTAGATTTTTTTCTAACATTTTGGGTCGTAACATTTCGGGCTCTTACAAGCCTACATCAATTATTTATACGGCTGCGATGACAAAAAGAGGAATTTTATGTTTCATTTGGTCAACAATGAGGCTACGATAAAAATCTCTTTGATACCCATCTCGATCTTTGCCAATGCAAGGTTTGAAATGTGGAAAAACCCGCCCTTATGATTAGAAATGCATTGTATATTGCTGTTGACAAAAAAATAACATGTATTACCATTACACCACAGCAACAACCGTGCAGAGCAACTATTCACAGAATGATCCTGAAACATAGACGGATCACATTCTTAACTCCCCCGTGTTACATTGCACGGCTCCTTTTAAAAAAAAGTTTTCTCAGAATCATATAAAAAGTTTACCTTCAGATCCCTCGTCTTTCTGTGTGAGGAGATAGCCATAAGTTTTCTCATCGCCACTGGATGGCTTCTCTACCAAAACCTAAAAAAGAAGAACCCTCATCTTAATGTAGGTAATGAAATCCATTGGGATTATTACAACTGGTGACATTATCGTAACAATAGGTGAAATCAGACAATCATTTCATGGCCAGACACAGGCCTTCACTTGTAGTGTGCCTCATAAACGCTCTTTCCGAGATGAGAAGGATTCTCTTGCGACCTCTTGCCAAGCAGTAAGGAGTAAGCTTAAAGCAAAGGTGGGTTTTTATTTTACCCAAAAATAGAAAACCAAATTATAAGAACTAGGCATATAAAAGAGGTCAATTTAATATAACTTTAAATCAAGAAGGTAAAATCAAATTGAGAAACTGAATTCAGGTACCTGAAATCAATGCAGAACCTTGCTTCCATCCTTCTTTGGTACGAGCTGCACTGGGTTACACCACTCACTCTTCAAAGCCTCGATGATCCCCAGGGACAGCATCAAGTCAACCTCCCTCCTCAGTGAGGCCAGCAGGCGCTCAGGGATCCTGTAACTTAATCTTCTCACCTCTCATCCTCGCACCTTCTCTCACAACAATGTCATGTTCAACAATATTTGTTCTCCGAGGATTCTCCTGGAAAACTTCTGAATTACAGATAGATCTCACCTGAAGCTGTTGGCCGTCTGAGATCATGGTCTACCAGGTCACTAGAGAGGTAAGTATTGCTCATCCACTTCTTATTAGCATCACTTCTATCACTAGGTAGGAGCACCAGCACTTTCTGTCCTGGGTCGAAGGTTCTCTGCCTGGCTGACTTGTCGTAACAGGACTTGTGTTGCTGCTGGACGTCCGCCATGTGTGATTGGGCCAGCTCACCCATTTTCTCCAGCCGCTCTCTCATCTGGATGACATAGGATACAACGTTGAAACCCTTCCCTTGGATACTTGGTGGAATAGTCTGTTATAACCAGCATATAACGTTTTCTGCTTTGCGTCTCTCTACAGGACCAACAATGTCTATCCCAAGGCGCTCAAATGGGGTGCCAATAATGGGTAGTGGTTGAAGTGGAGCTCTTGGGGTGTTTTAGCAGATGTGATTTGGCACTGAGGGCAACTTTTACAAAACTGAGCAACATCTCTACGCAGGCCAGTGGAAATGGTTTTTAATGCGAGCCGTGTTTTTGTGTTTGCCCAGGTGGCCAGCCCTGGGAACTGAGTGCCCCAAGGCAAGCATGGTGTTTCCAGCTGCTTGGGCAACCACTAGCTGCAACGCTGACTCTTGTTGACAATAGATGATGCCATTTTGCAGGATATACTCATCACTTATGATGTCCAACTCAGCTTCCGGCTCCTTCTCCTTTACTTCCTGGAAAAGAGAGACTAAAGATGGATCAGTTTTCTGCATATCACTTATATTACCTGGAACTTGAAACCCTAGTGGTAACTCTGGCTCAGTGCTTGTTGATGGTGTCACCACTGTCTTTTGGAATTTTTCCTGCCTTCTCCGTCTGCAGGTTTTCCGAGACTTCCCAGGTGTGGTCTCCAACTCTTAATTGAAAAAGGGCAGGGCACTGAGAATTGCGGAGGGCTCATTGGATTGCTTGGCCTGCATTCTGGTTACCACAGCGTTACACTTTCTGCTTTTTTCTGGCTCCAACAAATCAAAAGAACTGGTAGGTCTCTTCCCAGAACAACATCAAAAGGCAGATTATCAGCAACCCCAATGTTCAAAAGGAAAGTTTGACCTTCTACCTAAATGTACATGTTAGCTGTTGGATAAGGCTTCTCGTCTCCATGAACACAACAGATAGGGATGGTTTCACTTTCAATTTTGGGTGGTACAAACTTCCTGTATACCAGTGTCTGATCACTCCCAGAGTCGAGCAAGGCCCTAAGCGTGGTTCCATTAACTTCAATGTTTTGCATTTTAATATAACAGTCATTTTTAATGCGAGGATGTGGTACAAAGCACATTTGTGCAAGGCAAGTTTATTTATATAGCACATTTCAACAACAAGGCAATTCAAAGTGCTTTACACGACATCAAAAAGCATCATGAGAGAGAAAATATATATATATATATATATATATATATATATATTAAAATAGAAAATTTAAAAATCACTAAAGCAAACAATTCACAATCACAGAGAAGAACCATTTGGACATTCCTTGGCATTTTTACTACCTCATTCAGATCCCAGATTTGAAGGACTCACGCGAGATTTTCCCTGAATCCTGAAAACGTCTTGACAGGATGTATATTTTCAAGGTTGTACGCAAAACCTCCAACTGTTGGTTAATTATAACAGTTGTAATCTTAGCCGAGTTTTTCGAGTACATGGGTTAAGTATGGCCATAAGTCCACATAGATTACAAATTAGCTTTTTGCTAGAGGGTTTTGTTGGCCTGCTAGCTGACGGGCCCATGAGAGACTTACCTGCACTGGTTGCTGCCTCCTGTTGGCACTGTTGGGCTGGTTTGTGGATGTCCTTTGTCATCCTCCTTGCATTGTAGCTCCATGGTAGACCCTTTTTCCGTGCCGCCACAAAGACATCGGCCAGCTTGACAGCCTCCGTTGCTGAATCTGCAGGTTGCAGGCTCTTTGATCCATACCTTACGACCTTGGCACGCTTACGACCGCCCCAATACTAGCCTATGCTGACTTTTCCAAGCCTTTCCTCCTCTATACAGATACCAGCCACCAAGGTTTGGGAGCAGTATTGGCCCAAGCGCAGGAAGGTAAAGAGAGAGTGATCGCTTATGCTAGTCGGAGCTTACGCCCCACAGAACGCAACAACGCTAACTATAGCTCCTTCAAATTGGAACTGCTAGCATTAAGGGGGCAATCACAGAGAAATTCAAGGACTATTTGATCGGCAGAAAGTTCACAGTGTACAGACAATAACCCTGTTGCTCATTTATAGTCTGCAAAGTTGGGTGCAGTAGAACAACGGTGGATGGCCCAGTTAGGATCCTTCGACTTTGAAGTGAAGTACCGTGCGGGGAGAGAGAACGTAAATGCAGATGCTCTCTCCAGATTTCCTGAAATCAACTCACCACAAGAAGGCACCACAGTCACCACTGCAGAGGCAGTCACCTCAGCAGTGGTAGGACAAGAGGCAGCCTCCTCGGAACGGAGTGAATGGGTATTGGAGCAACAGACCGATCCAGACATTCAGGCTGTGAAAAGGTACGTGGAGCAAGTTCACTCACTATGCCAGAACTTTTGCAAGTTCCTTTTTAAAACATCTAATACAAACTAAAATAGGCTCATTTTACAAACAATAAATGGATGATCTTTCATCTTAGGTTCAGTTGAAGCTAAATCAGCCTTTGAGACTAAGCAGCTTCAGAATAATAAAACTAAATACACCAAAATACTCTAAACACTGTTTTTGAGTGAAACAAACAAAAATAAGAGACTGAGCTCTAAACAATGCCTGTCTGGGCCCTTGCAGCTCTGTACACTCACCAGCATTGTGCAACTTCAACTCCAACCTCCAACTACCTAAAAGGCCCCCAAGCCTCCTCTTATATAGGAGTTGGAACCTACCAAAAGGGGTTGGAAATCAATTCACTCTCAGGTGAGTATTACCTGTTCTACAAACAACACATACTATCTGCAATAAGGCTAAAAGCATGTCAAAATACATTTCAGTTAAGTAAATACTTAAACAGCCTTTCAAATAACATTTTTAATCTCAACAACCTAAACACCCCTCCACTTCTACCAAACAAGGCACCTTCCACTTGACACACCCCCATATAAACCCAAGGCTGGGTTCAGCTCTGTTTGACACTTCCTGGTTGAGAAAGAGGAGTGCAGGCAAGGCTGTGGAGCAACAGGTGACTAACAAGATATATTTGATGTGTAACAATGAATAAATGTTTTAATGTAAAAATAGTCAATGTGTGTTTTCTTTTGGTTGAAAATACAATGTTTGAAGTCATTTTTCAATGAGTTATTCTTAAGATTTATCAGAAGTTATTCACACAAAGTTGCTAGTCATGCTAAGCTAACATTAACACATGCCTCTCAAATTGTCAAAAACTCAAGTCTCGAGTCCGACTCATCAAAGTAGAATCTGAGTCCCCAAAAGCTGAATGTCTGAACTATTCTAATATAGGTGCTCTGTCCTGTGTTTGAACATTGCAATTACCATGTGCAATTGTAATGTGGTTAGCCTTTTGTCGTTCTGTTAGCATGTAGTTGCAGTATTTATTGGAAGTATCTCACGCATCAACAGACGCCTTTTACTGTTTAGTTTGTCTGGTTGATGTTTGAGCTGAATATGTATGATTCATATGTGATCATACTTCGACTAAATTAAGTCCAAAAGTTTGTTATAATATTGCACCTGAAAGTATTGTCTTATCATAATAATAACTGACTACATTTGATTAATAGGCCTAGAGCCCTTTTCAGGTTCAACAAAAAACTGTACATTAGTGAAAAATGATATTAGTCAGTTAAAAGCTATCCAAAACAACATAGTAGGAACTGTGGTGATCTGGGCTGTTGTGACAAATACAAATCTTGAATCTTGAATCTTGATATTGTAACCAATCCTAATCCTAATTTACATTGTTCCATAATGGAAAAACCATTTGACATTCCAGGAGGTGCAGGTATTAATGTTAATGAACTGTTGTCTGTCAGTGAGGTAGGATATTTACCAGGAGAGCTATGTGCTGGTGATGTTGTTGGAGTGAGAAGAAGAGAAGCTGATGGTGTCAAAGGCTGAAGTGAGGTCAAGGAGGATGAGAATGTTTAGGTGGCCAGAGTCTGAGAATGGAAGTCAGACTGAACAAAAATGTATGCCGCTTACTAGAGTTAGATTTATATGCTAAGTACTTGAGCGTAACTTAATGGGAAAAAAGAGTGTCTTCAGCCTTTTTCTCATTGATGAGATGTTGTGGCTGATTGGGCCTCCGGATAAATCCGCCAGCATAAACTGCATCTCTTTATCTTTTGCTTTAATAGGAAAAGGTAATCACATTTTGAGAAAGGTTAGATTGAAACAGCCCCTTTTTTTACAGGGGATGGGACTGATCAGTGTCATATATCCCCCTTCAACTTGAATTGAACAATGTTAGGGTGACTCGCCCCCCCTCCTGCGTAATGAGGAACCATCAAACCGGGGCAGTTGCGTGACAGTCATGGAGACATGCCTGAGAACATCCAGAAATAGAAATGCAAATGGTGACAGTTTCATAACTCCTCATATAGAAATTATTCTTGTGATCTCTTGATTCTCTTTATGTACCACATCCTTTCATGCTTTGGTGTTGTAGGAAACATGTCCAAATAGAATTTGCATGGGTTTTAACAGTGCTGTAAAATTAATTAATATCTTATTTAATAGCTGAAAATTGATTCTCAGAAAAATATGCAGGCAGCTTCCATTGTATAAAGGCCTTATCATTCATGGAGCGCTCTGATGTATGGAGGTTTTGTGTTTCTCTTTTTATTCAATATGATCCCACAGCGGGGGTTTGGAGGGGTTGATGTTGCAGTCTCTAAATACATTCGGTACATGAGACCCAATTAGAGGTGATTTACTGCCCTCACAGAGCAGGCAAATGGCTGTGTTATAAAACAGGCAACCTGATCCCCAGATGTAACTTTCTCTTCTTCTGTACTTTGCAGCACAGATGATCACCTCAGCATCAGAGAGAGGTTTATAGCTTTCAGTAGTTTTATTGTTTGTGGAGCTAATTTTTTGCATTTATCAATTTTAGTTCAAGCTTTTTAGCTTTGACCTAAACTTTCAGTTAAAGTTGAAAGGGATGCAGGTGAACATTTAACAGCCCCCCTATGGTTTTCTTTTGAGTGTGGTATCTCGTGAACATTTTACAGAAAGGTGGGATTAAAGGGCAGACTTCACACATTGTCCATGTTGTCCCCATCTCATCTTTTAAACATTTTGTTATTAAGTGTCTTATCTAATTATCTCCAACCTAAGTGGATGAGGCAGATTTAGAACCTTGTCCTCTGGGCTCCATACTTTTGATATAATATAATGATGGAAAATGCAGAGGTCCTTGTGTACACTCATGTATTTTATTAAAGGCACAGAATAACAGCTATTGTTTTTTTTTTATTATAAACATGGAATCTGTTGCAGGAAATATGTACAGTCTGTTCTTTCTAAATCATTTGTTTTTGTCTCATTTTTAATAGATATTAAAGGATGGTATAGCTGCAGCTGGACTGATTTTTTTGAACGCGACACAGTGACAGTGATGAAAGATGGATTAATTTCATCTTCCTTGAATAAGAGATGTTCACATAATGGTGCCTTTTTTTTCTTCGAATGGAGCCACAGTCTCACAATATCAAAGCTAGGATAATAAAGACATCACAGCTCAGTGTAAACTGCATGCTATGTGTCTGCAGCTCTTTCTCATCGTGTTGTGAAACTGTATTTTCACCCAGGGTGCACTCCTGTAGAGGATGTGTGTATTTGTTCGTGGATGTGCACGCATGTGTCTGTGTTGTGACTGTCCTTCAGTTGAGTCATCTTTTGAGGTGGAAAAAAATGACAGCTCAGTACCCAGGGAGTTGTGATAGAGAAAGATAACATATAAAGATGTCTGCTGGTTGACATCTTCTTCTGTGCAACATTATAACACAGAGTCCCTCCGGAGGAAAGCTGTTTATCAGTCAGGGGCTTTAAAGGAACAGGTGTACAGGGGCATGTATGGAGGAGATGATGTGGATTTATTGAATATGGTTGGAAATGGACAAAGAGAAAGTGACTAATTCTTTTAGAGAAAGAAAAGAAACAAGGCATTTTTTTGACAAATATATTGGTCATTTTTGTATTGCATTAATTCAAAGTGGAACCCTGGTTTACACACACACCGCCTTTTCACCCTAAAAGTCTTCTTGAATTGTATGTTGTGTTCCAAATGCTTTTTCTTGCCCATGAAAGGGGATTATGTGCACTTGTGTGACTCTCTTCCTTCTGTATTGTGGCACTTCAGCATTGAGCCACCAGGGAATCAATGGCTATGGGCAAATCTCTTGAAAGCTCTGAGTGGTCCTGTATGATTGAGCAGTTGTGACGAGTGTTAACGACTTTGGCACCTTCATACAGATAAGTTCTTCAATAGCCTCAAATTGCATACTAAACAAAATTGTCTTATGCTCTTCAAAAAACATGAAAAGTTCAGGCATAATTTATAAAAAAAAATGCTAAATCTTAGTTCTTTAATCCATCCATCCATCCATTTTCTTCTGCTTATGCGAGGTCGGGTCACTGTGGCAGCAGGTGAAGTAAATCAACCCAGACTTCCATCTCCCAAGCAAGGTTTTCCAGCTCGTCCTGGGGGAAGCCAAGATGTTCCCACGCCAGACGAGATATATAATCCCTCAAGCAAACGTTGGGTCTACCACAGTGTTTCCTCCCAGTTTGGCATGCCCAGAAAACCTCCAAAGAGAGCTGCCCTAATCAGATGCCGGAACCACCTCAACTGGCTCCTTTCAATGCAAAAGAGTAGCAACTCCACTCCAGGCATACAGCCGCGGGTCTGATGAAACAACTACGAAGTGGATCATCGATCTTTGGCCTAGGGTGTTTGTTTTGAACATCTCTATGATCGGACATGGTGTTAGATATGTCCAATAACAGAGCAGTACTCGAGTTCAGATTGGGCAGGCCATTCCTCCAAAATCACCTCCCTCAAGGTGTCTCCATCATTGCCCAGTTGAGAGTTGAAGTCCCCCAGTATAACTACAGAGCTCCCCACTATAGAGAACCCCTTTCAGGACCCCAGTCAGAGACTCCAAGAAGGCTGTGTACTCCAAACTGCTGTTTGGTGCATATGCACACACAACAGTTAGAGCATTCCTCTCTGCAATCTGAAGTGGCAGGGAGGTAACCCTCTTGTTCAATGGGGAAAATACCAACATAGCAGCGCTAATCCTATCCCATCACTCATCAGGGCAGCTCAAGAAAAGGATAGAGTCCAGCCCCGCTCCAGGACTTTGGTTCCAGAAACGGTGCTGTGCCTTGAGGTGAGCCCAACTATATCTAGCTAGTAGTGCTCCACCTCACTCACCAGCCCCAGCTCAGTCCCCACCAGAGAGGTTACATTCCAGGTCCAGAGAACCAATCTGCACAGCTGGGGTTTAGCATGTCCAGGCCCTTGCCCACGCCTGCCCCCTGGCTAAGCATGCCCCCTCCTAATGCCTCTCCCTGCAGGTGGTGGACCTACAGGTCTCCCCACTATCAGGTCTGGCTCCAAAGGGGTGCTCCAGTTTCCCTCTTCTGGGGAGAGGTGGACAAGGACAAGCAAACCCCTCTACCACATTAAAGTGGCAATTCTTTAGGTCTTCAAACCCTCATAAAATCAGTTGATGGAAAACTGAAGGTGACCGTGCTTTTTCTATCAGGGCACCTCCACTTTGGAACATCCTCCCCGAGGAGATGAGACTCAGATTCAGTCATCTCTTTTAAATCTCTTCCTAAAACTCACTTTTGTAGACTTGCTTTTATGTGATGTTGTCTTCTTAATGTGTCTCCTTACTGTCTTTACAATTTTAATCCTCTTTTTACTTCTTAATGTTATCGTATCTCTTTTGAAACTTTATCCTCAATTCCCTTCTGTTGCTTTTAGTTCTTATTCCCTTTTGGTTGTTTTATACTGTCTCTTTATTCATGCTTTTATCTATTTTACCTGAACTGCTATTATGGATCTTATTCATTTTTGGTGTCTAATTTAGTATTTTTTTCTCTAACTCATTTTTAGTTTTAGTTTTTTTTTAACCTCTTTTTTTCCTTTTAACTTTTTATTGCTGTTACCTTATTTGATTTGCTTTTAGCTCTTTTAGTTCATTACATCATCTTAATCTTTGGTCCTCTTGGTCTCAGCTCGTGTTGTTGGGTTCTTGTGTTGCCTGGGTTCTTATGATGGTTCTTTGATGGGTCTTGTGATGGTTGGGTTAAATATGTTTGCTTTATTGGTTCTTTTTGCAGTTTGGTTGGTTTTTTGTTGTTCTGTTTATTTTCTGTTGTTTATATTCTTGCTGTTATTAATGTTCTTCTGTGTTTGCTCTTCTGGGGTTCTTTGTTCTTTTGTATGCTTTCGTTGTATGTCAAAGCACTGTGTAAACCAGTGTTTTTAAATGTGCTATATAAGGTTATTATTATTATTATGTATGGTTATTTTACAACATTTACAACTGTTTATAGTGAGATCCCTAGAGTTTGGTGCTAATTAGATGTAGCCTCAATTAATTGCATCATATTACATGAATTGGCACAGTCCTAATCTAATGAATGCACTTATTTAAGAGAATATTTAATAGACTGGAAAAATGTCCTCTTCAACTGGGACTCACGTAGCATAATTTGTAATGAAACTGTTTTTGTAGCTTCATTAGAACTCAGTGAAGAGGTTGATATTTCCAGGAAAAAAACACACGCAGACCTTTGTCATCTAAAAGCAGGCCTGGTAATTGGAAAAGGGACATTGGGAACTAATCACTTCATCACAATCCAGATATGACTCGTAAATATTCACACTTTGGGTGCAAAATATAGCCCTACCTGGAAGTGGTGATGTTTTGTTTAGATGTATAAGGTCATCTATGAAAAGCAGAGCCTAACACAACTGAATACAGCATGGTTCTCAAGTCACGCTTCGACAGCCAAATGTGTTTTCACCCTGAGGAATAACATATTTGTTCATGTTTGTGTATGTTGTGTTGTCAGTATTTTTGGAAGAGTGTTGATGTTTCTTTCAACCTTTGAGCATGTGTGAATTGTATCTGGTCTCGCATGAATAGTTGCAGTTTCCCAGATTTGTTTCTCATAGTTTTGGGGGAGTTTGGACAGAACCATATGTATAAGACCTACAACATACCATTTCTGTTTTCTTCCTGTTTATTTACAAATATAACAGCTAAGTCTATCATACACTAAAACCATGAGTGGGTTAAAAAAATGTATTTATTTTCCGTATACATCAAAAAAGGTTGTTTATTTACACATGTACTGTAGCAAATACAGAGCAACGTTAGCATTCATTTAGGGTTGTGTTTGTGTCCACAGCTTGCTCTGTTTGACAGTTATAGAATTGTCTCATTTCTCTGTGCTCCGTTAAACAGCAGGCTTGCTTCAAAAGCTGTCCTTTTTCTCAGTGGGAAGAAATAATTTCATTCAAACAAAAAGATCAGTTGTATTTCTGGTTATAATATGTGATTATCCTGTTATGGAGAGAGTCTTGGTTTTAAGCCTCTTTAGAATTTTAAAACTAGTTGTGTGATCAAATGAAAGGGCAAGCAAGATGACACAGAATCTAATAGACGCAACACATCTCTGTCATACTCATTGTCTCCTTTTTCCATTGACCTCATCACGCCAGGAACACTGAGCACCCGGCACAGCGGGTCATAAGTCTATTAATGTGTAAATAATTTTCTCACTGTGAGGCAGATTCATACCCTCAGATATAGCTGACTGACCTGAACACAGAAGACATACATCACATACATGCCAGCAAGCACTGACATTGACTGGGATTCACTATCTGTGTTTTGTTTATCCATAGAAAAAAAGAATGTAGCCACCATAACAACACCCATTGGTTTTTGACGGCCTTTTTAAGCCTTGAGCTCGGCATCTTGGCAAAAATCATATTGGTTATAATATTTACGTAGATGAGAGGCTGGTGATGGAGGAGTGAAGGGTTGGCAAACCCTTCACTCCTCACTCAAGGATAGGTGCGAGGGCATAATTACTTGTTGTCGCCATTCGAGTAACATTTCACTAATAGCCCCCCAGCGTATGTGTTGTTTTAGGCTACAATAGTTAAACTCAGTTAGAGTTACATGTGTAACCAAGCTTCCTGGTTTCACCTGACTGAATATAATAAGTAAGAAAATAATAAACGGTATCCTACACAGAAGTATAACTTCTCCTGGAACTTGTCACTCAAGGTGGCTTCAACCTTAATATGCATACTTTTAAGGTTAAAGATATGACTTTAAACGATGAGTTAAACACTTACCAATTGTCATGAAAAGAAGACAAAGCTGAAGAGACCTAAACCATTTTGTACCAGGCTGTGAACATGTTTAATGCAGCTGTAAAGTTCTGCATAGGGGGTCGAATGAGGATTGATCTCAAGTGGCCAATTGAGGCACTACAGTTTTGGCACTTCTGTACTGGCTTTATTTCTCAGCCCCATAGGTGGCTTCATGTTTGTATGCCATTGAACCAACATGTTCACTTATACAGAACTCCACAGTACACAGTTTCACCTCTTCCAAAGGAAGACTGTTAGGGTTGTGGCCGGACATTTCTGTCGCCCCCCCCTGACACCGCACATTGATGGAAGTATTGAAACTCTTATGTGCGTTACTAACAGTCCCATTGCGAAGACACTTTCAGTAAATGAAAGGGAATATGTCAGGACGGAGCCCCCTCTGCTCAGAGGATTCAACATCGGATGTTAAGGTCCTTGAGGGATTGAGGAAGCGTGCTGTGGGTAAAAACAGGACAGAGACAGAAGGAATAGAAACCTCAAATGATGTGTGTGTGCCTTACAAACACACTGGTGGTCACAGTAATCTCTTTTTGGATCAGATTTACCTATTTTGTCTCATTTTGCATCCAGTTCTGCTAACACTCAGACGCTCTGCCTTTGCTATTCCTGCCTAGTGAATCATCTCCTTTTGTCACACAGTAATCACTGAAGTCCTTTTAAGGTCATCTTACTCACACAGAAACGTGACAAAAAAAAAACAGGAAAGGAGGGTGATTTCATGTATCTAAAGAAGCAGCTGATCAAGATCAGACCACAGAAGTGGAGCTGATAGCCAAATTATATGATTGTGCTATTGTGGGGTCACAATGGGACACTAATGATTACATGATTTGGAAAAAGGGGGTTATGGAAGAAAGGATAAGGCTGCCTGCTTCCAGTGATACTGATCCATAGAGAAAATATCAAAATTAGCTTCTGTAGTGCATTTTATTTTTTTCAGCAAATGCAGCAATATCTCTGATATAACAAAATCCTTCTGAGATATTCCTAAAGTAAATCAATTATTGAAAAATAACTCCCTTCATATTAGGCAGTCCAGTGGGATGAGTAATGTCTGGCTTGATATTTTCAAGTCTCGAATGTAAATGTCAAACAGTCTTTTGTGGTTGTCATGCCATCTATCACTCTCGGTTGGATACAGCTGCTTTTACAAGGTCCAGTAATGTGAAAGAAAGAGCAAACAACTCCCTGCTTCATGTTTAACCATGAACTGTAACATTCTCCTCTTCACTTTTATTTAGGTCCATGTGCTTCATTTCTGCTATAAAGAGACCCAGCTGTAAAAAAAACAAAAAAGTCACACATGTCGCAATACACCTTTAATAGAAAGGTTCATCTAGCGATTCAGACACTCACCTTTCCTCACTTTATTTCCCTCTGCATGGAGGTCATTTTATTTCATAACTTGTCCAGTCTAATTAGTTCAAGTTGTTGCATATTACATATAAAATGTTGAAGGAAAATGCATTTTGTTCATGCAGCAGACCCAGATTTATATTGTGGATTGTAGGATCATCCTTTGTTTATCCTCACTCGAGCCCTCTTGTAAGGTTTCAAGTCATCCCCATCTTCCATGCACTTGGCTTGCTCACCACTGGTTTCTGCACCTGCATCTCTCTGAAGAACATCCACAAATGTCGTACTTGTGGTTGATGCCCCTGTGTTGGCTCCAACAGCACCAGCTAAAAGGCTAGGAGTTTCTGATGTCTCTGGCAATGACCTGCAAGCCTTATCCTCCTGCATGCTATATTCTTACTCACCCTTAGCAACCACCCATATAACTCCTTGATGGTGACATTCATGTCCTGCTTGATGTTCAGAACTACACCCTGCATTCGGGTGAAGCATCGATCCAGGGACTTCTGCAGACAGCATTCACATCTGTAAAATAGAACAGACTCTACGGTCACAGTAAAAAATCTGAGCCTTGTAAGTTAGGGACTTCGATACATTGGCTCTCAGTGCACTACCTTCTGTTTTACTTAGAGGTGAATGGTCTGGGAGGATGTTGAAGGTGATGCCCTCAGTTTTCTCCGCATTAAGCCTAAGACCAACCTTTGCACGCTGTCTCCACTCGGGTAAGAAGTTCCTTTATGCTCCGTCAGATAGTAGGCTGATGTCATCTACGTAGTCCAAGTCGGTTAGGTCTAATGCAGGGAATCACCTGGACCGCCTTTTAGTTACAGAGATTTCCTGCTTCCATACACTAAGGACCTATAATGAATAGAGAGGGCACGAGGCTGTCCCCGTCTTGATGACAAACTCCTCGCTGATGTTGTCCGGGGTCACAACTTGTACTGTTGTGCCAGGTTACATGGTCTCTATGGCCTAACAAAGGATGAATATCCTCATCATGACATCCCTAGATGCTGTAAATAAAGAGTTAAAACTAGTTTAATTTTAAAACAATAACAAAACCTAACCAAGAATGGAAAAGTTTGAGTTGCCTTTTTGCTGTGTCATGGTGCAATAAACAACGGCATGGAAGGCTGTAAACATCAAAATTATCTAATCATCAATTCCAAGGTTTTGACTGGGAGACAAAATATACTCAGACATTTATCCACCTACTAAAATCAAACAGACAAGGAGATTAAAACAAAAAAAACTATCAAAAGCAATTTCCTATTAGAAATGTTGTTTTGTTTATTCGCTTAATCTTCAGCAACCAAGGACGTCAGGAGGGTTGCAAGAACAGATTCAACTTATTTGTTTTGAAGCGCTCCGATTGCTTTTAGATTAGGATTCCTTTCATCATTTACAAAGTTGTTACTGAGAGTGGAACTTTTTGCACAGGTTTCCACCTTTCCAGACACAAACTAACCCCCTGATGGGGCTTTAGGGCCAAGAGACTGCTAGTCCAGATGCCACTAACTCCAGCTCAACAGCTAATAAAAAACCGTCATCTGTTCAAATGCAGGTAAAAATGACTGTGATGTGATGTTAGACAGCAAAGTGGTTGGGAAGAAATAATCAATGTCTAACATTCAAACAAGTAACTCATTAAGAGTTATGTGAGAGTCACTGTAATGACTGGTATTTCTCTACTGTACGTGATGTACGTGTATTTTTTGTATACTTTAAAACCCTATTCACTCAAACTTGACCTCCTTTATAGAATTCATTTGCAGAGATAATTAACATTTTTTGGAGGAAAATATAACAAGATACTAATGAGGCTTGATCAGCCGTATAATTATCAGGATATTCTATTTTTTGCATCTGATGCAAAGTCTATTTTCAACCCGCGATGCAGATTTGTGAAGAGGAAATGACTCTTACAGCTACACAGCAGCGTTCCTTTGAGTCATGACGAGTAGGCTCCATTTCTTCACCTCTCATCTTTCTACTGCTCCTGCTGTTCTTCTCTCAGATAATCAGCTATTGATCTCTTCTACCTCACTGTCCCTCCCATTACCTTGTCTGTTTTTCCTTACTTTCACACCCGGTACCGGAGGTAGCAGAAATCCATTTGGAATGTGACCGTGTCAGCAGACCACCACAGTTTTACGTCTACAGCTGTTGAAACCTTTTTTTTTGTGACAGTTATTGAGTTGCCGTTATTGGATTATGTCCCTGACACTTCACAGATGCCCCACATCTTATCTGATTTTCTTTTAAGTCTAGAACCAAATTAAATCTGGGGTTGGACATAAGTGCTGTTCACAATTGATTTCCGGTGTAATCCTTGAAAAGAACCCATTAATTCAGCAAGTGAAAAAGTCAGTCGAGATAAATCACTTTACTTTGAAGACTTCAAATCAAATATCCTTCAATTTTTTTTAGATCTTTACGCTGGCTTTGAGGGAGTCTTAAATGAAAATGATGCAATAAAGTGATATAGGCTGGTCAGTGGAGGGGGTTGATTAACTGATGGTGAGGATAAGGGTTTGAGTTTCTTCAGTCTTACTCTTAAATTTGGTATTCATACTTATTGTTCCAGTTTTTTTAAATAGGATTTCACTAAACTTGAAGTTTTAAAAAAAAGTGACACAGAGTCAGGGCTGGAGGAGTCTTAAAACTGAACAGATTTTACACCTGTTCACAGTTGTATAAAGCCTTTGTGACTACAGGGAGAGAGCTGTGCCAAGTGTGATAAATGTTGACTTGGAGCTGAGCAAGTTTGAAAATTACACAAAAAAATGCCAGTGTGGAGAAATAAGTACGCTTCCAGACCTCTGCCTGCTCCTCCTCTCTGCTTGAGGCTTGCAGCTTGAGGCTACATTAGTCACTACTAGCATAACACATCTGAAACTCCCACAGAACGCTCCATGATCAAGTTGCATTGTAGGAAATGTAGGCCTCTGGTTTTGACAAACAGAAGGAATTTGTGAAATTATACTGATGATAATAAGTCCTGCTACTTCGGTATCAATATTGTATTGTAATGCAAATGTAAAATCAGTACGGTGTGCATGTAAGTCTTGCCTTTTGAAGATTATTCATACCAATATGAATTGTATTGTAACGTAAAAAAGAAATCAGAGGGGCGCTGGTTAACTTCAGTAGAGCAGGTGCCCTTCAAACAGAGGCTTTAGCCACAGTAACATGTTTGAGTGACGTGAGGTTTACACTTAATATTGAATACATAGCACATTAAAGTAACTTAAACTAAAAACTGATTAATAATCTCCGTGTTGGGATTTGACACTATCTCAACATCTATCAATAGCATTTTGTCGCAGCTTATATCAACACAACAGGCACATTTTGGACTTCCTGTTGCTGCTAAAGAAACTGTAAACATGTGCGTACCAACAATTAGTCTTCACCAGTCTTAACCTAAGTTAAGTGATTAAATTACCCGACCCAGCATTGACCCATCCAATAATTCTCAACAAAACCAGGCCCAGGCCCGATGACAAAACAAAATGGAACAAAAGTGTAATAACCAGATTAATATCATTTATATTGTGTGTTTTTTCTTCGTGGAAAGCAAATAGGTGTTTTCATCTTTTGATTAAATGCCTGATTGATATTGAGTTGTCATGTTAAGTTAATGTATGTCATGTTAAGTTAATGAAATGTTTTTGTTTTTGTTTTATGCATTGCCTGTAAAGCACTTTGGTCAGCTGAAGCTGTTTTTAAATGTGCTATACAAATAAACTTGACTTGACTATATTTGCAAATATAAGTAATTGGTTAAAATGCATCAGTAATTTACAGTTAAAATATGTAGCCTACATTTCAAGATATTTCACGGATTAGGTTTTTTAAAAAGCTAATAAGAGTAATCCTGTTATGTTAGAAAAGCACAGACTGAAAATATTAATGGACAAAGCCTAAAAGACTTCACCTGTCTGTTACTACAGGGGCCTGGAAATGCTGTCTCACCCTCACTTTCAGTCAACCTAACGACATGCATAGCCTTTTCCATCAGCATGCAAATGTGGTGTGAATGAATGAATGTGACCTGTGGTGTAAAAAGCTCTTTGAGTAGTCAGAAGAATAGAAAAGTGCTATTCAAGCTCAAGTCCATTTACCGTGGATGGACGGTTACAAATAAACAGTCCAACAATGGTTGCTATCTTTTCTTTGGACTACATACTCTACATTTCAGTTTCTCACCTACACGTTACTTCATAAGTGTCCTCTTTTTTTTATTTTTTCGTAATATTTTACGGTTACGAAAATGTGCGTGAAATACACTTCTCCTTTTTTAGGGTTTCACGAGTTAACCTCATTTTGTTCTTCTCATTGTTTGTAGTGATGATCCAAAAAAGAGGAGCTTCATGTCTATCCAAACCCCGTTCCATCAACCAGCCACCAAACACTGTCAGAAAATGAAAAGGATACAACTTCTGGAACAAAATTACCCAGAATAACTCTTCCTACTGCACTACACTGAAGAGCACTTGTCATGGCAGGCGGTACACTGCGCAGATCAGTGCGTAATCAGAGAGTGCAGTGCGGTAGTAGTTGTGCTCTATTTTAGTAATGTACCTACATTTTCCAAGGAAAGTTAGCGAGGTCAGACTTTATTGTACTCAAATGTGGCTTCAGCCTTGATAGAATGAATCATAATGTTTAGTGACTCACACAGATGCAGTGAACACTGTACATTTACAACAGTATGATTTATTAATGTTGTTTGCTTTGTAAGCAGTTAAAGGCTGTAAGACTGAAAGTAATACTCATATATACTGGAAGTCTTGTGAAATGATAAGGATGGAAATTGTACATTTTTGTTATGTTTCTTAAATAAATCCTTTTATCATTCTCTTCTAACATCACATTCCCATCCTTAGCAAAGTGTGTCAAGTCCTCTCAGGCAATTCTCCATTTTTGTTTCCCCTCTACTCCAAACAGCCGTGCATAAATACTTCTGTTATTCTAATCGCAGAATGTGTGCTGCCGTATGATTGGCTGACTGCTCATGACTCATTTGAACAAGCTGGTGTGAGGCTTGGCAAGAAGAGGGTGGGTTGGTGGGAGGGATATGTGGGCAGGTGGGTAGGTGGTGGTGAAAAGGGGGAGCAGAAAGGCGTTAGTAAGACTCTGCTCCCACAGCTTATAGGCTTGTGTGCAGGGCTGTTTGGTCACACACTAACACATTCACACAGAATAAATACTTACAAAGGGAGGCAAGTTAATGTAAATGCACTTTCCCCACTGTTTTTATCAGCTATGGTTGCCTGTAGCCACACTTAAGGAGAGACACAGAGCCTGGAGGAGGGAGAGGAAAAGAGAGAGAGAGAGAGAAATAGAGAGTGTGTTGATCTGCAGCCCCCAGCCTTCCCTCTGTTGCTGCTACAGTACGTGTGGAAGGAGGAGAGAGGGGAGAGAGAGGCGGCGGAGGCAGTGCTGTTGTTCGTCTCTGACACTTGAAGGGGAAGAGGAGAAGAACGCTGCGAGCCGTGTGTAGAAGAGAAGAGCCAGCCAGTTCCTCTGGTATGTGTCCAGTGTGAGTGAGTGACAAGGTCTACAACACTACGCACCTTCGCTGCTGTCTGAGCATCCTTTCATCGCCAGGACTCTGACACCAGCCACACAAACAGGTGAGTCTCTACAGCATGAAGTATTCATATTACCTTAATCCAACCTGTGGCTTTAATTTGATTAGTAAGTGTGATTACAAGAAGAATGAAGGATTGTCAGAAAGTTTACATATCCATCATTAGTTGTGCGTGGATGTAGGTGTGACAGATGGAAGGTGGTTTTTTTTAAATGTGTGTTTCCTCACGTATTAGTTTGTGTGAAGGCTTGTTTACTTCCTGACTGACAGGTGAAAAAGACCACTGGGACTTGGGGAAAACTGCACTTCTGTAAGGAGTTAATCCAACTGATTTCATCCCCCACATGTGTAGTTCTATGTGTCAGTGAGGGAGAAAGTGGGTGGAGTGGTAAAGCTCTGCTTCTGTTATCTCAGTCTTGTTGAGAAACACAGAGGAAAAAAACACGATGAAGCCATACCATATGCTGCAATTTAGGCGGACTACAGTGTGTTTGATGGAATGCAGATTTTGTTTGGTAGTGTGTGTGTGTGTGTGTGTGTGTGTGTGTGTGTGTGTGTGTGTGTGTGTGTGTGTGTGTGTGTGTGTGTGTGTGTGTGTGTGTGTGTGGAGAGGAATTTGTCAGGGCAATCTGCGGGTGTTTACATTTCAGATTTACACTGCTTTTCTTGAGCTTAGTGTGAGCCTTTTGTCTCAACTGCGCAAGAGAACTACTGCATCGATCCCCTAGTTTTTGTGGCATTGACAGGATGCGATCACTGCCAAGTGAGATTCAAAAATCGCAGTTTGAAATATAATCTGTTGCATCAGAAGGTTCCCAAAATACTGGATGGAGTTCAAAAATAGAGTTGACATCAAAACCAAGGTTTGTCCTATGATGACGATAATGAGTTGATCTTTTTCCAGGGTTTTTTTATTGAAAAGGGGTAAAGTCTTTTATTATGAGTAGGAGTATTTCAGGATAAATGATTCATTTGGTTGCACATATGTTCATTTTAAGGAAGAAATCATGAAAATCATGTTAAAGTTTTAATTTGCCACATTTTATCAGATTGTTGTTGTTTTTTACTTATTGCTGTCATCCAAACCAGACATTTCAGAATGCAGCATCCGCTCCTCCATGTTGATATACCACTTGTCGCCTGTACTGTACACATGTAATATGTTTGTAATGGCAGCCCATGAGTGTTTACTGCGGGGAATCACCAGCAGGATGTTAGAATTATTTAATTCAATGCACCACTTGTTGAATCTGTGCTTCTTTTGAAAAAAAAAAAATTCTATGAAGTGACTAAATCTGCCAAGACTTACTTTAAGCGTGTACCATTTGCGTACAGAGAGGACAGAGAAATACGAGGCTTTGTGTAGGACCATATGGCTGAATGAGATTTCACAGAGAGACATTGTCACCGTCTAGATGCTTTAAACCCCTGAGCCATGACCGTGATCCCGGCTGCCATTGAGAAGGAAAAAATCCCCTCAGCGTTCGTCTCCCTCACAGTGGATGCTGCTGTTTGTTTGCCTCTGACTGTCAATCTGTCACAGAGTGTGATGTAGAGGAATCAGCCGCAGCTCCCCATTGACCCTGCCACATCCCTTTATCACCCATCGCTCAATATATCTTTCCCCACATCTATCCCTCCTTCCATCCATCCCTTCATGTTTTACCCCAACGGGCTTCAAATGTTTGTCTCTTCACTTTCATCCAGCACCTCCCTCCCTTCCTCCCTAGCCCCACCCCCCTCCACCCCCCCCACCCTTAGCGCTGGTCGCCACAGAAACGGCTGATTCAGGAAGGGTGGGCGGGTGTCTCAGAGCTCTCGCTGCTCTGCCCCATGCGGCGCTTTCACAGTACATTTCTGCTTCTGTGCTGCTTTTACGGCCCTGATATGCTGACAGTTCAGGTGGCTCAGTCAGATGTTACACAATCGTATCAACTTCACAAAGGCTGTTTTGTTCACTCCTCTCAAAGGACGTGTTCGCTATTTAGAGTTACATTGTAATTCATGTTCACTTTTTTTAAGCTGTGGTACAAAAACACAGGAAAACTCTTCGTTACTGGGTAGCTGCGTTTAAGGTTTGTTTTTTATTCCTTCTTTGTGCAGATAAAAAATGTATATTTCTATCCCGCTAATTAACTAGTGGATTGTTCCTGAGAGATTTCAGGCCGATTTTTTGCCTAAACATTAATGACACCTAGGTCAGACGTACTGTGTGTATTTAGAGACTACACTAAGGTGATTAATAATGTAACATACCATGACCGACTCATTTAATAATAGATATGCCATGACCTTTCTCTTACATAAGGTGGATGAAGCAGAATGAAAGTGATGGATTCATTTAAATCAATTGATGAATGCATAACCCTCTGCTATTTTAGTACCGAAGTGACGTTTTTCAGGTTTTTGTTGTTTTATCCATTTTATGGCATATTTAAGGAAAAGCTCTGGTTGCCATGGTGATAGTGTGTACAGTACAGTAGCTTAAAAACACTGCCTTTAAGAGATGCTTCTGAGCAGGAAATGAAAACCTGGGTTGCACTGCACTCAATTCCAAGCAAGGACCCCATGAGCTTGTCCTGCTGTGCCTGCTTAAATTAAAATGGGATTTTGTATTCGCAGGGGAGATGATGATGATGCGGACCAGCACAGTCTAACGTGTTGTTTTTGGATCTTGCGTTGTTTTTGTCGCCCTTTTACAAACACTTTATTAATCACGGAGTAGAAAAAAAATGACAGTAATAAAAATAAAGTTACTCATATTGTGTAACAATTCTTTAAATAGGAATAAACAACGGGATCTAGTGAATCTTACCATTCACAATCCATTAATGTTATAAACAATATTTGTTCTCAAAAATATGTTGGATAATGATTTTTCATAGATGGGTTTTTTGTGTTTAAAAGCTTTAAATGTTGGAGCTTGCAAGGTTTTTTTTCCCACCCTGCAGTGTTCAGCCATTACAGTCAGCGGTGACGCAGCCTGAGACTCACACAGCACACTGCAGACCAGTCACAAGACTGAGCCAGAACAAAGAGCACACACTGTCATCTAAGAGAAAAATCTCAACATGGATGATCACACAGAAGAATCTTTTTCACAAAACATTACGGGAGTGTAGCTCAGCAGAGTATGGCGCCGTGTGCTGAGACCCAGAGGGGCTCATCAGGCTACCTTTAAGCTACTTTGTCCTAGGTAACCACTGTGGCAGCTGGTCGCCATAGCGAACGCACACCTTAAGATTACTTTTATTTCCATTTGATTGTCTGTTTATATTTACTCTTTCATTTGATCAAGGCTGTAAATGGAGTTCTCTGATTACAAAGAAAAACACAACTTCAGGCTCTTTAATACGTGTCATGTCTGCCTTACATCATGGTTCAACAAACCCAGATCTAAACCATGAAGGTAAGTTTATAAAAGAAGAATAAAACACTTTGCTCTGAATAGATACAATTCATATTTTAAATAACCAAAAACAAATGTTTAAAGAAAAATTTGAGCAAAATCTTGCTAAATTATTGTGTTTAGATGCCAGCAATATCAAATATTGATTGTTAGTGTTAAAGATATTACAATGGAGATAAAATCGACAAGTCCAAAATATGAATAACTAGAATAATTATTGAACGATTAAAGATTAAGTCAAACTACATGAATGGAACCTTAGCACCACTCATGCAACATGAATTCCTTTAAAGTGATTGGCAGGTTGTGATTGGTTCTTAACATGTACTGGCATCAATTAGTGAACAAATTAGCTTAACTAATCCAAACTTGACATCAAAATGATCAAAAAGTTATATTTACATGATATATCTTTTCCAAGAGGAGAGGCTCCACAACACATTCCTTACAACAAAAAGGTTTTACATTTAGACCAATTAAAACAACAATACATTAACATTATACTCCAATGTACGTTTAATATGTATACCTCGAGGGAAGAAGCACATGCCTACCTGCCCACCTGTTAACAACCTTTAAAAAAAGCATGTTTCAGAAGCTGATTTCTCCATGTTTGACTCACCACTATAAACCAACAGGAGCCACAAAGTAGGAGCACCAAAATATTTTTTTGTAAATCACAGGAAAAACAAATTTGTCTGAGATAGAGGGAAACAACAACAGCAGGTCCTGCAAAGAATGTTGGTTAGCATCAACCTGATTTACAATGACAACAAAGACACACAGCCATGGTAAAAAAAAAAAAAAGATTCAAACTGTCTGTGTTAGGCTTCAGTATGTAAATGAATCTCCAGAAAAAGACATTTTGTTTATTTCAGTGCCCTACTTTATATATATCCCATGACTAGGCCAAACTAAAAAAGAATCGATTCACGAGTATGTATTTCCTGTTCAGCTGAAGCCTCTTGCAGGTTATTCCTCTGTGCCAGACCTCCATTATTACCAAACACCACATCAGTGAGCCACATCATTGCACACCAGTGATGTGTTCCTGCATTACGTTGAACATAGAGAGTGTGAGTATTTTCTCCAGTCAATCCCACATACACCGGCCTGCTGCTGTAAATGCTCACTAGAGCATCAAATTTGCAGCTTAAAATAGTCCCGAAGTAAAGCGCTATTACTCCTGTTAGGGTACTGTAATGTTCATTAAAAACTACATTGGCAAGCTGTTCCAGGAAAATATTTGGCTTTTTTTTTTTTAATGAAGATAAATGGAATAGACCTTCTTTTGTTCAGCAGAATCATTGACAGACAGACTTAAACTGGTCCTGAACTTTAGACTATTATAATAATTAAAAGTCAGAATATAACTAGTCCTATGCTCTGGCACGCATGTTAAAAACCAACCAGACCGGCAACGTATGTGAATCTGAGATGTATGGAAAATAAGGGTATACCACCAGTAAAACTAGGAATGTAACTGTTGTGAGAAGCAAAGGTCTTGATACCGTCTTGGACCTGTGACAGCATAAAACAATAGGTCTTTCAGGCTAAAAGTGTGGGGGGGTTTTCGGAAAAAGTGTAGTTTTGTTTCAGTTGCAGTGGAGCAGAGCGGAGGGAAGAGGGAACTACAGAGACCATAGTCCTGTGCGCCCCCATCATCCTTTGCACTCCGCTGGCTGCCTCAGTACAGCGAAATAACCCTTCTATAATGCATCCATAGGGAGAACAGAGAGATGATTTTGAAACTTTGGATGCCCCAGTGGCTTTTGAAGCATTTTCGGTTTCCCCGTGTCAAGAGATAAGAAAGATGGAGTTGACGCCAGTGGCGCCTTCAAAGGGGGGACCAAGGGGAGGCCATGGCAACCCTGGAAATATCATTGGCCACCCCAGTGGCCCCCCAAGATTTTATAGGTAGATGGTTAAACCTTGAAACTCTGACGTTGAAGTGTCCATGAATGCAACTGTGTTTTGCGAATGCAGTGAAAACAGCATGAGATGGTGGGCACTTTGCACACTGCCCATTTGCCAAACTGCTGTTTCACAAGAATGAGAAGAACCAAAGAGGTGTCTGCCAAACAACACTGCAACAGAGTTCAATGAACATAAATTGAGAATACGGCCGAGCAGGGGCGGTAACTTGGGCTGAATGGTTCCTCAAAATCCCCAAATCTTTCAGGTTGTTAATGAACAAAATCTTTGTCATTCCTCTGCAGTCATATCCCTTAGACAGCAAATCAAAGGAGAACGTTTACCCAATGACAGTAGATAACCTGAGTGATGTTGTCATATGTCTGTGAAATTGGGCCTTGAATTTCATGTAATCATTTCACCTTACTGAGCCCATAATAGTTAGCAAGCTATTAGGCTTATGGACTACAGTGATGAACGTTAATTTTTCAAGGAAAGACTTCAAAACACCATCAACAGAAAATGGACTGCAGCGTTTGGATCCACTTAACAGCTGTTATTTGTTTCAGGGTATGAATGTGTTTGTTGCATAGAGCCGGTGACGTCATCACTGATTGTTAGCCCGCAAGCATTAGCTCACTAATGTATGCTGCGCTCATCTTGCATGCTTCTAAGTTCCATTCTGCTTTTTGCAGAGCTGTTCCCATTTAAGAGAGAGTGGCAGTGTATGGATCCATCGAGAGACACCGCTGCACCCAGCGTCTTTTCCAGAGCACTCCGAGTGTTGGTTTAGGGATTGTTTAGCTACTCTGGGCGATACTACTGAGAAGCTCAGCCTGTATTGTTTAGAAAGGTGCTGTAGTAGCCGCTTCAAGCAGCAAATCATATACTGGATGGGGCGGGACTCGTCACCCAGGTAACCAAGAAACCAGATGAGACACTGAACAGATGACACAGACAGAAAGCCTGTTTGTGAGGACAGAATATGTGGCTGCTGAGTTTTGTTCAGCAAAGGTTAGAGAACAACTACACAAAAAATTATAGGACTAAGTTACCAGATAACTTCTTAGGGTGCTAGTAGCCTGCATTCTCCCCAAATGATGAACACAGTACCTACACAGTAATGCATACTTCTTTTCAAAATAGCACATAAAGGCTCATTGCCTTATTAGCATCCCCCCTTTTATGTACATATAATATAATTAGCCATAGCTCATTCCCAGTAGCCTATATATTTTTTTCTTCACATCAATGTACTCCTTTACATTAATTTTGTAGCCTATACTTGTCTTTTTAAGGAAGAGGACAACTGTTGAGATAGCTTTCAGCCTGTACCACAAAATACAAAGGCATTACAGATTTCATGAAATTCAGTTATGGACTTTGGTTTTGGTGTTCCACCACACGATTTTCATTGGCACCATCTGACCACCCCTATGACATTTTTCTGGGAGCACCACTGGGTGACAGACAAACAAAAATAATATGCAGACACTGCCTGACTAACAGTAGGTGACATTTAGTCGGGGAATACGAGAAAAGTCACATAGCAACTTGTCACCCCAAAAAGATTTGAGAAGATGCAAGGAAAAAAGTCCAGCCATGCCAAAGAAGTGTTTGCCTAACCTATGAGGTAGGTAAGTAGTAGCATAAATCAAAAAACTAGCCCTAATGTTATAGTAGTATTAGATGTTTTTGATTTTGCTCGTGTGATATTTGGGAGCAAATAAAGTCCAGTGTTTTTGTGGTCATGAAAAAAGGCTTGTAAAAAGAAGTTGAAGTCATCCAGGGAGATTTCCTCCTTTTCTATGGCAAGCACATTAATGACTATTGAGCATGTCTTCCTTTATTGACTCTACTCTCTTCCCTCAGCAGCAACCAAGATTGATCTTTCTAATAAGTTGGTGCTGTCTTTTAAGTGAACTACTCTAGTGAAGGATCGTGTAATAATAATAGAAAAGCTTGCACAAGTAATTAACGCAGATAATGGCTTCGGCAATCCATAGGCTAAGAGAGAATACTCACTCCAAAATAGGCTGACAGATATTCTGGTGAACTTTGCTGCGTGAAATATTTGAGGTGCAGACAATTGATTTGATTTCCATGTGGAGTGAACAGTGAATATTTAGCCTCCAACAGGGCTTAACCCAATCATGCTTCTCTTAAAGTGGATCCTAGATGATTCTCGAGGCTGGCTGCTGTCTGATGACTAATCTCCTCCCATGTGCCATATTAAAGCCCCTTAATTGGGGAGAATAAACCAATCATTAGCTTGCTCATTAAAGCTTACTGTGGGACTAAGACCGCTGTGACGCCATAATAGCAAAGTTCCTGTTATCGTTCCCAAAGCCATGTCGTGGTTCATGCATCACCAACATTAACGTCCTGACTCTATTTGATTCTTTGAAGATTCCCCTGCTCTAAGTGTCTCTTAGGTATTTCTGCACTAAATGGTAAATGGACTTGAGCTTGTATTGCGCTTTTCTAGTCTTCCGACTACTCAAAGCGCTGTACACAGCAGGTCACACCTACCCATTTACACCCATTCACACACTGATGGCAGAGGATCCTATGTAAAGTGACCATCAGAAGTAACTAATCCCATTCATACACCACCGACGAAGCATCGGGAGCAACTTGGGGTTAAGTGTCTTGCCCAAGGACACATTGGAGCTATGGCTGCAGGAGCCGGAGATCGAACACCCGACCTCCCGGTTGAGAGACAACCGAGTCTACCAACTGAGCCACAGCTGCCCTAACTAACCTCCCTGATTTGGCCAAAAACTTCCATCTGGACCTGCTCTGCCTGCCATCTGCTCATCTGCTCTCATGTCAATCTGTCCCTTCAAACAGATGTGAGGCCTCTAGTTCAAAATGGCACCCAAAAATGAAAGGAAAAAGGAGGTAAAGAGGATAAATAGAGGATGAGGCTCAGAGAAAAAGAGATTCATAAAGGGTTTAAACCTGATTCACCACAGTATGTTTCTTAAGCGCTGTGGCACTTGTGTGTCTCAGCAGTTTCCAGCCAAACTGTGTGTGTACCCTAGAAAGTGCTGACTGTCTTACGATAGGGATCACTAACAGAACAATATGCAGTTTGTGCTTAGTCAGAGCACTGTTTCCCTTAAATTAAAAGTTAAACCCAGAGAGGAGTTAAAAGAGAAACAGGGACAGGCAGAGGCTGCCATCAAGGTGCAGGTATATGGATTATTTCCAGTGACAGCATAATGTGAATGCAGCTGCTGCTGGTGTTATTGGTGTCGATTGTGGCACTGGTTTGGCCTCGCTGACTGATGGATACGAGGAATGTTAACTCAGGGAGAATCATCTGTGATGCTGCTGTGCCCTGAGGTTTAGCACTCACTCCATCCCCATACTAATGGCATCATTACTGGGCTTCTGAAATAGCATTTTCCTACTCGACAAAATCTGTACACACTCTCACACTCTCAGCACATCACCCATTCACATGCACACATGAAAGTCACAGATTCACATTTAAACAAAAAATAATATATAGCATAGAACAATGATTAAAAATAAACAAACTATTAAAAAGGAAAAATAGAACATTGAATTATACATCTGTCATATTACAAGGATATTTTGGAGTTATTATTGTGTACCGAGTGAAATGTACAGACTTTTTCTGTAAGAGGAAGTGCTAAAGTACATACCACTTATTCCATATTTTCCTATCTGAAGATCTTCACCCTACATTTATCCAGATAACTGGGGTGATATGAAAGGATGGAGGAACTAGCACAACATGTACCTGCCAAATAGGACATCCTTCCAAACAGGGTCAGTTTCAAGCGGTGTTATTTCACACATTTTATGCTTTATGCTTCACAGCCTCGTCTTCATATATAAATTCAATACAACGTTGAATTCTTTAATCTGTCATGGATATATTTTAACCTAGAATATGTGATGTGACAATAAGGTATGTTACAATAACATCATTTATGACAAATGGCAAAAATAGGAACTGTGTGAATTACCAGGAAAAATAAACCAAACACTGAATTTATAATTGAATTCCAAGCACATTTTACAACACCATCTTCTGTTGGCTTTTACAGTCCAATGGGATCAGCTGCAGTTTCCAACTGCTAAATAACATTTCTTGCCCATCGACCAGCTGATGTCTTTAGTCTGATTAATCAAGCATGCACAGTCTGACAATATGAAAGCAACAGGAGGTTCTTCTAATTTGGATCATGTTTGCTTAAGCAGCCTTTTAATAAACATTATCGTTCAACATAAACATAACTGTGCAGTTCTTTAAAAACCTTGAATTTATTTTTCTTTAAATAAAGGAAGCTTTTAAATTATAACATTTCATTTCCAATAGCCTTACTTCTTTTGGTTGCCTTAGCTTGTAAATATGGGGGGAAATAAATTCAAATGAAATAGGCTGTTCAATTCTCTTTAAGGGAAGGGGTTGGGGGGGGGGTTACTCTTGGCACCCTCGGACCTGTCTTTGGATGACAATTTATAACTATAGACACATGTAGTGTTGTACATTATTGTTTTTATGAGCCTACAAACAAATACATGTTTTTCATCCATGTTTCAAAACTGATCATTATTACTTAATCTTAGGAATTAGAATTGTGTTCAGTTATGCAAAAACAAAGAAGAACAGTATTAAAAGTAGGACAAATAAAGTGGGATGAGATGCCCTTTGCTCTTTCCTTCTAGCTCTTCTGGAGGGGATCGTGCTGTTTGCCAAATCTAAAAGACATTTTACCATTTGGAACATTTTTAAAGATGACTGACCTCAATCGATTTCCAGGTCAGAGAGAAATGAAAGGACAAGGTTGTATAAATAAGCAGTTGGAGGGAATCCCAAATCATCCTCATACCAAATCCAGCTGTGGCCTTTGCTATTTCTTTCATCTCTCCAAGTCCCTCTCCGGTATTCATTCGCTCCTCAAGTCCAACTACTGCTTCAAGGTTTGAGAATATTAGAAATAACAGATAGCCATTATATAATGTTACTTAGACTTGGCTAAACACCGTTTATGAGAGGATATTGAGAGTCGTTAAGGATACATTTCCATTCAGGCCAAAAAGAGAATGTTCCTCATCAGCATAAAAAAGAAAATGTGGATTACATTGAACAGTTTCACGCAGCTATGATACTGACAGTGTGGCTGTAATAAAATAACAGTAGTTTCAAGTTTCCAGTCATCAAAATAATCCAGAACTGAATTAGGAGTAAAAAGACATTTGTTACTCTGCCTCCCTCAGGGGGAATAAAAAAAAACTTTATAGCCATGCTAGTGAAACTGTAGGACTTTGGCTGTTAGCTAAAAGTGACAGTTTTGAGCTAAATGCTAAAGTGAGCATGCTAGCATGCTCAGAATGACAATGCTAACATTCTGTATACATTATCAGGTATAATTTTTACCATGTTTACCATCATCTCAGTTTTGCATTTAGTTTACGTGTGTTTCAGATAATTTGCCTAACTTAAATTTTTTTTAAATCTGACAACAGCTAAAGGATCACCAAAATTCTAGCAGGTCATCCGATCTGGTAAAAATGGTAATCCGTCCAGTCATTGTTAAGATCTTTTATTTAAAAGATAAGTCACAGAACAGAAGAGTTACTAGAACACATCCTTTAGGGTTCATGGATGTGTCGGTATAAAAAGGATAATCACTAGGGAGATGTGGACTTATTTCAGTTTTGACCAAAGTGGGCCACCAACTGTCTGACCAGAGTTGCCATCCCCAGAGTGTTGTCAAAACTAAGTATAACCGTCCCCAAATAACCATTCCTCTTCGAGAAAAAGTTAGAGGCGTCTGTTTAACAAAGCAATTTATGCTAAGTATGTTACTCTAAAGTATCCAGCAAAACCCCAGAGATGATGTAAATAAAATCAACAATCCCTTCCTGATCCATTAAAATCTGTGATTCCCTTCAGGCTTCAAGGAATTTCTTAAAGAAGTAAAATCTTCTGTTTCCTGTGACTACTGGCGAGCTCTGCGTCACTTTAAAAAGGCTTTGACAAGATGAGAATGTGACGAAGTTGTTAACTATTGCACCTCCTTTGTGAGAACCACACAGACACACACACTCACATACTTCAAACTAACGGATCCTCTCCACTGCTGCACCACCTGCCTCTCATCAACCCCCTCATCAGGCACAATAAGGTCCCTGTTAATCCACTCGTCTCAGCCCATAGCGTACTTACAGAGCTCCCTCTGCAGGGCTCAGCTGATCCCTCTAGGCCTCCTGGAAGCAGAGAGTATAAAAAGGTGCTCACAGCCTACACACTGCCTTTGTAACTCACCTTCTCTGACTTTTTTCCTCTTTTAAAAACACAGGCCTTCTGTATGTGCTCGCTACTTGTTTCATTGCCAGGCAGATTCAGGTGGTGTCCAGTCGAGGAAAGTGATTTAAGATACATACTTGAGTATTTCTATTCTATGAAAACCCTTATGTCACTGTCAGAGGGAAATATTTTACGTTAACCCCAAATATCTGATCGCCTTATTGTAATATTACCTTTTAAGGTTTTATGTTTTTATAGTACAGCCCTATAGGGAATTGCTGTGGCCTGGAACACAGGGAGGGTATTGTCACATTTCAGATTTTCATTAGTTTTAGGCATAATCAAAGAAAAATGAAACCTTAAAATTCTCACTTGGATTTATTTAAATAACAGTTCTCAGACCAAAGTGAAAAAATTAATCAATTTTTCAGAAAAAAAGATCAAATTTCTGTTTAGCTCAGTGGTCAGATTGCGCCCCATGTGCAGAATGACATATATTCTTCTGTTGGAGTATGAAATGAACCTCAACATTTGCTGCATTTCTTCTCATGTCCTCTCTCTCAAGCTATTTCCTGTCATTCAGTCAAAGATCTAAATTGGCCTAAAACGTATCTTAAAAAAAGAAAAGGTTAGAACAAGGGCAAAAGAGTGGTGCAGGTTTGTGTATCAGAATTCTCATTTCTCATCCTTACCACATATTGTATATCCTCTGTACTCATTATTTGTCTTTAATCCTTGAAGGGCCCGAGCCCTGGTTGGAAACCACAATGCTAGACTAGGTTATTGAAAAAAAAAAAAAAAAACCTTCAAAATAACTTGCTATAAGAGTAAAATGGTGCTTGCACACTATTGCATCAGAACTGCAAATGATCCAGTGTCCTTAATGTTAACATCATTTTTTAAGCAGATGTTTTACGTTTGATACTTTAAGTAATTTCTGATAAGAATAACATTACTTAGGTTTTGATTGTACTTTTACCTTTAATTTGGTATATATAATATTTTTGTATTGATGATTTTACCCAGGTGAAGGATCTCCTTGCCCCTTCTAAAATGTCGAGAATCGATTGGAAGTGGATACAAATGTGTATAAACTTGCACCGTGTTTTTTGTGAATTCTATCCTGCTGTGTGGTCACTCAGTCCTGTTGCACAACAAATCATGTCCTATTTCATTTCAGCATGATTTGTATTTGTTTACCCTCACCACTCCCTGCTAGCTCCCTGAATGTTTTTCCTCTGAGTATTTCTGATTTGTGTTGTTCGGCTGATGGCGACCCCTGATGTCTGCCCTCTCATCCACCGTCACACAAGTGGGGGAGTTATTTTATTAGCCAGAAAGTCTTCCAGAGGACCATCAGGGGAGATCCAGTACAGGGGGAGGTAATTGAATTTGAGGTTTCAGCTAATGATTTTTTCCAACAGCGCTATGTCCCCCCCTTTCTCCTCGGCTTGAAGTGTCATGCATGGTCCCGCGCAGTGTGTCGCACAGGCAGGCCCTAAATCATCCAGTAATGGATTTGGAGAAGCTAAGTACCTCTTACTCTTCTAACAGGTGTGATTTAATAGCACTTGTTAATCCATACATATACAGAGCTGTTACGTTGTGTGTGTAGTCTTATAGGCTTCATTGAACAGATGTTTCACACATTCATTGCCTTTCTAACAAGAGGTTCATTGTAAAAAAAATGAAGGGCTAATGAATCAAAATGAGTTCAGTTTACTGTATACCTTACTGTGTTATAACTTCACATATGAGTTCATGAGTTGTGTTATTGTGTCTCTAATTTCGGGAATTTGATTATCTGTTTACCCAATCCAGAGATTTCTACATCAGTGTTTCCCGATGAGAACCTGTTGAACCTTTAAGGTGGGAAGTTCTCTGTGTCTAAAGCAGTGAGCAGTGTGCTTGATCATCCCCATTATAATTAATCCATCCCCTAAAATGTCAGATGTTGACATCTCAGCCTTAGGTTATACAGTAACTTTTATAATTAGCTTTAACATCTAAGAAAAAGGCTGGATCAAAAAAAAAGTATTTCTTAAAAGAAGTGTATTCTAAACTCTTGGTAGACCTCATGCACTATTTTGCCCCAGACGGATCAACATCTTTGAATCCGTGGTTAAATGTGAAACCTGGCGTCTTTAGGGCTGATTGGTTTCTATTTGTAGTTCAGTCAGGAACAGAGACTTCTCCCCTTGGACCCCTTGTCTCCTCACCCCTTTTGTTATCCTTTTATCCTTTTTTATGTTGCCCCATATCATCTCCATCTCACTTTCTGTCTTTTATTTCAGCTAATCTTTCTCCGGCATCTACCCTCTAAAAAGACACTTAATACATTTATTTCTCTTTCTCGAGCTGGGAAGAAGCTCTCATCACAAAATGAGTGGGTATCATAATTGCTCCTTTTATCCCACCTCGCCTCAGTGCGCACACACACACACACGCACACACACACACAAACGCACACACACCGGCACACATTTGTCATCCCTGTTGCTGTGCTTTAACCCATTTAGGTGCAACATCTTGTCTTTGCCCTTAAGCCGCACAGACTCTCGGCTAATGGCCACCACGTTTTCTCAGTAGTTAATTATGTTTTGTGATAAAGACTACATCTTAATGTTAGCTGAATTCCTTTTAGGCTAATGGTACCTGATCACCTCTGTACACAGCTAAATTGGCCTTTTTTTGCACTTGTTGCTTTGTCATGTGCATCTAATATGTCTGACTGCGGTCTTCATTCATGTCTGCAGACGAGCTGGTGTTTGAAATCCATTGAGCTTTTCTGCAGCATCACATTGCTTAATGCCTGAGGTCAGAGGACAGTAAAAAAGCATCTATCAGAGCTAAAGTTAGCGCCCACTGGTCTATATGTAATCACACTCTTCCCAGTGGTGACTATAATTTTCCTGCCAGCATGTTATACCAGTTTTTCATGTAATGGATGTGGACTGTAAGTGATTCACAGATTTACCAGTTCAGAGGGAACACCTGCAGCAGTGTCACACTGTCACATACATGTACAGATTTGTTCCTTTCAGAAGAGTTGTCAGGATGTGACTTGATCTGTCGAGATCTGATCGATTTGTGCCTTCGCATTGTCTGCGTCCTTTGTACTGTCAAAGCCAATTTATATTTCTTTGTTTGCTTGGGAACGACTCTGGAGTGAGTCATTAGTTGAGCATTGTTGATTTAGTCACAAAAGCGCTAGTCCTCCCCACCCCCCCACCCCACTCCCAAAAAAGGCTGTAAAAATGACAGAGGGTGTCAAATGATTCATTCCATCAGTGGCTACTCTCCCCATCTCCCCACTCTTTTGAATTAAATGAGCAGTATGCAACTCTGACTCTTTGTGTTTAAAACTGGTACTGCAGTCCAAATTCAAAACATTGGAGAAAGTTGTCCCCCGACCCCTCCTCCCTAAAGCCGATGCACATGCAGGTTGCCATGTCACTGACACTGAAGCTTCAGTGTTTAGCCAGTTCTGCATCGGTCTAGAAACCTTTCTGCGCTCTAACCACATCGCCAATATTTATCCAAGTTCTACCACGTTTATGGTCGTGCTCATTAGAGCGTTTTAGAAATGCTGATGCTTTTTAGGTCAGCTAGAATCAGTTCTATCTGAACCTGATCGCTTGCCCACTTCCATTGCTGCAACACCTATTGGTTTGCTGTTTGTCGGCCTAATGTCTGATAAAATATTAAAGTCATTTTATGACTAATTCAGTAGACATCTTACATATTGGTCCTCAAAAGATGTCACAAACATCTACATAGTCAGTATCAGATGTTGTTTCTTTTGGGCTTCAGCTGCAAACAGATGCCGCTGTTAGTGGATTGTCTACTAGAGAACTCTTTCTTGATTTAGTTACTTCTCCGGAGCACAGCATGTTTTCAGTGAACATCGGGCTATCTGCTGTGCTCTTTGTTTACAGCACAATGATGCATGACCTTGTGATGTTATAGAGCCATATTTAAAACAATGCTTAGTCTAATTCAACCCCCCTGGTTCCATCTGCTGTTTGTTCCAAAGTAGAGTGAATACTTAAGAACAGGCTCTATTCTCAGATGTGCAATTTACTTAATCATACAATCCAATCATGACTGCAACAACGAAACGGTCCAAAAACAAGGCCTAAGACAACATTTCTCCAGACTGAACACCAAAACACGTCTTTTTTTACTCAACATTCGACACATGCACAGAGAGAATTAAAAACTCCCCATAAGGCAGAATCTTCAGATTTCTTTCATGCCAGTGAAAGAGAGATGATGGAAATAAATTGTGATTTATAACATTATTTCTGGAGAGTGCTGAGATTGTGAAATTCACACAGTGCTGTCACACTGAAGCCCAGTTGGTATCAGTCAAAGATGTCAGAAAAGAAAAAAGGCCTTTTATACATAGCCATAAATGAATGAGTTCTTTTTCTTTTTTAGCTCTTTCTATTCTTTTTGTCCTTTTTATAGATCATCACACTGGGAGTGTGCGAATGCTGCTGTTCACATGTGTTCGAGTAGAGCTGAACGTAACCCATGAGCTTAGCTGTAGGCTAACCACTGATGTAATTATACTAACCAACAACATAAGTAATGCAAAGTTCTTCTTGCAGGAGAATGCAGGAGGACACTATCTTCCCAGAAAAAATGGCGGACAATAACAGCGGAGGGATTTATTTTGAAAGTAAAGGAGAGATTAGTTGTTGTCTGTGAGAGTAAAGTGTGCATAAAAGACGGAAGTCAGGATGGATTGATAGGTCAACCAAATGTCAGATTTAAATGCAGACAAATGCTATAATTAGCTGCTTCCTACTGACATTCAACGCTGGTATTTTAACTTGGTAAACCATGACAGTACCTGACCGTAACAGCGTAATATATGTTACATATCTGAATAAAAAAAGTTAACATTTGTTGAGTATTTTGTTGAGTTGAGAGCTTACAATTTCCCAAATGTTATTTTTCATATTCAAGCCCAGGCTGATTTGACATTTTTTCCAGTAAACAATGTGTTTTATTTTCACCATCAGATGATGAAATGTAATGGGAAGGACATTTTATGAACTGTTCACATGAGTAAAAGCAAAATAATAATAATACATAACCTCATCCAAGAGCATAGCTTCTGTCTCAGTAATGTCAGGTACACTTTCATCTGATATGTTGTAGTCTTCATTTAAAAATGACACATGGATAATTCCCATTATCCCAAGATAATCCACAACATCACACTACATCATTTTTAATTGTTGGCAGAAACTCCTTACTGAGTTTTTTCACAGTCATCCTTTTCAGGAAAAATTACCCTAAACTTTACCAAGTCACTTTATTAAGTGTGCCTAAAAGTTACTAAATCTAAACCAAGTGTTGGCACAATGTAAATCTTATTTTAGATTTCTTTGTGCATTTATTTGTTGGGAAAATTGGGAAAGCAGTGCTAAAATTGTGTCTTGCCAATAGGATTGTCAAAACAAATGCTGCCATGTTTCATTCTAGATTGGTTGGACCAATGGTGTAATCGTCTTGTGATTTGAAGAACTTGTTGCAAAGAAGTGTCTATGCATGAAACCCTAAAACGTGTATAAGGTGTATATTTTGTGGAAACCCCACACGTTACATTAGTTACGGTGAGTGGGAGAAAAAAGAAATTCATTTCAGTCAAACATGCACCTTGAGCCATTACATAACCTAAAAGTTACATAACAAGCCATATAGCAGGATTTTCACCACAGGTTAAACTGCAAAATAAAGCAGTGCTTTGACTCCACCATAAAACACCACACACATCCACCATAGCTCTAACCCTGGACTCTATCCGAGTAATGGAGCAATTTGGAGAAACAAGAAGCAATCTGAGGGGAATCAAGCCCTTTTCCCTCGCTGCATGAAGACGGCTCAGGGAAACATCCAACCTCTAAAGCTACGCCGAGGCTTTTTAGTGCTTTTACTACGAAAGTGTTGTTGCATCACAGAGAAAAATGAATCAGGTAGATGTGTTCAGCTCCTCTCTGCCATGATATGAAGAGCGCAGTGGGAGGACATGTAAAAATGCATAGCAACAGACTCTTTTTCTTCTCTTCTCTTCTCTCTCTCTCTGTGCCATTCACACATACTTACGCAGGCACATTAACACAAATACAAAGACAAATAAATACACGCCAGCACGGATATAGCACAAATGAAACACACAAGGCTCTGTGGAATCATAATGGCCCTATATTAAAGATGAAACCCTCAGGCAAAGGATGTAAAACGCAACGCACAACAGGAATCAGGCTCAGTTTGAGAATCACACAGTTCATGAGCTTGACCAGGAAACTCAAACAGCCATGTTTAGGTGTGTGTGTGTGTGTTTCCATTTCAGAGCCGGTCAACCTTGAGACAGCTTATTGCTCCTTTGACCTGCATGTCATCACACCCAATCACGCCTGTCCGTCAGATCATTTTCCTCAAATTGCAACAAACATAGAGAGGACATATGAACACACTCACAAGCAGTATCCATTTCCCTCTGTGAGATGCAGGATAGAGCCTGTGCAGTGGTGTGTGTGAGTGTGCGATTCGCCTGTTGAAACCCTGCAATTCTATTTCAGGCCATCCCACACATAGTGGGAGAGAGAGGAGCAGAAATGTGTCACCCTTTAATTACAGCTTTTCAGGTCCTTGTGAAATTTTGTGCATCTGTAGGTAAGAGAGGCCTACTTTGGATTTCAGTACTTTGGATTTCAGGAACACACCTCCAGCAATTAACGCATCAGGGGCAAGAAGAAGAAGAGTGTGTGTGTGTGTGTGTGTGTGTGTGTGTGTGTGTGTGTGTGTGTGTGTGTGTGTGTGTGTGTGTGTGTGCGTGCGTGTGTGTGTGTGTGTGTGTGTGTGTGTGTGTGTGTAAAAGAGAGAAAGAGAGAAAGAGAGAAGTCGAGAGTGTGTCTGTGTGTTAGAGAGAGAGAAAAAGAGTGTGTGTGGTATGATTTAAGCATTTTGGCGTATTTAGCTGTACTTTTAGGATCAACAGCTCCAGCGCATTTAAATGATGTCCCTCTAACTATTGATGACAGCACAGTGTGAGTAATACAGACGGCCAATCTGAGTGTGTGTTATGTTCCCAATTATATCAGCGGCATTGTCACCCACTCTGAGCTTTTCTCAGCCTGTTCTGCGAGCTGAACCGCGCAGCTTTATTCCTATAGGGTCAACCCCCTTTCAATTAATTTCTTGTTAGTCCTGATCCAAATAAGCTGCAGTAAGAATTTAATCCTCATAAATGGATTATGAGCTGATTGGCGCTGTGAGATGGCTGTTTGTTGCTGGAATTAAGACTTACGTAATTCTGGATTTGATGGTGTGTTGACAGCCAAATACAGACTGAAAAGTTTGCTTTTAAAATGATGTTTTTTGCCAAAATGAGAATGACTTCCAGTCTCTAACGGGGGATGAGATCTAAAAGCAAATTGGCTTTTTCTTTATGAGCGTCCTTGTTAATGATTTTCCATGCAACATCGGAGAGTGTCGAACACAAGAACTCACTCACCTCCCCTTCTGGGGCATTAAGAAACAAAATGGAGGAATCAAGGACACCAAACTTGCCTGAGTGACCGCATGAAAAAGAGAATTTCACCACTTCTTTTACAAATGAAAAACTGCTGTTATCTCTTTTATCATTTCTATCCTCTTTAAATATACACTGACAAACACATGTACAAACTACTTTCTCATCTCCCGCATCTGTACTCCTACATTTAGGAACACAAGTACCATACTTTGTATTCTGCAATTTAGTTTTTCCTTTCATTTCAGAGGTATATAAGAGCTATGGGCGAGTCTGACTGTACTTATTCTTGCAGTCGGAATCCATAGAGACCAGCGTTTGTGCCATTATCCTGTATGGAAGGTTACTATGCTCCAGCACACCTGTTCCCTGCTGTGTGAGATAATTCTCCTGACATAGGAGGAGAAGGCAGGAAGTCTGAGGATTGGAAGGTGTGTGTGTGGGCAGTTCTTTGTGTGTGTAACCTTTTATTATTAATCAGGGATAAGGTCAGCAGGGGAGGGGAAAGAGGCCAAGGGTTGACATTTGGTGCTGTTGTAAGTACAGTAGAGAGGCTCACTCACCTGTGAGTGAAGATGTAGGTGACTGTTTCATTACTGCCCACAATGCAATGTGTTTCCCTGCGAACGTGTGAAAGCTCATTTAAATATCTGCAAGAGGACATCACGAGTCTGATTTAAACAGGAATTATATCTTTATTTTTAATTCAAGATCCATCACTCTACATTTCTGTTTATGTATTGAACATGCTCATCCGAGAATGTCGATCCAAACCAAAAAAACACCTCGCCATTTGAGAGCCATTTGCATTCAAGCTTTTCGAGTTGAAGATGAATACAGTATTCCCGTTTTTATCCATCTGCTGTCTTGTAAAACTGATTAAAACATTTGATTGTGTAAGTGAGTGATGCTACCAAATGAGTTTCACAGCATAGCATTAGGAACTTGCATGCAAGATCCCAACATTGCTTGATTAAGCCAGAAGGAATAAGGGGACTCAGTTTTCCCTGGATGACGAGTAATTTCAGTTTTTTTCTTTGCTTGAGATCCTGACTTATTTATTTTGTCATCCTGGAAAAACCAAACCAAACCCTTTTCTCCCACAGATAATCTGATGACCCAAAAACAACCTAAAATTACTTATCACGGCAAAATGATAAGTAAATAAAATGGATGCGTGTCTGCAAAAGGATTCTTAGATATCAAAGGAAATCTGCCTTATATTTTAAAAGTATAAGTCATCAGATACATTTCCAAATCATTTTGCTCCTTCTAGTTTTTATTTTTAGATGCAAGAAGCACTTTGGCAGATTATTAGCCTAGTAGCGCTATAGGAATAATGGCCTGTGTCAACTAACTGCCTTTTTTGCGCTTGCAGCGCTCAAAACCCTAATTTCAGAGCCCTTATCGTCTGCGCTTACTGTTGCTAGGTTACTAAAGGTCGCTCACTGCACTCCCCTCAGTAGAGACTTTAAATTCTGTTGTTTTTTCTTCTCCGTAATATAGTAACCGTAGAAAGTATTTTCTTTTATTCAGGGAAATCAGCAAAAAACATAATAACAATGTAAATGAATCATGTCCAACAGCAGCTTTAGACCTGCACATTTTTTTACTCAAAAAGACGAGTCAGATTAGTTATTCCTCGAACATTGTTGTTGAAAAAGCTGTTATCAGAAGTCCTGCCCCTTTCTGATTTTGATTGGTCGGTGAGGTAGAAAGGACGTTGATGAGTCGCAGTGTTCCAAAATTTGAAATATTTTCATCTGAGAGCATGGTGAGGGCAGTGACAAAAAACAGCCAATGCAGAGGTTGTTTTTGTGCTTAGGGCGCTGAACTGCATTGGTTTCGTAAAGAAAATGAGCGCTTCCATCGCAAAATGACAGCATTAGCAAACAAAGGTCCTAATAAGGGGATTATTAATGACAGGAGCCATCTTTAATTTTTTTCTTCTTCAATTATGTCCACAGAGCATCAAGAAAATGTTCTTGGCTATAAAAATGTTATTAAAGTATTGGGCTTTTTCAGTTTTGTACAAAAGCCAAACACATTTTGATGAATGTCAGCTGATCTTTTATCGATCATTTGTTGTACTCTTTATTACAGGTTTGATTCATCAACTGTTTTTTCTACCTACATAGCCTTCACTGCATGGGGAAAACTATATTGCTGGACATCAAAATGTCCTTGCTTATCACTTGCTTAGTCCTTTAGATTGTCCATCTGAGTGACACTCAACCCTGCAGCTAACTCAGAAAATTAGCATTTTGGACTTTGAATGATTGACCTTTGTCACATGATATTTTTGTCTCGTGCAACTCTCCAAGTCTCCAGGGGACATCTTGTTGGATTGTTTGGTGCTTTGCAGATTTATAGAGAAGGCCTGTGGGCAGACTACATCAGTACCACTTCTTTATCATTGCCAATGTTTAACACTACATACACATACACACACATATACACACACACAGACATATATATATATATATATATATATATATATATATATATATATATATATATATATATATATATATATATATATATATATATATAAGGTAAAATAAATCTTCAAAACCTTTCAACAGTACTCTGGCTTTAATATTTCATCAGATGTGCTGAGTCTTTGAACATGTACTTCTGTTGAAAGTAGTAAAGTGCAGCCATTACCAACAAAGAACAGAGAGTAACATCCTGAGTTACATGTGATTTGAGTTGTTCTACGCACCTGGTAACATCCACACACACACGGCATTCATAAATCCTGAACGATTGTTTGCTACTGTGCTGCAGTCGAGTCCACAACATGCAATGGATGATTAATGACTGCGGGTTGGAATAATAATTTCACACAGTGTTTGTTTACTATGAAATAATTGCCTACATACAGCACTGAGATTAGCTGACAAACAAGAACCTGCTACGACGATTAGTACTCTCTTTTGTTTGGCTTCTGTGTATTTGAGTGGACACAGGAGTGAACACATTCAATTTTCAAAACTGTGTCTATTCTGTTGAAGCCTGTAACGTTCAGGAAATTTGTCAACCGAGAGGCATTTTAATTTTGTTGTAATACTGTACCGTGGTGATAGATACGGATGTTTTTGCTTTCACATGGGGTCTATAGTTGATTTTGATGGGTTTTGCTCTTGCTGTGACGAGTTAATGGAGCCTTGGTCAGGCTCTGTGCTTCAGCAGAGCACCTCCTCTCATGTCAGCTTTTACATAAATAAGAGCTTTTTCTCTCCATCACTCCCTCTCCTTCTCTTTCTCTCGTGCACACCCACACAGAGCCTGTCAGAGGCACATGAGGATGGAAGGAGGAAGGAGGGAGGTGGGTGAAGCATGACACGTGGAAAAGGGAACGCGTTGCTCTTAACACTGCATCTACAGCCCTCTCTCTATTGTTTATATCTATTGTATATTTGTTTCTTTCTCCGTCTGTTTCCATATACCGTGTGTATAAAAGGGTACTTTCTCTGATTGAAAGTGGTGCTGTTGTGATTTTATAGGCAGAGCATCTTCTCTTTGTACTCAAAATTACCCAATTACACAAGATCTTCTCTCCTCCGGCACAGAGATGTTGATTAATCTCAGCTAATTTATGTGTAAATGAAGACAGTGCTAATTGGATCTTACTGAAGGAAAAGCAAATTATAGGAGAAAACAAATTCAGATTCAGTGATAGTTTATGATCCGTAAGACATGATATGCCTCAAGCATGGACGTTATCCATTATATAACTGTGCTATGGTGTGTGACAAAATCACACCTAAAGGAAGTTTCATGCTTCTCAACAAAGACATTGGTTAAAAGCAAAACATATGAGTGGTTTCTCTGTGTTTGGTCTTTATCTTTATATATATATATATATATATCTCTTCAGACACTAGTAAATAATGACTGTTGTTCAAGACTTTGCACACTAATCAGTTGCCACGGCAACTTGCAGATTTTTTATCCAACTGACCTAGAGTTTTCTCACCGCTGCCTTACCGAGGTACAGTTGTCTTATTCTCGATTTACTGGTCTCTGCAACCCTGTAAAAATAGAAGTAAAAGTCATGGTGAAATAATTACATGTATAAGTCTTTGTTCCCCAGAGCCAACCCATTGCTCGATCGTGATTAATTTAATCTGGGAAAGAGGCACAATTAAATGAATGGGTAAGGGTTTGACCTCAAAGCAAGGTAACTTGAAAGCAGCAGGTGTCGAATTATAATTATACTGTAGCAAACAAAATACAAACTAACCTGCCTCTGAAGCTTTTTTAACATGTGAAATGATGTTTGATGTGTCCTTCTGAGACTGTTCAAAAGATTAGGGTAGAAATTAGTCTCTACAAATGGACAAAAACAAAACACTTATATGAAACATAAATGCACGTGTTATATTGGACACATTTAAGTAATCAGCCTCCCAGATCTGGAGGACACATCAAATATTAAATTGGAATTCACCTGTGTGTAATGAAGGAGTTTGAATCCATATAAATTATTCTCTATCTGCAACGTCCATTTAAGTATTTAAAAAAAAAAGGGTTCATATCCTCAAGGTTTGAAATGGAGAGCCACGTGCAAAAGTGAAATAAAAGTCTGAAATTACGGTCACTTGATTTGTTAATTTCCTCAGGAGTTTGTGCTAGTTTAGAGTCTTTTTAAATACACTCTAAAATTCATTTTGTAAGTATGGTCCCATTTAGAGTTAAATAGATCATATATCAGTGTGCTTTCAGATCATTGTTAAGTTGCAACAATGAAAACCTATTTACCAGGACATATTTACTCATCCATCCGATCAAAATATGACCCCGTCTGGCTCTTACAAACAATCATGTTTAGAATGCTAAACTCCAGGCTGCAATGTTGGTCCACGAACCAATCCATGATGTCATGGTGGCTCAATATGTTTCTTTCTTACAGTCTATGGGAAAGTTCAACATTATCATTTAAAACCCCAAATGAACATCTGGGAAGGAAACAAGGCAGTGTGTAAATATGCAGACACACCTTGTGAAAGCGGTAAGTTGAAGGCAATAATAATATTTGACTGTTACAACAGTTTTAGTGCCATTAGTAATGTCCTACCTTGCAGAGGAGCTGACTATTATTCTTCACATGAAAATGTCAATACAACTTAATTCACAAGTACATGACACCACCACCGCCACCACCATCACTACCACCACCACCACCATCACCATCACTACCACCACCACCATCACTACCACCACCACTACCACCATCACCATCACTACCAGCACGACACAGTTTATTTTTTGCAATTAAGGGAGCCATTAAGTGGCACCCATAATATAACTGGTGCTAATTGAAATGAGATTGTGGTGTAAAGGTCAAATATTGAGTAAAAAACAGTGAAAAGGCAAAGAGAGATGTTTGTAATGAGTGCACAGAAGATGTTCAGCAGAGGGCACAGAGTCTGCACCTTGTTATTTCAGCCGTTCACTCCTGCAGGTGATTTCACTGATTAGTTCCTCTTATCTGGGGGAAAGTGTATTGATTCGTGAGGACGACTACGAGCAATCTGTAGGTCCTGTAAGACTCAAGATTGGCTATATCTGCTTTAGACTTTTAAAAACTGTCTATAACAAGAGCCTAATCCTTCCACAACTGTGCTCCAAAACAACAAGTACATGATCCCTAATTATAAACTTAAATGAGCTTTTTATAGAGTTTCACTTTTCCAACATGTCACATTCTTCTTAAGACACATATTCAGTTTAGGGCATTCAATTATACCACTAAATGTATTTAATTGAAGCAGTAGTTACCAGTGGGTTTTTTTTTTTACTTATACTTAACTTCTCAATTAATCTCATCATTTTTAAGTATAACCATCATGTATTAAAAATGGAGAATTGTCATGACTCACTATAATTTACTATTAACTAGACTGTTAGTCTTTAGAGTACAGCTCTGTTAGGACATGGGATCGTTTACCAAAGCATGAACAAATTTGCCCCAATATGCAATCGTTTACTCCCAGGAAGTAAACAAATACCAAGAATATCTCAAACAAAACAGAGACGAAAATGTCTCTTTTCTCCCCAAATATATTTTTGTGATGCATTACTTACCCAAAAGTATGCCTCCTCCATGGAACAGAAGTTCACAACTCATCTCTCCTCTGTACTTGTGTTGCTGGGGAAGAACAGAGGAGTGTGTTATGACTAACCATGTCGGCCTGGCAAGTGTGTATTACGTCAAAAAGTCACACACTCATCAGCAGCCTTCTGTACCAGCTGAATGTGCATTCAGTCAAAAGTTGGGCTGTAAAGACTACTCATTACCTTGGAACAGTTTGACACCAAAGCTGTGTCTTTGTTTAACAATGCACAGTAGAGACTTACAGTACATCTTAACAAGCAGGGTGTGAAGGGACCATTAATCGAAGCACTGGTGCACAAAGCGATGCTGTCATTCCCTTCGTCTAACAACGTGTGCGTAAAATGAATGTCACATGCTTCACAAGTAAGATAAGTCTCACTTGTTTTTAAACAAAACAACCAATTGGCTGATAAATGTTTCTATTTTCAGTTTCTGAACCATACTTCTCATTCATACTTACACTGTGTCTACAACCACACACTAACTACTATCTACTACATACTCAAACAATATGTACTACTGCCTACTAACATGACAGTTAGTGCCGTTACCAACAAACTAATGCACATCACCTCCACGTCACAGGATTTCATCAACCACGTATTTGGGGTCTGAACTATGTTAAATAAGCTAGCACCTCAATTAGGCCGTCTATAGAATCTATCCACAACATACGTTCATTTCTTATACAGCTATAGTTATTTTCATATTATTTGACCACATATCAAACCTATTGCAGGTTACTTACAGTTGTATGCCCTTTATTGCCGGCTGGTGAGCTCGGCAATTGGACAGTCTGAAGAGCTGCAATGAATTTTCGGGTAGTTGAGTACGACCAGTGAGCTCATGAGCAATTATTTTTAAAAAATGGCCCATTTCGGGCATTTCTCAATTGAATACCATTAATTTGAATGCATTGCGTTCTCAACGTGACGTCTGATATGAATCATTTTTGATAGCATGTGGTTTTGAACACAGCCACTCTCGTTATTTCACGAAAAGAGGGACTCCTGATTACTGTAAAGCACCAGCTTATTGTTCTTTTCCAAAGCTGCTGGTTTGAACCAGTCACAGCAGGTGCAGTAACTCATTCATTGTGGGATTCACTGTTGTGTGTGCTAGCACCAAATTGGCATTCACAATAACGCCCCAGCTTTCTGTGGAAAATGGCTTTTTAAAGTATATCCTTTGGTCATATATTTTATTATTTAAAGTAATATTCTGGCATTAAGGAACATGCATACTTAGAGTTAAAAGGTAAGATAATCTCTGATGTAAGAAGCAGCTTGATGAAATGTTGAGTCAAGATAAGCTAAGCTAAGTGATCCATTTCTAAATAAACCAAAGGTGAACATAAGCATCCTCTTTAAAGTACTCACATGGTATTGCTTGCTTTGCACACTAACCCAATCCGACCAGAAGGATCAAGTTCGGGATGACTCACATATTGACTTTCTTGCCAGTTATGTGTGGTACTGTTTTAAAAGCTTTATGACCTCCTCAACTCCCTTCCAACAAAGTGTGCGTTAAATGCAAATTTGAGGCAGATTTTGTTATCTTTGTACAAAGGCTTTCTCCTGCCATGTTTACAACTTTAACGTAAAGCTAAGCTAACCAGCTGCTCTCATGTTGTCATGTAATGTAGACGAGTAGCATCAATCTTTTCATCTCAGCTTTTGGCAGGAGGACCAATAAGCATATATTTCTAAAATGAAAACACTACATTTTACTTAATGGGCCAGTAGAAATCAGCAGAATTGCCCACAATGTCCATCTTGTATATCGATATCTTCATGTAACTACCAACTGCCAGAACAGATTTATCAAAATATGTGCTTAACAAAAACATCAAGTGATTTATAGGACCAAAAAGCTAGGTAATAAAAACAAATAACAACTACCCTTTGAGCCAAAGCTTCTTCTAAACCTGGTCTGTTTTCTTATCGCCAAAATATGTCACGTTGGAACTGGTGCCTAACTGGTGCAACAGGCTGCAGTCTTCCCAGCAGGCCTCTTTCACTCTGCCTCCATACACTAATGAAGAACAGCCTCAGGCCAGGCTGGAGGCTCAAGGTTACATACCTGTGATGTATCCACAGAAAGAAATCAGCAGAACCCATCTTAGAGAGATAAACAGTACTCAGCTCTGCTGGATGGAGGCTGACTCACTGGCAGGGTCTGTGGTGATGTCTGCCGTTCCTTGGCCACAGCTTAAGCTCTGTTTTTCTGATTTCTAATCTGCTGTGGAAGTGTTGCTGTGTGAAAAATGTCTAAAAAAGTCCTGGTTTGAGGAGAAATCATTTCGAGTCAGAAATGTCAGAGCCTGTTCGCACCTTCTCATCGTACATTGTGCGGTAGTGTTTTTGTCAGTGGACAGCAATGACCTTGATATATGACCTACAGATAGCAAAGGGAAAAAAAACATCCAATCTGATGTCTCTGTTTTCTGTGCTGGAATGTCCACTTCACATCCGTCAAATTACATCACAACACCATGAGACAACTCAACAATCAATTTGAATTATCTTTTCATTTATATTAGCTTCTGAAAATCTATTAATCAACATTTGTTTCCCTCCACTTTACACTAATTAACTGTCATATCTCTCCACTCGTCAGCTTTCAAAATAACAAGCCATGAGATGTAAAGTCATTATTGCTCTTGTTGCTGGCTCACGAGATATCTTAGTTGCCTGTAAAATGAGTTGCATTTCATTTTCATACGTTAGTAGCTGAGGCGATACCTAGTGCTGTTAATTATTCATGTGTCAGTAATGTGCGCAGCTGGTCTCCTCTCAAACAGCGAGAGGGAGGAGAAGACTGAATTGATCTCCATTCAGACATTGGAGTAAAGTCATGAATGCAGATAGAGCGGTGTCTGTTGATAATGATGTGTAAGGCCTGCATCATTTTTGGTATAATGTGTGAGTTTCTTTTTAAAGATTATACCAATATTTTCATGCCTAGAGGGAAATAATGTTGGTCCACCACTTTGGTCCAGATGGAAATATCTCTATCACTACTGCCTGAACTGCCATTTAATGCCATTAAAGGATGATTTCTACTGGTTTTGGCGTTCTCCGACTTTCCTAATTGTGGATATATGAGGCTCACAATTTTGTTTGTAAATGCATGTCTATAGGCAACTATTGTACGGATTGCCATATTTTGTGTTTATATTTGTGGTTCCCAGAGGATAAGTCTCTAGGGGTATTCCTTTGACTTTTCCTGTTTTCCAGTTCATATTTTTAAATATACAGACAAATATTTCACATTTTCTGAAGAGACTTTGAACATTCATGGTTCCCATAGGATGAATCTTGAGCTCTTGCTTTTCCTCTGGTTCAATCAGAAGTCTTTCCTAGTAATGTCTTATAAAGCCTATAGCATTGTCCATTAGTCAACTGTTGGTTGGAAAGTCATGTAATTTGGAACAGATATTAATGTCCAACACATCAGGAAATATAATCACTTTGATTATCTCTGAGCTTTTTAATCTAGCACTGTCATTAACAGGAAATTTAAATGTTTCTAATACTTCTTACGACCATGAGTTGTACTTTGTGTTTAATGCTAGCAGTGCTAAGCAATTGCTATTGTTGCAGTTTTTTAAAATAAGATGTATGTTAGCAACCTAATGTTAGCATTAAGCTTAAAGCCCCACTGTTACAAAGTTCAACCCAAATCCTAGCTAGCAGTGCTGTTGATTCATCATATTAAATCAATAAACCTTTAAAGTATTTTAAGAATCTGGATCACAATTTATTTATTCTTTTAGGGGGGGGGCTTTTTTTCTACAGCTGGTATACCTGATGTTAAACACCAAAAGTCAAAATCTCTAGCTTTACCTCAAACCTTGTGTACCAACAAGAATACTTAGACTTTAAGATTGCCTTTGACTCTATCTTGTCTGTTACCTTCCCAGGTATACTTGTGTCCACTGAACGAGTCCGTGTAGAGGAGCATGTTGTGACAGCTATGTCTCTGGAGATGGAGAAGACCATCACCAAGCTGTTGTATGACTTCCAGAGGAACTCCACCTCTGATGACGACTCTGGATGTGCACTGGAGGAGTACGTCTGGGTTCCTCCTGGCCTCAGTCCTGAGCAGGTAAATAAGATTCACAAATAAAATTCAACTTGCTTATTTGCTACACTTTCCCGTCACTCCTCATTGCTTCATTAGCTGAAGCTTGTCTTTTTTTCCTGTCCAGCATAGTCAGACCATATCAAATTGAACCAAATCGGTCAGAAGAATTAATTTATTCAGGATAAAGTATCAATGTCATTTTACTGTTAATCCTGAGATGGAAAATGAACCGATTTAAAAAAGAGGAATCATTATTGGTGTTTTATCCCTTCATGGGAATTTAACCTTTTTAAAGGAGGAAGGAAGGGGAAGTTGAGGATGTTATATAAGTCAGCTGTCAAGCTTTCCATGGTAGAACAATTGACAGGACATTTTCAGCTGCCATTGTGAAAGCTGATATTGTGTGGGAACAAAGTTCTGAGTCACATGGAAAGACAACCAAAAATAAGATAATGTGAAGTAACAGAAGCCTGATTATATTGAAATACGTAAATGTGGCCTGAATCATTTTTTCAGTTGACAGAAAGAAAAAAAAAGTATGCATTTCAATGAAGACCCTACTCATACAGAGACAGAAAAAAATCCCTGGAGGAAAAAAAATCCCCATCCTATAGGATTTTTTTTTTTTAAAGATTATATATATGGGATTCATATTTATACATTTTCAACATATACTGTAACTCTATAGTATAAGAGAAAGGGTCACTTTGGTACTGTTAATATATCAGAGCAAGTCTGTTTAATGACGCCTTTTGTTTAGGAAGCCTCAGTTTCTTCTGCGTGTTGGTGCATCTTTGCTGTTTTAAACCCAAAGGAATGAAAGTAATTGAGTCGGTGAATGTTTGGATGAATTTAATTGGAAATGTGTTTGTTTGCATCCAGGTTTCACTATTCCCTGTCTGGACTCATTTGCAGTTTAAACGCCTTTTAATTGCATGCATGACCAAGCTAATGTAATTAATTGTGCACGTCCAGATATCCACTCGTTGTTTTTTGTTCATTTTTTTCTCTGTTTTTATTTTGGATTTATTATTTCTTTTGCAGTTCTACCATAAGATATACACATTTCTGTACAACCAGATTTTGGATGAACAAAAGAGTTGTCTTTATTAAGTAAGGGCAGCACTCTAATACAACAGGCCTCCTAGGGTTCTGTTCACAGATGACAGGTCGTGCTGATAACAGTCATTTTCTCCAGTCAGCCATCTTGACAGGATGCTGAAAGAGGCTGCGATCTTTCTGATCCAACAGAAAGGGGGTGCAGGCAATTGTAGATGCCAGTTGCTTTTTTATATATATATACTTGAATGTGATGATTTTTAAGCCTGTCACTTTGGGTTTGTTTCTGCAGAATGCCATTAATGTGACTCACATTGACATGGCTTCATGTTGCACAGTTCATGAAGCTGTCAGATGTGAAAAAATCACAAGTTTGAACTACATTTCCTGTAACTTAGGGTTCATATATCTTGGCATTGCCTTGTTGTCATGTTTATTCCCCAAATTTCTGACGAAAATGTTTCTGACTGTGGTGCCCATGGCTGAACTATGGACTACTCCCGACCTCTGACCTCATTTCTAGCAGATACACTCTGTATTCACTAAAAATTCAAAAATAATGGTTGCAACACATAAAACTTGGGCAGACGTTTCTCTTTGTCCTACTCTTTTTAAATATGTTTAAACTGTAAAAAAAGATTCAATAAAGCAGCACCAATTTTGGTTCATCATCTTCAAAGCAAAAGTACCACACATTACCTCGTGAATTCTAGCTAGCTAGCTAACCCTTTTCTCAGATGGAAGTTAACTACAAATACTAGCTTCAGATTTTTAACCCTTCATCAAATCAAATAAGCAATATTGGAAAACGATGTCTACAGAATGGCCAGAGGAAATTAACTGATTAATCCACAAAATATTCTGCAGATTAATTGATAATAACATAGATTTGTTGCAGGCCAACAATTTACAATGTTTCAGATCAAAACACTAAACTGCAATCAGTTAAGGTATACAGTTTAATTGTTTTTGCAGCATTATAGACACAGAATGCAGAATGCTGCATCAGAGTGAAAACTATTTCACTTTTAAAGCTTACTTGTGTCCTTCCAAGCTTTCCTTATCTGGTTTGAGATTCTGAAAATAAGTTCATCACCTCAAATAACTCTGACTTTGACAATATGCCAGCGGCTTGGTGTCGCCCTCCACAGCATAGAATTAAACAAGAGGGTGGGTCATAGAGAGCGTGAGGGGGAACACTTAGAGAGACATATTTCCTCTGTCTCTCACTCTCCACCCCACCGATTATGGAAATTGGATTTCAACAACTTGAACAGAATAGATCTTTACACCACACTGAAAACTAAGCTCACTTTGTGTCAAAGGCTGTTTCGCTGAAAATCACAGACAAGTGACAAGATTGCTTTCCGTTGTTTGAGTGTTTACCAATCACAGTTTCCTCGTTTTCACCCGCTAACATGCAAATAGAAAGGGAGGTTCTGCATCATGAATTCTAATGTCAGTACAAGTATGGGTAACTGAGATTTCCTCAAAGCATTTTGAATATTAGCTGTTTAAATCTTTAAGAACCTGATGCTGTCCAAGCATGTGTGTCTGCAGCAGCAGCACGGAGCTCATTGTGAATCCCAGACACCAATTTCCAAGGGCAGAGATATTGAAGGGTAGAGGCAAAACAAATTCTATTTGCTTGAAGACCATGATAAATTAATTTAAAAGTAATTTCAGATTAATTTAGGTGGGTCTGTCGCATTGAATTAATGGAATACAGTAGATAATGTAACCAACCAAAATGTCCTACGACTTTACAAAAACAAAGATCGATTGTTCCCCTGAAAGTCAACAAAATGGTATGATAATAAACAAAACACTAACTAAACTAAATTAATATTTTTAGTGCCTAATCCATTATGAAACTACGACCATATCACAATTTAAATCCCATGTTAAAAGGGCATTCTTCTTCTTTTATAACATACACTTTGCATCGGCTTAGTTTCCGAGTTTTGGCATGTTGGCAAGAAACATGTTATGCATGTGGAAAGCACAACTTCTGATTCAGAGAAGAGTTTTTTAATTGGGCAGAAAAAGTCACCTGTTGGAAAAACTGATTGGTTTTCATGGTCAAACATGAGAGAAAATATTGCCATTGTGGAAGTCTTACACCAAAAAAGGTAATGAAAAAAAAACATCCGTACCGGAATCGGTGGAATTGTTATTTGAAACTTTTCAAACACGTATTGGTCCTGATTTTCATAATCGGTCAATGCTGGCATTCATCTAGTGGCCAGAAAAACAACTTGAAATGACTGCTTATGTTGCTTCACATCTGCTGGGTGTATACATTGAGAACTGTTCTCTAATGCCAGATCAACTCATCCTGTCACAGTATGCTATTGTTGATTAAAACTCGTTTCCACTTCCCAAAGCTTTAATACTTTTAAACGTTATGTTTGTTGGTGTTTTTGCAGGTGCATCAGTATTATAACTCATTACCAGAAGAGAAGGTCCCCTACATAAACAGCCCTGGAGAAAAGTACCGCATCAAACAATTGCTGCATCAGTTGCCGCCACATGACAATGAGGTAAATAAGCACAGCCATTCCCTCATTTGCACACACAGTTTCTCTGGGTGTAAAATCCAGCAGTCAGGAAGTGTCCCAGGTGTTATTGCTGATGCCTGATGATGACTCATGTCGTTCAGGTGCGTTATTGTAACGCGTTGGATGAGGAGGAGAAACGAGAGCTGAAGCTCTTCAGCAACCAACGGAAAAAGGACAACTTGGGAAGAGGCAACGTTCGTCCTTTCCCTCTCAACATCAATGGGGCCATTTGTGACAAGGTAAAATTTGCAACTACCCTTCTATCCTCTTACGCCCTCTTATCCTCCATTTGGCACATAGGTGATATCAATGAGCTTTTTTAGATCTTAAAAGGCTTCTTCTCAAGAAATTTAACTTCCTCTTTTTTATCTGTATAACTCAGCCTATTTTATTTTACATTCTTGGTTTTGCTTGCATGGGCACTTTTGATGTTTCATCAGATAGATGAGACTGATAAGAAAACATTTCAATCTTAGTAATATAACAGGGATTAAAAGTGCCATCTTCTTAGTCTCCCTCTTCACCTTCTAAGTTTGTATCAATCTTTTTCTATGCCTCTTCTTCCTCCTCTACATGATCCCTTTTCTGCTGTTTTCTTCTCTCCTGTCCTGTCCTCGCCTTCCCTTTCTCTGCTCCTGTACAGTGTGGTGGTCAAATAAACGGAGGGGACATTGTGGTTTTTGCAGCGCGGGCAGGTCATGGACAATGCTGGCACCCCCATTGCTTTGTTTGTGGCATGTGTGAGGAACTATTGGTGGATCTCATCTACTTCTACCAGGACGGAAAGGTCTTCTGTGGCCGGCACCATGCTGAGAGGCTGAAGCCTCGCTGCTGCGCCTGTGATGAGGTGCAACTGTCTAGGCCTTGAGCTCTCAGGGTTTGAAATGGCTGAATGGTTCATAGCTCAGAGACTTGGACTTGGTTTAAACTGGTCCGGAGAGAAAATATGTCTCCGTTTTCATGCTGTTTCTCAAAAGTCTGCTTGTTATTTAATCATAATGTGACAAGCAGGCCAGAGATAAAAATAAAAACTCTTGTATCTTTAGTTTAAGTATAAAACAGTTTAGTAGATGAATTGTAAACCTGCCAAGGACTTGCACAGGGGGGTGATAGTGAAGTTATTTTATATGCAATAATACATTTTTTTTCCATATATGTACAGTAATCAAAAAGAAATGACCTAATTGTGGAGTCCTTAGGTTACAGGATAAGAACCACTGTCCAAGGGAAACCTTTAAAAAAAATTATGGAATAATAATGAACCAAGCATGACACGCTGAAGCTCCCCAAGCATAATCACTCATTTAACATTTACTCATAACCTCAGTTCAACTTCATGGACTCTCTGAGTATCCTTGCTGATTAATGTAATGTTTGGGTCTCGCAGATAATCTTTGCTGATGAATGCACTGAGGCAGAGGGCAGGCACTGGCACATGAAGCACTTCTGTTGCTACGAGTGTGCGACCACTCTCGGCGGTCAGCGTTACATCATGAAGGACGGACGGCCACACTGCTGCAACTGCTTCGAGTCCCTTTATGCAGAGTACTGTGACGCATGTGGAGAGCACATAGGTAAGGCCCACTCAGCGTTCATTATTGCTGCAGAAAGTCCTCAAACATACATTAACTGTCACCAAAACACACTGACATGTTTTTCTAACACTGACAACCTTACAATTTATTGTAAAAGTGGGTGTTATCAGCTCTGTGGGCCACAGCTGTGGAGAGGTGGAGTCAGTGCAGTGAGATGTGGATGTTATTATCATCCCAAGCTCTGGTAACAGTGAAAGAGTGTATTTCAGTGGATGCTCCCATGTTGTATCCAGATGGGGGCCGTGAAAGATGATTACCTCCTCTAGCTGGGGAGCAGAGTTGGTGAAATATATTTACAATCGCACAATTCCTCCATATGAGTAGAAAAAAAAAAAGCCATGTTTCTGCATTTATCATTTCAGCTTTATGGGCATATCTCACAAATATGAACTTAACCTACCCCCTTATGTATAAAATCAGACTGTGGGTGAAATTATCACCTGAGCAGACCCAATAGAATATCACTTTTACAGCAGCGTCAGAGAGAGCTGCCATCACATCATCATAACTAAGCTGTTAAAAATTTTAAAAATGTACTTGTTTCGGGTACATTTTAAAATTACATTTCTGTTTTGTTTTTTTATTTTACCAAAGGTATTGACCAAGGCCAAATGACGTATGATGGTCAGCACTGGCACGCAACTGAGGAGTGTTTTTGCTGTGCTCGTTGCAAGCGCTCCTTGCTGGGCCGCCCCTTCCTGCCAAAGCAGGGCCAGATCTTCTGCTCACGTTCCTGCAGTGCTGGGCAGGTGGGTTAAAACAAAAAAACACAAAGACAAATTATTGAATTGTTATATTAAAAGATATGAGCACTCAAACACACATGAAACAGAACTAAGTACTAAGTTGTTTTATTTTAACCAATCAGGATCCAGATGAGTCTGATTCTTCAGACTCTGCCTTCCAAAGTGCCCGTTCCCGTGAATCACGCCACAGCACCAAGATTGGGAAAAAGGAGCGCAGAACTGCTGAGCAGGAGCGGAGGAGTGGGGAAGCACGCCAGTCGGCTCCTCCACCCATGCCCGACCGTCTGTCTGCTGAAAGTGATCCCCTCTCTGGACAGATGGACCGTTTAAGCCTCTCATCAAGCCAGACCCCGAGCAGGACACCTAACCGCACCCCCAGCCGCACTCCTAGCCGTGCCCCAAGCCTTAACCAGGTGTGGATGAGTCGGGATGACCCCTATGTCCCTGCTGCATATGAGGGCCCCCAGCAGGCACCCTCCCCCACACCAGCTCCTATACACATGCTGGGTCAGTGTAACCTCAGGCAGGGCTACAATCCCAACCCGAATGCTCATCCTCCAGCTCAGACTCCTGCAAACCCGGTGAAGAGGCCAGATTCCTGGGGAAAGGAACCAGGCAACGCCAAGAGGGCCCCTATGGCCGCTCTGAGGGGACACTCCTTTAATGAGAACTGGACCCATCACAGCCAGGATGAGTTCAGGCCCAATAAGCTACGCACCCAGATGAGCTTCAATGAGATGTCTAGCCAGAGTCAGGGCTTCCCTGACAAAAGGAGCATCAGCTTGCATGGATTCCAGAGAGATGGGAGACCCCCACTGACCAGGAGGAACCCCATCAATGCCATGAGCTTCAATGAGCCCCTCACTCCTCTAGAACAGACTCCTCGTGGCTCCATTGACTCCCTCACTGTGTCTAATGCTACAGGTAAAGTGATCTTAATGATAAGGATATGATACATCATGATACAATGCCAAATTGTACAAAAAATTGACGTCTAATTTATGGTTTTCACAGGTAACTCTCTGGACGGGGTCAGTAAGCGGCAGGAGCATTTGTCTCGGTTCTCTATGCCTGACCTGAGTAAAGACTCAGGTGTGAATGTGTCTGAAAAGAGCAACATGGGCACCCTGAGTTCCTCAGTCCAATTCCACAGTACAGAGTCGCTGTCCTCTTCTCGCCCTTTCAACAATAACATGTACACCCCTCTGAGGGTGGGCTACCCGCTGCAGTACTGGGATGGCCCGCAGCCTCTCGGCTTTGATGGGAAAGGTCGTGTTGGGGTGATGGGCAGCAATGGAAACCTGCGGATGGCTCCAATGAGTGACAGAATGCCCCGCAGACGCATCAATGGACAAGAACCTGTGTCACAGCAACAGCAACCACCACAACCAAGACGGCGCAAACATCATCGTGGAAATCATGGAAATGGGCAGCACCGCAGTGGCCGCCACCACAAACGCTCTCGTCGCTCCCGCTCTGACAATGCCTTGCACCTTGTGGCGGACCGGCCTGCTCAGATGGTAGAACTTCCCTACCGTCGCGTCCAAGAGGATTACGATCGCTTCCCCTCTGGTAATGCTGCTCGGGAGTTTCTTGGTCTGGAGCCAGGAGGGTACAGACAGCCGCCTCACAGGCCTTGCCCCCGCACCACTTCTGATCTCACCCTACAGAATGCTGGCTGGCAACCTGTGGGGATGGGTGGGCCATGCTGGGGTGACGGCTACATGGAGGCTGCTGACCCCTGGTGCTCCAGCTGCTCTTCTTCTTCTGAGTCAGAGGGAGATGAGGGTTATTTCCTTGGTGAACCAATCCCTCGGCCCGTGCAGCTTTGCTACATCAACAATGAGGAGATGCGCCATCGCTACACTCCCACTGGGATAGGTGGCCATCATGGACCAATGCATGGACCGATTCATGGCCAGATGCACAACCGCCAGAGGAGGAAGAGCAAAAACTGCATAATTTCCTAGATTTAGAGCTAAGAGATGGCGAGGGAAGAGTAGTGGAGTGAAAGAGATGAGAGAGAGAGAGGGTAAGGAGACAGATACAGGAACAGAGAGGTGGAACAGAGGGAGTGGGAAGGTGAGAGTGAGACAGTTGTCAGTGAGATTGAATATCGAGAGTGTGTCTGTGTACTGTATGTGTGTGTGTCGGGGTTGAAGAGAGAAAAGGCCTATTTTATGTGCTTGTGAGCTTACACAACTCACTCCGGGTAGTGTTTGTGTACACCTACACAGAATGATCTAATCATAAGAGGAAGCTCAGCTGGCTTACACAACAGAAATGTTTACAATGAAAGAAATCAATGCATCTGATGGCACCAGGAAGCACTGATGAATTTGGCGACAAAATTAGCCTCGGTCCAAGAAAATAAGATGTATGTGCGTGTCTTTGCGTGTCTTAATGAAACAGAGAGAATGAACAATTCCTTAAAAGTGGGATAAGGAAAGTAAAACTGATCAAACCGCAGTGATCGGACTGTCCATGTCGCAGCTCAGTGATCCAAGCCCTGGGCAATAAAACGTATTCTATGTGGACAAACCAGAAATTGTGTTGGGATAGTGAAAGTTACGTGCTAGATTCCAAGCTATGTCATTGTTTACCTCAGTGGAATCCAAATGCTGCTGGAATATAGTGTTGGCTCGCTAGCCCCGTTATCACCTTGTACAAATAGTCTGTTGAACTTTGTGCTCTACATAGCCAGATCTCCATGCTTAACCAAGGACGGAGAGCCAGACAGCCTCTGCTCCTTGACCATTCAGGCACAGTAACGTCAGGTATGGTCCCGTTTTATCTTCTGCAACATGCTTTGTATTTTGAGAGTTACCTATAGATGAGTAAGAATAATAATAATGCTAACAATAATAATAAAAATGCAAATAATAATTATAATAGTATTAAAGAATAATACCTGTTAAATGTATATATAATAATAAACTTAATAAAGTTATGGTTGTAGTAATGTAAATGTTATGTACATATTGTCTTAAATATTTATATATTTTGTAACTAAAGAATCATTATTTGTATAACATGATGTAGAGATAGGGAGACTTGCATGTTCATTTGTTGTTGTTGTCTCATACTGAAAATAAAGTCTACTTCAATGAATAACCAGCAAGTTGTCTCTATAAGTTGTACTGGGTTTAATGGAATGTTGTAGCTCACCTCTGTTGGATCAGCTTGGGTGACACATCAGCTGTGCCCCATGTCCATACGTACACAACTTCTGAGCAGGTTTTGAGTGTACAGTGTGTTCGTACAGGAAGTCATCAGAAAGGACATATTTAATTTATATTACAGACCTATTTCAGGCAGACATTTGGAAGCGTCAAAGCAGGAAAGCACAGCTGAAAGGAATGTCATTGTTTGCTCAGGCCATTGATTGTCGCAGTAAGCCATGCCATTGGGCCCGCACAATGTCAGCACTGGCTTCCCAAAATAGGCAGCAGTTATTTTTTACATGATCAATTATACCTGTGATTGTCCTGCCATGCCATGCTGTGAAAGTGGTCCATTGTACAAGACAAGTCAATGAACAAGGAAAATGGTGGAGCTACAAAAATGACTGACCACAGAGTACATCTGAGTGGTATGAGGATATTGTTCATTTTGCTGGCTTGTGGTCATAAATTAAGCATAGAACGTATTATAACTTTGAACTGCCAATTAGCTTAAGGAAGAGTACGGAAATGACCCAAAGAATTAGGAAAATCATCAATGAACAATCTTAGATGGCACTAAACATCTATGTAAAGTCAGAATATTGATAATTAAACATTGGGTTGACATAAACATCAAACATTACACATACATTGAGGTTTGGTTACTAATGAAATCAGTTTTAATATCAAAACTTGACATCAACATCCAACATTGAATAGTCTCTGAATTTAACTTGAATATGAACATTTATTTAACCTTTATTTAAAATCATTTTGATGTCAAAAACCCAACATTGGGTACCAACCCTTAAATTGGACAGATTTTGAGGTTTAATTAGAAATAAAAAAATAAGGTTAATGACCATCAGCAGACATCGCTTAAATGTCAACAACCAACAATGGACAGAGGTGAGAAATTACAGTTTGGTGAACATCATCAACTCACAGTGGACAAATGCTGTGTAGTGGTTGTATGTAAAAAATCAGGTTGACATAAACATGTTGAATAATAACCAGACCTTTTGTTTACACCAAAACCCAAAGTGAGTTTTTGACGTCAACCCAACGTTGGGTTTCCACCTCAACCCCGACACTGGTTTTTCGACGCAACCCAAGGTCTTCAAACCAATCCATTGTTTTGACGACAAAATCCAACAAAACCCAATGTTACCAATGCTGAAGATATATCATCATGTATTATTCTCTTTCATGTTTTTCAAAAACATACTAGTAGAATTGTTAGTCAAGGCTGTACTTTGGTAATTGAGAAGCTAACTACTATAAAGATTGGAGGCTCACATTGAAAAGTAACCAAACATTTAGTCAGAGGCAACAAAAACACCAGGGTCCTTATATTCTCTTAGTGCCACTGGATAACATATTCCAAGTCCAAGTACTTAAACCTTTAACAACTATGTGGCCTTTCACCTACTCAACCACTGATGTATTTTCTGCCATCACCTCTATCGTTGAATAATTCACTGCCAACATTTTACATGTTTAAAGTGTTGTTAACAAAAGTGAAATTATTAAACAGCAAGTGATTATAAATTAAGCATGTCAGAGGGATGTACGTCCATTTCTGCCTTCTTCATTAGGAAACTTAAAGCAGTAAAACCAGTGTATATATTTGTCATCACATTCTCAAAATTAGAAAAAGTATCAAATGTGAAAATCACAATCAAAGTTTCTGTTTCATTTCTCACTAGTGTTGGTCAGTGCTCAACAAAAAAAAAGGGTTCTTCGTCCAGGAATCAAACAAGAAAGTAGGAGCTTGTACTGTCTTCTTGAAAACACAAAAACAGCACCAAATCATCGGCAATAAAGTACGTTTATCACTCAGATCAATTATAGGAAGAGAGAATGAGTGTGCGTGTGATTAGTGAGAAGGCTCCCTCGAGTCATATTCCTCAATAAATTTTTTCCATGGCTTCCACACAGCGCTTGCCAATGTCCCTCAGGTTCTCCTGCAGCGACGACTGAATGGGACCCTCCAGGGACTGATCCTTTGCTATCAGCATCTTCGCCACGAGTCCAAACATTTCGCATTCCTGATAGTACACCTGTAGAACACACGTTTGTCGTTAAAGGCCAAATGCTTTAAGAGTGAAGAGTGAGATAAAGCAGGAAAATAGACAATCAGGGGAGAAAGTGGGAGTGTTGGAGGGGGGGGGAAAAAAAGCAGGGCACAACAAATGAGCTGAGTGAGAAGTCTTGTCATGCATTTCCAATTACCGTTCAACAATACACAGAAATGCTCATATGTAAAATAATCTCAAGTATTCGTTGTGCCTGTATGCCGAGTTCCGTGGACATTTTTTTGTATCATGTACCTGTTGCCAGACTGCCTTTTTCAGAGTGCCTCTCTAACCTGAAACCATGGAGATATGAAAAGTAAGAGACCATCTTTTCTGTCTAGTGGGTGGAAACACACACACACACACACACACACACACACACATACAATACACTCTCACACAAACACACAGGCAACGAGCAGAGCCTCATGTGATGTCTGTCACATTGAAGACAGCATTAAAGCACGTGTTGGAGCCTCTTGTGATACAGGTGAGCAAGGATAAACAGACCTGGTTTGCATTTTTGCTCAGCTATAAGACACAAAATGACACCATCAATCATGTCAAACTATGAATAAGGCCTTTTTTTGTTGGGGACTACAAAGCGAAGACAATAATGACACTCAAGTCTCCTCAGGCTCAGCATTTCAAAATTAATGTTTAGTCGACAGAAAGCAAATCTTTTTTCCTGTCTCATGTCTCCCAGCACTTTCCAAGATCTTTCCTCTGTCACTCATTCTCTAATCCTACGCTCTCTTATCTCTCCTCTTCCCCTATCTGCTTATTACTAACCCTTCTCCCAAGATGAGTGTGTCTGTGTAATGACACTCCTCTACCTCGTCTATTTCTCTTCTCTTCTGTTGGATGGCTCGGTCTCGTGCCATAGTCTGGCTTGCCGTCGAGGGGAGATCCCCGTCTCTGCTGCGTTCTCTTTCTCTGCTCCCGCTCCCCCTGTGATCTCTCTCCCTGCTTTGGTTCCTGTCGCTGTGGCAAACCTGCAAAAGGAAAAAAACGAGACAAGAGTTGGAAGGCGTTCGTCAGACAGCTGGCCAATAACATGGGTGCAAACACTGATGATGACTGAGCTGCTAATGACTAAAGTGAAGATCCACATGTCTGCTTGTTACACCGAGGCAAGGGAATAATACATCAAGAATCTGTCCCGACTGCTTATGTATTCAAGTGCAAAACATGTCAACTAAAGGGGTGGATATGGGTGTTATCACTTCCTAATGTCATCATTTTAAAGAGCTATTGTAGGAACAGGCCAACCAATTGCCACAGGTGGGATGAAGTAAGTTTTTTGATATGAGTGTTAACTTTAGTGTTATGGTCCAATCTCACAACTTGGGCAGTAGCTCAGTCTGTAAGGACTTGGGTTGGGAACCAGAGGGTCGCTGGTTCATTTCGCGGTGCGGACCAAATCTGGAAATTGGTCTGGTAGCTGGAGAGGTGCCAGATCACTGCCTGAGCACTGCCGAGGCCCTTGAGCAAGGCACTTCTTTAAAATCAGTGTTGTGTCCAGATGCGAAAGAGGTTTTTGATCAAAAAGCTAAATGTACACTCCTTGCTTAGTGCAGACGGACACAGTTAGCCACACTGTGATAACATAGTGAAGCATTTAGCAGCAGTGGAGCCAGATATTGTCCTCAGGGGTTAGTATCAGACAAAAACTGTAAATGGATACTTAAGGTATATTCTACCTGGCCACAAACACAACTCTAAATGAATAGTCAATGTTCCTCTGTGTATTCTGGATGTGTAAATTGACACTGTAAGTTTATCTTGCTAGCTTCTAAGAGAGCAGTCTTCTGACATTTTGTGGTGACTTGGAGGAGGCTGAAGCAAGCGGCAAACAAAAAATACTGAGTCACCTTCTTTTAAGAATCCACGTCTGAAGTTATACATGTTATTAAATCATTAAACAATAGGGGAATAGGTTTCTTACTTCCTTAATTAGCAATCAAAAAGAACTGAGTGCTAGCTTAGAAGGTAGTACTTCATCTACACAGCATAACTAAATATAGCACCAAGAATCTAAATTACTGCATGAGTAAATGACTTACCCTGATGATTTCGGGGTTATTTGCATAATCCTAAATGTGTTTTTTATCAAGCTAGTTGATTTAAAACAGATTAAAACTCTTGAACCGTACTTTCTGAAATGATGAATTTTACTGAAAAGTTAAATAGGTCAATGTTTCTGTTGTGCTAACAACACACAACTGAAGTTATTGGCAACATGTTTGAACTAATGATTTTTGTCTGGCATCTATTTGAAACCTTAATCATGACTTACTAAAGTCTATTACATCTTTACAATCTGATATGAGGAAATCATTTCTGAATTCTCTTCTTTTTTTGTTTCACTTTAAGAAGACTGCAGCCGAGACCAGCTGTGATTCATCATGTGCTTTCTCTGCCCCGTGTTGTGTTCGGGTCAGCCAAGAAATGTGTGCATCATCTGATTTCAGCTTTTTCTGCAGCACCTGGGCTGTGTTCACTAAATCTCAGCCTGTGCCTCCTTCTTCGAGCTGATGTCTAATAAACAAACTAGAACGGCGTCTTCTGTGAAGAAACAAATAAAAAGTGGTTCAAAAAACATTTGTTCGCTGCAACACTTGTGTCTTTTGTACTTGTACGTTTTCGCTTGAAAATGGCCTTCAACAAAATCACCGTCATATTGAAATGAGAAGCTCCCCACCTAAAACAATATCTGCACAATTTTGGAAGGAAAAAATATTATATTGGGTCATTTGAAAAAGAATTGGTACGCCCCCGCTGTGTCATTTTCCACATTTTATGGCAAAAAAAAACAAAAAAACAGAAGGGGGAGCGCAGAGCAGAGTTTTTCAGCCTCTGAACTTACACTGAACTGTGCGTCCTTGTCTCTGCTGGAAGTTGTCCTTGGTAAGAAAGGTCTGGAAGCTGTAAAACATACAAACCACACTGTCAACACAACACAAATGCAGGATTCGTAAGTGCTATCGGGGAAAAAAAGAATTATATGTGATCATGTCAGAGGTTCCTCTTTTATATGAACTATACCTCTAGGTACCTAAGCCATCTATAGGTGTATCTTTAGGTCACCATTGATGTTTAAAGCCTCCTAATCGATCTGTCTTTCTCCAGCATCCTGTTAGAGACATGATTCCTTGGCTTAAAATCAATACATCTTCAACACAATGTGCAGATTTTTTCTTAAATTACAGCATTATTTTGTTGTTTGTAAAGCACTAGTTGTGTTATGGATCATTTGATACTGCTGGCTAGTCTCTCCCTCTCTTTTTTTCTCACTCTCTTATACACACAAATCAGCGATGAGTCACCATCATCGCACCATCACTCAGGCACACAAAAAACCTGTTCCACACTCACACATACACAAACATACACCTCCACAGTGCTGCAGTGTGCGCACACATACAGTGCCGGAGTGCAAGGAGAAGATAAAAACATACAGTACCAAGCGGCTCAGTCGTTAAAAACAACACAACACGCTGCTTTATTTAGCAGGAAAAGAACAACACAAACATGGACTTGACAGCTAGTTTAAAACCAAGGTAACATGATGGTAACAAATCTGAATTCCCTTTGTTTACTCTCATCCTTGTTCGACCTACAAAGAATGAGGTAATTCTCAAGTATATCATTTATCGTCTTGTTACTAAATTACACATTTCACATGAGACCCAATGTGCACAATGCCTGGGATACTATCAATTCTCTGGTGACAGCGTTGACATAATCCATCTATTGAGCCCCAGAAAAGCTGCTTTGTGATCAGCATTATGTAACACTGGTTTGTTGCTACCACAGAGTGACTACCTATCAACCAGCAGATACCACGATGAGCAAATGCCCTCAAAATATATTTGTAATGCAAAGTGTGCAGGGAAATGTGCATGTGTGCCTCTGCTTGCCTATACTGCCACCCAAGGGTCATCTAATGAAGTACATGAAGATGCTGTAAAAGCTTACACAGTTCTGTGAATTGGCTACTGTACGTGTAAGAGTATACTAATGTGTACTCATTATGTGTATTATATATTAAATGCTTACAGGAGTTTGTAACGTTCAGCAATCGTTGAGACAATAGTTGTCTTTGTTGATTCAACTTGGGATTAAAATACTTTATTCTCTACTTTTTGCATGCAAATGGGAGAAGTTTGACTTTTGACTTGCTTGTGCAACTGTACACCTTTCAGAAGACACGTAACACATTTGCACAGTGACACAAGTTACCCAACAAACATAGGGTCAAAAAAAAAAAACGACGTGAAAAAGATACAAAAGGGCTAGCTGAAGGGGAGGGAATAAAACGATGTTCAAATGTACATATTCTGCATGTATTAAAAGAGGTTAAGTGTGTTCCTCTGTTTACACATTCAGGATGTTTGCACTGTTTCATATAGTAAGGTTGAAAATAAACTCAATGACACTTAAACATTTGTACACTGGACGGCCAGAAAAGTAGAGTAGAGTTGAGTATAGCAACTCATTCCAAAAACATTAAAAGGTTATAGTTTAACATTTTGGGAAATGTCCTTCATCACTTTTTCGCTGAGACGTAATTGAGAATAAAGAAAGCACTCCTCTGAGTTTATTGTTAATGAGACGAGGCAACAATCAGCAGGATGGTGGAAACAGGGAAGAGCTAGCTGCCTTCAACAGCTGCCTTATGGCATATTTGAGGCTCACTGACAATAAAAAAAGTTATGATTTGTTGTATTTTGATTGTTTTCAAGATGTTGTGATCTAATTCTTTAAATAATACAGATTATAACCTCGTTAGATTGACTCTATTGACATAACTATTTCAGTCTGTGAATGTGGAAAACTTTTATAATAGTATTTATTTTTGAGCTTGTTCTTCATGATAGGCTATTTCCCAGAAGACAGTTTGTTATATCTATGCAGCACACACACACAGGTGTTACTATTAAAGTCCGCAATGTAATTCAGCTTCATTCATTTCTTTATTGACACCTGTGCCTTCTTCCTTTGACATGTCAAATAAGGTCTACTTAGTCCCTAGTTAACAGTGGGTCCAAAGAGTAGCTGAGGCGATCATATCTTGACGATGGTAAGGGCTCAGAAGAGTTTCTTTCTAACCGCCTGCTACACTGAACATGTTGTCTTTAGTCTTAAAGCACCTGTTCTCTTGATTAAAAGTCCCAATGAGACAAAGGAGTCGTTTCTGTTGACACTGTGTATATTATCGTTGTTTTGACAAGCTGCTGCTGCTAACATTTACTTACCACTGTTTTGTTTTGGAAGTGAGCTCCCGTCAGCGTTCTCTCTTTGCTCGTACCGCTCCTTCTCCTTCTCTTGCTCGCGTTCCCTCAGTGCAGAGTGGTGAAGTTTAGGATGGAAATATTCTTTCCGGTGGTGATAACCCCGAGGAGGGTAGTGGTGGTACTTGTGGTGGCTAAAGCCATGTTTGTGGAATGAGTGGTCATCCCTTTGAAGACAGCATTGTTTGATTTAAGAGGGAAAAAAGGCTTTTATCAGAGTCACTATTAACATCATCTACAATATTTTGCAGGTCAATTATCTTGCACAAAAAGTTAGAGATATAAATAAATGTAAGAAAACAAATAGTTAGGAAAACGTCAAAGTAGTGCTACTTGTTTCTACCTATCATTCTTACCGAGGTCTGTAGAATCGCCCTCCAAACTTTGGTTTGTAAGAACTGGACAGCCATGCCCTCGGTCTGGATGGGCTTCGTACTCTTCTGATCAGCCTCTTCTCTTCCTGAATAAACAGGGGGGAAACTGCTTTATCGGTGATACATTACATACTAAGCTGGGTCGTGATGCCTATTGAAAAAAAACCCAAAGGTACCTGAGAGGGAGACACTGAGCTGTCGATGGGCCTCATGTCCACAGGTTCATCACCGTGTTCCCTGTGCCGCAGCATGGAGCTCTGAAGGCAGGACGCAAAGTGTTAATCCTGTTATAATGGTGTTACAGTGCAGGAGGTATATGGAAATATATGGCCTGACACAATTATTTTTTTTATGAGAAATAACTTTGTCTTTTAAAAGTTATTCTGAAAGTTATTCTGAAGCAAAAAATATTTAAGAATAAATAAATATCTCTCTTGTTTTGTGAGGTTTTTTCTCTTTTTTTTATTTGTTTTTTTCTATTTTTAGACTTAAGTAAAAAAAAAAAATTGTATATAAAAATTAGAAAAAATTGAACAAAAAGTCTTAAGAAAACACACACTGTCAAAAACGTTTTGTTAGTTTAGTTATAGTTCCAAAGTGTGCAGGATATAACCTCATTATATTTTGTTATTATTGATGTTTGTGTGTTAGATGTGCATTTAAATCTTCTGGTATGTTACTTGAATATGTTCTGTGATCTTTGTAACACATTTATTACATTATGAGATAACAGTTCTTGTCCCTGCTCTCTGTTAATGATTGAGCTGAAATAAAAGAGGAGGGGTTGGGTCATCTGGCTGTCAATCTGGGGGGGGGGGGGGGGGCTGTGAGGACACGGCCCCTAAGACAACTGTCAGTGCTGTGGCAGCCCTTCAAGCCCATGAAACACTTGTTACCTTGCTTTGATGAGCGTCCTGCGGTGATGCATGATCCATTTCTATCTGTTTGCAGCGTCGTTGAATCTGTTTGACTGGCACGCGGACTTAGTGTCTGTCTCGAGCTATGGTCTCGAGTCCAGCAGACCAGGAAGCGCGTGCGAACTCTCAAATTACCCTCGTCGGTACATCTGGAAAGAGAAATACTCGCATTTCCGTTTCCCCCGCAGTTTTATTTCTCCACAGACTGCACCGTGACAACTTTGAAAGGTTTCTTGCAGATAAATGTCAAACGTTGCCGAGAGACAATCCTTTGTTCTCGCGGATTCACGCAGGAAAATAACGCAACTTACTTTTACTTCCCCTTTCTTCAGCCACCCAATCAGACGAGCCTGCGGTCATAAAACTTATCAAAAACGAAAACAAAATCGGCTGTCCTCCAGACGCACATGCGCAGTTCATAAGTTGAGAGGTTCAGGCTGCCATACCAGTTCATGAATTGTCCAAACTGTTTCGCTTTGGGGTTTTTTTTAAAATCGTGGCACAATTCAACGAGGGACGAATTCAGGAGTTTTTCAAATTCTTTTTTTTAATGAATTAGAATTCAGATGTTAAACTTTCCCAATATTATCCTACAATACACAATAGCCACAGTTAAAATGTTAAATCTTGAAAAAACGTTTTCTCTGAACATGTGCTTATTATAATATCCATGTATAAGGGAATGTGTGCTTTATAATACATGTGTTAAGCATATATGGAATTTTAAACATTAATGAAAAAAAAGGTTTTTTTACAGACAAGAAGATACAAGATACGATGCAAAAAAAGTATGTTGTCTATTTGTCACATCTATCTATCTAAAGTCTGAGACCACTTGTCGGGATGTTTCTATTGGTTTACAAGATTAAAGCAACACCACAAGGAATTGAAATACACTAAACAACTTAACAGTTAAGCTACAATAAACTCAGTCATCACTGACAATGTAACCACTTAAATCTGGCCTTGAATCAACATCAAGTGATAAAAGAATTAACATGAATATGTGATGAGAAGACACAAGTGTATGTGTGAGTAAAGCCAACTCTTCAGCATGTTAAAAAAGACATCAGGGGCTCAATTGTGACATTGATTTAAAACAACAATGAAAAAAAGGTACACATATTGTTTCCCAGGTGTGCACACTGACACTGTGTAGAAAGAAAAGGTGAGGCCATCAAACCCTGACATCCCTCCAAGAGCTTTAGTGTTCCTCTCTCCGCCCACTGTCTCCACCCATTACACGTCCTCCACCCTGGAGAGAGCAAATCAAAAAAAAGAGAGAGAGTTTAATTACCACCAGACAACTGTAAGATGGCTTGGAGCAGTATGGCCCTGGACTCTTTTTCTTCAGCTTTTTGCCAACTTTGACCAACAGAGCACGGTTTGGAAAGGTAATCCTGCCACACACATGATTCTAAAGCTGCGGTGCCTGTGTTCTGTCTTCCTGTTGGTGTTTGTTGTTGAAAACCTGTTGGAGCAGGTTTTAGTACTTGACGTGTCAGGACTACCATTTATGCTGTGCGAGTGTTGGCCTGGTCTTGTTTGGTGGGCTTTCTACTATCAAAACAACACAGGAGAGGGACACTTAGGTTCTATATGTTATATTACAGATATGACTTAGGTTATGTTTTACAGTTTTCCACTTAAGAATTGTGTTTTTTTGTATTTGTTTATAAGGAAAAGAACAACAGGTAGCTTTTCAATGTGTCAGATGATTTTTTTGGATTGCTATTAACAACATGACTTTTTTTCAGAGGATCAAAACCAAAATCCTCCTTGAATAATTGTTACCTGAACCACGGCTAAACTTGCATTAAAAAAGAAAACCAAGGTTGACTGCAAAACAGACATGAGGTAAGGACCAAATTGCTTATAGCATCCTAAGAATATAACGCTGACATTGTTTTTTTTCTCCGTACTACAAAACTGGTGATTTGTAAGTTAGGTCTGTATTTTCAGCTTCCTTATATCCCTGTCTGTGGCACTGAACCCTAAGCTCGGTACTGAATATGTTCCTCTTTAAAAACAGGTCCCAAATAAACATTCAGTAGCAAGTTGATACATAAAGATAAAGCTTGAGCAGCATTATACCAAAGTCCTGCATTAAAAGAAAAGCCTTTATATAACTTATAGTGGTTATTTTTTAATTGAAATGGTTTTAGAGCGGTCTTGATTCAACATTTTAATACTTTTGGATTCACTACTTTTTGGTGATGTTGAACTTTATTGCAAATGTACATATCGTAATAAAGATTACAATATGTATTGTAAAATAAAGATTAGAACCGACATGCACAGATATTTATTAAAATGTCCATCAGACTTGACTGAAGTTGACTCATAATAGTCTGAGTGTCTGTATTAACAGTTAACATGTAAGCCAGGCCTACCCTGTGGCTCAATTATGTGCTTATGTAAAGTTTGGAAAACAGATTGTAGAGTTGTAATGCTAAATGAATTAAGGTAATCAAGGTCTGAAATCTAATTAGGGTCAATTAATCATTTTTATCTGTCTTGGCATTTGTTGACAATAAGAAATACCAGACCAATCCTCGTTTCTGTGTTTTGATGTTGTGAAAACAGTTTAACGTCATACAGTCATGTTACACAGGGTACAAACTTTCTCAAGAGCGCAAATTCTACAAGAGTTTCAAAGTCGGTGCCAGGCACTCGCAGCCAATGACAACCGAGGCTTCAAACAGGAATTTGAGGTAACTACAACGTTTGGAAATAAACTTTGGTTTAGACTAATTATTTGTAATGCTAAAAGCTTTTCTTATCTGTGCTTTGGATTTGTGAAGGACCTAAATGATGTTGGCAAAGACCTCCCAACCAAAGCAGGGGACCTGGAGGCCAACAGGGAGAAGAACAGATATCCCTACATATTACCATGTAAGTGCTAAAACTCATCATTATACTGGAGCAGATTAAGACATGTACTGTATGTGTGTCAATGTATGGTGTGTCTGATTTCCATTTTCTGACCACGTTTGGTTTAGATGACCACTGTCGAGTGAGGCTGTCCATTCAAAACTCATATCCACACACTGACTACATCAACGCTAATTTTGTACCTGTAAGAACGTCTACACTTGAAACAAATCTTTCATTTTCATCACATGCTTTACTACCCCTGTGTCTGCTTGTGTTAATACCTGTGTGTCTGCTCTTAGGGCGGAGGATCAGAAAGAGACTTTATCTGCACCCAGGGTCCTTCGCCCAACACCATGGCTGACTTCTGGAGGATGGTGTGGGAGCAGAACGTCAGAATAATTGTCATGGTGACAGCGTTGAAACACAAGGACACAGTGAGTAAGAAACACTCAGTTTGTGTGTTAGTGTGTTTGCCTATTTTATGATAGTTTGACTTTAACCTGATGCCTCTCCGTCCTGTCCTTTTTTTAGATCCCTTTTTGAAGAGCTTAGAGTTAGAAAGGCGAATTAATACTACTCTCATGTAGGTATTCTATAAATAAAGCTACAACCAGGAGATGGTTAGTTTAGCTTAGCATAAAGACTTGAAATAGCGGGGCAAACAGCTTGTCCGAATTAAGACTATTCGACCTCGAAAAAATTGGAGCAGAAACCAAATACAACATATGTGTTCATGTGAGTGATAATGCCTTCTAGCATCTGTACTGTAGGAATTATGTCTCTTGTTCATCTAGAGGAAGGAATTATGTCAGGTTAGATTATTACAAAGTACAGACTGAGGAGGTCAGGGTTGAACTTCAACTTTTGAGACCTATTTGTTTCTCATGTTCGTTGTTCAACTATTTTAGCATAGCTGTTCCCTGACTTTATCCTGTCTGTTATTATTGTAGACATGCTGCTGAGGGCCCTCAATGATCTTTCCATAACCCTTAAAACATTTACTTTCATCATATAACAACAGTTTTTTGTAACTTTGGATGGGACAGACAAACAATGAGCCTTGCATTGAACAAGAGATCCCATTCTGTCGTCACTGTAAAGTTGCCAGGAAACCAGCAGAAATTTCGCCACGGTTTAAAGTATTCCGACATTTTGGTTTCGTCAAGAATAAACGAGTACGATATCTTGTGTAAATGAATGAGCTTCAGAGGTGCTGGAGCACACATTTTGTTATGTTTGGACAGGGCCAACCTGTTTACAGTCTTTGTGCTAAGCTATAGGCTGGCAACTTGATGGTTGGAACTTCATATTAAATCCACATGTATAAGAATGGTATCAATTTTCTCATTAAACAAGCTGCATGTGTGAACACTTACAAGTTTTACAACCTGACTTCAACGAGAATCTTTTCTGCCAGCCTCCCTTGTTAGAATTCTGCAAGAAGTCAAATAAGCTGATGGGGGGGTGGGTGTTATATTTATACCCTGAGACCAGCGACTGACCTTAGCAATGATAGGCAGGTAGCTCTTTCTTTTACGCGTAGCATTAATATTAAGGCAAAAGCTTTCATGACTCTGTTACTTGTCTGCCATGCAAGCACTTCCTTTTAACGTCATGCCTTGCCTCCTGAGATCTCCAACTCCCCGCCTGATGGAAAAATTGACGCACTGAGGGACATGTGTGAACAAGCAACTCAGCCTGTCAGAAGTTTTATAGACACTTTTGGGAGTGCATCTGTAAAATGTGTGAAAACAGCTTGAGTCTATTTGATAAGTCGAATATAAAGTACAGAATATTAAAATGCCCTTATTTCTTTGTGTGCAGCTGCTGTGTGATAAATATTGGCCTCTGAATCGAGGGACAGTTTATCACGGACTGATCCAAGTGACAACAGTGACCCGTAAACAAGGTCCAGATTATTTTATCACCACCATTAACATCAGACAGGTGAGCCAAAGACACATCTATCTGTCCTATGGTAACTTTAAACTACTGCTGCTGACTTCTGTGTGATCAATCAGAGAAGAAGAGCCATTGTGGTTGGATTAAAGGAGCAGATTTGTGTTTCAGAGAGACTGTTCAACAGACAGGATAATAACACACTACTACTACCCTACCTGGCCAGACCGGAGCGTCCCAAAAGACTCACCCTCCCTCTGTGCCTTCACTGACCATGTCCGGCAGCATTTGCAAGCCATTCCACGCTTGGGGCCAGCTGTGGTGCACTGCAGGTGTGAACTCTGAACTCCCCGTCCTTCAGGGAGCAAATTATGTTAATGAAGTGTGCCCCTTCAGTCCTTATTCTGGAGTTTTCACAGGTTTACCTATTACATGTTGCATCTTCGTGTGTGTTTTAGTGCAGGTGTTGGACGTTCAGGGACATTTGTTACACTGTTGTGGATGATGCAGCTCAGTGCAAGGGGCATCCAGCCTGATATCCGAGCTGCTGTTGAAGACCTACGGCTACATCGAATGTGGATGGTCCAGAATGTGGTCAGTCCAATACAGACACTGACATGCAGTGATGAAAGGAGTTTGAGATCTTAAATAAGCTGTGAGGAGTTTAACACTGGTCATGAAATATTATCAATCTTTATACTGAAGACTTAATGTGACCTCATCAACCATAAATTCCTTTTAATACCTGTCAGCTCTGTCAACACGGTAGATTCCAACAAATCAAGTTATCGCTTGCAGACTGAGAAAGCATTCATTTTGAAAATAGTTTCCCCAGCCAAGTATCAGAGTAAGAAGTATGTCAGCTTGTCAAATAGAGACAAGGGGAGGTTTTTACTTCGACACATACAGAACAGGATCAGAAAAGAGAAAGAAAAACTAATTTGGGGCGGCAGGGACGGCCAACATGGACACAAACGGAAGCTCCTTATAGTGTCAAATTGAGAAAAATCCTGCGTAAAAATAAAAGTACACATTTATAAGAAGCAGAAAATTCTCCATCACCAAAAGAAAGCAGTCTTTGCAGAGTAGTTTGACATTTTAAGCGTAGTGGCATTCATTGCAGACATATATAGCCTATGTATGTTAAGAAAGCTACAGCTAACAGCTAGTTAGCTTAGCTTGTCATAAACACAGCGAACAGAAAGAAACAGCTTGTCCTGCTTCTATGGATGCTAAGATCAGCTGCTGAAAGAAGCTTCTTATTTAGGGTAATAGATATATGACACTAATTATCAGATTTGCCAAATATCAAACTGTAACTTTAATATACTGGATGGGGCAGTAATGGAACTTATAAGACTATTTTGTGAGTCAAGTCAAACAAATAAAAATACTAGTGGATAACAAGATTTTAACCCTTGAACTACTAATTGTATATTCTCTTTCCTGGTTTTTTAATCATGCTTAATTTGTAAAATGTTAATAGTGAGTTCATTGTACATACTTGCTAAGGTTTAATTCAATTAATTTTAGATGCATATACCTGACATCCACTGATTTGTATTTTAGTGTTTACTTATTCATGAATCTATCATCTCAGCACTCATAAACAACATGTGCCAACATTTCATATTCAAGATGAAGCACCCTCACTATTTGCTCATTCCTTTGTGTTTACACAGGAGCAGTACATATTTGTTCATCAGTGTCTGCTACACTGGCTCAGTGGAGGAACCTCTGCAAGGTGAGGAAACAGAAATGAGCTCCCAGTGAGCACAAACACAGCATATTCAATTTCAGCTCATGTAGTGTGTATTAGTCATCTTGGTTTAAATTCATTGTCTCATATTTCTTGTTAGCCCACAAACTCAGGGAGCCAGTTCAAATATTAACCACCACAGTCAGGAGGGACTTCACAGCTCCTCAGGACGGGGTGACCGAGCAGGAAGGAGGAGACATCACCATCACCGGCAGATGCCCCAGAGTACAATGCAGCAGATTTTCCATCCTGCGAACCTACTAAGGAGGTTACTGCCGTCATCATCAGTGTTTAATCCCGGATCAGCCAACTCTTGAATTTGAAAATTATAAAACATGACAATGGGTACAAAAAAACTAACAAAATCCTGCCTTCATATCTGCACCTGGGACGGATGAAAAAAAAAGAAAGAAAGAAAAAAAAAAGCTGCAGGAAAAATGCAGCGTGTGCAGGCCCTGCAGGCAGAAAACTAGTCTGACAACTTGCAAATCCACAGACGCAGCACTTCATATTGTTACCAGAGGGAAAGATTGAGTAAAGAGCCTGCCAGTCAGGTCAGACCTGTTCCTCTGTTGTAAATCACTTACCCGGAGATTCGTGGGAACAATGAGGCCGCCACCTTTGCATGAAGTAGAATGGTGATGAAGCACGTCGGACAGGTCCCTTTAAATAGAAAACTCTTCCTTTGTTAACTACAAATTTCCATGTATACAGATAAACCAATGTGTTTGTATAAATCACTCTTTGTGGCTTTGTTTGCCTCCACTACCAGTGACGTGATGTTGTGAGATTACTTTTATTCCGCTTTTCTGAAATCCTCACTACGCATCATTTTATACCACACAATGCAGGCTATCAGTACGCGAAGATGCATGTGCAGAGCTGACAGCAGAGATGCTAGAAAAGGCAGACACGTGGTATAGTGGCTGTACAAAAAAGGTCATGTTTCAAAAACACAGGCACTGCCATTCTCCTTGGATGACCGAAACCCATTACAGTACTTGAAGGAGCTATGAGTATTTTACATTATAGAACATTAAGGGCCAACCCACGTTTTTTAGAGTCTTTCATCTGTCATGTAATAAACATGTATGTTACAATAGATCCCTCGTCGGGTGAGTTTTGGGGTCGGTGGTGGTCAAAGAAAGAAAACAGGATCCAGCAGCGGTCATCCTCTTTCTACATCTGCTCGTCTCCATCTTGTAGCAATTGCTAGTGGCCGCATGTCTTGCGACGATTCTGTATTGCAATAAAGTCTGTGTCCTGATGTGGTTTAATGCTGCTGGGCTAGTTCAACAGGGGGTGCTACCGCCCAAGCAGCATTCACTAACAAAGCAAGTCACCCCCAGAGTTCGCTGTTGGATTTCTGCTGAAGACAGACAAGAGTGACGTTCGAAGGAGGAGGTAAAACACACATGTTGAAAATGAGCTTTTAGCCTATTTCTGGCTACATAATATAGTCTCAATACCACTGTGGTATTCACTCTGAGACTCAACAGTGAGAAAGGCAGATGAGGGAAAGAAGAGCGATGTCTAGGAAAAGCAGCACAGTGCAGGCCAACCCCAGTGAAAATGTATAAATGAAATATATTACAGATTAACACTAATCAAGGACAGACAATGAACTACTGTTCCAGACAATTGGTGAGGGGAACCAACAGTTAAAATAACATTTAAATTAGAGTTCAGGTCAGGTCCAATAAAAATGATTAGACACCACATCCTTTGGCAAAACAAAAAGGACAAAAAAAACAACAACGGTGGTAATGGTTGACAGATTGCCTCATTAAGACAAACTAATATCTGTATCGGTTGAATGTGTATGTACAGTCCATGTGTAAGATATGCTGACATACAGTATAATGATTATAAACATATACATACCACCCTTAAAGACCACAGGAGGGTGTGAGAGAATAGCAAACTACTGATAATGAGCAATCAAAGGCAGAGTGAAGAGAGAGAGAGAGGAAAAGTCTAGTCCTTTCATTGTTCTCCTTTCTGACTAGTGCACGCTCTCCGACATGTTCATGACTTCCTGGATTTCACGGACGACAAGGATGCGGGCGAGCATCTGCTCCAGCTGTTCTTTTGGGATGGGTTGAGTCGAGTACCAGATGGGGCTGTTCGGAGCCACCACGGGCTCAGGAGTCAGGTAGAAGGTGTCATTGCGACCTTTAGCGCTCTGCGGACTGACAAGAGGAGCACAGAGCAAAAGTGTGAGCACATTTCAGGAGGTATTTATTTAACACATGTCAAAGTTACAGCTTTGACCCTATGTCTGCCTACGATATGATTTATATTAGAAACACCTTTCTATGACCAAGGAAGAGGAATACAAGGTTTATACTCTGCGATGAAAAAGTGTTTTTTACAATCTTCCACTCTTCTTCTAGTGTTGGCCATCGTACCTTTGTCCTCCTGACATCACCCGTCAATTATTTTCTGTTCATTCAAACATTTAAAAACGATTTTTAAGAGATGAGACCAGCCTTATTATTTTAGATAAATCACAAACTTCCAAATCCATTCATGCAGCCAAGTCATGTATGCCTTTATGACTGTCTCTGATTTGTATACTACATGATGGTATACAGAATGATTTGTATGTACTTCTGATCCCCATTACCTGACCCCTCACATCCTTAAACAATCAGGACAGACAAAGCCCTGTCTGCATGCATCACTGTTGTATATTAAAAAGATACTCAAAAGCTTTACTCATTTATACTCTTTCAAATAATGATTTAAACATATAACAATTTAAGCCGCAGAGTATCTAAGACATTTTTAAATGACAGGATAGGAGGAATAAATCTAATCCTGGATGTTAAGCTTTCACCTTTAAACGGTTTCTTCCCTCGAGCTTTAGCACTTCAAAAAAGTTAGTTATTATCCGATACATAACTTCTTACAATGAAGCTAAAGTGCTGGATACAGGCAAACCAGAGCTGTATCTATTTTAACTACTGCTACTATAAATTACCAAGGTGTATTGGTGGTATTGTGTTTCAGGGTCTGTAGTGCATTGTGGTTTCTAATATTGAAAGTTGAATTGTTCAGTTATATCCTTCATGTAGATTTGGGACAATACTTAAAAATTAGCAGCAGCTCCTATAGACACAGTATGTGCAGCAAATCCTCTACTTCAGTTATAGTTTAATCAATAATTCACATTTATTCATGTGCAAAACCTTAGAAACATGTCAAAGCTGGAAATGAAAAGATGACTCTCTCTCTCTTGTTCTTCCTTTTTTGTGTCTCTGCTTTTCACGGGTGCCTGATTTGGACAGCATTTAGCTCTCATGTACTGTATGCTGAGAGTGTGTTATGGAAGTAACGATAAATTGAATCTTGAAACCTGACTTCTTCAGTTTCATGTTTTTGTTTGCCCAAAAATCTGAAACCCGAGGAGATTTAATTTACAACCATTGGTTAACTAAGAGAAGCAGAAAAAAAGTTAAAGCTGGGTCTAGTGGATATTTACGGAGGAGGATTAGTGCCATACATGAATGATAAATAGAATCAAATTGAAATGCAATTTCAAGAATAAAGTCAAAATGTCACAAAATTCTATTTCATCTTTATTCTCGACATTTCAACTTTTTTCTGGAAGTGCATAATGGGGAAAAAAAATCTTCCTCCTATCATTATTTATTTCTCATGCCTGGCCCTAATCCTCCTCCGTAGATATCTGCATCATCACTTGAAAAATAACTAGAGGATTAATGGATGATCAAAAGAATTGATATGTCCTGTGCTGTTTGTGAAGTATCCCTTTTTCACCATTCCTGAAGGACACTGAGATGATAATAGACATGGATATTGTAAACAGGTAGAAAACATAAGGAATTCACTGTTATCATACAGAATTCAGGTTTTTTGTCAGTTGCCTAGCAACAATGTTCTGACTAGTTTAACCACTGAATGCAGCCTGAAGTCAATAACATGGACTTAAGAGCGTCATCTAAAAAGAAACCAGCAGTGCCTCTTTAATCTCTCCTGAATTTATAACCCTGACCGTCAAAGGAAAAGAGCTACGTGGTTAAACTTTTCATATTTCATTATTTCTGAATATTTAATTATGTTTGATTATATATATATATATATATATATATATATATATATATTTAAACAAACACTTAACGTTCACAGATGTCCTTGTTATCCATTTACCATTTGAAGAGGTAGAAATCATAGAGTTTGATTGGACATCGTAGTGGGTTCTCTGGGTCCTCCAGCTGCTCTGAGTACATATCATCTGTTACTGAAAGAGAAATACAAAAGTGTTAAAATATAAACTTTACCTTAAACCAGCCTTACCTTTCATACATCAGAACACAAGTTACATTCAGGTGCACTCTAACCTTTTTGTCCTATGAACCTCTCTGTTGACTTTAGGTAACGGATGCTGGTGCTTTTGTCTTTGGGGTTGTTGGGACTTTTCCTGGTGTGTCTCAGAACCTTAGAGAAGGCCACTTTTAGATGCTGGTCCACTGTCTTCAGCTGAAAATACCTGTTCAAAGAAATAAATGTGCATTAACTGATCTGGTCCATTTGTGATCAAATGAAGGTTCCTGCAATCAAAATGAAGCTACGGGCTTATGTGAAGAGGTTGGGAATTTAGTGGTATGCTGATTAAGTGGTACTGTAAAGGGAACTCATTAGTTGTGTAATTGTTGAAGTTTAACAATGCCAAAGGTAAATCAGTGAAACTCACTTTGTGTTAAAAAACATTAGAGTTGTAAGCAGTGTGGAGGGAGAGTGGGCTCCCAGCTGTTTACATTCCCACAGCATCTCCTCTGTCACATGGCTGGGGATAACGTAACCTGGAGAGAGAGGTGAAGAGCAGGTTATAAACAGCAGGCAGTTTAGAATCTGTGACGAGTGAGTGACACATTTGTTATAAATATCAAGAAAACAAAAGCAAAACTGAAGGCAAAAAAAAAAAAACATGACGGTCGAAGCAACAGATCAAAATCATCCTAAACAAAACTAAAGCTTAAGACTTGAACCTGCAGTCGCTCTCTAACATGAAGAAGTTACAACAGTTTCCTGTTCTTATACCATGTTTTATTGGATTCATTTGAAGCTATTTCTCTGAAACATTTATGATACATCCACAGTTTATGTGAGTGATGCAATCCTTCTCATTTTATCAATATATGATTACAAAGCCAGTAATTCATTATATGATGTTTTTTAATGGATTGAATCGATGAACAGCACTAATTTGAAGGTTTTCACATAAAAAAGAAAGCTGTACAAATGCTGGCCATTGTTTTTTATTAAAAAGCTTCAAGATGGTGCACCTTTTGTCTAGGGCTTAAGTTGCGCCCCAAAAAATGAAGGCATAAAAGCCCCAAAATAAATATAAAAAAAAAGAAAATAAAGAAAGCTACCATAGGAAACCACAGAAAATCTGTGCAGGCAATCGGCTCTTTATTTAAACATGAGCCTGCGTTGGGCTACATTGGCACACTGCAGCTGAATAATTGAGTCAAATATGAATATCAGATTGGTTTAAGATGGGGGGGGGGGGGGTAAGAATTTTAACTCCTAACCACCTTATTTGATTACAGAGAAGCACACAATGCAGGTCCATTCTAGGTTTGATAAAACAGCCACAGTCCTCACCAAGTGGATGAATAGAAGGTCTCCAAGGATCCAAGATCTGGTGCAGACTGTGAGCAAAGCGTGTATAGTACTGATCTGAGAACACATCATCCACACGACCGTTATCAAACAGATACTGCAGGGGGGAAAATGCAGAGAGAAAGATGACGTCAAACAGTGTTCCTACATCAAAATCAGGCACCAACAGATGGATGATGAACACGAGTGTGTGTGTGTGAGTGTGTGTGTGTGCGTGAGTGTGTGTGTGTGCGTGTGTGTGTGTAGTGAACTTACTTTTTGTATGCACAGAAATACATAGTAAAGAACATCAGCCTCATATGACTCCTCTTCCAGCCCTCTAGCGTCTGTTGTCATCAAAGAGAGGCCAATGCAGAGCTCAGCTACAGCACATGACACCAAGTCCTCCTGGAAGCGCAACGCCTGGCGCCCTGAGACACACACACAAAACACAGACTCATTCATAACATGACTTGATATACTGACATATTGTGTGTTGTCATTATCCTTACTCTCCCACCGCACATCAACATTAAATATTATCAAGTACTATAATTAACATTGTATCAATGCACTTACGGCCAATGGGTGCTAATTTATTTTGATCTAATTTGTCCATCTCTGCATTTTTCCGCTGAGCCCAAAGCCGCCACACATCTAGCCCCTCCTCCGGCTTCAGAGTGGCAGGCAACAGCAGCTCCTGCACCTGCACTTGCTGCTGGCCTTGACCATCTACCTCTGCTACCACTGTCTGACCCTGCACAGACACAAATACAGTTACCTCATGCAACGTTAAATCTTTATTCTTCATGTATATCCAGCCACCATAAAAGACACCATCTGGGATAATACCTGCAGCTGTTGTGTGTCCTGCGCTGATAGCCCCTGTGTGTGCAGCACCTGCTGCTGTGGATCCCAGATAAGAGACTGTGTAGCATTGGGGTAGCCCTGAACTGCCACTGGGATGTGGATGTTTCCGTTCATCAGCTGGGCAGGGAAGAGTGTGTTCGCAGCCAGCGTGTGCACTACTTCCTCCTGGCCTCCCATTCCTCCAGAGCTTGTAATGCTGGAGACAGCCTGCGCTGTCTGACTCTGGCTGGCAGGGTTTTTCAGCTTATCGTTTTCAACAGTAACTTGTGTTGGCATTGTGGTCATTGTTGTAGTGTTTGCACCCGCCACCTGTACTGTGCCGTAGGCCTCCTGAGGGATGGCAATGTGTGTGACCTGCTCGCGGCCTCCAGAACCAGCAGGAGCAGAATAGACAGGGATTGTCCAGGTCTCCCCTGTGGGACTTGTGATGGTGCCCGTAGCACTGTACAGGTGGGAGCTGTCCACAGTTAGCAGGTCTGGCCGCAGGGACACGTAGCTTTGCTGCTGGCCCTGTCCTTGTGGGATAGCTAGTACTGTTGCCACCTGCTGACCAGGAAGGGCATAGGACACTGTGATGGGCATGTCAACCTTACGCTTCTTGGCTGGCTGGAGGACACCTGCTCCCTGGGATGTTCCCAGTACCCTCCTCTCAGTGTTGTCCTGCTGCTGGGTGGGAGAGAGGGCACCCACTGTCTGGATTTGGATCTGTTGTCCTCCTGCAACAGCTGCCACCAACTGGGCTTGCAGCTTTAATACATGGGGAGATAATAAGTAAGTAAATTCAATCTATGTCTGATGACAAAATGAGAGATTTACCATGATTTTATTCAGGTGTGTACCTGTTGGTGTTGCTCCTCCGTGAGTTCCCCAGGCTGAATCAGCTGTGCAGTGGTCAATCCTTGAAGCTGTTGATGGGAGCCAGAGGGCACTTGGAGCACCTGACCCAGCATCTGACCTTGCTGCTGACCCTGGATTTGCACCTTAAAATGGATATGTTAGTAAATAATTTAGTTTACGGTAGCATAAGTACCTCAAGAAAGAAACTCTAGGCTGATGTTCATGGATCATGACTTGCAAACCCTAACCCTTCCCAAAGTGAAAAACTGTACATGCTTGCACAAAGCCGTGTTTTTTTTCTAAATGTCATCTGCAAATAATACTTCATCTAAAAGGTTCAAATATATTTAATAAAATAGGCATATAATGCAGAACATTGATTTATGATAAATACAATGTAAAAACAGTCAAGAAAAGTACAAACCTGTACTATCTGTTGCTCCGTAGTCTGTTGTACAGTTTGCTGCTGAGATGTTGACTCCTGTATCTGTTGCGGCTGGACCTGCACCTGAACCTGCATCAGAAGACAGGGTTTGTCAGAGAGCTTTGTTTTAAGGACATACCTCTTATACTGATTGTTTACACAAATAAAGTATTATTATTTTGTAACCATTCGGAGTATCAACCTACCGGACAAGCCAGTTCCAGCAATGATCCTGCCACCTCTGTGCTGTCTGTGTAGATGCAGTTAGCCTCCTGTTGATAGACCATTGTAGTGGTGGTAGTTGTAGCATCTCCGCTTTGCTGGCTGAACTCCTGCAGGGCATCTGGACCCTTGCTGGCCAAGGATTCAAGGAACTCCTTCATGCGATGCTGAGGGATGCTCCTGGCTTTCTGCCTCACAAGCTCCTCATAGGAGCCTGTACCATCCAGGGAGTTATTCATTGCTGCCAACGGTATCTTCTTCTGCGTGAGGGATCTGAGGAATTGCGGGATCCATTTAGAGTTGTTTGAAATTAGTTGTATATTTGGGAACTTTTATGTTACAGACAATAACAATTCACCACCATATATAGCATTTAAATACGCCTTTTTAAAATGTTAGCGGACGGGATTAGTATTTTTAACATTTAAAATATGACCAAACGCTGAGATCTGCTCAAACTTTTTGTTTGCACAAACTGATACGCAGATCACAGCTCAGTGGCAGCACAGAGAAATGGTAATAGGAAAGGGTTAATTCTGTCTGAGTGTACGAGCGGGGACAAAAGCGCGGCCACTTTCCAAATCCGATGCAGTATTCAAAGCTGTGATGGAAACTGCTGCACAATGAAAACAAGCAAGTTTTACACAATGCCAGGTCACGATTATGTGCATGGTGCAATGGATCTCTAAAACCCTAATCTAACAGCTGATTGCACAACAAGCTAGGTTAGCCAGGTACGTTGCTAACTAGCCGCGTGTAGTTTGCAATTACGACCCAGCCAATGATTTGTTTAACAAGTATAACGACTGGGTCGTGCGCATATAAGGATGACATTTGTGAATACACACAAAGCAATATAACCCGCTGTTGCTGTATGCTGTCGGTAACACTAAACACACTACGTTTTCTGTTATCTCAGAAGCTAGCATGCTAACATTAGCTACCCCTCTTCCACAACCGGGCCGAGCTTCGAGCCACTCACGAGCGCTTTTCTACCCTCAAAACGTGGCTCTTCCTCCAACGAGCAGGGGAGCTAACAGCTACTGACCTTTCTATCAGGCTGGTTGATTCTTTATTTTGTGTTTTGCTCTCCAGGTGGCAAGCTATTAGCTTTTCTTTTCCTTAAACACTCATTTTTCGCTGGGCGCCATCTTACAACAGTTTCTCCGGACCAATAAGGAAGCGCTTTGTAACTTTGTCGTCTTGTCGCGATACTTTCCCAACATGATATCGCGATTTCTGACAGTTGTGGGCTAGTCCTTTAAAGGAGTCACACACAAGCAAAATAGCCGACAAGATTAGGCAGATGGCAGTCCACCTTAAAACCCAGTTATGCCAGGCAGACGCTCCTAGTGGTTCACTGGCTTCTGAATCTTTTAAGGTAGTCCCAGAGAGATGAGCTGAATGTTTGGGCGGTGTTGTAGATGTTCTGGGCAATTAAGGGTTAATTCCCACGTCAGAATCTCACTGTTTTCTGTTTGGACGAAAATATGATTTAATATTGACTTAAACTTTTGTTTTGCCAACTGAGAAAAACTGGAGAAGACACACCATTGTGTTTAACTCATGTTTTACTTCACACTATATTCTTCTTCCTTTATCTTTGATGCATTATTTATTCATTCTTTCTAGATTTCCCCATGTAGCCTGTCTGTTGTATGAATGGATGCATGTCTGCTTATTGTTTCTGTAAAAATCCACAACACATTTTTGAACAAGACAATCTGTCACTTCAGCCTAAATTTATCAAATGTTTATGTGTCACCTCAACCAGTTAAGTTATAATATCTAATCTAATTTCTTCTGCCTCTAAGTTGAATACTGTATGTACACAATTATACTCAAACCAAGATCGTCATACAACACATCAAACATTTGAATGTGATAGTAATATATTGTAAGAAGAAAATGGGATCTTATAAACACAGACAAATTGCTATTTTTTTTAAATAGTATTTATTCTGATCTCCTTTCAAAAGGACAGATGGTAATCCCTCTGAGTATTAAAAACACAGGGTGGTTTGGCAGTGTCTCACCACCTTTTCAAGAAAGTCATGTATGGCATTTGAGAGCATCTCCTCTGTGTAGCATCAGCCTAGAGTCAATATTCAATCCTGCATGTTATTATCAAATTAACATACAGGATGTCTTTGTTGAACAATGATGTCCAAGGTTGCATATTCAACAAAGAAGAAACACTGCAAATGAATGTAACTGCAGCAAAGACTCAAAAAGACTTGTGCACTGACTGACCAAACTTAAGATTGAGCAAAGTGATACATTCAACATGTAATTATTACAGTAACTGATCCATCCCAATCTCAAACGTAGTCGTCTGTGTGCCTGCTGATATTACACATAAAGTGATGCAAGTAATTTGGACATGTATCAGTGGGCTCATGGGAAGCAAGGAGTGCAGCTTGATCTCAGTTCATCAGATCTTCCCGGGGTCTTCTTTGAGGGTGACTGTTCTGTTGAAGACAAGCTGCAACACAAGGAAGGCAAAAGTTATACCTTACATCTTTGGCAACATGTTTTAAATCTCGTGTCTAAATAACCTCTGAGGAGCTTTCAATAATGATAACAGTTTCATAGATGTGTTGTCTTACTGTACCTTGTCTGAAGTGCTGTCAGGGTCCAGGGAGAAGTAGCCAACTCTCTCAAACTGGAATTTGTCAAACACTTTAGCTCTTTTGACCGAGGTATCCACTAAGGCACTGCTGATGGTATGCAGGGAATTCTAAAAGACGAACCGAACAACAATCACTTAATACGCTGAAACATGTCAGTTAATCCAAACAGACCTTCTATAACAGTGATGCAAAGTAACTCACAGGGTTTATGTCATTCAGGAAGCCACCGGGCACTTCAGATGGATCTTCTGGATGTTTGTGCAGGAATCTACAAAAACAGCAAGAATATTTTTACGTCATTTTTCCACACAGATGGCGGTTGCGAAAGGATAGTCCAGTAATTTTTCGTGACTTACAGTCTTTCATAGAGACGCACTTCACACACCAGCGGCTGGCTGACCCAGTGGATGAAGGCCTTTGGTTTCTCTGCAGCCTCAGAGCTGCAGCAGGTCACCTCCAGTTCTACCACTTTTCCCTGAGCGTCCTGAGAGACAAAGTGGACATTAGCAGGATATGTAAAATGGGTATGGACCAGGTGGCACTAAAACATAATACTTCAGAAGCTCCAAGGGAACTGGTAAACAGTACATGGAAAGAGAATATATGGAGCATTGACTGAATGGTGGAGTGGTTTGGATTGTTACTTTAGCTGTCTTGTGATGCTAGACAGTAGTTTATCACTTATAAATCCTTCCAAAACATTATTCAGTCCAGTCTGATTTTAAGTAAGATTCAAGGCACATCTGATCTAAACATCCGGGTTCTTACCTTGATGACTTTCTGGACAGAGATGACATAACCGGCATGCCTCAGACCGACAGGCTGATCCGGTGTCAGACGCTTATAGCCCTTCTCCATCACCTGCAAAATACGTCCATTATCATCCTCTGTCAAACAAATAAAAAAATATTTAGTGGTGGGGGTTTTGTTTCTGTTATTTACCTCTCTGAAATCATTCTGTTCAATGAAGATTGTCCGTGTGAATGGAACCGTGTGGCTGCCCCTTGCCTCATTGGCAGGGAAGTCTGGTACCCGTACATCTGACTGAGACAGAAGAGGAGGACAGAAGGAAGATGTTATAACCCTGATGTTACTTGTGGGGTGAAGAAGACAGCATAAACGTCATATTACAAGTACTTAAGGAGAGGTTTAATGGGTTATTTTTAAGTCATACACAAACCTTGGAGTTCTCAGGAAGGTTAGTTATGGTGACTTTGAGTGGCTCCAGCACAGCCATGACTCTGGCGGCAGTTTCGTTCAGCACGTCCCTCACACATGACTCCAGAAGGTGGGGCTCTGTTGTCGTCTGAGACACTGTGACTCCGACCTACCAGCATATAGAACATAATAAGTGCTGTAATATAAAACAGAACTTGTCTTCATACATGTAATCCATTCATCCTGTCACTCGTCATATCTGCATACCCGTGCACAAAAGTTGTTGATGGCCTCAGATGGGAAACCTCTTCTCCTCAGAGCCGTCAGAGTGAAGAGTCGGGGGTCATCCCAGTCTCTGTAATCAGAACAGCATACCTTCAACTGTTCATCCATTCTTGACAATATGTTTGAAGTGATATGCAAATGCTTCAAGTATTTGATGAATCTTTTATTACCTTCATAACAAGACAGATTGTTATCATTTATAAATCAAAAAAGATTGGGGGAGAAAAAAAGAGCTAAAGAATAACTTGTGTTTTACCTGACAACACCAGTCTCTACCAGTTTGATGATTTTCCTCTTGGACACAACAGTGTAGGTGAGGTTCAAACGCCCATACTCCCACTGAACGGGGCAGTACACATCCAGAGCGTTACACAGCCAGAAATATGATGAACGCCTGTCACACAAAAAGAAAAATGATAAAGAAGGAGACCAGCAACAAGACAGTGTACGCCAACAAGATAATATAAAACAAATCATGTATACCTGGCCTGGAATTCTTTGGTGCAGAGTGAGTGTGTGATGTTTTCGATAGAGTCACACAGACAGTGGGTGTAGTCGTAGGTAGGGTAGATGCACCTGCAGAGATAGATAAGTCTCAATATTTGTTGTGAAAGCATATTGTAACGAAACTGTAAAAAAAAAAAAAAAAGTTTTAAAAATCTGGTTTGATACCATTTATCTCCTGTCCGATGATGTGGCGTGTATTTGATTCTGTACGCCACGGGGTCCATCTTCCCGTCCTCCATGACCATCTTCATCCTGAGCGTAGCCTCTCCCTCCGCAAACATGCCCTTCTTCATACGCTCAAATAAAACCAGAGACTCCTCGATGGGTCTGTCTCTCCACGGGGATGGAGGAGTGTTGTAGCCCTTTAGTTCCTCCCCCTTCTGATGGCACACATAAGCATGACCCCTGAAGGACAACAACAACAACAACAAAACAATTAAACACCATCATGCTTATGCACAGTGACCAACCAGTACACCGAGTTCCCATGATCACCTTCGAATGAGATCCACAGCAAGATCATAGAGTTGCTGGAAGTTGTCTGATGCGTGCGTGACAGCGTGAGGTTCATAGCCTGCGTAAAACAGAAAGATTGATGAGAAACTATCGTCGTCATGAAGGAATCAAAAAGGTGTGAGATTTATTCGAGTGAACCTCACCAAGCCACTCCACCATGTCTTTGATAGCGGTGAAGTATTTCTCCTCCTCTTTTTCTGGATTTGTGTCGTCGTACCTCAAGAAGCAAATCCCATTGTTTGCCTACAGGGAGAGAAACAGTGTGTGATAAACAGCAGCACAAAGGGAGGAGTGATGGGGGACAGAGAACACTTGTACCTTTGCATAGCCAAAGTTGAAGTTGATAGCTTTGGCATGTCCGATGTGAAGGATACCGTTGGGCTCTGGAGGGAAACGAGTACGTATCTAAAGGAAATGAAAAGGAAAAAAAAAATCGATACACCTCATCATCTCCAAACGAACATGTTTCTTCTCAAAACCTAAAACAAGTTAAGTTTAGTACCTGTCCACCAGTGATCTCCAGGTGCTTTTTTGAGCAAGTTCATTGTGTTTGGTGTGACCACATAACCCTCAGTTGTATAATTCTCTCCTGTAATGCAAGGTTGAAAATATTCAGTGTGTAAATCCTTTAAATTGCTTTATAGAGAAAGAGGGCAAAGAGCAGAGATGTTTTCTGTGTCACTGTACAAGTGTTTTTCCTTCTCACCTGGTTTATGGAACTTCAGTGCCTCTCCTCTGAGCTGCTCCATCAGTGACTTTTCCTCCCCTTTCATCGCCTCACCTGACAACAAGCAAAGTTAAAAACCAGACAAACCACCAAACTAATGCATAAACAATTAGGTAAACTGTATTTCCCCTTCCTTCCACTCTGCCTGCTTCTTACCGTTCACTGCCACCTCCTCTTTCTTCACCTTTGACTCGTTCTCTGCTACTTTCGCTTTCTGGGGCTGCAAAACAGTTGGCGATAAACCGCAGGTTTAACCAAAACACTTACAGAACAGTAATTAATAGGGTGAGACATTCTTGAGAAATAAGTTAATGCAAAGAGTAGCTACTCCTGTATGTAAATGGCAGTTTGTGACTAAAACGCGTAGTTAGCTTAGCTTTGTAGGCTAGCTAGGCTCTGTCTTTACAGCTCAATAATGAACACTTAATATCTTGTTTATTTTATCGATTTAATATTTGCATAAAGTGTATGAACAAAATGTATGTTCTTTTGAATTATGGGATGTGTTTTACCTTAGGCTTCTTCTCCAGGTCTGCCTCTGTCTTGGGTCCTAACAGGTGTAGCACCTTTAAACAGGGAATACCAAAATGTGGAATGTTATGCTGTAGAACTAACACGCGAACATGAAATTAGATGTTCAACCTCTTTCATCATATTCTCTTCTATAAAACACACCTGCATGTCCACCTCATTTTTAATGACTTTTCCATCCGCCCATTTCAGAGCAGCACGTGCCTCTCCTGCAACAGAAACAAAAGCTCAGTGAGTCAGTCTTCCTTTCTGTTATTGCTTCAATTATTACAACAGTGTTCCATAAACTTAAGTATGAAATCATACCCATTAGTAGTCCCATGTTGAAGCGGTACCTCTCCTTTAACAGCTGTTCCTTGTGCTTCTTGATCACCTTCTCCACCTAAAAAAAAAACATTTAACGTCATCAGACACATCACACCCAGTAAAGCTCTTAAAAGTCGCCCTTCTTAGAGATGTGACGTCATGCACTCACTGCATCCTCAATCTGCTCCGGTGTAATGACCACGCCTACTCCACATGCTTCTTCAAACTCCTTCTGGTTGATGGGGTCCTGAGGATGGCTCTTCACAAAGTCAAGTGCAGCTGCAAAGTCAACGACCGGTCATTAATTTCGTTAATGCAGAATTTTCTACACTTACTTATTCTGCTTACTGCTTTCTCCTATTCTTCTTAGACATTTATCCATAAAACCTAACATACACACACACACGTATAAAGCTAAAGATCTAAATGTATACACTGCTCAAAAAAAATTAAGGGAACACTTCTATCACACATCAGATCTTGATTACCAAATTACTCAAGTTGAAAATCGTTATGTGGTGTACTTGTATAATTTGTTGAGAACAAAATTACACAACAACAACCAATGGAAACCAAAATCATCAACCCATTGAGGGCTGGATTCAAAATCACACCGAAACTCAAAGTAATATGTTGAAGTTAAAGACTGTTCCAACTTGCGTGAATTTAATCAGAGAAACTCCTAATGTGAGTAGTGTGTATGTATTAATATTTTTGAGCAGTGCATATACATAATGCCAAACATTGTGTTCTGACTGAATTTGATTATGAGAAAAACTATATTCTGGTGTCGGAAATGAATAATTTGAAAATATTTCCTAACATGTTGTTTATAGTCATATCTACTGGGTCAGTAATTGCTTAGATGAGTCAAATTCAGATTGCAACATTTCAAATGTGTCAGAAATACCTGCAAGCTGCAGCTCTGTGCAGATTTTGGACTGGGCTATGCTGCCAGAAAGGAATGCCAGGCGTTTGGTGTCTTTAAGGCGAGATGTCATAGTGTACAGCAAAGTACCCATGCCTTTGTCCACTCCTGAAGCACCACAGACATTTTGAGCCTATTAAAACAAGTAAGAGGCAAGCAGATTTATTTTTCTAGTTCAAAATGTGACAAGTGCCAAAGAATTGTGTTTAGCGAAGGCTGATAGGGGGAAAGTGTTATTAGCCTTATGTTGACCATTTTGTATAGATTAATATACAGTCTGTGGTTGTGACCCTGGGAGGGTTGTGTCGAGACAAATTTAGGAATGTGAAAAAAGGAAGTAGGGCCCCTGCCACCACAACCACTACTTAAAGCTTCTGTGAGGATTTTTTTTGTTTCTGTGAATTTCGGCGACCCCTGGCGACAAAGCTGTCAGTTTTGGGACAAATCAGTTTCTTTAGTGATTTTGTCCATAACATATTCGAGTAAGAGTTTTTTGTGTTGTTTTTTATTTAAAAATATAGACCTGTTGTCTTTAAACTTCTGAAGACTTCTAAACTGATGGTCTCGCTTGCTTTTGTAGCTCATAAAGAGTAATCAATATGAATTGAAGTCTGTTACACAACCTGCTAAACAGTCCTCACAGTAGCTATAAAAGTAAAATACATCCCAAGGTAAGCCCACTTTATCTAGATCCCCTTTAATACGTGAGAAGAACTGAAGGTGGATACAACAAGTGGGTTAAAAAAAAAAGTGGATGTCAATCACACTTCGCAGCTGTCCCTTCGGGTAGTTCAGCTACCCTGTACGCACCTGAACAATTGCGTCCTTCAGGGCAGAACTCAGAGCTTCATTTTTCAGGGTTTCTTTTGCTTTCTGCTCACTGAGTCCAATGGAAGTGAAAAGTGTCAATGTATCCGCCATTTTTGACCGTATATACCGGCTAACTCGGAGCCACCCAGACACGCCACCACCGCACACGATTTCGGTTCTCGGAGAAGGAGCGAGTGTGGACTTCCTGTACACCTCAAAGAAATGAATTTCAGCCAATGGGACACCACTAGCAAGGATGGATTCGACCAATAGTAGAAGAATTGTATTGTAGCTACCGCCTACTACAAGCGAGAGAGCCAATCATCAGGTGTGTTGACATCACGGAAGGGGCTACCGGGAGCTGGGTAATGTTGCATCAGATTGACATTTGCGTTATTAAGCAGAATTATAAACATTAAGATTTGACCCGATTCACCTTCTGTTCATATGAAATGACCATTTAAATTCTAAACGAATAAACGGAGCACAGTTTGACAACGTTTCTTCTAAAATATCTGCCGCTTTGCATCGTAGTGTAAGGTTTTTGTCGTCCAACAATAACAACGCGAGCTCGCTTTAAAAACTCCGAGAAAGTTTTATGCAATGCCTGTTATTAACACGAATTGTACTCTGAACTGAAGCTGCTGCTCCTGTTATGTCTCTTTACATAGATGTTTTTTTTTGTATTACGAAAATGGGGCACCGGTATGTCAGTATAGGTTAGTTTTAACCCATTTGTATCAAGTCAGGAAGCCGGTAGCTGGAAAACAGCTATGGCCAAGCATGCAGTGTTGACATCTGGAGCAAAATTATGGAGATCTCTGGCCTGTGCGAAGCCAGAGCTGCGCCTGGATCTCACTCTTGCCTGTGGACAATCTTTTCGGTAGGTTGGTCAAACTCAGGTGTAACTAACTTGTCAGCATCACGAAAAAGACAAGAGTTTCCTGACAGGTCTAATACAGTTCTGATCACGGTATGCGTCTTTGTATTAACACCTCTAAACCCACAGTTGGAGAGAAACTGCAGACGGCCACTGGACTGGGGTGATGGGAGGACGAGTTTGGACGCTGACTCAAACAGATGACACTATTTGGTACCATGTTTACAATACTCAAGACAGCCAGGGAGTGAGAAGTGACAGGAAAAGAAAAACCAATGCCTCTCTACAGACGGAAAACAAGAAAAGATTCAAAGGAGCTGTGAAGATGGAAGAGGAAGAGCCAGTGGCTGTGACTTTAGAGAACAACACTGATGAGGAAGAAGAGATGCTGAGAGATTATTTCCAGCTAAATGTTAGGATGGGGGATCTGTACAAGGAATGGGGGGGCAGCAGACCCCCACTTCAAGCGCATTGCAGACATTTTCACAGGTAAGTGTGTGTGTGTTCATGCCTTGGATTGTATAACATATAGCCAATATGTTTTACGAAATGTTTTGTTAAAGCTCCTGTGAGGTTCCGGTCAATTTTGGCGCCCCCTTGGCCACAAAAGGCAGTACCTGATGGACGGGGCTGACCTACAAAGTCGGGAAATACGGGGGAAAATGTTTGTCATGTGAAGCACTTTGAGTCTGCCTTGTGTATGAAAAGCGCTATACAAATAAACTTGCCTTGCCTACCTCTTTTCTTTTTGCTGTTCTGTCCTAAGCTGCTTCTTCAGCATTCTTTTAATCACCTCCTTCCTGTAGGAAGCAAGTTCAGGAATTTCACATCTAAATCAACCTTCTTCCTGATTAACGTGTTTGCTTTCGTAGGTCATAAAGAGGCAGCAATATTAATTTCACTGTTTTTCGTAGCTTGCTAAAAACTCCTCACAAGAGTTTTCTTTCTTTGGTCTCTCCCCAGGTGTGCGGATGCTGCGCCAGGACCCCACCGAATGCCTGTTTGCTTTCATTTGCACCTCCAACAACCACATTTCTCGTATCGAGGGTATGATAGAGAGGCTGTGCCAGGCTCTAGGCACCCAATTGTGCCAGCTGGATGAAAAATCTTACTACAACTTTCCTACACTGTCTGCGCTCGCAGGTGCACGTTTCTTTTTAAACTAATTTATACCCCTGTTTCTAATTTTAAAGAACCGTATCAGTAGTATCAGTTCTTGAGTGTTTACAAGTGTGATGAGACCCCCGGGTCACTAAGGTCCCATTCAGTGATTCAAAGAGAACAAATAATAGAAAGGAAAGAAATGCCCTCACTGTCAGTCTTTCACTGACAGAACTTCACTAGAGCAAATCCATATTTTACATGGGTCTGACTACCCAGCCTCTATTACTTTAAATTGTAACATTAAGATCAGTCTCAGGCTTCTTTGACTGAAATGTTACGAGCCCGTGTCTGGTGTTTATTATTCTTTTCAAGCTAAATATGTTTTTTTAGCGCTATATGTACTTCTAATAGGAAAAGGGTGATAAGAATTTAAAATGTCCAAAGAAGGAGTTAGGTATGCAAAATCAATCATGTTTACTTGCTACTTCAGAGGTTAATTAATATTGAAGTGTATTTTCAAGCACAACAGACTTACACATTGTCTTCACAATTATGCTGTTTTCTACTTTGTAACTGTCAGATGACAGCGTAGAGGCTTGTCTGAGGGATCTCGGTTTTGGATACAGGGCTCGGTTCCTACAGCAGAGTGCCAAAAAGATTTTGGACACCCATGGACTCGGTTGGCTTGATGGTTTACGCAGTGTCCCATATTTGCAGGCCCGTGACGCTCTGCGCACTCTCCCCGGTGTTGGAAGTAAGGTAAGGCAGTACAAAGCTTCCAGTGCCTTGTATATTTTATAATATATGACATTTCTTATAGCAAAAATGTAAAACAAAAGTTGTGTTACCCACTGTAGGTTGCAGACTGTGTATGTCTGATGTCCCTGGATAAGGTAGAGGCTGTCCCTGTAGACACACATGTGTGGCAGATTGCTAAACGTGACTACAACTATGCTTCTGGAAATGGACAAAAGAGCATCACAGATAAACTTCACAGAGATATTGGTTAGTATTCTTTCAGCCAGCAGTAGAATGTCACAGCTTAAGGCGATCTTTAAAACAAATTACTGCTTTTCTTTCATTCCAATATAATATTTCTTCACAGGGGATTTTTTCAGAAAGCTTTGGGGTCCTTATGCTGGTTGGGCACAGTCAGTGAGTGTAATCATTCATTACCTGTCAGTGAGTTGCTTTCATGTCTCTCACAGTCTGTCTGCTGTTCTCACACAGTGCCTTTCCCTGTTTCAGGTTTTGTTTTGTGCTGACCTCAAAAAGTTCCAAAAGATGAAAGAAACGCCACAGCCAAAGAAAGAGGAAAACTGCGAAGAAGAAATGAGAGTAGCATGCAAGAAAACCAAAATCAAGACAGAGAAAAATTGAACGGCGAAGAAGACAAAAGCCAAGTCGGCATGAGAGAAAGCAAAGATCTCTGTCTAGAATGGGAGAGTGGTTCAAGGTAAACACGCTTTTGACAGATCTGAAAAATGTTTCAAACACATTGGCATTTGTCATTTTTAAGAAAGTAAATTTCATGGTATTTATATAAGATATATTTGTCATGTAGATGGTATGTAAAAAAAAAAATCTCAGGGTTTCATTCACATATGTTTATGTTGCTTTTTGTGACCTCTGTCACGTCTATTTTTCTATGAGTTCACTACAGCAGCGCAAATGCAAAATAAAGACAGAATCATTCTTCATCAATTTTTTGTGTCCATATTCTGAGTTAATTTCGTTCATCAAGCTCTCTATAACATCACTTCTATGTTGGCTTTCACATAACTGTTGCTAGAAAAGGCCTCTAGGTGGCAGTGAGTACTTATCAGAATAAGATAGCATGGCTTTTTTTTTCTTTAGCCTGCCTTTTTATTTCATAGGAGAGAAATATTTGTACTTCAATGGGTGAATACTTTCTGTCACACCCTCTAGCTACTGTTACACCATGTAGCACTACGTCATCTGCACACATGAAAAGGTCACAGAAAGCTAATGTGGTACATTTCTTTAGTGCACTGCCTACATCAAAATAGTATGTGTGTGTATTGGATCATAAAAAACTGTTTGGCTGGGTGTCTGTGACGCGCCATGGTGTCTGTATGTTTATCTATAGGCATTAGTTGACTGTGTCAGCTGTTCTTTTTATAGCAGGGATTGCAGTTATCTGCTGTCACTCCTTGGGGCATGCATGACTGCCTCTTGTGTCAACTTGGACATGTCTCTTCGAGGGTTTGAACTATTACTGTCCCCTTATGGCAGTGACCAAGCAATTATATTTTTATTTGGTTTGAAACATACGGACAAGATTTCTCTGAATTTTGTCAACAACTTAAATTATTTTCAAATCTCAAACCCTAAATTCAAAAAATATATTATATACAAAATTTATTCTCGCATGTTTGCATATGTGAGCAGGTGCATCATGCATGTCTTTACCTCATCTCTGTGGGTTTATATGTGAATGTCTTCCATCCATAGACCTTGTTTATTTGTGGATGTGTGTGCAGCCATGCGTCTTAATGAATATGTGAGTCAGCTTTCATCCCCACTCCAGTAGAGCTGGACAGAAGCTGAGGGCAGAGTCACAGTTAAGATGAAAACAGAAGAAAAAAAAATAGGTCTGAGAGAAATGGAATACATTATTTTCTCAAAAAAAGAGAAGAAGATGTGAAAGTGTGCTGGAGGTGGAGACATGAAATTTGTAGAGAAAAAGCATTGTGCTCACGCATGTTGACACACAAAGGCTAAAACAGCACAACAGTGACCCGTGTGTATTATGTAAGAGATGGGTCTCAGCTTGTGTGATAGCCCCGGGAATACTTCATTTGAAAGTACAAGTACGGCTCGTCGTGTCAGCTTTGTCTAAAGAGAGTTTACTTCAGTCCTGCAGGCACCAGGGGGCAGCACTTTAGGAGCTTCAGTCAAAGTGGAAAGGTTGCTCTCTATTTCCAGATGTGCAGCAAGATTGAATTAGTTGTTTCAGAGGGACATGATGTGTGTAAAGGTTTTTTTCTGAGTGAGAGAGACGTGGGGAACATATTTTAAAGCATGAGTGTGTTCGTGCGCCCTTGTAGTGTATGCTATGCATAAAGTCCCTTATGCATGTACATGAGATTTTATGAAGACTAGCTTTCATGATCATCATGTCCCTTAGAAACCATTGGTAAAACTGTGGGAAAAAATTACCAGAAGGCTGCATCTGATTATTTTTTTATAATCCAGTTAATTAAATGGCATAGATTATAGATACATAGATGGCCATATAGATTGATACATAGATGTTTGGTTTGTGGAGTAGAAAAATAACTGCATTTTTTATTTTGATATAATAATTGAATATTGGGAATGTCAGTGAATCTGAACTCAAAGGCAGACACATCTGTACAATCTGTTGCAATCCAATTCATTCAGCAGTTAGCTTTACAATGTTAATCACATTCATATGTTTTACAGGTTAATAAATATGTAAACGTAATGATACTATTATTGAGGTCATAGATAACTGTGTTTTTTCTTGTGATTTTCTTTTTCCTCCACTAAACACCAGCTCCAGTGAACATAACAAACAACATTTAATGGTATTACAGTTGTCATTGGTTTAAAGATTGCACTGGTGGCAACTGAGTGTATATCTGCAAACAGATGTTTAAAATCTGCAAATTAGAGGAATATATCTAATGAACTAAGATGATAATAGACAAAATTCCCTGCTCAAGTGAACTGTATCAGTCAGAGATATATATAAAAGTCCTTTGAAAGTTCTGTGTATCTTTCTCTCCGTCATGAGCTCCAAAAAAAACGACTACTTTGACAACTACTTAAAATGATGGATGGTATTATTCTTGAATGGTAACACATGTATTATATAACGGTATTTGATACAATTCCTAAGATGGGTGAAATCTAAAGAGAGTAGTGTTGATACACCTTAGATGTGGTGAAACACAATGCTGCTGTATGCAGCTGTGGGGGAGTGTGAGGGGACTGGGCAGGGCAGGCGGTCCCCACATGGAAGTCTGTCTTTTGGGGCCCTGAGTTGGGGAGATTATTCTGTGGTGTCTGGACAACTATGGGGTGGGTGGGTGGGGGGAGCCACACAGAGACAGACAGGAAGCACAGAGCTGGCAGAGAGATTTTGGATCTTAAGCTTTTCAGACTCATATCTGTGTGGAGAACGGACGTTAGTGTATGACAATCTTGGCTGTTCTTAATGAAAGAGGCTTATTTTGTTGAGAAAATTAATACCTTCTTCCATCTGATAGGATCTCCACTTGGTTAGGCTGGGATTAAGGTTCAATGCCTTATAGATTGAGAGAAAGAAACCGTTCCATCTGTGCAGAGTTAGATTTCACAGCCCCAACCAGGATCAATTCAAATGACTAAGTGGAATGTATAAACCACATTCCTGGACAAAGATGGTATAGAAACACTATCCACAGTATATATGGCTTTGGGAGATCTGAGTGCCTTGATTTGGTGGATGTTAGTGTTGGTGCAGATAACTACCTCCTTTTTAAGAATTAGTTCATTTAGCAAGCTATAAATACTGCTCCCCCTTCAAATTATTTAAAGCCTGCTAAAAATTCCCTGTATGAATCAACGGCTGTCAGTCAAAGGCTGTGTGTAAGTTTAAGTTACTGGTTGACCCTGTTTTAAGATAAGTAGTACATCCTAACAAGTTTGGGTTAGATAATTCTGTTTTTTAATGAGTTTCATTTATGGAGATGATAGGTGCAATAAGAATATTTTAGATTTGATAAAAAACGTTTGGGTTTACACATAAGGCGAACCACACCTAGTGAGCTGAGTCATGATTTCACCATCTGTAAACAAACTGTGGGTTCAAGAATTTTCCTTAAGATTAATTTAAACACTGTTGAAAACAGGGACAGGAGGAGATGGTTTCCTATAGTCTCGGCATCGTGTTTGAAATACAGCTCCAATATATTCAGTTAAGTACATATCACTTATAAACTAAAAACGACCCCCTTCTCTCCTTGTTGCATGTTAAGCTAGCAGGCAGGTGAAATTGGCAACTGTGCCATAGAAAAAAACTCATCAAAGCCTTTTACAAATATTATTAAGGATGTCATATTAATTGAATCAATCTCTGGTACACCAGATTGAAATAATCGTACATAACTGGATAACAATATGTGATCAACGTTGCATGTAGCCTATAGATGGACGAAAAATACCAACCTCTGCAAGTTTTACATTTTATATGTAATGTGTTTTAAATGTGCAAAAACGTCCTTTCACTGGTTGTCTCTAGTTGTTCCCAGGCTTTGATCATACCCAAACAATATAAATCATAATCCATGTGCAATAATGTGATTATCATCTTGAAGTGTTCCCACTCCACCCATCCTTCACTGTCAGTGCTGGCTCAGTGGTAATGTAATGGCATTAGGACAATCCTCTGAGCTGCACAGGTTATTTTAAGACTCAGATGTACAGTGCGAATGATATCATGAATGTGGCTTATGTATAACGAGAAACAAAATAATTCCTGTTTTTTTTTTTTTATATATATAACTTCTTGTCGTCCTATGCAAAGCTGCAGTCTCGAGTTGTTTGTTCTTTTGTAAGACAGGGGGAGACAATCAGACGGGTGAAAGGCAGGCACTGTTCCAAGGTGCAGCTTGCGGAAACAGTATCATCTTGGCTTAGACCAGCTTGCTCTCCTCTACAAACCCAGGTTAGAGGGCAGGGAGCTAGAGTTTCATGCACAGCTCGGTTCCCAGCTCATTGTCCTCGCTACTGCTGCACCACTGTGCCAGAAATGTCAGGTGCCTCCTCACTTGTCTCCACATGACTCTGCTTTCACGCAACTTTAACTACCCAGCTCGGAGTAGGCTATCATAGTTTATTTCGAGCTATGTTCTTTGAGGAAAAACCCCAGAACCTGGATAGTGGCACTGCACGCTGTGTGATGATGTCAATGCCATGTCGTCATATTTCCAGCTGGTTACGTCTGAACAAGTTGCTTTGTGAAAAAGGTATAAGGTGAGAGGGTAGATCAATTCGAAAGAGCGTGCCGGATGGTTGTGCTGTTGCGTAACAGACGTGCCAGACGATAGGTTGGTAGCAGCAAGGTAGAAAGGCGATCGTGTTTATCCGCCTGTCAGAGAAAAAATGAGAGGGAGGGAGAGATGCGGACTGAGATGGAGCGGTTGGAGGGGGCGTGCATCTCTGTACTTGCTCATGGCTGGACGGCTGGCAGAGGAACGAGGCTGCTGATCGCAACCCTTCTGTATTTCGAGAGAGGACCGTTTTCATCTCTATGGGGATTTTAAGCGTGGTAAACAGTGGGAAATAAGAGCTTAACCTGGACTTAGGATACACCTATTCCTTGGTATCTCCTTATCCTCATACCCTGCCGCAGAGGACGCCATCGGAGAGGAGCTACATAGACCTGCAGGTATTTTTTGAGGAGAACAGATGGACTTAAGATAACAGTAGTGGAGTGGCTGCTATGCGGCGATACTTTGCGCAGTGACGTAGTCTCTACCTGTGCGGCGGTTCAGGTTTAGAGACAATTAACTGTAGGCTATTCAACACAAACGTAGGCTATTTAAGCAATTTTTACCTGTACTGGGTTGCCCGACAGGCACTAATGGTATGTAGGTCTACGCAGTTTATGTCACAGGTTATCAAGGAAAGTAAACTTGAAGCTTAGGAGGGCAGAACGCAGTCGATCAATGAAGCGTCACGACATCTTCCTGTCGGGATTGTAACGTAGCCCAACATACAATAACACCTCAGTGATTATCGTGACCAATGCTAAATAACATCACCTTGTTGTTACCATAGGTGTACATAGCCTATAGACCGAGGCTAATGGCGTTGGATTGTTCCCTAAAGCAATAATTAACCAAAGTGGCTACAACAATCAATTACAGCAGCAGAGTATACAAGCACGTTATAGCTAATGCTATTTTATGTTACCGGCCACGTGTGTTTATAGGCTATAGGCTTACCGCTATTTGTTTATGTTACAGTTATTTAGCCTTTCACTAATATTAAACTACACATTTCATAAGTCTAAAGTGGCCCAAAAGATCCATTTATCCTGCACCTGACGTTAGAACACATGCTCTATTATTAGGCTATCAGTCCTAATATTCATTAATGAAGTCCAGTCCGTTAGGCTATGACGGAAAGTAGACCCTGTAATTTGGTTCTGTTACTCCAAACTAACAGTGATAGCTTCCAAATCATCCTGGTTTGTAAGATGATTGAATTGTGGTGATTCATTTTTATACTAGTTTTTTTATTTTTTATATTTTTTTATTTACGAGGTTAGTTCTTGTCTGCGCATAGGATGCAACATAGAGGATCTGTATACACCTGACCTGTGCCTACCTTATTAGGGTTTGAACTCATCCAGCGGTTAAGCTGTGCAAAGAAGGGGGGCGGGAATGTGCCGCTCACTGAAGAGACTGCTCTACCCTGCCTTGCTACTGGATAAAAGGCAGAGCCCTGCCAGCTGTGATTCAACAGAAGAACAGCACGCCTTGATTCACTGACAATGGAAAAAGGCCATGTCCATGTGTAAAGCAGCTCAAGAGAGATTTATTGTGTTCTTAAACACAGAAGTGTTTTGTTTTTTTAAAGGTACATCAGTGAAGAAAAACAGGCGACGATCCACTGCACACTTTAGTATTTAGTACCCTTTAGATATTTTAAATCTTGTGCTAAAAAGAGTTATCAATCACCCCATATAGCCTTTTGGATCAGATGCGTTCAAACTGGCAGCACCGTGAAATAATAGGAAACCTTCCAGTTAACACAGACATAACACACTTCCCAGAACAGACTGTCCTTAACAGAATAGCTTTTGCAGAATGGAAAATAAAGTGTAAATCACATGAAGCACAAAGCCACTAAGCTCTAGACATGATCTGTCCTGAGGCTCTTTTATGGCAATGGACCTTTTTGGCAGTGGCTAATATAATGTTAAATGCTCAGAGGCCTATAAAATAATACTGTAGCTTTTATATACATACAATCTGTTTGCGAGTTCAATGATTGCCACACAACACCCCATTTAACACAGCAGGCATTTTATTGCAACCAGCTGTAACAGTGTAAGTCTTGGGTTGAAGTTGAGCTGTGGTTTACTCCCTGAAGCAGGCAAACAGTTACGACTTGGTATGCCTGTAATCTGTTTTACTGAAAGTGTTTTTGTGGCTGAAGTGGTTTAGCAGCTGTCTATATCAGTCACCAGATTCACTTTCTCTCAGGGTGTGTTTTTGGGACTGTGTTATTGGTCAACTAACGGTTATCCAAAGAATCAGTGTGAAGACAATGAAAGTTATCTGGTGAACTTTTTTTCATTGGTTACCTATCAAATGTCATCAATTGTAGCCTGTATGTTACCCATGAATTCATAGTGATCTGTCCCTTAAGAATGTGTGTGTGTGTGGTATATCCACAGTGCAGTTCAAATGCCTCACCCTTAAAGGCTGACCTTCAGCCTTTGATCTGTGGCTTGCATGAAGGCAGAATATCAGTCAAACATGTTTTGCGGCTCAGCAATTTTAAGCTGGACATCCTCTTCAACTGGGGATCAAAAGCATCCACGATTGGTTCTGGAGCCTCCTCTCTTCATATGGCATGACCTCGTTGTGTGGTCGTGTGCTCCGCTGGAGTTTTGGCACCCCCTCAGCTAGTGGAGCACCACGAGAGAGGCATCTTTAACAGGCTTTGGTTTGTCTTAAGAGCTAAATGGAAAGCTTTAGTCTAAGGCAGAGGTGCAGGAGTTAGGTGACCTTGCCTGAAAACTTCCTGCAGAGCCTGTAATTCAGTTGAAAAGCTCATATACCTCACGATATATTAATAAACATCATCATTTAGTTCCTGTTTTATTGAATGATTTGAATATGGCAGCTATTATTGAAATATGAAAGAGAATATTGAGAGAGCAGTTTGGAATCCATATGTTATTTCAAGGTGTGGAATTTGTAACGGTCAAACTGGCGACCTCCCCCACTACCCGCATACCAAGTTAACCACACATACTCCCATTTCCCCCCTCTCTGTTTCTCTATGTGTCTCACGTATTCAAAGATTCACATACATAGGCACAGCTTCACAGTCTCACCACTCCCCCTGCAGAGTGCAGTACAAACAAGTTACACATCTGCATGGCGAGTAATACTTAACTGCTCGTTTTGGACTGAGGGAACGTTGCAGTGCAGCAGACCACAGTGACACAGCCTATTTTTCTCTGTCAATCTTTACTAGTCCTCTATCTTTGCCATCTGTGTCTTTCCATATGTGCTCTCCCTGCAAAAATACTGCTACTACCTCTCTCACGTTGCAATTTAATTTTTACATCAACTTCTTTTCATCATCTTCTTTTACTTACTGACCCGTTTATGGTCTTCCTTGTGGCCTTTTCTTCTCGGATGAGAGCCCCTCTGGTCATAAGTGACTTTGACGGTTAAATTCTGCTTATTAGAGAGATGATTGGATGCTACGAATCAACTCAGGTGATGGTTACTCTTCACTCCAGATATTGTCTAAATCTCACTGACATAAAAATGAGTTTGTGTCCACACATATTCACATACACGGATAAAGACTAGGACTGTGGCATTTTTAGCCAAACTAGCAACCACTAAGAAAAGACACAGGTCCTTCTGTCCACTGCAGACTCATGCTTGCCATTGGAAACATTCACACAAATTGATGGAACATTTTCACTGCCAGACTTTTTCCGGAATCTGGCAGAGGAGAGCAAGATCATTTGAAAAAAAAAAAAAAACTTCACTACCCATCCATCTCCCTCAGCACACTTTCCTATGTAAAATACAGACATTTGCTGGTCATTTTTATTTATTAGTGTAGACATGACATCACTACTGCAATGATAAATAGATTAGTAGCAGCTGTGCCGTACTGAGTCATGTTATTGTATAACCAGCAGGTCTATACTGTGGGCAAGGAGTTTGTAGTAATCTTCAGATTGTTGCTTGCAGCTGCAATATTGGTTATTATCCGTTGGCATTTCCTGCTCTGGATAAAGAACGTATTGTGCTAGAGAGAGTGACGACATCTACACAACATGCAAACCCCACTGCAAATATAATACAGAGTGAGTGCCTCTCCGCCCCGAGGAGCTGAACACGATAAAAATACTCTCACTGACCCGGCACCCATCTGCCTTCTCCCTCTGGGACAATCATGCCGTCTTACTCATGAGCATGTGTGTCTGTATTTTTCTGTCGCAATGGATGTAGAATGAAACGATGCACGTTGGTCGACTACAAGCATGCCGGTTTATATTCAAGGGAAACACTAAACAAGCTGATTACACTGATCTAGTCTATGTCATACATGGTTGCCTGTTCCTGGCATGTTATTCAGACTGCTTAGGGAGTCACCAATCAGCTTAAATTTACTCCATTTGTATTAGCATAATGGAAAATCAGGCCAAATTGTGTAAATCCAGTCAAAATGTTGGTGAACGGCCAGCATGTGTGTGGCTGCGTGTTCGCGCCTATGGCCCCATGTGTGGAGATGAGATTAATGATGACAGCGTTTCCAAAACAGCAGCAGCTTGTTTCTGTCCTCCCACTAAATCTTATTGAACACATTAATGTCCTTCTTAATACTAATACATAGGCTGAGGCATGCTGGATTACATTGTATAAAGATAGTGGTCTGTTGACTAAAAGCAATTTCTCACTATTTAGGTTGTTAATGTTTATCCATAACTGCTCGAGACTTCTCACCTGCCTCTTGACCTCAGAGGAAAGGTGAAGCAGGCTAAGTTTCTCCGCATGCCTTCCCCAACAGACCACCATGTCTTTGCTTTGACCACAACAAACCTGCTTATCCTGAAATACAGCTTTCTTGTGACTCTTCTTCTCCTCAAATGTTCTGCTTCTTACTTTCTGTCAGTTCCTATCCAAGAGCCATCTCTGCATCCTCTAATTTTACAGCCTCCTCCGACGCTCCTCTCCGTCTTAATTCTGTCACTGATTGCTTTGATTCCTGCTCCCTCCCTACGCACTTCCTTTCCGTTGTCAGCTTCGCTACCATCATCGAGCCTCCTCCATCTTCTCCAACCTTCCATCTTTATCTTCCCCATCTTTCCTGCTTATCTTTATTGTTTCTACGTTCCCTATCCACCTTATCTCAATACCTCCGAGCTGTCTTTCAACCTACACATAGGGGCATACTGTTGGACTGTGTTGAAATAACTCCATTCAAAGGGGAACACGAGAAACAGAAAGGAAAAGCCATTAATCAGATGCTGGATTGGCCGATTACACTTGGAGTAGAAGAAGGGGCTTTGGCAGAAAAGAAAATAAACACTGAAGCTCCTGTGAGTAGGTGGAGATTGAGAGAGACTACCGCCTCTATTGCTGTACTTATGGACAGTTTTTCTCTTCAGCTGCTCTTGTGTAACAATATCAACACAATAAAAAAGGAAAACAAAACACTGCTGAGTACATGACGAGCCAATAAGCGAGACAAGATTGTATTTGTGTGCTCTAATGTCTTCAGATAGTATGACTTGTGACTTCTTGCTTGGTGACTGACCCCTTGTGCTTACACACATACTTAAACATGTTCTTGACATACACTCACACAAAATACTCACATCCGACATGGGTCCATGAGCACCACAAGTACATGTCAACAACGGTGTGCAGCCACAGTTTCTCAGAGAGCTAGACATTGCTGCTTTGAATGGACCCTCGGTGAGTCATAAGCTGCACAATGAATTCTCCCATAGGCACTGATTTCTATTTTCCGTACATTCCCTCCTCCTGTTTCAGCTGAAGTTTCAGCATGATCGTGACTGCTGCTCCTCAAGGTTATCTCCCACTGTGAGTCATATTCAGATACTGGTATGAACAAGAGAGGTTTACGTTAGTCAGAGGCTCAAACAGTTGAAGAAAAGGGATGTTTTTTGATAAGAGGTGAATGTTTTAAAGAAGGGATACGACTGGCAGCTGTTTAGATGGATGACTCGTAGGATTGCATAACCCTCAAGGGCCGAGGGGGGGTTCTGTGTGTCACTGCCTGTGCTCTTGGAGCTTCACCACTCTCTGTGTTCCAGCTGTTGGCCACTGGCATCCATGACTCAAAACCAAAGTAGCAGAAAAGTGAGGATTGGAACATAAATCTCGAGAGAAAACCTGAGAGGAGTCCAAAGGACATATAAAAGCAGAAATAGTGAAGAGAAAAGTGAACGTGTCCATCTGCCTCTGAAGAAAACCATCTGCAATTCCTTTTTTTCTTTTCTTGTTGATTTAGTTTGTGCTACGTGTTTTATAACTAACATGCTGAAGTCTTGTCTTAATGTGCGTCAGTGTGCGACGTCATATGTGCCATGTATTCTGAAACCAGACACCTTAACTCAACCTGTGTGTCTGCTGGTGTCATGCTGCTAAAACCTTGTGGGAGTTTCATTGGCCTGACCCCTGCATCAGCATAGCAGGGCTAGCACACACACTGATATGAGACATAGTTCTACAGATTTTTACTGTTTTATGAATCAAGTTAGCTCTGACTGAACATTTTGAGAAATCTGCAATGAGGTTTGAGCTGAAAAAGGATTTGAGCTGTGTTTATGCAATTTATATACATAGATACAGACAGTGCTTTTTGTGATTTTTAAGTCTGCTTATAATCCCGTGATTGTAAAACTGTCCTGTTTTTCTGTGTCAACAGTACCACAGTGGAAGAATGGTGTGATACAGCGGACAGCTAGAGAGCTGAGGGACCAGTCACTGCTGACCAGTCAAAGGCAGACCATGGCCACGTCTCTCCTTCTCCTTGGCTTCCTTCTCTCCCTCCTTTATCCTTCAGATGCCCAGACCATCATTGGCTCTTCCCCTTCCTTGTCTCTTTTAAATCTCCCTATTAATTCTTCATCTCAGCCAACCAGGCAGAGTCCTAGATTTTGGCCTTCTTTGCCTCCCAGAGGGCGCAGTGATGTGCCTGTCAGAGCTACAGCCCGGGATAGAGTGACAACTACGGCTGCAGTGACACAGGGTCAAAGAACATCCCGTCCTCCAGCACAGTCTTCTTCTTCTTTTATATCTGCCCTTTCTACACAGAACCTCAGCAGAGGGCCAGTTTTGACTCAACCAACTGCCTCCAGGCCCAGGACTGATATGGCTAGTTTAGCAATGATCACTTCATTAGCAAAAGGAGATGTGCCTACAAAAGGCTCACCCCCACCTTTGCCCACTTTACCCTCCTCTGCTGTCCTTGAGTCTGCAGGTGTTAAACCTGTGACAGCAGAAAATCCACAGAAGGAATCTGTCAAAGATAATGAGGAGGATGATTTGTTGGAGCTGGGATCAGGTAGTAGCCCCACTGTGGAGAAGGAGTCACCTGTCCCTGCGCCAACAGTTGCTGATGAAATGGCACAGTATCGGCTACACACACAGACTGCCACATCTAAAGTTTCTGATGTGAAAATAGCACCAACAGACAGTCAGAGTGCAAAGCCTCGCCTGTTTGGGCTTACAACAGCCAGTAAAATCTCTACCACACCACAGACTGAAACCAGAGCCACACTTTCCCCTGTGGTAACACAGGCGACACCTCGGACAGTTGTGTTAACAGGTGAGGATTCTAATCTACTTGAATAAATGTTACATACAAAAATCTTTACACCATGACACAAATGAATCTTTTCCTATGTTTTTAGGTGAGCTGACAGCAAACACTCCTTCAACTGCCAGAGAAACTCCGAAGCGGGAATCTTATGCAGAGACAACACACCAGACAACAATTAAGACCGATGGCTCTGTCCACAAACCGACACAGACTGCAGGACAACCAGTCACTGCCACAACACAGCATTCAACAACCACATCTACAACCACGTCTACAACCATGAAGCTTAGTACTACTCAAGAAGCTGTAATAACATCAGCCAAAACAACAAATCAACCCAACAAAACAGCACAACATGGAAGAAATACAGCCAGCACAACTATACAGCTGTCAAGGGCAGGTAAGAAAGGAGGGCCCTGTGCTCTGTATTTGTCTGGTTTTTGACTGTCCTTTATCCTTTGATTATGAAAAATTGAACTGTTTGTGCAGCTGCAACTTTTTTACTGGAAGAATCTGGAATTGGCTTCAAAGGGGGGAAGAAACAGAAACTTTTTTCCATGGAAAGTGGGGTGGTATCTGTGTGGGGTAGACACAGCGAGGGAAGAAAGTATGAGGCAGGAGGTGAGAGGGAGGGTTCAAGAGGGGGGCGGGTAGAATCACAGCCAGGCAAGGAGAGAAAGACAAGAGGAAAGTAGGGTCTGAAAAGAGACTGCTGGGAATACAGATGAGAGAGTAGATGGGGTGGGTGAAAGTGTGGTAGAAGAAAGGTATGGGCATAGAAATGCAGGGAGTAGGAATGGTAATTAAATCCAGATGCAAGGAGAAAGGGATGAAGGGAGGGGACTCGAGGAAAAAGGAAAGGAAAGAGGAAAAGCATGAAACATTGAGTATATGAGGCAGTCACTACGATACCATGAGAAAAACATCTTAATGTTGTTCAGGCTCTCTTGTTCCATGAGCACAGGTCTTTAAGTAGGTTTCTTGGCTAGCCATTGGAAAAACTAACAGCCTGCATCCATGTCAGTACTCAGATTCAGATTCAGACAACTTTAATAATCCCAGAAGGGCAATTTCATTAACAGCCTACCTACTAGGTTGTACTGTATGCATGTATGTGTCCACATTTGGATCTGGGTCATAAATGAATGTATGTCCTTTGAGAAGGAACAGGATATTTATATTTTGTAATCCTTCGCAAGTTGTGGACATATAAGGCAGTGAAAGCAGTGTGTAGGTGTGTTAAAGGGAACAACTCAAAAGTTGGGGTAGCCTTAAGTGTATGCAGCTGTGAAATTTGATCAGAACATCTGGAATGTGTCTGGATCTTGCTCCTGTAGAGGGAAAAAGTTTGAGGGAAGGAAGTAAAACATACCTTTATAAATAAAGAAGTGTGTCTGTGATCTGCATGCTAAGTATTCGCCTATGTGAGTCTGAAAGTTAAACTTTCATTAGTCAGTGTGTCAGCTCTATAGATGTCTTCTGTGAGGATGGGCTTTAAGTCCTCTAAAAGGCTGATTGTTTAAAGGGATAGTTCCTTTTTTTGTGAGGTTGTATGAAGTACTAGTTGATAGTAAATGAATAAGCCACAGGTGATCCCGGTAAACTCGGCCCCTCCTTTATTTAGTCACCAGCCCGAGTGCTGGCACGGAAGCGAGGCTATACATTGCTGCAAAGGGGGGCCATTTGTACCACATAATTTACCTAATTTTTTTAAAAAACTGACCGAAAAGTAATTGATGATGTAAGTGTATACTAGTGTCCTATATTTAAAAAATGTTTCATTGCTTAAGCTACTTTGTTTTAGCACTACTTTGGCGCACCACATAAGTCTTCCTCCGCCTTCTGCTCAATGGGTCGATTCTGTACAAGTCAATATGAATTTTGCCGAGAAGACTTCAGACATCCCCTCTTCAACCCCCTTTAAAAAATCTGAACTATCCCTTCAGGCATTTAAAACACATATTATGTTGTTCCACCATCTATCAAGTTAACACTTGTTTGTTTAAAACAATTCTTAAGATGTGTTTCAAGACCATTTTTCTCTTAGTGACCCATCAGTCACATATCTATTGTCATATATTTTTGTGTTTGCTGTTTTAACACAAAGCAACATCATTTACACCATTTCCTTGTGCTCAGTCAGTTATGTATGTTTTGTTTTTAGCTTTGTCATTTCTATACTATTAGTTAACAAAGCCCTTGGTGATGAATGGCGTCATGATTATAATGGTGTTGGGTGTTTCCAGGGTATTGCAGGCGGATAAGGTGGAGTGCCTTGAACAAACAGAAGTATGTGTGAGCTTGAGAAACTAAGAGAGAAAGAATGAGAGGGGGAGAGAAAGAAAGAAAAGGGGGAGAAGGAGGATGAGATAGACATAGACATAGAATTTCATGGTTCCTGTAGGGACAGCTCAGGACTGGCAGTCCTTTTCAGTCCCGGTCTTCCATTTAAGTGGCTCCAGAGGTGAAGGAGTTAGAAAGGAGGTCGTCAAGCATCATTAGGGATTCATTCACAATTCATTATTTCACAAAGATGATGAGATACACAAGTGTCAAGGTGTTCTCTTGTCCCATGACCCATCTCGTTTATGGTCTGTTTAATGACTGATTCGCAAGGTGACCTTTAGTGCCATGAGGATGGTCTTAAACCAATTGTATTTTTTTTACGATGTTGTGTTGTATTGTAAAATGAAGATTTGAATGGTCTGAGCGTTTCCTTGTTCATGGCGGTGTTGGGACACTGTTTGCTGTTATGTAATTTAGATGTTTCTTTTTGATGACATAATGAGTCAATTACAATGAGTTTGATCCAGCATAATGTCTTTTATAGTTATGAATAACATGTGAAACATTTGGTGGCTGGGTGTTCCAATTATGATGAGACGTCATCTTTTTATATTTGCTATTCAACTGTGTAATAAGAGTGAGTTCACTTTCCTGAATGATAATCATCTTTTTTTAAATACTTTAATGTAAATGACAGCAATACCTTGTTACACTTTGACTGAATATAAAACATTAGCCACACTTTGTTAGCAGATATATTGTGCCATTATTTGGTTACATGTGCAGTTGTGTGCCTTTATGAGTAAATATACATGACGTGTGTTCTGTACAACTATTTTTACACAAAGGGGCACTGACTGTGTTTCAGGTTATTTCCATAACAACCATATGTTGGGATGTAATGTAGCTGCCAATGGGTCCCTGCACATATCCAAACTAACCATGCAAAAGAGGAAAGCCAGATGAACTGATTGAAATTTAATTTGAATTTTAAAAAGACAGTTCTATTACACACTTCATATTTATTACGTTTACAAACACCTGCGCCAATGTGCCTGTGTGGAACTGATTAAGTTTCAATGTTGAACTGAGCCCCTGACTCTGATGGTGAGCTGCCCCCCTCTTGTGGCTCTAAAATAGAATTACATGCATCTTTTATCTGAACTCAGCTATTTAAAATAATGGCATTAGGAAGCATCTTAAATTATCCTGTAAGTTTACTACTAACATTTGAGTTTAATATAAAGAAAAAATGAATTAAACTCTTTTTCTCTTGTTCTAGGGAGCTCTTCATTCCTTGCCACTGGTGTTGTACCTGTTGCCCGAACAAGGTTAAGTCCCACATATCAGACTGGTATTGTTCAGAGGAACCGCTCCATACTTTTAGGACATCCTCACCAAGCTCCCCACTCCACTTTAAATCCAGCGCCCACACCAGGTGCCAGTCCCTCACCTAATGCCACACTTCTATACTGGGGTGACCTGAGTCGAACACTGGCTTTTGCCTGGGAGCTGCATGTTTATGGCTCAGCGAGCCTCTTCCTCCTCCTGTTTGCTGGAGCTGCTCTCGGCCTCATCTTGTCTCCTGGTGCAAACTGTCCACATCGGGGGGCTCTTGGACTGGCCAATGCTCTGTTGTTTCTGGTAGGAGGCCTTCGGGCAACTTTGTTTCTAATTGACCCCTATGGCACAAGAAATTTCCTTCCTCGTCCTGCAGTTACAGCCCTCTACAACTTGCCTTTACACCTGCTTGTGTGGACACAGGCTGCCCTGGCACTGCTTGCAATGAGGGTGAAAGGAGTCAGTGTGTTACCCTCAACTTTGGAGCGTCCTCCTCTTGTGGCTGTGTTAGCTGTGTTGCAGTGTACCCTGCTCCTGGCAGCTGATCTGCTTTCCCCAGCCCTCTCCCCTTTGGTGCCTGTCACACTTCAGGTCCTGTCACTATGCTGGGGTTTGATTATCTGCCTGGGCTTCTTCTGCTATGTCTTTCCACGTTTACGCTGCCCTCCAAATCCCTACCCTGGAGCCCCTGAAGAGCCTCAGAGGAAGGTTTGGACAGGGAGAAGGAGGATGGGGGCAAGCCTAGGAAGAGTGCTTGCAGTGTGTGCAGTTCTGGGGGCACTGTGCTGTGGGCTGCATGTTCATGCAACCCTGTGGCTCTATGGACTGTTAGGTAACTGGACAAGCTTCAACTGGGGATGGTGGCTGGTGCACTTCTGGGCTCGTCTCCTTGAGCTTGCCTGGGGTTTCTCCCTCCTTGTCTTGGGTTCATGGGTGTTCTGGAGGCCTGAAGGATGTGGAAGAAGAAGAGAGGAGGCTGGACAAGATGGAAGAGCAGCAGGAGACCTGCCATCCCCTGGCCAATCTGTTGGCTCCAATCAAAGACATACTTGCTGGTCCAAGATAGTCCAGAGCCTGAGGGGGAAGCCCTGTAGAAAGTCTGACAGTAATGGAGTGGGAGGAGGTGGACCTGGGGAGGTTCCTAACAACTGGGCTGGCCAAGAGCGTCCTGGAGCTGACATCAGCAAGAGTCTGATCAGGAATCAGAACCCTGAGCAGCCCTCTGTCCAGGCACGCTGCATCAAAGACAGCAACAGGGGACGCAACCATCGGGGACACTCTGCAGAACGAGGCATATCTGATGGCAACTCAGGCTCCCTGCTGAGACTGCAGGCCATTGGACGGCCCCCACAGCGCTCAGTCAGTGGCAGTCTGGATCAGGACCGGGACACTTCACTGTCATTTTATGAGTTTGATCTGAGGCCCCCATCTCCTATTGACCTGACCCGCAGCATTGACGAAGCACTGCACCGGGAGCACCTACTGGAAGGAGGGAGCTTGTTTCATCCTTTGAACCACAGCTCACAGTCCCCCTCCCCAGGCTCAGGGGTAAGCCAGGGGCCTTGGCTCCGCAGGAACAGTGATCCCCAGATGCTGTCAGAAAGCAGTGATGCCCCAACAGAGTCTTCCATGCCACTGGGGGGCAGCATACTTAGCAGTGTGCCCAGCAGACAGGTGACTGCTCCCCCAACACCCTCCCACCAGGGTAACAGGTGGGCAGGGAACGCTGTGGGAAGTGTCCCTTCATCAGTATCCTGCCCTGTGTCACTTCATCCCTCCAGAACATCAACAGGTAATCTGGGGGAGGATGGAGTGGATGATACGCGGCCTTTCATCACCCCAGACTCAGAGAGGGTGCGAGGGAGGGCCGGGAGGCCTGCTGGGTCACGGAGTTACCTGGAGGTCAGCAGACATGACGACTCTGCCAGTGTCAGCAGTGAAATTATTGATCTATGAACCAAACCTTGGACAAGAGGACCAATGACTGCACCCATTTAACAAATACTGTTCCTAACAAAGACTTCCTTCAACAAATATTGTGATTTTTCTTCCACTCAATTGTCTAAAAATGTATTATTTTTAGAAGAGGGATATACTTAAAAGTGTCTCTGGGTGATGACCTTAAAGGATATCACTTAGGTGCCTTTTACTTTGATAAAGGGTTAAAAAAAAAACTGTGTTTGTGGAACAGATTTTGTATACTTTTACTCTGAGAGTAAGGCTAGGTGATGTAACGAAACAGAATTCTCAGAACTGCCCCACATCTCTCTCTCATGCACACATTATATCCTTCAATTTCTTCTCCTAATTTTCTCTCAAATGCATACAAATCCATTACACCAGTAGGACTTCATGTACACTAGTATCATACTGTCTGCATATTAGCTCCAAAACTCCCTGTCTGGTAACAGCATTACTCATAGTTTCATCATGTATGATGGCTTAAAGACATACATTAGTCTTAAGTGTCAGTATTTCTATTGTTTCTGTGGAAAAAAAACGTTTGCATGTGTGAATTTCATGGGTTCTGTAGTGTTCATTTGCTGTCTCCAACATTTCAATTTGGTTCGTGATGTAGAGATGTGCAATACATGTACTTGGTTGGTTCTGTGCTATTTGTATGATTCTATAAACCCTTCTACTGGGATGAACCCGCTATAGCGTCTTACCAGTATCATAGTGACTCAGCATAAGATTACTCCTTCTAAGCTCCTAACATGCTGTTCTGTTGTTTGTGTCCAGTCTGCATTGTATGCTAATGTCAAACTGGTTACAGAAATAGAGACGCAGTAAACAACTGGAAGAGGCAGAAACATGGTTATATATGAAAGTGTTTCTGAGGCTTTTAGCTGTTGCTGAAATTGTCTTAGAAATGAGCTTCACCTATGAGATTATTGCATCCCAACGTGTTTTTGGATGTACGACAAAGCTTTTGCAAACAACAATTATGCACCATAAAAGCCTCTGACTGCACTGCGTAGAATTTGACTAAGAATATGAAACATTATCATGATCCTATCAGTTGCATTGAATCAATTTTAACTTTTGAATATGTTAACTATTGAAATGCTGCACAGCTTTGCAGGGCTGCACCTCACAGGACTGGCTTGGCATGAACCTCAGATATACAGTACTGGACCTTACTCAATAACAGAGCACTTACCAGTTAACCCTGAGCACTAGACTGAAGTATTTTACTACTTAAAAAGGAAAATATATTTCAATGATGTGATGTAAGCAACAATGTAAATAACTTTATTTTTGATGTTTATGAATAAAGGTGTATTTGAATCATAGTAGTAGTTCCTACTGTGAAAGACAATCTAAAGAGGTCTTGCTTTTAGGTCTGAACTGTGCAGAAGCTTTGCTGTTTTGACATCAGATTGTGGCCTGTTCAGGACAGGCAGAGCTGTGAAAGTTAATACTTGACTCAAGAGGTTATGTTAAGGACTTTGTTTTGGCTATTCAAAGTATTTTTATGATGCAGGTTGAGCAAAATGAAAAATAATGTAGTAGTTTAATAGGATATTTGATCACTTTATTTTTCATTAAATAATGACAAAGGTACTGGAAATACAGACAAAGCATTTAATCTAAATCAATATAAAGTCTATTGATGAACTTTGAATCTGTTTGGAGATAAAAGCACAACGGCTTTCTTATTTCTGTTACATTTGCATCGTGTTGTTCCTACATTCGATTTTTTTTTAATGGACTGTCAGGGTTGTTTTTTTTAACTTGAATGTTATCCCGAGTGACTGTTGTAAACACTAAATGATACATTCCAAGAAGTGTCATTTTTCTATAATATCATTTTGGAATAAAACTGAATTTAAGCCTCTTTCCCTGCAGGTCCATGAGTTATTTTCCAGTTACCTTGGCGTGACTTCCAGTTCCTCCCGGTGATGTGGAATGCTTGACTTGTTTAGTATTTCAAGTACAATGGCCTTATGTTATTGTCTGCATTCCAATGAATCCATAAGATTTCATTATATCAGTATTTACCATTACCCCATTTCCTTGTTGACCAATATGGTACCCCGAATACCTATGTCGCCCCCTCTGCAATGCAGTATGTGCCATAGAAAAATACAATATTGTGCCCTCTCCAGTCTGTAATCACAGTGCAACAGTACAGTGTTATATTAATGTTTATTATTCTCATCCAACTTTTGCTATGTATTTCTTGCTGATTTTCATGTCTGGATTCCAATAAAAACAACAACACTTGAAACCCCTCAGCAGTATGTGTTTATATGTATATAAATTCATTAGACTGGAATCTTTCTCAATCATGAGCATCAGACTGAAAACTAAGGTATTAACCAGCCTATCAGTTTCATACGAAATTGACAGAAGAAAAAAGAGAGATCAGTTTTTCCATTTCGACTGGCATTAATGAGATAAACATTGGTCTTGTAAAGCACACAACAAAGTTTAAACATATAAGTGGAAATAATCTCCATAACTGTGTAAAATGTGGCTAAGTGGGGAAATTAAAAACGAAAGAGCACCATTTAATACTAGTTGGTTTATAGATGTTTAAAAGGACCATCTATGATTTTATATGAACACTGACTCTGGGATTCACACTTAAACCTTCACTCAGGCTCGCTCTTGCCTTTTATCACCCAGCCATCTTTAGCACCACCAAAGCACTCCTCCATTACAGGAATAATTTCATATTCCTCCCTAATGCTACCTACAAATCAGAAGCTTTTTGTAACAAGTTCTACATTTTAAAAGTAAAAAAGTTCAAACTTCTTAAAAAAATGATAAGAGAGCTGTAATTGCATTTTTTTAATTTGCATGTATGTAACATGTACTTATGTTTCCAGGATACTGGACCCTCGGGGAATAGACAAAGTCTGCAGCTTCCTTGGTTTGACTCCTTCAGCTGAGGAAAAAGAAAGAATCGCAGGCAGGGCTCAGTTTGTTAAAATGAATTGTCAACCGTTCAGAACTATACTCAATGAATTTCAAAGTGACATCCCTTTTGAGAAAAGGTATAACTGGCAAAAAGAACAGAGGTATCTTGCTTAATACCTGACAGATTTTCAGTGGTTCAACAGGAAAGGTCAGTGACCGAAAGATCAATTTCACTAAGGGCCAAGAATGAAGAGTTTGATGAAGACTATAAAGAAAAGCTATCAGACCCCTCACTAACATATTGCATTCATTTAAAAAAGGTAGAGTATTTGTTAAAATGAGCCAATGGAAATGGAGAGATCAATATGCAAAAAAAAAAATTACAAATACATTTTTAAATATTAAATGGCAATAGAATAAAATGATTTTTTTTTTTAGTTTAAAAAAAGTGAACTATAAATATAAGTGGTTATTTAGACTTAATATTTTTTATATATTTGCCTTAATATTTTTGCCTTAATATTTTTTATATATTTGCCTTTTTACTTAAATGTCCAATTTTTAAATGTATTCTATACATTATCAGATCTAGGTGCAGTTCTTGACACAATGATGAGTTAAAACATTAATAAACAGAAATAAACTGCAGGCAAGTGTTGGTCAAAATAAATATATCAAGAAATTAACACAATAAGGCCTGCTATAAAAAAATATGAACGACTTTATTTTGTCAAAACTTTTTATATTGTGCCGAAGAAGTGTCAAATGACGTGTCAACAGCCCTTTTTGGGGAACGCGTCACGGCGCCTATCGGACACACACAAAGTTGATCTATCCTTTGTGACACCTGTCTTCTCCATCTATGGCGGGCGGATAGGCTCTTAATCTGTGTAGATGTTTGCGAAATGTATTTAAACTGCTGCAAAATATATTTCACTTGCTGACAAATATATTTCACCTGCTGCAAGTATATTTCACAAACCGGAAAGGGCATGCCCATACTACTTGTTTGTGATTGGTCTGAAGTCACGTCAGTACAAACATATGTTTTCTCGTTGTAATTATCTAAATAAACACGTTTTTTTAATCTTTATTAAGTTGTATGCTGTCATTTCTTCATTAGATAAAGCCTGATTTTTAATAGGGCTATTGCTATAGGCCTATTTCATAATGTTTATCCTGGCTGTTGATAAAGCAGGATATATTATAAGTATTACGGTAAGAGTAGTTTGCTGTGGTTGAAAAACCATTGAAACGTTGTTGATTTTTAGTCATGATTTCAATGTTGTTTCAATATTAATGGAGGGTGCAAAAGTGACATTGATACAACATCAGATTTCAATGTTGATTCAACGATATTAACGTTGACGCATTAACATTGATTCAACATTTTTTCAATGTCGTCTTGCTATCTGGGATGTGACTCGCTTCTGCTGTACTTCAGAATGGAATCACAATGGACCTGACTTGATGGAGAGAACATGTGTCAGTGCATACTGTTTGTAACAAAACTGTAGGACAGTGAGATGTTTGGGAAAAGATGGAGCTGAACGCTGGAGGGCCAAGGAGGTGTTTATTAGAGTGGATCATCATTTATCCACATGGGACACGGAAGCATCAGTATCCAATCCCCACCCATCAACCCTCATTAGTCATCTGTAATCTTTAATTCACTTCCTGGATTGACTCAGTCCACAGCGACCATGGTCAGTACCCAAAGACATCTCCAGCATGTAGTATGGCAGCCTGTTGATCCTCGTCCTTCAGTGAAGAACTAGAGAGACAGAAATGAGCTTTCTAAACATGTTTCCTGTAAGCCACCATGTAGTAAGAGAACTGTTCATGTTGTCATGAGCCGGCTCTTGAGGCCTGAAACAAGGGAAACAGATGGTTGAACTAAACGGTGCAAAAGTTTCATACAAAATGTACCAACAGTTACCACCATTTACACCAGGAGTGAGGTCAGGGGTGCAAACTCATCAGGGAGGAAAAAGGTGACATGAATCCAAATCCCTAGGGGGGTCCGGGAGCATGCTCCCCCCCCCCCCGGGAAATGTTTTTTTAAATATCAGCTTTAAAATGTGAATTTACAGACGATTTTAGCATTCAGACGTACTAAAGAAGCAGTGCAAACAATAAGAAAAATGCAATTGCTTGTCGATATTTCTGTTCTGTTTTAACTTTTTGATAAAGCTTCAGTGAAACACGAAAAACCCATGCTCCCAACCTTGAGTCCCTTTTATAAATGGGTTGAATTTGCAGAACAGGACTTATCATGTTCCATCAGGGGTGATGTGATGGGCAGCCACTATGCAAGTAGCTCTCAGGGAGAGCCTGAGAGAGCAAAATAATACAGTCATCAAGTATGACAATATTTTTGCATCTTCTATCATAAAATATGTAACATTATCAATATATTAACCTTATGTTTTGCTCCTGCTGATGTTCATGATATATATATTATATTCCCTCTGGGCTACCTTATTAAATTTGTTGACCAGCTGTCACTTTAATGTTGCCTGAGATAATAATGAACCAGAAAGAATCAGAATCAGAATCAGAATCGTGTTTATTGCCAAGTACATTTACACATACAAGGAGTTTGTCTTGGTGTATTGGTGCAAAAACAGTTAACAGGGAAAAACAGCCAAAAAAGCAAGAACTTAAATAAAACAAAATATAAGAAATTTACCAATATAAACAATAGAATTTAAAAAATGTCAAAAAATAAAGAATAATAATAAAAAATAACAAAAGCTGTATAAAGTTACCTTCAAGGTAGCACATATTTCTGTCAACAAGTTTACCTATGGCTACCAAACAGTAAATATGATCAGACAGTATGTTTAACAGAAAGGCTGGCTTGTAGGGAGTTAGATCAGTCTCAATATTCATGAATGCACACAGAAGGATTCACACATGTATTTTGTGATTTATATATAAATGACTCTATCCACAAATATACTTTCAATGCACACACACATGTAAAAAAAAATCCACAAATAAAAAAATATATATAGTATTTCTGATTCACACACACATATGTATTATTTTATATATGTAATAGAAATCCAAAAATATATGATATACACATATATTTTAAAAACATATTTGGATCTGGTTACATTTATATACAAACTGTTCAATCTGCATTTACAAACTCTTTGTCTTGTGTGAACCTCACTGCATTTGTGTGTAGGATTTTTGAGACTCCCCTGCCGAGGTTCGATTCACAAATGCATTTTTTTCAACAGGGAATTGTCTGTAGCCTATCAGATGTCTCCTTCCTATTCAGCCAATCACAGTAGTGTAGATTCGAGAGCATGTTTTAATGTGATCACTAAAGCCCTGAGTATACTTGCTGTTAACTACGCATACGCGAACGCATGACGTCAGCCTCGCGTATCCTGCGGTGGTTTGGAGCGTTGGTTGTGCATGTCCTCAGAAATTAACGCTACGCGTCCGCGAGATGCAATATGCATAAAACCGCTAGGGGCAGTGTAGAGTTGTATGGTGATAAGACCGGAAGTGACAACATCGGAGACGCCAAAGAGCTGTACAACTATGGCGGAAACATTTGAAAACAACCTTATAGATCAAGTCAGAAACTACCCACATCTGTATAATGTGTCATTGCCGCTACACAGCGACAAACATGCGTGCCTCAATAGCTGGCAAGATATAAGTGTTCATTTAGAAGTCGACGTGGAAGCTGTTATAAACAAGTGGAAACATGTCCGAGACCGTGACGTCCGTGCCCGGCGGAAAATTATGGAGAAACGGAGTGGGGACGGTGCTGATGGCTTGTTTTGTCCACCGGTAATCAATCCTTTCGCCTTTTACGCCGCCGTGATCTCAAAATGACCTTTAAATTAATCTCCTCCAGTGTTGACATGTTAGTTTACCTATGCAAATCAATGTTCTCTACTTCGGTGTTTTACGCGGTCTGATTTACATTGTGCTCCCTCTAGAGGAATCCTCCAGTAACAGACGTTGCGCAACGGCAAGTATGTGAACGTAAACGTTCGCGACGCAGCCGTTTGTTTACGCGTACGCGAGGTACAACAGCAAGTATATTTGAGCCTTAAGCGTTACATCTGCGCAGACAGCGATTAGCCTAGCTGTCTGATTCAAGTCATCAAATGCTATTTTGACGAGTACAAATAGTCTCTGATATTGTCGTGCTATAGATGGAAAGTTGTTTATCGTGGTGGGTATATTGACTGTGTGTGGTTATGTATTAACATACTGTTTCACCGGTGTGACGGTTTAACAGGTGTTGAATAAACTGGTGATATTTCTGTCGATGTGTTGGGGGCTTTAGGACTCATTGTTTACTATAGTAATCACGTTGACAACCAAATAACATCCAAATAACACCGTTCACGTCCCCATTATAAGAATTAACAGTGCCAACATCGATTTTGAAAAGATAACACTAACGTTACTAGTGGTATCTTTTCCTGCGTTCCGACCGTGGTCAGAGCACTGCGGTCAAGCCAGCTTCCACTTCAGAAACGTAGCTTTTATTTTGAAATTCTACATCAGATTGTCTTGGTATTTGGCTTAATCACGTTATGAGGTGGTGAACTACCAATTTAAACTAAAATGAGTCTGTGGTAAGAGGTCATTTATTTTTAAGGTCAAATTGAAATAAGCCTTGAATATAGCTTATTTTCCATATTTTAGATTGCTCTTATTTTGAAATTCTACATCAGATTGTCTTGGTATTTGGCTTAATCACGTTATGAGGTGGCAAACTACCAGTTTGGACTAAAATAAGTCTGTGATAACAGGTAATTTATTTTTAAATAAACTTGAATATAGTTTATGTTCCATATTTCAGATAGCTTTTATTTCAAAATGTCACATCAAAATGTCTTGTTATTTCCTCTTTTTAAGCAAGCATCCTACGATTCTACGATTGACAAGCTAGTGGTGGGCTTTTAAGTTAAAACTTTTGTTGTAACGCGCTCTTCCCGTAATGCCTCTACTACACGCGCACCTTAAAATAGCGTGAGGGCTAGCTTGACTATCGTTTCTGAAGTGGAGGCTGGCTTTACCGCAGTAATTCTATTGCAGGCGAAATGTGTTCAGACAATATCTTATTTTGTAATTTATGACTGTGCCAGCGTTGAAGTTATGCACCTGGAATGTCAATGGTGTTTACACTCCTATCAAACGGAAAAAGGTTCTGACTCATCTTAAAAGAGAAGGTGTTCATATAGAGTTATTGCAGGAGACCCATTTAAGCAAGAGTGAACACTTGAAATTGCAACAAGGGTGTTTTGGACAGGTTTTTTTTTCCATCTTTATATCCATTTAGAATATATAAAAAACTCGTCTGTGGTAAAGCTCAAAGAAATTTCCGCACTCCGGTGCGCTATAGACTCTCTCTTGACGAAAGATGCAGTGGGTAAAATTAGATTTGCTAAACAAAAAATGTACGAGCATGGTAACAAAGCAGGGAAATATTTGGCATATCTGACCAAGAAAAATGCAGACTCCCAAAGTATTTCTTCAATTGTGGATAGTCAGGGTTAGCAAGCTTTTGACAACTTAACCATTAATGATGCATGTTATGCCCCGTCTAGGGGAAGCCGTGACATAACATAAAACAAACCCAAATCCCTTATTTCCCAAGCAGCCACAGAGAAACTTTGTAAAGTTTAAATCAAAAATAATATTTATTTTTGATTACGTGAAAGATTAACAAGAACATAATACCAACATGAGATAACTAAAGATAAGGGTGAATCGCTAAACATAACAAACAAAACGGAGGCTAACTGGATAGGCTAAATGAACTGACCTGACAACTCAAACAGAAAACAACGACAGCCAACTTACCTCCCTAACTAACAAAAACAGGAAAAAAGTTGAAATGAAAATTTTCATGAAAAACGATGACCGCGGACCTGTCGAAAATGTCATAAAAAAAAAGTCTGACATTTTCATGAAAAAACGTTGACCGCGGACCTGTGGAAAATATCATGACAAAACGATGACCACGGACCTGTCGAAAGTATCATGACAAAACGATGACCGCGGACCTATCGAAAATGTAATAAAAAAATCGTCTGAAATTTTCATGAAAAAACAATGACCGCGTACCTGTTGAAAATATGACAAAATGATGACCGCGGACCTGTCGAAAATATCATGAAAAAAAAGTCTGAAATTTACATGAAAAAACGATGACCGCGGACCTGTCGAAAATATCATGAAAAAAAAGTCTGAAATTTTCATGAAAAAACGATGACCGCGGACCTGTGGAAAATATCATGACAAAACGATGACCACGGACCTGTCGAAAATATCATGACAAAATGATTACCGCTACCTGTCGAAAGTATCATGACAAAACGATGACCGCGGACCTGACGAAAATATCATGAAAAAAAAGTCTTACATTTTCATGACAAAACGATGACCGCAGACCTGTCGAAAATATCATGACAAAACGATGACCGCGGACCTGTCGAAAATATCATGAAAAAAAAGTCTGAAATTTTCATGAAAAAACGATGACCGCGGACCTGTCGAAAATATCATGAAAAAAAGTCTGAAATTTTCATGAAAAAACGATGACCGCGGACCTGTCGAAAATGTCATGACAAAAAAGTGAAATTTTCATGAAAAAACGATGACCGCGGACCTGTCGAAAATGTCATGACAAAACGATGACCGCGGACCTGTCAAAATTGTCATGAAAAAGAAGTCTGAAATTTTCATGAAAAAACAATGATCGCGGACCTGTCGAAAATATCATGAAAAAAAGTTTGACATTTTCATTAAAAAACGATGACCGTGGACCTGTCGCAAATATCATGACAAAACAATGACCGTGGACCTCTCGAAAATATCATGACAAAACGGTGACCGCGGACCTGTCGAAAATGTCATGAAAAAAAAGCCTGAAATTTTCATGAAAAAACGATGACCACAGGCCTGTCGATAAAATCATGAAAAAACGATGAACCGGACCAGTCGAAAATGTCATGAAAAAAAAAGTGTTTAAAACTGTCATGAAAACATGATGACTGCGGACCTGTTGAGCATATTCATGAAAACATGATGACCGCGGACCTGTTGAAAATTTTCATTAAAACACGATGACCGCGGAGCTGTTGAAAATTTTCATGAAAAAACGATGAGCGCGGACCTTTTGAAAATGTTCACGAAAACACGATGACCACGGACCTGTTGAAAATGTTCATGAAAAATAGGCAACACCCCCCCCTTACAGATAAGTTGAATTTTTTTGTTGTTAAAAAATTTAAAAAGACGCAACACTCCCCCTTTACTAAAAAGTTGAACAATACGCAACAGCTTTTAGGGACTCAGATTCTACTTTGATGAGTCGGACTCAAGACTTGAATTTTTGACAATTTGAGAGGCATGTGTAAATGTTAGCTTAGCATGACTAGCAACGAGTACTTTGTGTGAATAACTTCTGTTAAATCTTAAGAATAACTCATTGACAAACATTGTATTTTCAACCAAAAGAAAACACACATTGACTATTTTTACATTATAACATTTTATTCATTGTTACACATCAAATATATCTTGTTAGTCACCTGTTGCTCCACAGCCTTGCCTGCACTCCTCTTTCTCAACCAGGAAGTGTCAAACAGAGCTGAACCCAGCCTTGGGTTTATATGGGGGTGTGTCAAGTGGGAGGTGCCATGTTTGGTAGAAGTGGAGGGGTGTTTAGGTTGTTGAGATTAAAAATGTTATTTAAAAGGCTGTTTAAGTATTTACTTAACTGAAATGTATTTTGACATGCTTTTAGCCTTATTGCAGATAGTATGTGTTGTTTGTAGAACAGGTAATACTCACCTGAGAGTGAATTGATTTCCAACCCCTTTTGGTAGGTTCCAACTCCTATATAAGAGGAGGCTTGGGGGCCTCTTAGGTAGTTGGAGTTTGGAGTTGGAGTGGCACAGTGCTGGAGAGTTTCAACAATTTATCAAAGAGTGTACAGAGCTGCAAGGGCCCAGACTGGCATTGTTTAGAGCTCAGTCTCTTCTTTTGTTTGGCACTTTTTGCATTATGTTATTTTTTCTTGCAAGTATTATTTTTCATTTTTACATTTTCTCCAGGCCTGCACTGTACATATTGTTGCACTTGATTTATTTCACCGTAAATTAATTCACTGCATTTTTGAATTTTCCCTCATCACTGGGCCTAAGCCACTAGGCCTATTTCTTATAATTTGGTTTGTAAATTTGGATTTCTATTGTTGGGTAAAATAAAAACTGTCTCGTGCATTACTGCTAACAATTGATGGCAGTGGTGGGATCATTCAGTGAAAGAATTCTTCTTCAACTTTTGGATTTTTTTGGTTTTCTACCCTGTTCCCCCTGAAAGGAAGTCGAATGCATCGTGGCGGGAAAAGTTTAAGGAACAAAGGAGGGCCTACCAGCCCAGTGAATACCCAGGAAAGGCAAGCCAGCAGAGGTGTAAAGAGAATTAAAATATTCTACTCAAATAAAAGTACTGTTACTTTAATAAAATGTTACTTAAGTACAAGTAAAAGTACCAATTTAAAAATGCACTCAAGTAAAAAGTAGCTCATTGAAAATTTAAATATAGACATTAAAAACGATTTCCCCCCTTTTTTTTTAACCAGCAGTATGTTTTAATGATGGATGATTTAATAATCAAGGCTTATAATGTTCAAGTTATCGGCTGTTTTATGACGGTAAAGGTTAAACTATTTAAGAAAATACTGACAGGGTATTTGTCTCACTCAAGAACAGTGTAAAGAGTATTTTAGTTTAATTATTTTTATTATTCTGAGGCTGCTTAGTCTTAAAGGCTGATTTAGATGCAACTAAAACTGAGATGAAAGATCATCCATTTATTGTTTGTAAAATGAGCCTATTTTAGTTTGTATTGGATGTTTTAAAAAGGAACTGTGTGTTCACCTCTTAGCAGGCTACGCTGAAGCTTCTAACTGAATCTGTTTGGTTTGAAGTATTTATTTTCACACATCTGAGATATGTTAAGTTGCTGCAGCTTATAACACCCAACTTCCTGATACATCTTCTTCAAAATAAAAGCGTATCAAAGAGATGGCAATAAGGGACTTTTATTGTGAAAAACTTTCCGGAATTATATGTGTTTATCGCTCTGAGCTATCGCGGAGCTGCACGGAGCTGCAGCGGTGATTCTGTCAGGAGAAAGAGCATTCAAAGCCACTTCTTTGCACATGAGTCAGAGCAGGGTGCGAAATACCGATCCCGATCTAGGGGGTTCTGAGACCCCTTGATTGACACTTGAAACCCCCTGAAAGCCTCAAAAGCAAAAGTTTGGGGGGGTCTCTGGAAAAAAAATCACCTGCAATTGATTTTATACTCTGCAGTGGACCAGAGAGAGAGAGAGAGAGCAAAAGAGAGCGATGTCCGCTGTTAGGTCTTTGAATGCAAAACACACAACAAACGATGTATTTCCCCGTTTTGTGCAGCTGCTTGCTGGAGATGTGATTCAGCGCTCTCTTGGGTTTGCTGCATCTTGATATGAAATCTCCCCACACGCGCGGGATCGGAACTTTTTAAAACGGGAGTGCTGTTGTCATGCACGGAGCCACCGGAGACACTCGGTGCGTTCAGTGCGGCCGTCCAGACCGTTTGCAATTATCTCCCTGCAGCGTACTGTATCAGCGCTCAGTGCGTGAGCAGGCAAGTGCGAGTGAAAAGGCACAAATTGGTGCATAAAAACTGATCAGAGTGCAGGACAATGAATGTAAGGTGTCCAAAATTTTCTAGGGAGATCCCCAGACCCCACCCTAACCTGTTGGTGAACACTATTAAATTCCTTTAATCAGTTTGATCTTTACCAAGGACAAAATGTGACTGTAGAGTAAACCCAGTTTTTGGCTTGGTTTCACACACAAGAAATTAAACCTCATGAACCTCACAAAGTCCAAAGGACCAGGCTCATAGATTCTGGGGAAAGAACAAATATACCATTTGGACTTGGTTCATTTGTACTTGGCTTGGCCAGACCATTAGTGATGTACAGTAAGTCTATCGAACACCTGGTGGAAGCAGTGAAAATAACTATATCCAAATCTTTTTGCTGGCTGATGATTGCTTGTTTGCTTTTTTAGGTCACATAGACCCATTGGTATTGATTCCAGTCTGTTTTATTACCTGATTCATACTGACAGTGTTAGGAGGGTTACGTTACAGCAACCTGCCTGCTGATTGTGATGTAGTCTCTTAGCAACAACATCAAACTTGTTTAAAGAAAAGTTGGGATGTTTTAGGAACGTAATCTTGCTGTCCTTTAAGAGGCTATTCGGGTATTGTAAAGTGACATTAATGCCATATACTGTACACATAAAAAATGTCATATTGTAATTATAACTATATTATGATATAATATCTTTTATAACATAATAAAAAGGTCTTGCACACCAGACACAAAAACATAACCATTGTTATGAATGAGCTTTTTTGTTTAACTTGTATTAATTTGATTCATTATTTGAGGGTTTCAGTATAAATGGAACAATCATACACTTTGACTCTAATGACACACAAACAGTCAGACCAGCAGATATTTGGATAACATGGTTAACATGAGACTAGTATTAAAAGGAAAAACTCCGCCCCTCTGCTTTCACATGTGTGGTAACTATCACGATTTTTTTAAAGAAATGCAATCCGTCCATCAGTCATGAACAGTGCTCGCAGCCTGTTTCAAATTTCAGTGCAGAACTGCAGGGTGGGGTCCTTCATCTTTTTCTTGTAGTCTTCATCAAACTCTTCGTTCTGGGCCAGAGTGAAATGGTTCTTCCAGTCACCAACCTTTCCTGTAGAACAACAGAGAACTTGTCAAATACTTTATAGCTGAAAATGTCACTCTGTTTCACGTCACATGTTTTTTTATATTACTACTCACTGTACCTTTTCTCATGAAGGCTGAAATTTTGAAATCCATTGTGCGAATCGATGAATGGTTGACCGCTTTGTTCGTTTTCATTTCATCAAAATGCACTTGGTCTATTATTCTTTTCTTTTCCTCAACTGAAGGAGACAACCCAAGAAAGTGGCAGAGTTTGTCAACTTCCAGTCCAGTATCCTGTAAGCATTTAGTAAAATGAACACTTTCACAAAGATTTCAACCCATGCAAATTAAGACAAGAAACATCACATAAAAAACATTTAAGTTTACCACAATCAGATCCTCATAGAACATGTAATGGATTTGTGAATTTGTCTGCTTCTTCTTCCACCAGCCGGTGACATGGTCATACCAGGATCCAAACACCACTGAGACCATAGAAACCAAACATGAAGCAGCTCATTGATGTTTCTTTGGACTTCACTGAATCTTTGTACCAATGAAAACAACTAGTATATATGATGAGCACATACTCTTTCCCTCCATGAATCTTTGGAGGTAGCTGCTCCAGTCTCCAGGCTCTGGATTCATTACGGTCATGCGTTCATAGTGGTAATAAGACACCACGCTGTCTTTGGCATTGCGACTTATATAGATGATCTACTTTGGGGAAAAAAACTTGAATTACCAAGAAGCGTGATATAAATTTAATTAATGGTCAATTGATGACATAACAGACTTGTGCAGCTTGGTCTGGAAATGCAGCAGTCTATTAAAGGTTTAAAATGTAACTATACTGTAAAGCTAAACATTCCCATCAATGTTAGCCACCAGGTTGTAATTGTTTGACTTACCTTGCAGTTTTGCTCCGAAAAGGACTTTGGCAGAAACTGGACAGGAAGATGAGTCCTTATCAGTCGAGGAGAGTTTTTGAGGTTGTTTACCATGTCTGTTCCTTTAAATACGGTAGGATTTGGACCTGTTCCTGTAGATTAATCAGGTTGTTTACATGTTGCAGAATCATACAGTGCTATGTCTGAATAAAAACAGGAACCTTTTTAAAGGCATATCAACCTTTCAGTTACTATGAGGATGAATGTCTCATAATCAGTACAATTAAATTAATTGCATGTCTTGGCCTACCCTTTATAGAACAATGACGTAATTAAATGTAAGCTATTTAGTTCATTTCATCATGTAGCAGAAATTCATGTCAAAAAAGAGTGTGGCTACAAAAAAGGCTTTAGACAGAGGTGTTGAGTAAGTGATTGTTTAACCTTGTTAAAAAGCTCAAGCCTATAAAGCTGAGTCCCTGAGTCTGCAGTAGGTGGAGTCAATCAGAGTAGGGAGGGGTTTGTAGGTTATAGGTGTGGGAAATTCCACTCCCTTTTTTCTGTGATCATGCTGCCACTGTACTCCAGGAAGTTTGTTTGAATTGATTATCTTTTGAGTGAATTCATTACATAAAATGCATCTTTCGTGAATCCATACGTTTTAATTTCCAAATAAAACTGAAGTTGGAATTTGGTTTATATTAACAATGTTTCAGGACACTGAAGCCGACAAATGTTTGCATGTACCTTAAAGACAATTCAAACTGTGCCCAAACCTTATTTAAATATAGAAGGTTTTATAGGTTGGTTTGTGTACTAATTCCTGTTTGTATAATGGGAACTTCAAGAAACCCTATTTCCTTGCTTAACCTTATGGATGCATAAACAATGTAAGTTAATTTCTTGCCTTTTGTTTTATTTATCTCTGAAGTTTGTGTAGCAATGTAATGATTTCCCTTTGTTTTGTGTACCGAAAATCATCCGTCCATCCATTCACTTAACCTTGTATTCAATAAATGGTTATATGGCTTTTGGATCCATGTGTTTGAATGTTCACACACCATTTAGAGGTTTTTAAAAACTTACATTTTTACATACTTTATTAATCTCTGAGGGAATTTCTGGAAATTAAAAACGACACTCTGTTATTGAGAGATATGTTTCTCACACACAGGCCCGAAATACACATGTGCACAAACAGGACCTGTGGACATGCATTAGTGGAGAGATGTCAGAGTGGGGTTGCTACACACTGCTACACAGGGGGCTGTTGGGGGATTGGTGCCTTGCTCAAGGGCACCTCGGCAGTACTCGGGTGGAGACCAGAACAACTTTCATATTTTTGTCCGGGACTTGAACTGCGACCTTCCAGTTTCCAACCCAAGTCATACAGACTGAGCTACTGCCGCCCCCTTTAATAGCCTTGCATTAAAGACACGTTTACTTATACTAATTACATTTTGTTTGTTTTTTACAACCTGGTATCACAAAACTGAATTGGGACTCCAAGTGGGGCACTCTCCAATGGATTTGAAGGGACTTTTCATGCTCTGGAGACGTCTGACCAAAATACAGAAGGTCAGTGATGTGGCAGAGCCAAGTGTTCCCTAAAAGAAATAAAATAAAATAATAAAAAATAATCAATTCAGCCTCAAACCTTTACACACACACACATCTCTATAAGAGGTACGACATTTCCAGTTCATGGTTTTCTACTGACCAGCTTTGGGATATGATACAATAAGTACATCGTCTGGCCTGGCCTGAAAGTTTTGAATGTCCTCCCAGTTTTCAGTGTTAAAGCAGGTCATCGAGACTCCGTGGAAATCAAACAATTCAGGTCGAGAAAATGAATCCATCTACAGAGAAAAAGTGTTCACAATATTGAGAAAATAAATGGATAGAAGCTAGAGAGTGAATTATGTGTACATATGCCTGTTTCAAATATTAGACATTCAAGTTGAAGTGCACGTATCTGGTACAATGAAACTGAAAATAGCTCATTAAATCAGTATAATAATGTTGTCTTTGAGGTTTACATTTTGTCCAGCTTGTGAATGAGATAAAAGCCTCCAACAATACCAGCAGGAATATAAAATATGTAAAAACAGTCAAAGCTACTGTTAACCTCAGAAACACCAAGCCAGGAAATACATTTTTTTTGTCAACTAATCATCAATTAATACCACATAAGTTTCAAGGATAGCAGATTTTTCTAAAAACAAATCATTTTTAAAATCTAACCGTGTTCCCTTCTGTAAGTATTAACCTTTAAAGGAGCCTGCTCCAAACTCACCCTGATGCGTAGATATTTTGCAGCTTTCTGTCTGGATTGTTCGCACTGAAGAAGTCAGTTTGATGTGAAACACTCACTGTGACATCCTTCTTCAAATGGTGAAATGTGACTTCATCAGCTTTAAGTGCGACTGGTCAAACATTAAACCAACATTTCCAGAGATATCAGTGTAACATTTCAATCTTTCAGTTGTTATTTTAATCAGTTTGATGTTTAACTTGAACATAATGTAACAGTAAAGTAAACCCAGATCTTACAGAGTTTTTGGCTTCGTTTTACATCCAACAAATAGAAAACTCATGAAACTCACGTACCTTACAAAGTCCAAAGAACAAGGGGCTGTATTTACCAAGTTTCCTAAATACTAAGAGTGGCTGCTAGTGACAAAATTCTAAGAACATTCTTAGAATAATTTTCTAAGAATTTCCACTTTAAAGTTAGGGCTTGATCCTGGTAAAGATAAAAGTTATTCACAAAGCATCTTAGCCCTAAAGAGAGCTCCTACAGTGATAAACTGTTATTAGTAGTGAGGAGGACTTTTATCATACTTAAGAGTTCCTCAAGCAGACGAGATTTTCTCCAAACACTAGATATGACACATTTTTTTAGAAGCTGTGATTGGTTCATCCCAAAAAATTGAGAAAAAAGTCAATTATAGAAACTAGTTAGACAGTGTGGAATTATGACCACTGTAAAATTAACATCTCTGGGTGATTATTTGTAAGACATACCTTTAAATTGCACATGCTGATAGTTATATCTAGCTATTTGAGGAACCAAACATCGAGCTCCACACCTTATCATTACATAAACTTCTGCATTGACAATGTGACCACACAAAAAAACAGCTTAAAGTGTTCCCTAGACTTTAAACAAAGCCACAACAACCCCCACTCCTTCTGACACCTCCCTCCTAGACCAGCTCAACCCATTTTTTGCCCGCTTTGGGGATATCTCCAATAGCGAGACAGCCACCCTCATCACACCCTCAGAGAACGACCGGCCACTCATCCTGTAGCCCTATCAGGTGAAGAGGGCCCTACACAGTATAGACTGCAACAAATCAGTAGGGCAAGATGGGGTCCCTGGCCGGGCATGTGAAGGCGTGTGCTGACCAGCTTGCTGCAGTATTTACACAAATCTTCAGCAGACAATAACAGTCCCAAATGCCAGAAAAAAAGCAAACAATCATCCCACTGCTCAAAACTTCGGCAGACTCAAGCTTGAATAATTACCAGCTGATAGCCCTGACTTTGGTAGCCATGAATTGCATGGAGAGACTAGTACTGGCCCACATCAAAGCCAGCGTCCCTGCTGGTTTTTATCAACACCAGTTCACATGACCGGCAGATCCACAGAAGACGCCGTCTTACCCACCTGGAACAGCCCAACACCTACGCCAGACTGTTGTTTGTTGACTTCAGTTCGGCCTTCAACTCCATCCACCCCAGCAAACTGGTCAGCAAACTGCACCCTCAACCCTCTCTGTAAGGGGGGGTCTCCCTCGGGCAGACTCAGAACCATTTGCACATGGACAGACTAAGGAAGAGCTTCTTTTCGAAAGCTGTGGACAAACTTCTCAACCCATAATCCCCCTCTCTCAAACAAGACGGGAGTACAATGTGCAAAAATGTCTGTACTGCTGCTAACTGTTCAGTACTTCTTCATGCACTAACGTTTTCATTCACTGCTCTAAAACTGCATATGTATTCATTCAGTCACTGCACAATAAATAAACATATGTTTTATTTATTCAGCTGATGCTAGCTGTTCAGTACTTCTTCATGCACTAACTTTTTCATTCACTGTACAATAATGTATTTATTCAGTCACCACACAACTGTCACTTATTCAATTACTGAACAACAATTATTTATGTCTACCTACTGTCTTATACTTTTCTACTCTTTCAAACTGCTAACGTTTCGTTGTGTTCTTTTATACAATGAGAATATCCTATGCTAATCTATGAATGAGCTCTTTTTGTTTAATTTGGATTAATTTAAATAATTATTTGAGAGTTTGGAACAATCATACAGCTTGCCTCTAATGACACACAAACAGTCATACTATCAGATATTTTTCTAACATGGTTAACATGAGACTTTTATTAAAAAGAGCAAACTCCGCCCCTCTGCTTTCACGTGTGTGGTAACTATTACTTTTTTTTAATTATTGAGAAATGCAGTCCGTCCATTAGTCATGAACAATGCTTGCAGCCTGCAAACTGCACCCTCACCCCTCTCTGTAAGGGGGGGTCTCCCTCGGGCAGACTCAGAACCATTTGCACATAGACAGACTACGCAAACCTCCATTCAAGTACACACACATTAATCACTGCTTGCAAAGTTCCATCTTGGATGGAACTGGCCCATTCATGATTTTTCACTTTCAGTGCCATCATGCCAGATAAAATACTGTACCTTATTCAAGCTTGATTATTCAAGAGAGTAACAATACCTGCAGCTTTAGAAGCACAAAGCAACAAAATCTAAAAATATATATACAGTATATATATATTTTGGTCAACAAACTAATTATCTGCAAAATCAGTTTAAAGGGTAGCAGATTTTCTAAAAGCACTCATCTTTAAAATTTAACCCATTCCTTTCTGTTTGTATCAAAGTTTACAGTAATCTTCTCCAAACTCACCCTGATGCGTAGGTATTTTGCAAAACAGCTTTTCTGGCTGGGATTTCCACAGTAAAAATGCACGTTTTTTTTAAACAGTCACTTTGGTACCCTGCACAACTTCTTAAAAAGAGTAAACGGGTTTAAATACTGATGCCAGATGTGATCTTATCAGCTTTGTGCCTGACTGGTCAAACATTAAACCACCAATTCCAAAGATATCAGTGTAACAACAGTACAGTGTTCATGGCTTTAGTATCTGGTTTCACACACAAACAGTTACATTTCCTAAAATTCAAAGGACCAGTCTTATAGCCTTTAAAGAATCAGAATCAGCTTTATTGGACAGATATGTGACATACATACAAGAAATTTGACTTTGATAAACTCTCCATCTACAAACATATAACATTAAATATTAAGAATAAACAAACAAATAAAGACTTACAAGACTAAATAAGACAATAGTGCAGTAGTGAGGAGTGCAAAAGATGCTGAAATAATCATGACAATATATATATAATGTAATTGGGCAACAGATGGGTTAATGACATTCTGGGGGAAGAAACTGTTCTTTTGTCTGGTTGTTTTGGCGTGCAGTGATCTGTATCATCTACCAGAGGGAAGGAGATGGGTTCCCTGCCCATTTCCTGACCCTGGACTGGTATAAGCCCTGGATGGAGGGCAGGTTGGCATTGATGTTTTTCTCTGCAGTCCCGATTGTCCATTGTAGTCTCTTTCGGTCCTGTGTGGTGGCAGGTCCAAACCAGACAGTGATGGAGGTATAGAGAACAGACTGCTGGCGGTGTAAAACATGATTGGCAGCTCCTTTGAACTTCCTGAGGTAGCACAGAAAGTATGTTCTCTGCTGTGCCTTTTTCCTGATAGTGTCTGTTTGGGAAGTCCACTCCAGGTCTCTGGAGTTTGTGGATCCAATGGACCCTGAAGCTGTGCTGTACAGTATGATGAGGGGGGGGAGTGTAGGGGGGCTTCTCCTGAAGTCCACTGTCATCTCCACAGTCTTGAGCGGGTTCAGCTCCAGATGGTTCTGACTGCACCAGAGGGCCAGCTGTTCCACCTCCTGTCTGTAAGCAGACCCATCACAGTCCAGGATGAGAGCAATGACAGTCATGTTGTATGTAAACATCAGGAGTTTCAATGAAGGGTCCCCTAAAGGTGCAGTCGATCCTGTAAAGGGTGAAGAGCAGTGGGGTAAGGAATCAGATTTTTCTCAAGAGACCAATTAAACACCCACAAGCAAATTATATTGTTTTACACATTCAGATATCAACTGCCATGCACACAAATGTCTTTGTGCACAAATTCAACAACCTCAACCACAAATTCATCAACACCTTCACAGGCAGCAGGTAAGGGCAAGGAATGTCACTTTCTTCTTTGTGTGCAGAACTGCAGGTGCTCTCTCTCTCTTACTTCTCACTCGAGGTGAGGCTCTGCTCACTTTAGATGAAGTTCTGCTCGCTCGGAGCAAAGAGTTTAGACAACTTGGAGGTGGAGACCAAGGCTGGCTCTGCCCCTCTCATGATCATCACACCCACAATTGGACTCGTTCGATTTTGATTGACAGCTTTGATTACATTAAGCCCGCTGTTGGGCTCAGCGCTACAGTTTACGTAGCTTTCAGTAATTTTACATGTTAAATCCTCATTAATCTAATGAAGAGAGATACAGAGGAAGACAAGGAAGTGGATTTATTGTTAAAACAGGAAAGGGATTCAGTTTTACTGCCAGAGAGTAATGTTAAAGTTTTAGTAGCCTTACTGTGAGATTTGGAGCCAGTCCGGCCTTTACGAGAGAGCTTTCACAGCCAGACCCATCGTGCCTTCACCATCCCTGCTGTCAGAGTCCAGGTTGAACTCTTTGTAAATCTCTTGGCTACAATTTAACATTATTCCCTGTCATCAAACACTTACACTTTCCCAACCGAGAACCCTTTCCAACAGGGCTGGCAAGATCAATCTCCCTGCCGTCCAAAGTCCCACGCCCCTGCCAGGCAATAGCACCAGTGATCAGGTGTTGTGCCAAGAAACGCAAACTTGCCAAGAATGAATTGTATGCACCTCGCGAGAACGCACGCCGCTCTTTGTAATGCGGTCTTCAGCAATGTGCAAATAAGAACGATTCGACTCTTCTTTTAAGTTGTCAATCAGTTTGCAAAGTGATTATAAAGTTCATAGTTAATAGATGTCCTTATTGTTCTTTAGTCTCTGTAATAGAAACATTTTACAAATGATTGATAAAAGCCAAACTCTGGAACACTCGATTGATTTGAGTTTACCTAGGTCAGGTGCTTGGTAGTATGTCAGCCAGTGTTGTTATTATTAAGCTAATATCAACACCACAGAGTGAACAAACAGACACTGCAAAATCATTTGGTTCAAATGGAAATAATGTTGCAGTGTGGATGTAGTGTTTTATTATACCTGCTAAAGATAAAATCCCATCCACTTTCAGGCCAGATTTTAGATGTGGAAATTATTAATGTTCAGTAAAAATAGTCCACAGTATAACCTGGTAACAGTTTTTTGAGTCTAAGGAATAAAGAAACAAACTTAAAGGGTGGATGCTTTATCTGGCAGCATTGATATCACATCTGCCAAATAATGTCTCTCAGGGAGTTTAAAGGGCGAATGGATTACTTGGCAGCATTTAGGCTAATTTTGGTCTGCTGAATTTAGCATCGCCCTGTTTTTCAATCAGGAAGACTATCGCTCGTAATTTAAATGTGAATAATAACTAAAAGTGTCTGTAAGGAATTTACAGTGACCAAGCGAACATACAGATGAAGGGTAAAATTTGTACTCACAACCGTGTAATGCAAGCAAGACTGCAAAACTGAACTGAGAAGATGCAAGCTCTCTCTGTATTGTATTTCTGTCATTACAGTGTTCATACTCTATATTTCAGTGCACTAATCGAAAGTCAGAACAAACATAATAAACGATAGTTTGGGATTGTTTGACTGAAATACAATTGGTTTGCGGAGGTCTGAATCCTATAATGACCGGTCAATGGTCAGTTTTTTCAAAGGAATGAGCCGGTTTATTGAGGCTTTGCTTGCTTTGTGAGCTAGTTTGCTCATTTCCATCAGTTTTCCTAGGCTGGTGTGGAGGCCTGTAGGACTAAAAGAGCTAAGGAAAGGGCACAACCTCTTAAAATGCTGAAAGGTATACAGATGCCATTTGTGACTTCATCAGCTTTGAGTCTTACTGGTCAAACATTAAACCACTATTTCCAGAGATACTACAATCTGTGAGTTATTCCTTTAATCAGTTTGATCTTTACCAAGGAAAAAATGTGACTGTAGAGTAAACCCAGTTTTTGGCTTGGTTTCACACACAAGAAATTAAACCTCATGAACCTCACAAAGTCAAAAGGACCAGGCTCATAGATTCTGGGGAAAGAACAAATATACCATTTGGACTTGGTTCATTTGTACTTGGCTTGGCCAGACCATTAGTGATGTACAGTAAGTCTATCGAACACCTGGTGGAAGCAGTGAAAATAACTATATTCAAATCTTTTTGCTGGCTGATGATTGCTTGTTTGCTTTTTTAGGTCACATAGACCCATTGGTATTGATTCCAGTCTGTTTTATTACCTGATTCATACTGACAGTGTTAGGAGGGTTACGTTACAGCAACCTGCCTGCTGATTGTGATGTAGTCTCTTAGCAACAACATCAAACTTGTTTAAAGAAAAGTGGATGTTTTAGGAACGTAATCTTGCTGTCCTTTAAAAAGGCTATTCGGGTGTTGTATCTATTGTAAAGTGACATTAATGCCATATACTGTACACTTAAAAACTGTCATATTATAATCACAGCTATATTATAATATAATATATTTTATAACATAATAAAAAGGTCTCACACACAGGACACAAAAACAAAACAACCGTTATGAATGACCTCTTTTGGTTTAATTTGTATTAATTTGATTCATTATTTGAGGGTTTCAGTATAAATGGAACAATCATACACTTTGACTCTAATGACACACAAACAGTCAGACCAGCAGATATTTGGATAACATGGTTAACATGAGACTAGTATTAAAAGGAAAAACTCCGCCCCTCTGCTTTCACATGTGTGGTAACTATCACGATTTTTTTAAAGAAATGCAATCCGTCCATCAGTCATGAACAGTGCTAGCAGCCTGTTTCAAATTTCAGTGCAGAACTGCAGGGTGGGGTCCTTCATCTTTTTCTTGTAGTCTTCATCAAACTCTTCGTTCTGGGCCAGAGTGAAATGGTTCTTCCAGTCACCAACCTTTCCTGCAGAACAACAGCGAACCTGTCAAATACTGTATAGCTGAAAATGTCACTCTGTTTCACGTCACATGTTTTTTTATATTACTACTCACTGTACCTTTTCTCATGAAGGCTGAAATTTTGAAATCCATTGTGCGAATCGATGAATAGTTGACCGCTTTGTTCGTTTTCATTTCATCAAAATGCACTTGGTCTATTATTCTTTCTTTTTCCTCAACAGAAGGAGACAACCCAAGAAAGTGGCAGAGTTTGTCAACTTCCAGACCAGTATCCTGTAAGCATTTGGTAAAATGAACACTTTCACAAAGAGTTCAACCCATGCAAATTAAGACAAGAAACATCACATAAAAAACATTTAAGTTTACCACAATCAGATCCTCATAGAACATGTAATGGATTTGTGAATTTGTCTGCTTCTTCTTCCACCAGCCGGTGACATGGTCATACCAGGATCCAAACACCACTGAGACCATAGAAACCAAACATGAAGCAGCTCATTGATGTTTCTTTGGACTTCACTGAATCTTTGTACCAATGAAAACAACTAGTATATATGATGAGCACATACTCTTTCCCTCCATGAATCTTTGGAGGTAGCTGCTCCAGTCTCCAGGCTCTGGTTGCAATGCAGTCATGCGTTCAAAGTGGTAATAAGACACCACGCTGTCTTTGGCGTTGCGACCTATATAGATGATCTACTTTGGGGAAAAAAACACTTGAATTATCAAGAAGTGTGATTTACATGTTATTCATTGTCCATTGATGACATAACAGATTTTTAAGCAATGCTTTCCTGTCTGAAAAATGTTAAAACATTTTAACTATAAAGTATGGATGAACATTCCCATCAATATTAGCCTCCAGGTTGTAATTGTTTGACTCACTTTGCAGTTTTGCTCCAAAAAGGACTTTGGCAGAAACTGGATTGGAAGATGAGTCCTCATCAGTCGAGGAAAGTTTGTGAGGTTGTTTACCATGTCTGTTCCTCTAAAAAGGGTAGGAGATGGACCTGTTCCTGAAGATCATTTGAGCAGTTTACTTGTTAATTAAATGTAAACTATTTTGTTTATTTCATCACGTAGCAGAAATGGTTGATCATGGCGTATATGACTGTGCGTACAAAAAAAGATAGTAGAAAGACACATGTTGAATTAGTGATTGTTTAACCTGGTATCACAAAACTGAATTTGGCCTCCAAGTGGGGCACTCTACTGTAGATTGGAAGTGATTTGTCACTCTCTGAGGACGTCTGGCCGTGATACAGAAGGTCAGTGATGTGGCAGAGCCAAGTGTTGCCTAAAAGAAAGATAGATAATAAAAATTAATCAATTCAGCCTCAAACCTTCACACACACATATTTCTATAAGAGGTATGACATATCCAGTTCATGGTTTTCTACTGACCAGCTTTGGGATATGATGCAATAAGTACATCATCTGGCCTGGCCTGAAAGTTTTGAATGTTCTCCCAGTTTTCAGTATAATTGCGAGTTATCGAGACTCCGTGGAAATCAAACAATTCAGGTCGAGAAAATGAATCCATCTACAGGGGAAAACGTGCAAATCATGGGGTCACGATGTTGTGTTCACAATATTGAGAAAATAAATGGATAGAAGCTAGAGAGTGAATTATGTGTACATATGCCTGTTTCAAATATTAGACATTTAAGTTGAAGTGCACGTATCTGGTGCAATGAAACTGAAAATAGCTCATTAAATCAGTATAATAATGTTGTCTTTGAGGTTTACATTTTGTCCAGCTTGTGAATGAGATAAAAGCCTCCAACAATACCAGCAGGAATATAAAATATGTAAAAACAGTAAAAGCTACTGTTAACCTCAGAAACACCAAGCCAAGAAATACATTTTTTTTGTCAATTAATCATCAATTAATACCACATAAGTTTCAATGATAGCAGATTTTTCTAAAAACAAATCATTTTTAAATTCTAACCGTGTTCCCTTCTGTAAATATTAACCTTTAAAGGAGCCTGCTCCAAACTCACCCTGATGCGTAGATATTTTGCAGCTTTCTGTCTGGATTGTTCGCACTGAAGAAGTCAGTTTGATGTGAAACACTCACTGTGACATCCTTCTTCAAATGGTGAAAGGAAGAAGATGTGACTTCATCAGCTTTGAGTGCGACTGGTGAAACATTAAACCAACATTTCCAGAGATATCAGTGTAACATTTCAATCTTTCAGTTGTTATTTTAATCAGTTTGATGTTTAACTTGAACATAATGTAACAGTAAAGTAAACCCAGATCTTACAGAGTTTTTGGCTTCGTTTTACACCCAAAAAAAGGAAACTCATGAAACTCACGTACCTTACAAAGTCCAAAGAACAAGGGGCTGTATTTACCAAGTTTCCTAAATACTAAGATTGGCTGCTAGTGACAAAATTCTAAGAACATTCTTAGAATAATTTTCTAATAATTTCCACCTTAAAGTTAGGGCTTGATCATGGTAAAGATAAAAGTTATTCACAAAGCATCTTAGCCCTAAAGAGAGCTCCTAAAGTGATAAACTGTTATTAGTAGTGAGGAGGGCTTTTATCATACTTAAGAGTTCCTCAAGCAGACGAGATTTTCTCCAAACACTAGATATGACACATTTTTTCAGAAGCTGTGATTGGTTCATCCCAAAAAATTGAGAAAAAAGTCAATTATAGAAACTAGTCAGACACTGTGTAATTATGACCACTGTAAAATTAACATCTCTTTGTCATTATTTGTAAGACGTACTTTTAAATTCTATCAGCATGTTAAAAGCCTTAATTAGTGATTGGATCCTCCTGTGGAGGTAACCACATGTAGAAACTCAACATGCATGCCTCACTTTGCACTGAATGAAGTCATTGATGGATTAAGATGTCTGCACAAATTATTTTTGTCTGTTCGACCCAACTATGATTCAAATAAATTATTTATGTAGTGTTTGAAGAACATTTCTCCATTTTCTCCTCTGCTTCAGAAGCTCTTCAGCCTGTTAAAAATCCTCCTCACTACTCCTAACAGTTTTACACCTTACAAGCTCTCTTAAGGGCTAAGATGCTTTGTGAATAACTTTAATCTTTACACGGATCTAGTCTTAACTTTTAGGGGAAATTCTTAGGAAATGATTCTAAGAATGTTCTTGGAATTTTGTCACTAGAAGCACCTCTTAGTATTTAGGAGGCTTTGTGAATATGGCCCCTGGTAAACACAAACATCCCTGGTGTATGTAAGACTCACATATCCCCCCATCTCTGACAATCCCTAGTTCTGACCCCAGTTTACAAACCCCTTATCAGCAGATCAAAAACCACATTAAAGACAGTGCAGATCTTGGAGTGAGAAAGCCTCATCTGCACTTCAGGACACGAGGACCCCATGTGGGAGCTATTTGAGGAACCAAACACCTTATCATTACATAAACTTCTGCATTGACAATGTGACCACACAAAAAAGCAGCTCAAAGTATTCCCTAGACTTTAAACAAAGCCACAACACCCCCACCCCTTCTGCCACCTCCCTCCTAGACCAGCTCAACTCCTTTTTTGCCCGCTTTGAGGATATCTCCAATAGGGAGACAGCCACCCTCATCACACGCTCAGAGAACGACCGGTCACTCATCCTGCAGCCCTATCAGGTGAAGAGGGCCCTACACAGTATAGACTGCAACAAATCAGCAGGGCAAGATGGGGTCTTTTTGTTTAATTTGGATTAATTTGAATGATTATTTGAGAGTTTGGAACAATCATACAGCTTGCCTCTAATGGCACACAAACAGTCACATTTTTCTAACATGGTTAACATGAGACTTTTATTAAAAAGAGCAAACTCCGCCCCTCTGCTTTCACATGTGTGGTAACTATCACTTTTTTTTTTTTTTGTATTGAGAAATGCAGTCCGTCGATTAGTCATGAACAATGCTTGCAGCCTTTTCATTCCTGTTTCAAATTTCAGTTCGGAACTGCAGTGATGGGTCCTTCATCTTTTTCTTGTAGTCTTCATCAAACTCTTCATTCTGGGCCACAGTGAAATGGTTCTTCCAGTCACCAACTTTTCCTGCAGATCAACAGACAATGTGTCAGTTTTTGTTGTATTTGGTGAAGATCTGATTTGTGTCATGTCACCCACAAATGTGGTTATTTATTTATGAAGTTACCTTTTCTCATGAAAGGAGAGATTTTAAAATCCATTACAGGGAGCGTAGAGTAGTTGGCCATGCTGTTCTTTTTCATGTTATCAAACTGAACTCTTCCTGCAACTCTTTCCATCTCCTCAGCTGAGGGAGACATACCGAGAAAGTTGCAGAGTTTGTCTATTTCCCGTCCAGTATCCTGCGGGGGGGAAATCATCAGACATTGTCACAGTATTTTACACACTCATGGGGAGCTTTAGAAAAGCAGCCTGAATAAAGAGAAGAAGAAAAAAAATGAATAACCTCAATCAGATCCTCATAGAACATGTAATGGAGGTTTGAATAAGTCTGCTTCTTCTCCCACCAGCCGCTCACATGGTCATACCAGGATCCAAACACAGCTAAGACCACAGAATAGTACATTTAGGCACCAGAGTAATCTAAAGTAATCTCTGCTCTATGAAAACAATGTATATGTCATACTCTTTCCCTCCATGAATCTGTGGAAGTAGCTGCTCCAGTCTCCAGGCTCTGGCTGGACATTATTCATGCGGTCAAAGTGAAAGTAGGAGACCATGTTGTCTTTGGCATTGCGGGCCACGTAGACTATCTGTAGCAAGAGAAATCACTTCAATTATCTGAGGCTTAACACTGCACAAGACACTTCTTCTTTTTTTATGTAAGCGTTTCTTTTAGTAACTGATAGTACCTGCCTGTCTACCTACATGCCTGCCTGCTTGCACTCGGCCTGTGCACCCACTCTGCATGAGTGGAGCCTTCTAGTATGATAGTTGTATTGATGAAGAAAATGGGCTTTACTTCTCTGCCCAATAGTCTCTCACAAGCCCTTTACACATTACAAGTCCACAAACGTGCCAATTTGTTACACCTTTGTACGTAAAAATTACATCCCAGCGATGTAATAGCGCCGTCTACAAAGCCTTACAGGAGCGTTAACATCCCATCCTAGAACTCACAATGTGTAAAGGGCTATGGATTCATCCTGCACTGTAATTGAAGCCAGATTCTGTTTTTTTTTTCACATTTACTTGGTTAGGTACTTCCAATATTTGACTAACTATATTGTGTGTGATTTTAAAATTCATGACTTGTGGCAGAAGATGATTTTACCGACCCTGCAATTCTGCTCCCAAAAGCACTTTGGCACAAACTGAACTGGGAAATGAGTCTTAATGAGCCGAGGAGAGGTTGGGAGGTTGTCTGCTTGGTCTTTTCCTGTAACAAAAGGACACAAATGGAGTGAGTAAAACCCTGATCCTTTAAGGTGCTTAAGAAGTCTCTTGACTGCTACAGTGTGATAAAAACTAGGTACTGTTACAACATTACACCAATCTGTGTTAATCTCGTCAACGAAATAAATAACGAAAATCTTCGTTGACAAAGGTCTTTTTAAATTAGTCAACTATGACGCTGACGAGACGAAACTCTGCTTTTTGACGATTTTATAAATAATATTACTTCATCATCTAATTGACGAAAATGTGACGAAACGAAAACTACATTACAAGTGGCGATTATCACATCTTTGATAAAGAAGTGTTAAACCCCCTCAGCTGTTCTAAAATCATTGTAAACCACAGCGGACTTCATCAAAGGTGTGCGTGTGTGGTGAGTGCGACAGAGTGTGTCCGCAGCCTGGAGCCTCTCATCTCATGCTCTCTGCCTGCAGTTCTGTGAAGCCCCGCCCCCTGGAGATTCGTGAGCTTCTGATTATCAAAATAAAAGCTCACGTCTGATCCGCTCGTTCCTACTTCTTTGTTTCTGAACTACAGGGCTACGGCAATCATATCATACCATTGAATAATCGCCAATAGAACAAATTATACAGATTATGAGCAGATTTGAGTTCTGATTACGTGTTGTTGATGGATGGATGGATGGATGCTTTATTGATCCAGAGGGAAATTCAAAGCATCCAGTAGGCTAGCAGCTTACAATAATGTGTATCCTAGGAACGAGTACTAATTGTTCCACTTTATAGTGAGGTGAATTATTTGGGACAAATGTTAGTACTGTTTTCCTTAGAATGTGTTGGATAACAGGTAAACATGTAAACATGTGTTGCTTCTAAAGATACACAGGGAGACATAAATCTAAGGGGGGTCCATGTGTCTAGAGCATTTAGGAGAGCAGGATCTGTGGGAAGGTGTTGACCTGAGCACCAACTGTTGAACCTGACTAGCAATATAAGAAACAGATGTCCTTATATTGCTTTGAACAATGCTGTATAAATATCAGTCTTCATCTGTGCTTGAGAGGGATCACTATTGGCTTGTGACTCTACCAGGTGAACCATGGCAAAACCTGGTTGATGCTGTTCTTCTGTGTAAATAAAACTTATACAAGCAAGTCAGTGTCAGCGGGGATTTCTTCATCATCTGCACATCATCGACAACTTAGAAACTACAATAGTAAGTTAGTTACTCCACCAGACCTATTACAGCAGGGGTATTTAACTAAAACAGTTCCATGACAATTTTGTTGACTAAAATATTTTCAATTTTCGTCAACTAAAATTATATGCAATTTTTAGTCATTGAGTAATTGACTAAATTAAATCAATAGCAAATTACTAATATCTGACTAAATATAAAGGACATTTTCGTCAAGAGACTAATGACTATGACTAAATTAGAAAATGGTGTGAAGATTAACACTGACACCAATAAAAGGGATTTATATCTGCTGCATATCCCTGATAAAGTTCACTGAAGTTTACATAAATGGTTGACAACTTACAATAAATACCGAAGCTTGACAATGAATGTATTTTAGAATAAGTATTCTACCTGAGTCAATTGATGGGACGAATATCTCCAAGAAAGGTACTCTGTCATATATTGGGATGGATGACTGACGCTCTGGGTGTGTCTGACCAAAATACAGCAGGTCAAGAATGTAGGAGACCCATGTGGTTCCTGGAAGAAAGACACACAAAGAGGGCAACACAACTCCCAACCTTCCCAACTTTATACATATATTTTGATTTATAAAGCAACCAAACTGATTCTTTTTTGTTCAGTACTCACCTGCTTTGGGGTATGTTGCAATAACTATGTCATCCGGCCTTGCCTTAAAGTTTTGAACGTTCTCCCAGTTGTCTGTGAAATAGTGGGTCATTGAGACTCCATGGAATTCAAACAGTTCTGGTCGAAGTACATCCATCTTTCCAAAAAAATTGAGAACATTTTAACATTCAGAGAATGGGATCAGTAAAGTGAGAGCAGTCACACTTTATGTTGCAGTTGTGTTCTTTTTAAGTCTCAGAAAGTGATTTATTTTTCTTTTTTTTATCAAACTTCCCCGAGTCATTTTTTGTGCTTATGTCCACTTTTTAGTATTCTAGCTTAGCAGTTTGAGTAATGAACCGAACTTGAAGGTAAGTATGCCTGCAGCTCTTTTCAAAAGGGATAATTTATAGACATAGCCTACCTTATCTGGATCAACACAACAGACTTGTCACTTCTTGTTCCTACACTGTATTTACGCTGATACTTTTCTCTTCTTGACTGCACATTTCCTGGAAAAGCTGTAGTCCTTCCTCTCTCCTCTCATTACATAACTCCAACTGTAGCCTATATTATAGTTGGCTCGACATGTGATATGAAGTCCAGCTCCTCCCCGTTCCTCGAGATTTCCCCAATAAAATCTCCCCCCCCCCCCCCCCCCCCCCCAAGTGACGGCGTGACAGACTGCGTGCGAATATACACTGACGTGCTGGGGTATGCTCCAACAATGTCAACAGCAAAAATGTTTAGATAACTCTCGGTGCCATCCTCATATAGGCCTAACCATTATTAAAAGTTCCTGCAACTTCTATATTTGTTTGTTTTAACTATAAGAGTGAAAATCGGTGACCAAGTTATTTTTTGATGACGTCAAACTTTCTGCTGCGCAAGCTCATCTTTTATAAATTGAATTTGAATGATACGGTATAGCCTAGAGTTCACACCGATATTAGACAATTTAACAAAATAAGCGGGGGATTTGATCATTCAAATTGGGAAAGAAGGTGTCTCTAATGGCTACATTTGATTACGTGTGCGTAATGTAACGGACACTGGACATTTTGCAATATTGTACAAGCAGAGTGAAGAACACTGAGGATGTACAATATGCTAAGATTTAAAAAATTGCATTATTTTGCATTTTGTGACTTTTAGTTAATTAAAAACTTATTTTCCAGTTTTCCTTTTGTCGTGGAAGTTTCTTAAAAATTGTGTAAAATTTTGTCTTGTTCTCGTGAACCCAATCTTATGTCTTTTGCCTCCTCTCCTGAGCTGAATGTTTTGTTGAGAGTGATACATTGCAGAAAAACAACAGTTTCTTAATCATCCAAACCTACACAGACACCTCAAAGCTAAATTATGACACCTACCTAATGGTGACCCCATAGTCAAATACTCTCTATTTGTTTGTCAGAGCCTTAGATGACTGCCAGTCTTACATTAGAGCACAAGGATAATTTTATTCCTGTTATTTGCGAGTGTTTAATGTCTAATTTTACATAGATTTGCCTGATTTCCACACAAAAAATCATGGCTCATAGCCATCTTATAGCATCAACGTATTAATACTTAAAGCTTACCAATCATTGTTCACTTGGGATCCTGTTTGTGACATCAATTTGAGTTTGAAATCTTGGTGATGAATACAGATGTGTAATGTGATTCTGGATAAAGATTGTTTAAACTCTCTGCCGACAAATAAATGCTTATGCATTGCCATGGAAAACACTCTATGATTAAACTAAAAGTAAGGCAAAATACAGAGCAGTCCAAATTAGTCAGCCCCACTTTGTCTTTGTGATGATGTTTCTCCCTTGTAATTGGCGACGGCATCGAAGAGGGAGAGCTATACCTGCTTTTACTTGGCTGGAATCATGTTGTTGGAAGTCCTACTCTTAGTTTAATTTTATTAGGTCATTCTCTAATCTACCAACACAGAGCTAACGATATGAAGGATTGGATGGGTTTTGGACTCTGAATTAGGAACTATACTCTCCTGAGTAACCTCAGTCACATTAGATGTCGCTTCAGATTACTGTAGGGCATATCAACGAGGATACAGCTGTAGACTTGAGAATCTGCATAGAGCACTATTTCTGTCCAGCCAATATCAAGTAGTCTTAAAAACACAAGTGGGAAAAAACAACTGCATTGACTCGTGAACAACAAGTAGAAATTTGAGGTAATTATTGTTTGCTTTAACTGAGTGTATCCATTTTATACCCTTTAACTTCTGCAGAACTTGTCTTCTTTCTTTTTCTTCATCATCACATTGATCTAACAGGCAACAGTAGCTTTTTTTTTTTTTTTTTAAACTTGTGACTCCTTGTGACATGGCTTTAGAAGTTAATGAATTGTAGGCAGTTTCCCCAAGGGCTGATTTATACAAAACCTCACATGGTTTCTGAATGATTGTCTGAGGCAAATGTTTAATAATAATAATAATAATAATATATTTAGATTTATATAGCCCCTTTCAAGGAACCCAAGGCCGCTTAACAATAAAAGAAGGACACATGAATACACATAGACACACACCCACACACACACACACAAGGAAAACAGACACACTTAGTGGGGAGGGGGAGGGGAAATGGCTAGAGGGAATGCTTGGGTGAACAGGTGGTGTTTGAGGAGTTTTTTAAAGATGTCCAGAGAAGAAGCAGAGCGGAGTTCAGCAGGGAGAGAGTTCCAGAGAGTGGGGGCAGAGGTACTGAAAGCTCTGTCGCCGAAGGAACGGAGTCTGGTGTGAGGAGTGGAGAGCAGGCCTGTGTCAGAGGAGCGAACAAAGAGAGAGAGAGAAAAGGAGAGAGAGAGGGGGAAGGAATCAGAATCAGAATCAGAATCAGAATCGGGTTTATTGCCAAGTACATTTACACATACAAGGAATTTGTCTTGGTGTATTGGTGCAAGAACAGGTAACAAGGGAAATAAAGCCAAAAAAGCAAGAACTTAAATAAAATAAAATATAAGAAATTTACCAATATAAACAATAGAATTTAAAAAATGTCAAATATGGATAGATAGATAGATAGATAGATAGATAGATAGATAGATAGATAGATAGATAGATAGATAGATAGATAGATAGATAGATAGATAGATAGATAGATAGATAGATAGATAGATAGATAGATAGATAGATAGATAGATAGATAGATAGATAGATAGATAGATAGAAAGAGCTTTTTTTCTTAAGCATTTGTCATCTCTTAGTCCCCAACATTGAAATGATGATTGTATTTTTTGGTTGTAATACTTTTAATTTGTTAATGATCAAATGACAGAACTAGAGAGGAACTGCTGGTTTAATAAGTTATTCCATGTTTGAATCATTCACCTTGCATCTATAAAGGGAATGAAGCTGCAGTACTTGAATGTACGCATACTTATGCTTCTCCTCTTTCAAAGGAGTAAAAAAGATTTGGAAACTTTAAAATAGTAATATTTAATATGATTCAAGTTGTAAATCTAGTGGTGCAAAGATTTAATCCAGTTCTTTTTCGAGTTTCAGCCAGTAGAATTCAACTGATTTAACGTTTTACAGTGCACTTTCTATTGTGTTGTGAGATTAAAATAAACTTAAAAGGCTTATAACTTAAACACGACCCAGGACAAGCTGTTCTTAAATTAAATTTCAAAAGATGATGAAAATTCTAACCACACTCTATTTCAGAGAATGAGTATTTTCATGCTGGTCACAAAAACTTGTAAAAAATATATGTTTTTTTGTGTGCTATGGAGCCGCTCATAAAAGCTAAGGAAAATACTTTCATGATTTAATAATACAAATTATAATAAAGAAAAACAAACAAGCGAAACCTACGTAACGTTACGGAAGTGACGTCAGTTGACGGAAGTTAAAAACGTATACAACGAAAATGGCGTCCACCGGCGAAGCAACGCTGAATACCTCACACGTGGGTAAAAAGAAGAAGGTAAATACGAATAAATCATTAGTAAGCTTCACTGTACCCTTGTCATCATTTGGTTTAAATAGTTTATAAGGACTAACACCGCTTTTTCTTTTTTTCAAAGTGACTGACACAAAGTAGCCTAACATTTGCTACTTCACTAACATCTTGTAGCTAACGCAAGTAGCGCCTGGAGAAACTGAGTAAAACTGATGTCTGAACCAAAAAAATCTACTTATTCATCTGTCCTTTGATTAAAGTCGTTCCTGTTTTGCATCCCTTAACAGATTCCAGCTCGTTACTGGCAGGAGCAGCAGAAGAAGGGAAAAGATGAAACTGAAGTTGGAAAAGACGCAGAACCGAGTGAGAAGTATCTGCAACGGAGGGAGAAAAAGAGACAGAAAGCAGAGAAAAGAAAACAAGAAGCAAAGGAAAGGAATCAAGAAGAAACAAAAAGAAAAAGTCAAACGTTTGTGAAAGAATCGATATCAGGGGTAAGATTGATGTCTTACTGACTAAAATCATTGTTCCAGTTTCATTAATATCTAACTAACAGAGTATCACATATTTTGATGCAAATTATCAACAAATCCGTGGATCATTTTAGGAAAGTTCACTCAGACCAAGCAATTTGATTGGATGAGAAGTATTCCAGTGCAACTTGTGCTGATATAAATGTGACTTGTACTGTTTGAGTTTGTATATCACAATGCTTCAGTTAGGCAATCTGAAAACATCAAGTAAATATTACAAGAGACCTAGAGATCTAGATCAATCAACTGCACAGACCACCTCAAGAGAACACCAGGCTCTTGATTCACTGGTTGTGTGTGAAATGGAAACATACAGATAAATGTAAACAATATAAAGTAGCTGGTTTACCACTTAATGCTTCTTGTAGGAGTGTATTGAATCACTAACTGGGATTATCAGATGACAAAATGCCAACATATCTCCTAGGTCTTCATGAACTTACCTCAAAGTGTTTGGTAAAGGCAATTCATTGACTTTTTTGTGATTCTTGTTCACACTCCCTCAGAAATCAGACCCCTTCCCTGGGCCTGCTCCTATTCCACAGGACCGGGTGCAGAAATTCAAGAGGAAAACTAAAACTAAAAGAGTAAGCAACCAACTGTCAAAAAAAGTTGTAGCACAGCAGAGTTACAGTACATAATGCCACTAGCTAACGTGTTATTCCTATTTCTTGGTGTAGTCTGGGAGCCAAGGTTACAAGCTGAGAGACATGATAACCCGCTCTGAAGAAGCCTCACAAATGGCCCAGAAACAAGCTGCCCGGTTTGACCTCCTGCTCCCAGAGGATGCTGGGTAATCTCTTCTAAAATTCACTGATTGCCGTGTGGTGGCATTGAATCATCAAGTGCACTATGAGGATAAGATCATCTAAAATGTTGCTTTGAGCCATTGTTTAAAAGCCTTTTTTCCCCCTATGTCAGGTTTCTAGAAGGTGATGAAGATGAGGACACATGTACCATCTCCCAGGAAGATATTGCAGATGCTGTGGATATAACATCTGGAGCAAAGGTGAGGCTAGTATTTATGTGCTGAATGGTTTCACACCTGATGTCTAAGCTTTAGTCTTTGTTTTAACAAAGTTTCCTTTTTCACCTTTTTAAGGTGAAACTTAGGAGAAAATTAAGCAGCAGTGATAAGTGTGGACGATTTAAAGGCATTGGATCAGTATAATGGGATTGTCTTTACAGAGTTCTACACGGATTTGGTTTGCATGATACAGTTATAAATACCATACAGACATTATATGACAATACCACTTAGGGCTGGGAATCTTTGGGTGTCTCACGATTCGATTCGATTCAAAAATAATTATGGATTCATTGATCAATGGATTTAAAGTCTATTTATGAATTAGTACATACTTCAGGATCTACTCTAGTCATCTGTGAGACTGGCTGAATGTCTTGTTGCTCTATTTGGCATTCTACTGAGTTAAAGAGCAGGGAGGAACTGATAAGCCACCCCCCCAAAAAAATGTGGAAAAACAATAAATTTTTGAAAGATATGAATCGATTTTAAATGTCAGAAGAGAAGGATCTCGATTTTTACATGAATCGATTTTTTCAAAATTACCATGGATATCGGCAAAATAGAATAGTAACTGCATTTGTCAATCCTAACGTGGAACAACTCACTTCATTTTGGGATAAACAGATTTACTACTTACCTCCCTGAAGGCCTGATTTTCATTCTTTTGTTCCTTTATTTAACCGGGTTGGTCCCATTGAAATTAAGAACCTCTTTTCCAAGGGAGACCTGGCCAAGACAGGCAGCAGCAAAAACACAACGTTACAGTGAGAGACACAAAGGGAGACAAAATACAATTCACAAAAACACCAACATTTTGCGTCAAACCTTGGAGTCGGTAGTTCAGGCAGTCAAGCTAAAAGCATCGACATCCTATAGAATCTGCTTCCAGGTCTTAATTTTTGATTTAAAAACATTTAAGGACACCAGCTCTTTGAGTTTTAACCCATTCATAAATGAATAACTGTGACGTAAAAAGTAAGATCCCTTCCTACCTGTATATAGTCAAACATAGTGCGTACACACAAATCTGTGCTTAAACTGTTGACGCCAAAATCTGAGATTCATCAATATGTTCTTACTTGAATTTGTTCTTACTCTGTGAACAAAAGCGAGAACTTCCTCAGACCATGCGTACGCATAAACGATGGACCAGCTTTCTCAGAAAAATGTAAACACACACACCCCTTTTAACTTTGTAGATGACATGTTAAAAAAACATTCAGTTAAAAAAGCCTTTATTAGACAAAAATAACAACCGTGAATTGACTAATGCATTGAATAAATGTATTAAATAACCATGAAATTGACGCCTTTTCATCCTCATTTAAGTGAAAGTCTGATTTTGCGTATGCACTTATTTTATAGTCAGCGTAAGAACATTTCTAGGCATTTCTTAGTGAATGAGCCCCAGTGTATGTACAAGTACTCGTGCCGTTGTAGGTTTGCAGACTTCTTCAAAAAAACAAAACAAGGTTCATTGGTTCAAGGATCTTGTGTTCCAATATAAAATACCTTGGGAACATCTAAAGCATCACGAAGCACAAGTTGTTCCTGGCTTGTGTCATTATAAATAACAAATGTGTGGTCCAAAGTAAACATTTTTTCTCACTTCATGTGTTCTGTTGGCCTCTGATTCTGAGTAAAACGGGTCTTACTTTATAAGACGAAGGGTTACGTAACCCTTCTGTTTTAATTGTATGGATCGGTTATAACCCCACTGTGTCGAATGATGTTTGGAAAGGTTCATTTTAAAAGCCCTTTAAAGAAAGGTTTTTAAGTTGCTGTTGTTGCCCAGCTTGATTGACTGATGTCTTTTTTTCCCTCTCATGTTTCCTCCTCAGTATTTCAACCTGAAGCTGTCTCAGTTTGGACCATATCGATTAGATTACAGCAAGACTGGACGGTCAGTATTCTTCTCTCTGAGCAAAAACAATCCGTTTTTGTTTTTTCATTCAAGATGACATACAAAACCTCTCGGTTTAATTATAATGAAAACATATATATATACACAGTATATATCATCAATCTGTTCAGGTTAAAATGTGACTGCACACTGTCTAATTGCACAAATACGTTGGCAACGTTTTGCTATCTCTCTTTGATTGCAGCAGCTTTTGGTTAAAAATATGACTGAAGATCTGAAGTCTTTTTAAAGCTTCTGCTCTTTTAGTTACTATAAATAAGTAGAATAACAGAGATTTCAGTTGTTTATATTCTCTTCTGGCAGTACAACTTTTGACTTGTTAAATTGGAAACTCAAGTATGTTCATTTTTGCTACATTCAGGTCTTTCAAATACAGGATAAAAGCCCCCCTAATTGTAATAATCAGATTTGGGCCACTTGTAGCTGAAGTGTGAACGTAGTCTTAGTGTCCACTTTGTATGTTGCCTGATTGGGCCGCTCATCTACGCTATCTTGGTGATCACAACCAAAGCCTAATTTATATCTCCATCCGTTTCCTATCTGTTGCAGCTACTGGGGCTGAACAACTTACCCAGTTTTCATTCTGATTGGTCCTGAAAGTTTTGTAGCGTCTAATAATTCTTGTGCTAGCTCTGACCTCAAACACTAGGTGTCAGCGTATAAAGGGCCTCAGCATGGAAGAGAGCCTGTCATCAATGTTACATATGACACTTTTGCTCTTCCATGAAGAGTCAGATATTTTTGTCTAAAGTGAATGGCAGTAAACAGGACGCTAAGTCACACATTCAGCAAACATGCATCAACATGATCATTCATTTAGAGCAGGTATTAACACACCTGATGTATATTCATACTTCTAGCTGCTACACTCTGTTTTCATCTGAGGGATGTTAAATTTGTTTAACATTAGTCTGAGTGGAATAGAGAGGATTCCTCCGAGTTGTTCAAAGCAAACAGCCAACATAGCATTATTATTGTTCAAAGAAATGTAATACTGATCCTCAGCTAAGAGAATCTGCAGAGTTTGCTTAGAAACATGATTTATAATGTCTAGTGTGTGTGTTGTCTGCCAGCTGTTTACAATATTTTCTCTTCACTCTCAGTCACCTGCTGCTCGGTGGGAGGAGAGGCCACGTTGCTTGTATCGACTGGCAGTCCAAACAGCTAATGTGTGAAATAAATGTGATGGAGTCCGTCAATGATGTGAAGTAAGACATCCAGTCTGGGATCATGCAGCAAAAACACCTGTTTAGTACAGTCAAGCTTAACCTATCTGAACCAGGTAGAACTCTCTTTGACAATAATAACCCATCTTTGCGTTGATTCAGGTGGCTTCATAGTGAGGCCATGTACGCAGTGGCTCAGAAGAAGTGGCTCTATATCTACGACACCAATGGTATAGAGCTTCACTGCATACGCAAATTCAACGACGTCCTTCGTATGCAGTTCCTCCCGTACCACTTTTTGCTCGCCACAGCAGTGAGTTCTTTAGAAATGTGCACAAATCTCTCACTTAGTAGTTCACAGTTTAACTTCCCTAAACTCTATAAACACTGACTTTAATTAGCAACCTGTAATTAGCTCTGACAAACTCTCCTGTTTCATCCTCTTGTCGTCAGAGTGCTACAAGCTTCCTGCAGTATCTGGACGTGTCCGTGGGAAAGGAGGTCGCAGCCATCTGCACAAAGACCGGCCGGCTTGACGTGATGTGCCAGAATCCACATAACGCCATCATCCACCTCGGTCACCACAACGGCACGGTCACTCTCTGGTCACCAAACCAGAAGGAAGCGCTCGTCAAGATGCTCTGTCATCAGGGTGGCGTGCGCTCAATCGCTGTAGACAAGGCCGGCACGTGAGTCACACTGTTAAAACTTCAAGCTAGTTCTGCAGTGAAACATACATAGTGGACTTTTAGTCAAGTGGCAGAAAGCTGCGAATATGCTCTGTGTGTGTGACCAGTATGTCTTACAAATTGTTATGATCTTTATTTTACTTCAGTATTTAGGCGTGCAGTCAGTATGTGCAATCCTTGACATGAACTTAACGGTACAAACTGCAGTGTGTCAAGTAGGAACGGGGGACAAATGTTAATATGACAATTTGTCCTGACTGGTGTAATCTAATTATCGACCTATGGCCTCAAATTTAGATGTTTTTTTTTCGGGGGGGGTTAAATACAGCGCTTTACAGATTTCTCTGCCAATTAAACCTGTGTCAATACTTCACGGCTCCTTGTGGTTGAGCGTACAACATGCATGATAGTAACATGTGCTGCAGTGAATTGGGCGAAGAAGAAGTAGACAGCTGGATTAGAGTAGAAGAAGTCAGCAGGCTCAGATTGAACAACGGTGAAGAGATGACCTCACTGCTTTCGAATCCAAAAAAAATGTAGAAAGAAAGAAGCTGCTCCAGCTCTTTATGCTGCAACGAGAGGTCAGTTAGAGGACGCACTGCAGTCTGCAGAGGGAGTTGCACTCAGTGGTGATGGGTGGATGTCACTGGTGGCTGTGTTCTACATGACAATCACTGCCCATTTGATTTATAAAAATGCATTCCTACGTGTTTAGAAACTAGGGTGATGCACGAGGCTCACAATGCTGTTCATACAGCAGGAGTTTTAAGGCTACGGAGGAAAGATGTCTGACAAAGAGCCTGAGGTGTGCTGCTTGTTGAAAGTGAAGTGCTTCCATATATCGATAGACCAGGCTGTCAATATTCAATAATATACTGCGCTACGCATGTTCGGATATATGCAGAGCTGCTTAGCATCTCACTGAATAGCACTAATAGAACACTTAACTGACAACGCAGGGAAAACAACAGTAGTTGCCACAGGTACAATCATGCATTCAGGTTTACAAAGAAAAGTTTTTTTTATTCTTTAAGGTGTTTTAGCAGTAAGTGTTTACAGGTCTACATACACAAGGTGGTTATCTATCTCAAAAACTAATGTGTAATTATCTTGTCTTTTTTTAAGAATCTGTTGTTCCAGTTTCTAGTTCCATAAATGTGATTTACCAACTCAAAACCTGAATGTTATTTCATCTCACTTAATCGTGCACGTTACCTTTTGAGGGGCGTTTTGGAATCTTCAGTTTAACACACGTGATCACGTATCATTACATAATTGTCTTGTAATAAATCCTTTATTGTAGAGTTGTTTTATTGTGATATCGTTGTTGTGGTCCATGTATCGCGTATTATATCGTTTCGTGAGCTACCCTGCATTTCCCATCTCTGAGTCAAGTGTGTTCTATAAATTCCCCTTCTAATAATAGAGTGTATTTATTTGTCATTGTGCTTTCCTCCAGTTGGTTGTTGGTTAACAACTTAAACTACAAATCCTTAAATTGAAAGGTGTAAAATCAGGTTGATTTTCTGTTGAGCAATGAGCTGCATTTCTGTCTGCGTCCACCAGAGAGCACTCTTTCATTCTTGCTCTCCTCTTTTGGCAGATACATGGTGACATCTGGAATGGATAAAAAGCTGAAAGTGTATGACATCAGAATGTTCAAGCCACTCAATTCTTACTTCCTCCCTGCTGGATCTTCCTGTCTGTCGCTGAGCCAGAAGGGGCTGCTGTCTGCTGCCACTGGAGACATTGTTCAGGTCTTTAACACTCACACACTGCACGGATAACGTGTCGCTGAGAGACAATGAAAGGAAGTGATGCATTTCCAGCATTGCTTTATACTGCGTAGGATCCTAACCATGAGTTGTATAATAAAAACAATAGCTTTATTAATCGAGCACCGTTAGAAACAGATGTTTACAAAGTGCTTTGACAGACAGAGCAAAGGCAGGAGCTCAGAAATCTAACATAATAAGCATCAGTAATTAGTTACTAAGCTGTAATTAAACGTTTCACTTTCATGTCCCTCAGCTGCTGAAGGTGTGTCAACGTTTTGTACATGATGCATTCTTTATAATTAAATAACTTTAAAGGTCCCATATTATGCTTTTTCTGGTTTTATATGCTCTTTAGTGTGTTTTCCAGGTGTCTTGTGCATGTTCACAAAGCGTTGCAAACACAGGCAGACGAGACGGGCTGCATCGATCGTCAGTACATGAAAACAGACACTTTTTTCGAACATTAGCGATTGTGAATGTACTTTAGTAGGCACATAAATTAGATATATGAACCCTAAAAAGGGCATAATATGGGATCTTTAATAACTAAAAGAACAGCAGTCCACTCCCATTTGTAAACAGTGAAGTTGGACTGTAGACCCATAAAATACAGATTCAGTCGGTCACACGGAGGCCTCATATTTGTTTTTGTTTTTTTATGGCAGTAAAAGTCAGACTGCTGGCTTGACAATCCCATATAGCTGCAATAATAAAAAAAATGTAAGTGAGATCACAAAGACTGTAAACGTTAAAACAACTACACAGAGTTCAGCCTAGCTTCAGCATTTACATTATGCAGTAAGACAGCAGGGTTATGCAAAGTTTGCAGGTGCAGGTGTTTCTTAGAAAAGAAGAACTAAGACTATCAGATGAGTATGTGGGGCAGAGTGTGGTTAGAACATCCTGTTGTCAACTGGGAGGTAATACGCTGAGTTTCAAAAAGAGTTGCTGGGCAGATAAATACGAACAGATAACAATATGCAAACTGTGTTCTTCCATTACAGTCGTTAGTACAAATAACATTCTTCCTGTTTTATGCTGCCCACACAGGCTGTTTATCCTGCACTCCCCAAAGCCTACTGAAACATCATCTGTCAAAACAGCTCGGACTACAAATATACTAAAAACAAAAACCAGAACACTTCCCATGCTGAAAATCCTGATCCCTGTGTGTACATGGATAAGATGAAAAGTTACCCTAGACACTGAAATATATACGCCTTAAAACCCTTTTCCTGTGTAAAAGTGTGCACAAAACCTGTGACGAATATTTACACTGTCTTCCTATTTGTCGGATCTCCATAGCCACACCACCTACACACACAAATTAAACACGTCTTTCTTTTTCCTTAGAGTCTTCACAGAAACATATTTACAGTAAATGTACCTTACACCATGATGATACATTTTCATCCATCTGCAGATCGCATGTGTTGCGAACCGTGGGCCGTGATCCAAACGGATTACGGATCAACTGAGATCCTTTGCACCTCCAGTTATAACAGTACTGAATACATTTCAACATTTTGTATTTGTGGCAATAGCCTACTTTAAGTACTTCGATAATGATGTGTTGCTGGGATTGTGGTGGTTCATGACCCTCACTTACTGCTTTGCCTTAGACTTTTTTTTTGTGTGACTCATCTTCATTTTTTCGTTACAAAGATAGTTTCATTGGAAAAACAGGTCAGAGGCAGTTTAGTTAATTGTGTTAAATTTTAAATCAATCTTTGATGTTCAGATAAAAATAAGTGAACCATGGAACTTTTTTGCAAGTAACTTTGTATTCATTTTGATTTATTATTGGAAACTTAAGGTTCACTGATGTTGAGCAGCGCCTTAAAAAACTGTCCTAGATGTATCTTCTTCTCTGGCGTGGTAGTCAGGAAACAACCGGAAGCGCAACAGGAAGGAACTCTTGCACAGAGTCAGAGTCTTTTTCTGGTTGTTTTCTTAGTTACTTTCGTCTGTTTACCCGCCTGTATTCTACTGTGGTAGATGTTTGAGTCCATCCTGGACTTTCTTCAGTGCAAACTGAGACATGCATTAAAAGTTTCCTGCTGCACTGAAAATGTGAAATATTTCTGTTTTTGTTCTGCACAAATATTACCATTGTGAAACTAATGTTGTGACTTCTGGGGGGGGAAAGTGTTTGCTTTAAAGTACGCATAAGAGAAAAAAAAGATCACTGTCAGTTCTGTGTTATTTCTTTCAATCCAGCTAAAAATAAGAAGCCCTTTCTGTATTGGCCACAGTTTGTCCTCATATTGTCTAATCTGTGTCTTCTACAGGTTTACAGGGACGTGTGGAGCACTCCAGTTACCAAACCCTACATGGCTCACAGAGTTCGTGGAACAGTTTGGGGGCTACACTTCTGCCCCTTTGAGGATGTCCTTGGGGTGGGGCATGGAGACGGTTTCACCAGCATGCTTGTACCAGGTAACACTGAGTTTCACATCATACACATCTATATTTACAAAGTTTGATGGGCGATTCAGCTTGATGTAGTCACGTTCTTTTCCTGATGGGTGAAAAAAAGAAGCTAAAAAGGTTTATTTAAAAAGTGCTTCTACGGGCCTTCTTGTGGCAGTGTTCTTGATTGCTTAAGACAAAAGAACACCATTGATTGTATACAACATGGATGTAGTCTGAGTGACATCACCTATTGGTTCCTTTAACGATGACGGTCGCCATATTGGAAATGCTGACTGCAAGTAATTATACTAATCTAGAGTCAGGCAAAGAGGTTACATTGATGCAGGCTGCATGAATATTTTGGTTGCTGAAACAAGCTCGCCTAGCTAGCTGGCACACTAGCTAGTCCAGCTCCTCATCTGATTGCATATTCAAAAATTAGAGGAAGTCGTATATAGGCGACAGTTTAAAGTCAGTAAAGGCATTAAGCTAAAGTGTTACAATTACGATGTTAAAATTCACTGAGCAGACGCTCTTATCCAAAGCGACTAACATTAGAGATGAGTAATTCACACACCGCCACCAAAGCAGCGGGAGCAATGCGGGGTTAAGTGTCTTGCCCAATCATACATCGGACATGTTGCTCAGTTGGGGATCGAACCCTCGACCTTCCCGTTGAGAGGCAACGACTCTACCAACTGAGCCACAGGAGCCTTGTCTCCTAGCAAACAGCTAGAGAGCGTCCGCTTATCAGTTAAACCAGCCACGCACCGTATTATGTTTAACTCTGATCCTTAATTTAATCAATACAGATCATTTGTACAGTTTTGCATTAAAGACACAAGGTATTGAAAACCTTCTTGCTGTAAACATGTGAAATTTCTGCTGTAGAAGTGGGCACTCTATTATGGGCTCTAAAGGAGGGTTCTTGGCATTTGTACTATTTGTAACTATGTAGCCAGTGAACAGCTCATCATCGTCCAAAGGGTCAGAAGAAGATAGCGTCCTCCTCCTTTGCAACAAAGTCCATCCATTTTCCCACCTCTTTCTTTCCATCTGTAACTCTGTTGTCCTCAATTTCAACTCACAGGTGCAGGAGAGCCTAACTTCGATGGTCTGGATGCAAATCCATACCGTAGTGCAAAGCAGAGGCAGGAGTGGGAGGTTAAAGCCCTACTGGAGAAGGTCCAACCAGAGCTCATCAGCCTCGACCCCCACGAGCTGGGACAGGTCGACCATGCCACCTTTGATCAACGACATCAAGACAGGGTCCAAGCTCTGGTCAGTGTCTTAGAAGCATCCTGTTAGCACAGAGCAAAGTTTATTTAAGGATTGTCACATGGGCACAAGTTCTGCTCAGTCGGTATAGCAGGGGCCTCCATGTACAGAGGCTACAGTCCCTCCACAAGCAGCAGGTTCAACTCCCCATCCTGGTCTTAAGATGCATGTCTGCCCCAATCTCCTCCCCATCCCCACTCTCTCTTTAGCTGTCCTATCAATAATGGCAAAAAGGCCCAACAACTCATTTAAGAAAAAGGACTGTCACAACCCGTTTCAAGGCTCAGCAAAGAAGGGAGAGCAAGCTTGAGGTGTAATTTCTTGCATAATTAAAAAGGAAATATGCAAGAAAACCACAACACAACAACCAAACAGGTTAGAGAGCAGCAAAGCAGAAACATTGCCTAATGTTCAGGAAATGGTGGCAAGAAAAACAAGACTACCAACATTGACTCACTACCAGTGTCGATTTACAAGCATTACACTAACTGAAAAAGGTCGATTGCAGATTTCTTGTAAATATTGGACATGCTGGGTAATTCACCTAAAAGCCACAGACATGATTGTAATCATTGAGTTGTACCCTCTTTTAGTGCCACTCTGAAAACAAACTGAAACAAAGTCACAAAGATGCAAAATACTCAACAGACAAACTCTTACTAATTATATATAAACAACAAGGACACTTTGACAGGGTTTTTGAACAAATATTTGGGTAACCTCAGTTTCTACCGACCCACAAAATGTGAAATAAACCCATCCAGTCCTTTGTTTGTGGTCTGCATAAGTCTTACAAAACAGAGAAAAATGCTCGGTTTGAAATTTGCTCTCCTTGTGACGTCACAGTGGGATTCTGGTAAAAAAAATACCCTCTGCTGGTATCTCCCCCCATGGACTCCACCCCCAGCCTAGAGCAAAACTTTTGCGCAGGTCCGCCATTTTTATTCTCGCTAGTGAAGGAGTGATGTCTACCAGGAAAACTCAGGGGGGGCTCATTGCATTTAAAGAGACACACACACCAAAACGGAGCATTCTGAGAGAGCTGGTTTATACAGGGTCACAAACCTCCTCTGGTGCTTGATTCATGTTATATTTTGACCAAAGCACAGCACAGATGTTTCATTTTAGACCACAGGGGACTGTTTGAAAAGGTGGAAAAGGGGTATAATACGTCCTCTTTAAGACGTCCAAAAGTTGTTTTCACACATGAAAAAAAACTCCTGAAACTTTCCAGAAATGAAGCAAGATAAAATCCTAGACTTGATCTTTCTAAATGTGGATATAATATGATGCTGGACAAGCCCTTTCATATCACAAACCAGCTCAACATAAGGAAGACGATGTAGTATTTCTTGAGTTTGGGGTTTGGAAATGATTCATCAGCTCTAAGTGGCATATGTTTACTGATACTGTTTTTCAAAGAGAGACAAGAGAAGCTACTGGTATTCATAGTAGGCCTCGAAAGGTACCACCAAGGGGTTGTATCAAGACACAGACGTGCTCATTTTAAAATGTTAACTAGTTTGTTTTTTATTTTATAGTCCTTTAAGAGCTTTTTTTGCCATTCCAGGGCTTTGATCCACTGGCCAAAGTGAAATTCATTCCCAAGTACAAGAAAAAGGGTAGGAGTTCTGCTGGCAGTGTGGAAAAACGCAAGAAACAAGTGGCTCATGAAGACCAGAGGGTAAGTACCCTAGAATAAAAAGAGTAATGCAGTCCTGTTGGAATTTTCCCTTAAGGATATTCAGTGCTTTGTTTATCTCTCTTAACATTTTTTTATTCCCTCTTCAGGATGTAATCAGGGAGACTGTGGAGGACAAAATGAAGATGGAAAAAGAGAGAAGGGAGAGAGAGAAGAAGGCGGCTGTGTTATCAAGCCAGAAATCTGCTTTGGACCGATTCAAAAAGTAGAAAAGGAGGATCCTTTGTGCAGCTTAAACCCAGTGACATTCTGAGGGAATGACTTATGAACTTCATATAAAGGAAACATTCTTTCGGACACATTTCTCCGCTGCTGGAACAAAAAAAAACATGAACTGCAGAAATCCAGGATGAAGTCCACTAAAAGGGACTAACTGTGAGGGGTGGCCATTCATTTGTAATCAAAGTTGAGTGCTGTGCTAGGACAGTTCTATTCAATGCCTTTGGCCCGAAGCACTTTCTGTTTGCATGGGTGGACAATGTGAGGTGCCGTGGCTTGTATGGGCGCACACTTTTCCCTCTTTATTTTTTTTTTACCTTGTCAAATCGGATGCTGTAAAGACAAAAACTAACAGAGTGGTTTGTCAAATGTTTATATTAATATGCTAAAGTAAAACATGTTGCCAAGCATCTTCAGTCATAGTGTTATTCATGCTCACAAAAGGATGTTCATACTACTCTAAATATGCGGAAACTATGTTAACGTCTAAAAAAAGGAGTCCGAATTTAACCACACTTATAACTGCCTGGAATTCCCCCTAGTGCATTCATTTTGAAATATTTACTTGCACATTGATCAGGAAAAATGACATGTGAAAAGAGGTACAGTATGTAAAAGAGCAACAGCTACTAGAATTATCTATGGCGTGTTTCTGTGAAATTCTGTTGAATATAAAAATAACACTCAAGGATTTCCGGTAGTGGTGTGCCGCCAACTGTTTCATTGTCTCAAATGTTTGTACATCGTCACGTCCTCAGTTGACTTCAATGTGAAAAAAACTCTGAACTGAAAACTGGCTCCTGTAACACAAGAGCGTGTCACTCTTAATGACCTGTGTTGTAAAATGAATTCATAAATACTCCTTTCTCTGAATAAAATGTCAAGTTTGAATGAGGAAAGTAGTTTTATTTAGGGCTGTGTTCATGTTAGTGTTCATGTCATTTACTTTCAGCCTACTCCCAAGTAAATGAGGCTCAAGTTAAACTGAACTTAGTGAAGGAATAAATCAAGCTTAGTCACTGACTTATCTTTCTTTCAGGATGACTAAGACTCTTAAGTGTGCCACGTCTTTATCACATGGCCTTGACGGTTCAGCACACACATAGACATACTTAGTTAATGATTTAAGAAGGATTGGAGGACTGAAGGCTCTTGAAATATAAATCTAAGGACATATGATGTGGCGTATAGCTGATTCTCTATGACATTTGTTCCCCTGTGGTGGTGAACCATTTTTCAGTTACAGTGTGCTGGTAACTTCCTATATTACAGAAAAAGGGGAACCTAATGTGACAGATGTTGAGTGTTTAAACAGCAGAAGAAAAAAGGCATAGGTTAACAAGCTGTAAGATACAGAGTGGTTTATTGGTGATCTATTCACATACTTCCTGAGTGTTAACACTATGACACTTTGTTTTCTATTTGCTATTTGGGTGGGGCAACACACACCGAGGCTTTATCTGAACACTTTATAAATTCACTTACTCAAAAATACTTTCAGACCAATCCCAGTTAAGACACCTGCACACAGGTTGTCTTCTCTGCTTCATGTTTCATCTCACTAGAACAGGTGGAAAATATCCACACTGTAGGATAACTGAACCTGCAAAGACAAAGGAACCAAACTGTCTCCGTAAACGGTTTTGAAAACTGGAATAAATACTGTCTCAAATATCAACCATCAAATAAATGGCAGGCAAACTTTTAAACTAATAAATATTACTTTTCTTACTACAAGGTATGACAATCCTGTGGTTTGATATCTTGTGTTTGGAACATCATGCATTTAGGCGTCTTAAAGAGACTAACATCTACATTTTCGGTACCTGCTGATTGACTGCACAGATGTAATATATATCAAGATAGCAGCATTAACATTTAGTACTTAGTATGTTAATAGAAATACTTGGTCTAATGTGCATTCATCAGAATAGAGGTTCCTGTACCAACAGCTAGAGCTGTTCCAATAGCCATAGGCCTACCAGTATCTGAAATACCTGTGATCCAGTATCTGAAATACCTGTGATACAGCCTAAAATACAGTGGAAAGGTGTGTACTTAATCTGTTCAATGATCTGACACTGTGAATTATATCCCCCCCAAAAAAAACAGCTTGTGTGACCAGAAATCAGTTATTCACTGCTCCAAAACATAAGCTTACTCAGCATGTTTCTGTTCTGGCATGGCACCATGGATGTATTACTGTGTCTCCACCTGGTAACTCCTGCTTTAGAGCAGTGAATATTAACTGATAAAAGAGAATACGTGACGCCAGCAGTGTAACACGAGTCAGAGTTAGCCAAATATCTGCAATTTTGAAATATCTTATGCTGAAAAAAAATCAACAAGTTACAGCCTGCAGCTGCAGTGTGAAATATTTCAGTTTGGACAGGTAGCACTAGTGTTGCTTTACAGCATTATATATACAGGCAGCTGTTAAATAATACTCAGTATCAGTCAATACTCAAAATGTAGGAGTTGCAGTCAGCATTGGGAAGGAAGTAATGCTGTCAGAACATTTTTGCTATCAGCATGCCAATGTGGTTTGCTCTACTACACCATGTGTAAGTGTAATTAGGACAGATGCTCTAACAGACTACCATGACAGGTTTCATAATGGCCAGATGATCATACCCTTTTATGCAAAAAAAAAAACAAGCCATTTGAATACATTAAAGTGTTAAAAAAAATAAAGCTATAAAAATAAGGTGACATTTTCCTAGTACACATAGTGTAGCTTCAAAGCAGAGCACTTGTGCTGTTCACAGTATTAAAGCGAGGCACAGCCCCAGTCAGTCCTGTTTTCCTTTTCAATATTAACCCTCATGACCCTCCCTCCAGCCCCAGAACTGTCCCAATCATCGCCCTGACTTTGCACATTCCCAGAGAAGCACGCAGAGTCAGCCAGGAGCAGGGCTGTGATAAATGGACATCTGCCCAGTAGTGCAGCATCTCCCTGGGTGCAATGTGGTGGATGGAGACCATGGCCTTATAGCAGCAGCGACCATATGGCACAGCAGGGCCTCCGGAGAAGAGGGGACAGTGTGAGGGCAGGACCCCAGCTGCCCGGGCACACAGACCCACAAACACATCCTCAGGGGGCAGGGGGGTGGATAAAGGTGATGCTGATGCTGCTAGGGAGATTTTGAGCAATGCAGCACGGGACAGGACATAGGCTGTACCACTGCAATAATCAGGAAAGACAGAGGGTGGGTAGGCCCCTGCAGGTAGGTAGTGCTTGCTGTCTGGATCCCGGTCCGGAGCCACATGAAGATGAACCCTGCCGAGATACAAGTCTCCTTGCTCATAGGGGTTACGGCTCTTGTTGAGGAAATGCAAAAGGGCACTGGGATTAAACAGTACATCATCGTCCACTTTGGCCATGAAATGAGCCTGAGGGCAGAACCGGCGGGCCCATCCCAGCATGGACAAGGTTTTCAGGGTGAGGTTAGAGTAAGTGTCCACAAAGCGACCCTGAATCAGGTCCCCTTTCTCTCTGGCTTCCTCTATCAGCAGCTTTGAAAGTCCAGGGTCCGACGCCACACCCACCATGAATAGAGTCATGACCCGCAGTCCCCTTACATCCACCTCCCCTCCCCAGGTGTCCCGGATGGCTTGGCGAGCCCTCTGATTGGCAGGAGCCGAGGTAACCATGGTGATGAGGTAAGGCTTGGCTCTCTGGCACACCAGCGGACTGGGCATGAGCAGGAACTCCTCGGGTCTGGCAGGGGGGACACTCTGCGGGGGAATGATGCCGGCGTGCGGCTCCAACACCCTGTTCATGCTCATGGAGGTGACCCATGACTCGATGAAGTCCACAAAGAGCAGAGCCAGGAGGGCTAGACTCACTATCGCAGTACAAAAAATTGGCAGAACGCCAAGCCTGCTCCCTCGCTTTCCTAGCCGGGGCTTACATAGGCCTACCCAAAGTCCCCGACCGACCATGACCAAGCCCCGCTACTGCGCAGCTCCGGACACCGATGTAGCTTTTTCAACTCTCACGTTTCTCTAAGGTCCCTTTTCCCTATTCCTCACGACAAAAAAAAATCACTGTACCGTCATTGCGCTTTCTCCTCTCTTGATCTACTCGTTGCTCCTCCAGTCTGAGGTTAAGTAACCCTCTGCTGCAGCCGGAGGAGAGTGCCAGTGTCGGTGAGGATGCGGTAAAGCTGCGGGTATCCTCCTCTTGTGTTGATTCTGCAGCCCTGTCCGCTTTAACAAAAGTAGGATATGCAGCTGCGCAAATGAGACGATCGATCTGGCAGCGGTCCCAAGCTGCTCGTTACTGTAATAAAGAGCTGCACTTTGGGTCGATTGCGACATATATGTCCTATGATTTCCACTTTCATGTGGCAGAATGCGCTCTGGTGCTCTGCTGATGTGATGCACACTGCTTCCGATGAATTGCTTTGTTAGCCTACCGTTCACCAGGCTGCGTAAGACTGTCCTGTGGACATACCAGCTGCTGCACAGGCTAACAAAAATTGTTTTAATTAATGTTTTCTTCCATGAAATAGGTAGCTAATCGACAAATGTTGTCCTTATAAAGAATGTTTGTTTTTTCTTTTAGTAGGCCTATAGTTTATTATTTGAATGGGCTATTAATCAAAACGTAACACATCGCTCTGTTTTATCATTAGGCCTATAACTTCAAAAATGATAAACCAAGTTCTGATTCAGGCTAAACGAAAAAAAGAGGCCTGTTTGATAGCCTATCGCCTGTGTTTATTAATAGCATATATACGATTCCAAAATAGCTGGAACATTGCCAAAGAATTGGGAAATGGATAGGATATCTATAAGCAGATGAATGATCAACGTCTATGACCTATTGTAGCCTACAATCGGAGTATCCGATATCAGATCAAGTTGAAAGCGATAAGGAAAAACGAGTTCATTTTTTTGCTCAAATCAGGATCATTTGAAGGGATGTGAAGCTTTGCCGTGCGTGTATTGTTCTCCTGCAAGCCCAGTCGTATCCTGCTGGTGTAGGGCGACACCTATAGTTCACTCAAAGGTACTGAGTTTTAGCTTGTGTTTGACATGAAAGCCTTGTTGTTATGGGAGAAGGACTGCATGCAAATGTAGTCAAATGGTTCTTGCAAATATGAGCTGATTCTTCACTATTCTACAGCAGGGTATTGTACAGAGAACGCCAACAAATGTCAATAGATGTAGGAAAGTGTCTGAAGTGTTATTCATTTGAGGTCTTTTTTCTTTTTTGAAGTTTTCTGAAAACACTGATTCAATTATGAAAAGGGGCCAACAGAGAATTTATTTGATGCGGAGGCTGAACTCTTTTAGTGTTTCTCAAAGCATTTTATGTAGCTTTTATCATTCTTTTATTGAAAGTCTCTTAACATTTTCTTTTATCTGTTGGTTCAATGGGTTGTCTGTGAAGGACAAGAGCAGTTTAAACCACATTGTAAAAGTCTGCTCAAAGATTATTGGAGTCCCGCTGAAAGACTTGAGCTCCCTGTGGAAGGACCGTGTGGTCCAGAAAGCCAAAGGGATCACAAATCAACCGGGACATGTTCTCTCATCTGTCTTTTCTTTAATGCCCTCTGGACGGCGCTATCTTGCCCCTCCAAGGAGAATCAATAGATACTCTAACTCTTTTATCCCTTAAGCTATCAGGCTGTTGAATGCTGAACAATTCTAATTGAATTGACTTACTGTAATGGACTGTTACTGTGTAGTGAGGTCACCTGTGAGGTCCATTCATTTAATTCATTCTATGTATTTTCGTCTGCTGAATCGTTGTTACTGACATGTGAATATAACTGAATGCTGCTGTGATGTGTCTGTTTCCTTTATGTTGTCTTTGCTCCTTTCAATGGCTCAGTAGGCTGTGAAACTGAATTGCCCTTCTGGGATAAATAAAGTTGTCTGAATCTGAATCTGAATCTGAATCTGAGGCCCTAATATCTAAGCTGTGTAAATATGACCTTCGTTTCTCTTACTAAATGTGTCCTAAACCACAGTGGCCAACATTCTCTTGTTATTCTCTGTCTCAACTTTTTGGTAAAGATATTTTACATCGTATGATGGTTGACTGCAGGGAAGCCTTAACTCTTAAATGAACTGTCCATAAATGATTCTTAATTAGCCTTTTCCTAATTGATTTCTTGATAAAGGCAGATACATTCATTTATTATGAATTTGCAGTAATGCTTCCACACAGACAATTTGCAAAACCAAGTCGCAGGTATCAATGCAAATACACTGCTGTCATGGCAACAACACTTCCTGTTGTTGACAAAAAATATTACTTTTTCACTGATCAATATCCTTAATTAAATCAGAAGCAACTGAAAAGAGTCATAGATTCAAACTAGTTGATGATGATAGTATTGTATTCCTAAGCTGATTATTAAAAGGGAGATATTTGATGGTGAGGTTTCCCTGATGCTCTGAGCAGGCTGTGGTCAAAGTGAACTGCATAATTTTCGACATGTATCTTCAGGTGTAATCACGCTAAGATAACAGAAGGAGCCATGCTGTTACACTTTTACTACTTGTTTTTGATGACACAAAATGAGGGGACATTTGTAGGCTAGGATTTTTTTTTTTTTTTTAGTTTTTTAGCTGGCTACAAACTCACACTATGCAGTAAATGGGGTCAAAAGAAATGCCATTCCTTAAATATAATGTAATGTTTATGATCCTATAAGTGCTTTTGAAGACTTAGCAAAATAAAAAGGTAGATTTATGTGTTGAATATATAAAAGCAGAAAATGAAAGCTTCAGTTTCTTTTCACAAAAGTGCCTACTCTTAGTGTAAATACTTGTATATATTTCCTTAACTTATAAAACACAGATTTTAAATGTTTGGGTAGGCCTACACATTGCACATAATAAGTTAGCATCTTATATTCCGTTGTTTTTATTGAGTGATGCAATGATCGTGACACAATGCAGATTCATATTTATCTGTTAATTGAGCTTGTCTTTTGTTCTGTTAATAATTTTATAACAAATATCTTGACAGCAACATCCATAGACAGTCAGACATGATGACGTCAGTACTGTCTGGCTTGCGCCAAGGGTGGTGGAGGGTTACTGGAGGCGCGCGGGTTGGTGTGTGTGTGCGCGCGAGAAGGAGGAGGGGGGGAAAAAACTGCAACCATCACCGACGCGCTGGTGGTGGGGTCACGAACTATGACCTTTAACAGAAGAAAACCAAAACAAACATTTTATAAAAAAGAAGAGAGCGCCAAATCTGTGACCAGTGTTGATTGGAGGTAAGTCTCATTGCCGGGATGAAAAGCGCAGAAAGCTCTGCTAGAGATAGGCTACCGGATGATAAAACAGCGCAGCTAATCCCCAAGCTAGCTTGTTAGCCGGCCGATGCGGAGCTTCCTTCCTGCTCCGACTCTGGCAACCCGGGATCGGGGAAGAATGGTGAAAAGCTGGGTGCTGATATGCCTCACAGACACTTGAACCAAATGTTAATGTATGACACTGCTGTCAACTTTAACCAATCCCTGTATCCTATTATAACCATCCAGATGAGTGACACGGATGCAGTCGGCTCTTGCAGCAGACTTTGTTGCGGTTACTTGTATTAAGCTAGCTTCAATAGCTAATAAAGGAAAGCTAACGTTTAAGTGGCTGCAGATGAACTCGACCCTTTTACCTTTGCCATCCCGGTGACAGCCATGGGTTGAAGTTAACATGACAGTTTAAAGCTTTGTTTTTATATTTAACACACTACCTGAACATAACGCGCACTGTACTATGTGAACTATGATTGTTTAAATATATTTATCATAAGGATTTGTCTGTAGATTTATTGGCTGACTGCCAGGTTCTCCATTTTGTTCTGTGTTGTGATGCGTTTAAGGAAGGATGTAATGATGGGCACTGTGTTAGACCAATCGGTAAACAACGTTAAACAGAAGGCTTCTCCTGTGTAGCCACTACAGGCTCATAACATGTTTACATGTGTTTAATATGTCAAAGTAGTTTTTTAAAGGGGTACTGTCACTTTATTCTTCCAAGGAAGATGCCCAAACGCATTGTAGTTTACAGGGAATCGATATACAGCTTTACAGGTTTCCAAAAGCCCATAGGCTTTTAAGGGAGATTTCTTTGTACCTGTATCATTACATACCGATAGTATAATATTTATATTTAAATAGTACTAATCAGTGATCCATGGATAGAAATGTGTTAGTATTTCTCCACTCTTTTAATGCGTTTTTTTTTTTTTTTTTTAACAAACATGTCCAATGCATGGATCACAACTTCTCAAGTTTTTACTAAAGACATTTCTGCAGTGCAGCATCATTTTCTCGCATGTAAAGAAAGACAGTTGAAATAAAGGCTGTGATTGAAAGGTATGCATATAAAAAAGGTGGTGACGGAGCTTCATGCTGAACACAGTGAGGTGCAGTCTCTAGTGGTAGAAATTGTCTTTGAGATTGAATATCGAGGTCACACTCTGAGGTCATGGTAAGAGGTGGCATCACCGCAGTCATGCTGAGGCTGGATTTGTCACACAACACATTTACCCATGATGCTTGAACAGGAAGTATATTACATCAGGTGTGACCTAGAAACAAATTCTACTGGTGTTAATGTCAGGCAAGATACGGAGCACTAAACAGGTTATTTTTGATATTCATTTTTTGCCTCCCGAGTGAGTTTTTTTTGTGTGAAAGCCTGAGACATATTATTAACAGTGCATCAAAACAAGAGGAGAAAAAAACCTATAGTGACTTCACTGCAAGTTTAATGAAATGACAAAAAAACTCCCATTAACGAACTCCCAGTCATTAAAAAGATAAACTTTTAGAACTCTGATCAAATCCTATACTTCCATTTTTGTCAGAATACATCTCCAATGATGACTCAGTACTACACTATGATGATAAAACCATCCCAGGCTGCATATGCATTCTGTTCTCTGACATCCTGCACCTTGGTGGTTGATTAATGAATGTGGCATCTTTCCAAACAGACCTCACTAATGTCCTTACATCATCATGACCATGAACCTGAATCTGCTCTCGCAGCAGAAAGTGGGCTCTGAGCACGAGGCAGAGGTGAGTGTGCAGAGAATGACTTCCATGACGTACTGAGTTCTACTATTATGCCCATATAGATTTTACATTAAAAAAATACTGTAGTGCTTCTATCTTTGGCCGTGTGGTTAGCAGATGATAGTTTGATATTGTTACCACAGTAACAGACCTCTTGTAGACAAAGGGACAGATTTACACGTGTTGTGTTATAACATTTCTTTGCTTTTCACAGACTTCTTTATTTTTATGTATGTTGTTTCATCCTGTCAAAATGTGTTTCTGCTTCTAGGGGTCATGCTCTCCTTCAGACTCAATGATGAGTGAGTCACCACAGCGCTTTCAGGTCATCTCCACTGAGCCTACCACAACACCACAGCGAATACAGGTAATCGCTGTACTCAATTTTAGTTGTCTTTAGAGAATGGGACACTTAAGGAACTTATGAAAGTTTACATGAAGAAATTGATGTCATAATATGTGACTTGGATCTCCTACCATCAGCGTCACTCACTTTTTTTCTTTTTTCTTTTTACTTGACCCCATTGGTGCGTGTTCACCTCCTTCTTTGTCCTGTATCCCTCCTCCATCTCTAAACACCCTCAGATTGTAACCGACCAGCAGACAGGTCAGAAGATCCAGATAGTGACAGCAATCAAGCCGCCCAGTGCTCCAAAACAACAGTTCATTCTGACTACGGCTGACAGTTCAGGGGCAAGCAAGGTTATCCTGACCTCATCAGACAGCCAAAATGCGAAGCAGCTCATCTTCACTGCTGCAGACAGCCTGCTGCCTGGAAGGATACAGGTACAGTCCCCCCATAATGTCACCCTCTGGGATGATATTGGCAATGTCTTGGTGAAATTATATGATATTGACATTGTGTTCAGGTGAAATACAAGATTAATGGCCTGTGATTGACTTTGATTTTCAGATTGTAACAGACCCAGTGTCAATGGAGAGGTTGTTTGGGCAGGCAGGGGACTTGGGACGAGCACAGCCAGTGGAGTACTGTGTGGTGTGTGGGGACAAGGCTTCAGGTACCAAAGCTTATTTATCAGAGGTGTACTGATACCAATTTTTTTCCCTTTCTGAAAGCTCTTTCAACACTTGAGTACAGGCTGATACTATGAGTGCTATTTATATCTGTAAGAATTAGGGCTGTCAATTTTTATTCAAAGTTCGAACATTCATTCGAACCTGGGGGAGAAAGTTCACAGTCGAACTGAAATGAGTCGTTAGAATTCAAAATATAGTCTATCAGCGCACCAGGCCGTAGTTTGCAGTTTGATCCAGCAGAGGGCGCTCTCAGTGTAACTTGAGCACTGCACGCACCATTGACCTCAGTAAGTGAGGACTGTAATGTTGTGGCAAAAGCCACGGGCCGGGAGCAATTCACAAGTTACAAACTTACATGAGGGAGACTCGTCTCTCTGCAGACAGCAGACCACTGCTTCGGTGGAGAGACAGGGTTGCTACAAACCTGCAAATATTTGTGTGCACCGCAAACTGCTGTGTGAGTCTGAACGGCAGTTCCCATCAGAAGGTAATATTGTGAATAAATAGAGAGAGAGCTGCACTCGATCCCAATCAAGTTTATAGACTTGTGTTTCTGGCGAATAATAAATAAATCAGTTCTTCTGGATTGTCAACAGGCTGTTGGTTTTAGTCTCATTAATTGCAACGATAAAATCAAGTCAAATGTTTTGTGTCTGTGCAGCAGGAGGGGGGTTTGAATATGTTCAAATGTTACATGTCATATTCTACATTCGTTCGAAGTTGATTTTTTTATTTAATAGTGACAGCACTAGTAAGGACTAGTGTACCCTGATGTCTGTATTACATGTTCACTTTGCGTATAGGTCGTCACTACGGAGCGGTCAGTTGTGAGGGATGTAAAGGCTTCTTCAAGCGGAGCGTGAGGAAGAACCTGACGTACAGCTGCCGCAGTAAACAAGACTGTGTCATCAACAAACACCACCGCAATCGCTGCCAGTTCTGCCGGTTGAGGAAATGCCTTAAGATGGGGATGAAGACTGAGTGTGAGTTTGCATCATCAGTGTCACTCAATCAAGAATCAAGAATCATATCAGTGCATCTGCTGGTAGTCTTTAAAGTATACAAAACTGTTATTTCTATTTTATCTTCCATACAAAGTAAAAATCCTTTTGCACATGGTTGAGGGATGCAGGGAGATATCAGGCCTCTCCTATCACTAATGGTTTTGAGTTGTCGTTTGAGCTCCAAATCTGTGAAACAGTCGTGATAGAAAGGTTTCAAAACATGAAAATTAACACATTGAACACTGCATAACCCCTTTAACCGAGTACTACAGCGTCTTGGATGCATTTCCTCAATAATTCCAATAATTGTAATGGCTTAAAACAAAAGGACAAAGTGTCAGCTGCATCACTGAAGTGTCTACATTTCTCCTAGCAAGCTGTTTTGTATCTCTTTGATTATCATAATAACCATTCATCCACAGCATGTTTTTAAATAAACACACTTTATATGATTGCTGTTAACTTTCAGCTGTCCAGAGTGAGAGAAAGCCCATCGATGTATTGCCCAGAGAGAAGCATGCCAACTGTGCTGCCTCCACCCAAAAGATCTACATTCGCAAAGATCTAAACAGTCCACTTATTGCCACGCCAACCTTTATCTCAGATACAGAGACAGATGGCTCCAGGTCAGTGGGAATCAGATCTGCTGAGGCATGGGCTTTGTGCGTTAGTCTATCTCTTACCTGTTGCTGTAATACGACTGTGTCTTATTATGCTCTGTGTCATGTGCAGATCCAGCCTGCTGGACCAGGGGATGCTGGTTAATATCCAGCAGCCGATCATCCAGAGTGATGGAACTCTGCTGCTGGCCACTGACTCAAAGGTACAGCTGTTCATGCAGTTACAGCGCGTATTACTTCTGCCTGTTTCGTTTCCTCATACGCCCTGCACACATACAGAACCCGGGGTCACTTTGTTCATGACTATTCCGATAAATTCTCGCTGAACTGGACACTCGTGTCCCCAATCCTGACGACAATCAGGCAAGGAATTTGTAATTATTCTAAATAACTTTGGGGCCTCCAACTGGGTACCCAAAAACCTTTATAAAGTCTTTTAATCTGTATCCATTCCCTGAATGTATTTTGAGATGTATGCTATTCTTTCTGCTACGGTCAACTCAATATTGTGCTTTTCCTCAGTTTAATACTGCCAATTTAGTTTCAACAGTGGCACATTTAATGGGAAATCATGTGCATTGTTTAATTTGTTTTCAGATGGAGTCTGGTCAAGGGGACTTGGGGACACTGGCCAATGTGGTGACATCATTGGCAAACCTGAGTGACTCACTGAAAGAGAATCTAAACAACAGTGATACCTCAGACAGCCAACAGGAGGAGCAGTCTGCCAGCGAGATAACACGGTCAGTCTGCTGAGCTCAGAGTGGAGGGAAGTGTGTTTGTGAGAGGTTTCAGCAACATCACATTACTCACTCTAACAGCGATGATGTCATGGCTGGTGAAAACAGGGAACTGGACCCAATTGCAGATATAACGAAAAAATGATTTATTTTAAACAAAAAGGCAAAAACTAAAACTTACTGAAAAAACAAAGTCCAAAAGGTGAAACAAGTTGCCACGAGGAAACACGGAAAAAACAACGAACATCCAACACCGACACTGACATAGAACACCGACGAACAACAATGAACTGACACAGAGGGGAAGAAACAAAGAGACTAAATAGACACAGGGGTAATCAACACAGGTGAGACTAGTTAGACAGGTGACACTAACAAAACACAGGTGAGGACAATCAGGGCAATCAGAACAGGGGAAACACAGAGACAGGAATTAAGACAACACTGAGGACAACTACAAAGTAAATCATAGAACACTGAAGGCACACAGAACGTAACAAGACACACAGAAGTCAAGAATGTTACAAAACACAGAGAGACACAAGAAGAAGAAATTACAAAATAAAACAGGAAACACTTAAGACTAAACAAGGGAAACAAGCAACACTAGGGGAAAGTTAGAGCTGAAACAAGATAAGAAATCAAAACTCTGAAATACAAAACTAAAACAAGACCAAATCATGACAGATGAGATCCCATCGTTTCTTGGTTAGTTTTGGCACCATATTGTCTATTTTTGCACCTCTCCCTTTCAGCACTCTAAATTAAAATCAGATCAAATAGACTTTATTTCTGGCCATCAAGTGAAATCTCTGGAAATCTCAGACCCCTCTGAAATGATATATTGTTCCCAATGTCGTTGTTTATAAGCCTTTTAGGTTTGTCATAGACAGATCCCGTGCTACTGCACTTGAAGGCCTGGAAAAAAAAACATATAGGCAAAGCCATAGCCAATAGCAATCCTAGCAAAACCAGTAGACCAAGCATTTGGCCTAGTAATAAATTATAACTTTTTCATAATCACAACAAGAAATGATCACTGTACTGTGAACAGAGTTTAGACAGAAGCCCTATCAGGGCCAGAAAAAAAGAACGGCGGCCATGTCTGTGTTTTAGTCCATTCTTAGACTAAAAACATTTTTTTTTTTAAGAACTTGTAAATAAAAAATAAATTAAAGTTTGGACATTTACCTAACTTATTAATTCACATTTCTATTGTGTGTGTGTTTTTTTCACAGTGCCTTTGACACCCTGGCCAAAGTTTTCAGCCCACCTGAGGTGGGTGCCGGACAGAGACGGGCAGATAAGTCACATTGTGTGGGTGGAACAACCATTCAGCTGATTGGTCGAGACCAAGAGACGCCTATCATTGAGGTTGAAGGACCACTGCTCACTGACAGCCATGTTGGTTTTAAGGTAGATTGAAGTTTATTAAGATTGTCTGGTAGTTTGAGTCAAACAGCTAATGTCCATAATCCATATATCTAAAATAATAGATACATGTATATCAGTAATAAGCAAACACTTGGTGATCAACAAAACACGTGAAGAGATTCCTAAAAGAATTCAAAGCCCACCCTGAAAGACTTTAAAGCCTTTATTTAGGTGGCTACATTGTATAACGAGCTGTACATACGTATATAACACCCTCAAGGTTTTGGCTGTTTAGGATATACAAAACCAAAAATGTAAAACATACTGAATCTGTTGATTTGAGGTCAAATTGAGACACATGTTGGTGTTTCTTTTACCTTCATTCTGTGGTTGTCATTTGCTAATTTTTTATTGATGTATTTGTCCTCTCCGTCTAGCTGACCATGCCAAGCCCTTTGCCCGAGTATTTGAATGTACACTACATCTGTGAGTCGGCATCCAGACTTCTCTTTCTCTCCATGCACTGGGCACGATCGATCCCTGCCTTCTCAGCTCTTGGGTGAGGATGCATTTGATACAAGAAGACATGACAACTTGCAAAGAGACAAAATATCAGCAAATAAATGGAAAGTCTGTTTCGAACAATTGTGGAAAAACAAAAAACACAACTGAATGCAGAAGTGTGCAGCAAAAACAGAACAAGGGATGCAAAAAAAAATCTAATTGAAAAACCTACAATTTAGACCACTTCAAAGACTTCAGATAGTCAACCTCAATGAGGGCTTTAGGAAACATTGAAAGCTCTTAATTACACACAGTAAACACGCCTATCTATGTGCTCACACTTCTCTTTGTATTTGTCTTTGTCAGTCTGGAGGCACACACCAGTTTGGTGCGAGCTTGCTGGAATGAGCTGTTCACTCTGGGTCTGGCTCAGTGCGCTCATGTGATGAACCTGTCCACTATCCTCACTGCCATCATCAACCACCTTCAGAGCAGCATCCAGGACGGTATGGACAACAGATCTCGTCGTCACTCCTCAGTAGGGCACACACATACAAACTAAGTTGTTTCCATAACAGAGTACACCCAAGCAGGACTGAAGATCCTTTACTCTCATTAGCCGTTTTCACAAATGAAATTCTAGAAATCGGTGTGTGAGCAACAGAGTCTGACGATGTGTTTGCCTTTATATCAATGCAAAGTGTAATTGGACGTGTTCACAGTATAAAGAGCAACGAAGAACATACGGGCAAGCAAAAAACACAAGGCAGCTTCTCTTAGTGCACGAAGATTGCACAGGTCGTTTGCTGGTCGCAGGGTATAAATGTCATCATAATAATTTCCTGCTGCTTAACACATCAGCTCACCCCAACTTCACGAGGACATTTTACTTGAGGGCTGGCAGGAACATTTTGGAAAAAGCTCGGGTGAGAAAAAATGGCTGTTTGGGTTCACAAATGCAGCTCACCCCAAAACATTTGGAGACGTTTTCTGTAGTTTGGTGCATGTGTGCAAGGGGCTCTCGCTTCATTCACGTGTCAAGCAATAGATACGTTGTAGAGAATTTTTTAAATTAGATTTTGATGAACACTTGAATATTAAATTGATATAAAAATGAGAAACACTGTTTTTTTTACCATTATTGTCACACAGTCCAGTATGAGATTCTTGAGCTGCATCTGTGTCATAGATGAAGACACAGATGCCACAGATTGAATTTCAATATAGTGTGGAACAAATGTCGACTGTGTTGGTTTAACGGGGATTTGAGACTGACAAAGATGACATGTTGATGTTTTGCAGAGATGTTTCTTGTTTGATAAATCAAAAACGACGCAATAGGTGAATGATAAAACTTGATATGTCAAACTCGGCCTTGTCATTCCTCACAGACAAGCTTTCGGGGGAGCGGGTGAAGCAGGTGATGGAGCATATTTGGAAGTTCCAGGAGTTCTGTAACAGCATGTCGAGGTTGGACACGGACAGCTACGAATATGCCTACCTAAAAGCTATTGTACTGTTCAGCCCTGGTGAGTCCTACTCAAGTTCATAATAGACATAACAACTTCAGTCAGTAAATGTTAATTCAGCCCACCTGAAGGGGGCAATAAATGTGCTGATTTGGGGTTTGGGATTGTGTCTGTCTTGTCAGATCATCCAGGTGTGGACGGCAGCGGGCAGATTGAGAAGTTCCAGGAGAAAGCTTTGATGGAGCTGCAGGACTATGTGCAGAAAACCTACCCAGAAGACACCTACAGGTGCACTCACACCTCCAGTGTGTCTGATACAAAGCCAGCTTTCATCCTGTACATGTACCAGTAAAGAATGGTATCCATACCGATTCTTATCGATACTCTGATCGATGCTACTCTTCATTATTTTTTACAAAAAATAAAGACATGACATAAAAGAGGTCTAAATGTAAAAGACAAATGTCATGAAAGACTTCTCTTTACTGCTTCAACACTTGAATGAAATACTTTCCAGAGAATTAAACATAATTCACGAACCTCACAGAAATGCCAAACATGACATTTATCACTTGAAATGTCACCCTAATAACAGAATTAATTTTATGTGTACGTTTGTAATTTAAAATGTCATTTTCAATACAATCCCCAGACAGTTTCAATAACCTCGCAAACTGACAGCAGCATACAGACTCTTATTGTTGTACCTTGTTTCCTTCTTCTTTATATTTAATCCGGCTCTTAATAGTCTACAATGCTACAATGACATGATACGTCAGAGCTTTTCTTAGACACAAAAAACGCTGACGTGTTAAAGGGTGATTGTCTCTTTACTGATACCAAACATGTCAGGGCGCTGAATATTGACCTAATAACAGGCTATCACACGCTCCTCCAGGCCGAGGAGGGGGGGGGACCAAGTTCAAATGTTCATGTAATCCTAAAGCCTGATGTTAATCTGTAGGCAACAACCCTCAGGTGTATCACTGCATTGAATGAACAGCATCTCTCTGATGACCCCCCTGTTGCAAATTTACAAATAATAGATACTATTTTACACTTGTTTATTATATCACCACTGCCTTTAGTATAGACGCCCTCTGGCAGTACGTAACTTCATGTGGGTCAAACAACGTTTCACAATAAAAGCTCCTGGGGCAGAGACGGGCATTCTGGCTCACAAATAGACTGTTGGTAAACCCAGGATATGTTCACTGTCTCAAGAGCTCCTGCAATTCAAGTCATTGGCACACTGGCGCCACTTAGTGGCCAAAAGTTTAAACATTTTTCACAGACTTTCTTTTTTTGATAAACGTTTTTCAATTTAAAATCCATGTTCATACCAAAGTCAACACAAACTGAATGTTTCTCATAGGAGCTTTAAATATGATTTCTAATTATTGGAGCCTTGAATAACATCGTATGGAAACAAAAGGGATCAAGATTACTTTGCATTAATAGTTGTTTGTTTATTTTCCCAGATTGACCCGTATTCTGACTCGGCTCCCAGCACTTCGCCTCATGAACTCGAGCATCACAGAGGAGCTCTTCTTCACCGGCTTGATTGGCAACGTCTCCATTGACAGCATCATTCCCTACATCCTCAAGATGGAGACGGCTGAGTATAACAGCCAAGACTCTGACCCTTCAGAATGACCGCCAATCACTTCGACACTCCAGCACCCAGAACTTTCAAATGAGTGAGTCTCCACTTCAGGTACGCTATATGTCTGTCATAGGGTTAACTGTTGAACCCAGGTCCAAAATACCTGCAGGGGACGCCTTGTTTTCCCAAAATACATGGTGCAAAGTCATTCAGGAATCCCTACGTGATAAAAAAAAATGTATTCTGGTATTTGAAATCCAGTGTGACACTTGGAATGTTTTCTGATGCTCAGGCAGTTCAGTCATCTTGAGTTTTGGGCCTAAACTGGGTAACTCTGAGCTGAATTCAAAACAGGAATCCTCTGCAGCTGCATCTGTACTCATCCCCTCGATGTTTTTAAAGCACTTACAAAGCCTTATCATGCTCTCATGTCGACCACACTCATAAATGATCTTACGTTTATTTCAGATATCAGATACATTTGAATAATAAGCCCAGTCAAAACCCTCATAGAAAACCTGAAAGTGAAAGTATAAATGGATCTTTTAAAAAAGTAAAGTACTAACTTTTAAGTGTTTTAAACTGTTAAGGATGTGCTTGTGTTGGTATTTGGGAACATAAGTGCATCAGTGTAAAGTGGAATTTCAATGACTGTGATTTGGTGTTGACAGTTGAGGCTGTTACATAGAGGTGGGGGGGGAAATCGATTTATGTAAAAATCGAGATTCTTCTCTTCTAAGATTTACAATTGATTCATAACTTCCAGAAAAAATAGATTTATTTATTTTTAATTTAAAAATAAAATAAAATGTGGGTTAATTAGTCACTCCCTGCTAAGTGCTAAAGCTAGCTCTTTAACTCAGTAGAATGCAAAATGGAGCAGCAAGAAATTCAGCCAGTCACACAGATGACTGGAGTCGATCTTGAAGTATGTGCTAATTCAAAAATAGACTTTGAATCCATGAATCCAGAATCGTTTTGAATCGAAAATCGATTCTGAATTTAATTGTGACCCCAAGAATCGAAATTGAATCGTGAGACACCCAACTTATACAACAACTTAATTTAAACCTGAATTATCAAACCCTTTCCATTTGAATATGAAGTAACATTGGCAAAGCTTTGAGCTGCCACCATGCCCGTAGCTCATTAGAGCATGACAAACTTCAGAGGCCTGTACTTCGAGGTTAGCGGGGTCACTTCAGGGGTCAAACCTGGGTTTTCAGCACTACGAAGGTCGCTCACTTACTTACTGGGGAGGAGATGGCCATCGTAACTTTAGCTGAACACGTAGCCTGCAGGTCATATTTGGGATAAGAGATCCATTTGTTGAAAAAACAACTACTAAAAAATCAGGTGTTTTGATGTCAGAGGTCTGTGAGCTGATCTTAAGGGGGGGAAGGGAGATAGACGGACATCTTCATATCACACTTTGTGTGTCCTGGACGATTTCATTTGAAGATATCCATGAAAGATTGACATTGTGCTTCACTGATAACAACAAAGGCCTTGAGCTCATTGTTCTTCCAGGTTATAAAATATAGTGACACACGGAGAGATATTATAAGCCTTTAAATCTCTCTAAAGTCATTCATATCTTTGCTCTTAAGTATGTAACATATTGCTCTCAGTTGACGGTAGACTTGACCATGTTTGTAATGCTGGTAACACTAACATGTGAACTCGCTCACAGAATCTCTGGGTTGACTTGTCACATTGATAACCAGCTTTGAGTTACCGCTGAGCGTGACCTCCTTTTGTTGGGGTTAGCGTAGCCGAATAACAAACGCACTTCCTGCGTAGTACGGGCCTCTGATGTCATTCTGTCTTTAAGTTGAACTTCTAACTCACATTCACAACGTCATATCTGCCAAAGTAGCCCAAAAAAAACATCAAAACATCTTTCAGTCTTGGAGTGTTATGATGTGAAGGTACTCTTAAATATCACTATTATAGTGATGAAGTTGCTCATCACCAGTGCAATCACCTCATCACTTTTCCCCGTATGACAATCATTATATGTTACTTCCTTCTGTCCCATTGTTGTCATAACTGTCTGCTTAATCTTCATTTTGTATATGTTATCAATATCAGTCATTTCCTTTAAGGCATAAGGTCATCTCAAAGGTTTTTTTTCTTTGACATTGTTACCTGCGTGTAGCTCTGCTGCTGTTTTTGTACTTGTGTTTGTATTTGCTATCTGCTAAGTGCACATGGATCAGCTTATCTGACATTCCTTTATGTTCATGCTGACTAAAACCTTTCTGTTTGAATGTTTTCTAATCATTTCTAATTTGTTGTGAACAAATGTGTTTGTTACATACAAAGTGTACTTAAAGTACTTGTGGGCAGGTTTCCCTGATATATATTAAAAAAAAAAAACGATGGGAGCTGGTCTCGGGTGCACCGATGTCTTGAAGACTGAAGATGTGTATCGGCCTACCCACTTGTGGAACGGTTTAAAATGAGCATCCACATGAGTGACAGGGGGGATGGAAAGAAGTAAGCAAGGAGTATGTCTTGTGAAATAATGTCCCGTGTGTTCTTTGGGTTTGCAGCCCAAACAGACTGTTTGTTAAGGCGCTGTCTTGAAATGGCCTTCGTACATGTAATTTCATCAAAATGAGTGCATGTTGTTTTTAAAGCATTTTATATACTTGTTGCTGTCTGCCCTTTTAAGGAGCATTGTTATCATTTTGTAGAGCATTTCAGTGCATGAAGTTTCTTAAGTGCATTTAAAACGATGTATAAAAACTGTTATTTTAATTTAATTGTTGTGGCTTTAAGTAATTACCGTGAGCAGCTCCTAAACTGCAGATCAGATGAGATTTCTCCAGCTTTGTGGATTCAGTATCCTATGTTTAAACATTTTATACTATGTTAATATACCTTGTCTTTTTTTTTTTGCACATGTGAAGTATGATCCTTCAAACATTGAACAACATTCAAACAACATTCATGTCCTGCTCTAGTTTGTCACAACCCTACATTTCTACCTCAAAGTGATAAAAGATATGAAACAAATGTATGAAAGACTGAGCTTCTGTATCAGCATTCTAGTCTCTGAGGCGGGCTTCTCTGAAGCCACACATTCTGACTGAAATAAACAATTCATAGTGAAATATTCAACGGCTGTGTGTCTTAATGCTAGGAAGACGAGGTAAAAAGAGTGTCTCTGCTTAATGTGGATTCATGCCTCAGTATTTCTGCTACGACCATGACAGAGTCCAGCAGGGACTGACAGGTACAGTGTTAAATACATTTATGAGAGGGTTCAAACATTGAGTAATAAGTAACGTTTGTTGGTTCAAAGCCTCGACTATAAATATACAACCAATGTGAACCTCTATGGCTTGTTGTTATACAAAGGATAAAACAGAATGCACTGTGACACAGGATCATTATAATTAGCATCAGAGAGCAAAAGAGCTGGAGCTCAAAAGGGATGAGTTAAAACCAGAACACTCCACGTCCACACAGTTAGGTCCCTGCTTTTTTTTGTTTTCTCTTTCACATAATTGCAAGGTCCATACTCTACAATCTACTGCTTTAAGATTGTTCTTCAAATGTAAAGTGCGTTATAAATAAAAGAAGGCAGGGGTTTGGCCCGGGTTCAAATCCTGAACCAGCTGGCTATGATGCAGCCGTGCTAACCACCACACTAACATGCTGCCAAAGGGCGCCTACTTGTTGAAGATGATTTACTTTCCAGTACATTTCGGTAATTTAAAAGTATGGCTTGTGCTCCGGTGAGAGGAAGCCAGACCACAAAAGCACCCTGCGCAGGATGGCTCTGGCCAGGGTTAGAGTCCTACACCAGCTGCCTGTAAAGGGAGAGTCCTAACCACCACATTAACTGTGCAGACTTACTTCCTTGTCTAGGTTTATTTACTTTCCAGTAAATTCTAGAAAAAGCTTGAACATTGAAGTTTGAAAACATATTGGAGAAGACTTAGAGGTGTGCCTTGATATCAAGAACAACCAAGACAAAGGTTTAGACAACTACATAGACGAGAGATACCTACGGAGCCCCTGAAGTCCCAAAAAGTTAAATAAAATATATTGTGTGCACAAGATAATTGTTATATACTTCATTCATCCACTTAAATATTAGAACTGTGGTTGGCTGATGGTGGATGAAACCATTTAGCATTAAATCTAAATGATCATTGTCACATGACGTGTCACTTTCAATGTATCTCAGTTTAGCTTTTTCAAACAGTCCACTGTCCACCATCTTTATAAAAGTAGACCGTTGATCTTTAGAAATAACCCTGACAAGTTACAGAGATCATAAGACAATCAGGAGACGAGGGTTCCAGTACTCGTGTGCTTTCTAAATATCCTGATCTTCATTGTGAACTACTGTAGGAAGTCCTGCAAGCCCAGACCTGCAACAACCAAATGAAGACAAGCCAGATATTTATTTGTCTTTTCTTTTAATGAGGATCATTTTCTCAATCGATTGTAAAATAGCAATTCAAAACTTTGTTTTTAGATTCTGGTATTTACATATAAACAAAAGTCTGTGCAAAATGTACAAGGCATTGGCAAGAAAGCGTCATATAAGTCTTATTCCTCCTACCACAGTTATATCCTTATCATATTCAAAAGTAAGACAAACGTGCGGATAGTGACCTGATACATCTACAAATAGCAAACGTCAGTATGTACAGCAGATAATCAGTCTTTCGCTGGACAACAAAAAAGTATTCAAATCAAAATAAGTATAAAAAGAATAAAAATATAAAAAGTTATGAAGTGGTTATGTTTTAATCGATCGACCTGTTTTTAAAAAGCTGATCTGTCAAAGTGCGTTCCTCGTTCTTCATTTCATGCCGATATTCCCCCAACATGAACCTCATCTTTCATTCATATACAAATATGGACAACGTATTGACATGTTCTGATTCACATAAATCTCTACGATCTGTAACATTGTTGGTAATCATATCTCCAAACCCTTTTTTTTTTAAATCATGTTATGATTACAATATCCTAGGTTTGATTTAAGATACACAAGGCAGAGAAAAAACAACAACACTATAATGTGTCAGACAAAGTAACCACACACGGTAAACATCCTCCCCAAAAAGTGACTGGAACATGGCACACTCTTCTCTGTTATCTCGTATCGTAGGGCAACAACAACGGCTGCTGCTGAGAGGATGTCAACTAAGTCAGAAGGGGAATGTCTTCAAGTTGAATTTGAAACCAGGAAGTTTTGTCTGTAGCAGAAAGGATTGATAGGAAAGTATCTGCAGCCTTCATGCTCAATGTGCTAGAATCTGAATAAATGTGGAATTTCTCTTTCAGGCATCGTGTGAGGAACTCTCACTGAAGAAGTGCTCAAACACCAACACAAAACAAAAAGCACCTTTTTTGTTTTCAATGAAGCAAACACAGAGAGAGAGAAAGCATATAATAAAACAATAAAGCACACATCCTGATGTGGAGAGAGCTGTTAGAAAAGATGACGTTACTGAAGCTGATTAGGTTTCTGCTCTATATGGCTTGATTTGGTAAGAAGGCAACTCAGCACATGAGAAGAATTTCAAGGTTAGTCTCCGTAAAAACAAACGTGTAATATATTAAACTCTCAGTAAAGGAGTTAAGTAGAGAGTTTATGTAAAAATAGTTAATACTGCAGTTTGTGTGAAATCTGGCTCTTCATGTTAATCTGAAATTGAACCACTTCAGAGATTTGCTGCTGCAACACAGATGCAAGTAAAATGACCCTGATCGAAATTTCAGAGTTCAGCTAAAAGCAAGTTTTGCTCGTGTGCAGCATGAGGCAGTGCATGAGTAAAGTGTAGTCGGGAGAGACTGGTCTCCAAAAAGGCAAAGCATCAGAGCCAGGTTCCATTAGTTCCTCCATCTTTGTCCCAAACATACGAAAGGCCTGTGCTTTAGGAGGTTTTCCATGTTCCAAGTTAATCTCTTCCCACTTATAAGTCTGCAGATGGTACCTGCAGCACGGGTCTGAGCTGACACTCAACTCTGCGTCCTTACAGCCACCAAGGGAGGCGAGTCATTTTACACCAGGGTGCTATTTGAGGAAGCATTTATAGAGCAGGTGTGAATGACTGGTCCCTCTTTCGTTCTCCATGCAAAACAGCAGGTCCCTGAGGTTGACTCTGGTAATTCTCTGTCGTGTAAACTGTCTGGAGCCTGATCCGCTGGATGCTCCAGGCTGGGAGGGGCTTGATCCTGAGCCCTAGTGTGTAAGACAGATCACACACACACATGCACAAAAAAAAAGAAAGATGTGACAAGTCTTTTCTGGTATTTGTAAATTTTAAATAAATGTCCCATACTCCTCACCTCTGCGCTGGCACCCCTAACTGGAGAGTCCATTCTCCGTTTTTTCCTCGGGCCGATTGCTGCCAGCGCCGCAAGGTTTGCTTCTCTCTGTCTTATCTGAGCCAGCTCCTGCTGCTGCATCTGGAATACAAACATTAGCACACAGATTAATCTCATATAATAAATGCATCACAGAACAGAGTCACTTATCATTGCATGCACTTGCTGTACCTCTTTGGCTTTCTGTTTAAGTCTGAGCTGCTCTGGGTCTTCTTGCCGTGATCGAGACTGTGGTGAGGGAGAAGACATTTAAATATGTCAAGATGATCCATGTATTCAATCTTTTTTTTTCTTCATTCACTCTTTCATTTAGAAGATCTGTTCTCTTTGGACAACAGTAGAAGAAACGTTACTAATGACCTTACTCGCCTTGTCCATGAAATTAAGATACTGTGAAGGATTCTCCCTGCCAATGATGAAGCATGTTTTGTTACGTTACCTTGGCAGCCTTCAAGAGAATCTCCCTCTCCTGCTCTTCCTTCCTTTGCTTCTCCATCTGATCCAGCTGCTCGAAGAATTTGAGCTGTGCTCGCACGTCGCTGACCTGCTTGTACCGCTCGTCCTCCTGTGGGACGAGTAAAGATCAAAGAATGTAATCACACTCAAAGGCAAACGGGTCTCAACTGCTCTCAAATGACTGTATTCAATAATCACCTTGAAGGTCATGTTCTTTTGCTGTGCTACTTGTGACACTTTTTCCAGCAGGTTTTGTAGCCGCTGCTGTGTAGCGTAAGAAATGTAGTTTATCACATCTGTTCCCAGCTCGCTGACACCAAACTTCTTACCTGTAACAAAATGTGGGGGAAAAAAGACGGAAAAAGAGTGATACATGGTGGGCTTTAGTAGCCGAAAAAGGCTGCTCTTTCAAGATTGTATTGATCTCACCGATCCCCAGGGCTCTCTGGGTGAGCAAAGAGGTGGAGAGAAAGCTCTCATCCTTACAGGAACGCGTCACTGCACCTACGAGCTCAGAGTTGGTTGCTAAGATGCGGGCGTTCTCCTCCGACAAGTTGACTCCAGCCATGGAGGCCACATCATTGATATCATCATCATCCCTGGATAAAATAAAAAAAGGAACAAGACATACATGAACATCAACCCAACATATAAACCTTTTTGCATGTAGAATTAAAATCTTTGTTTTTTGGTTATTACAAAATAATTCCTGATACTTTTGTTTGGCTGTAGTTGTAAAAGCCCAAAACAGATCATCAGTACTGAGTCTGACCAACCTGATCCCCTGATGAGAGCAGTAAATAAATATGACATCTGACCAGTATGTGCTGTTATTATAGACAGACTACTACATACATTTTTACTTTTGCACATCTATTACAAAGTAAGAAGGAACACATTCCTCTCAAACTTCTGATCAGTAAAAAGAAAAAAGTGATATTCATCTGAAATGGTCACAAACCGAAAGGTTCCACTTCCTGCTTCCTTCTGCTTGTTATTCTGAGCAACAGCAAGTGCAGACTGACTGACTATTTGTACCACCCCTCTGACACCTGGAGCCAACGTCTGCTTCACTCCTGGAGGGAACAGAGACACAGTGTCAGAAACTGTTTTACATCTTTGCTTCAAGAGGAATGTTTGGAAGTTACTGTAAAAAATGTTGAGCCTATTTTGTGAAAAGGGCACTATGATGGGAATCAGATCTTTTTTTCAGAACCAATTCTAAATCCTGAAATCACATCAAATAGCCACAAGATGGCAGCACGAGCTTTTTTTGTTTTTCCTTGACTTTACATTTATTTTAAATAAATCTGTCTGTCCACAGACGCCCATTGGACATTTTATCAAATGAAGAAACTAAATTACAACATTAAGAGCATTAGTCTGATTTTACATGTCTATTGAGAAACAATACACAGCCTACTGGGTTAATTGATGGGCAAAATAAATGAGTGTAAGTGACAGTTAAACACACACCTGCGTGCAGCTGTTTGAACACCTGTGGCTGGCTCACAATGATTCGATTGTGAGGCTGTCCTCTGAGCGTTACCATGGGAGACTGAGCTAGTGTCACCTGAGGCCTCAACACGGTGCCCTGTTGCTGGGGGACTATCTGTGCACATTTAAGAACATATAATGAGAAACAGAATTAAGGCACAGCCCAAAATAAAACATGAAAAACCTCTTGTGTGTGCATGCCAATGACTGAATTCAGGTAATCATCTAGCCTCAAATTTACCAGTCCGGGTTTACTGTGAGTTGTCTGACTGAGGTTGATGACTGTGGTTTTGGTTGCAGCGGCGCTGGTGGTGGTGGTAGTGGCAGCTGTGGCGAGAGGAGGTCGGAGCACCACAGCAGTGAGGGCGGTGGAGGCTGCTGCGGTAGGCTGAGTGCTGGGCTGAGGCAGCAGGCTCTGCTGGATGAAGGCCTCTGGGTCTGGGGTCATCTGACGCAGGGCTGGGAGGCTTCTCTGCAGGCAGAAAAGGACAGGAAGAAATGGGAAAGCTAATCTACCTCTCAATTGACTTATTACAACAGTAAACATAGTTTTGGAGTTAATGCTCTGAATAGCTAGCTTAAAGTGTTTTCAATAAAGCATCATTTTGAAAATTATGTCCCCATTTGGGGGTCCCCACCTGGGGTAGAGATGTAATAATGTGTAATAATGCCACCTTCTCTTCCAAATTAGGGTTCAAAAAACAAGATGGAAAAGGCCAAAATGCAGAGATCATTTAGGAGCAGTGTAACTGTGGGTTCATATGCAGAGTGTCTGAATGGACGTGGACAGTTGGGATTGTTGAGGAGAGGTCCTAAAAAAGTTGTGTGATGGTTGGAATGTTACAGTCTGGTTGCACATAAACTCAGTTTGGTTTACACAAGAGAATGGACATTCTTTAGAATCAGAGTCCCAGAGCAAACATAGCAATTCATAAAAGTTTGAATGTGGCACAGAGACAGGAACGTTTTTGACCTGGTCTGAAATCAAGCTGCAAGCCATGCTTGGTAAGTGGACAGATGCAACCCAACAAGGTCTGGAGTTTACACAGCCTGAACATGCAGCATGATCTGCATATCTGCTACTATGTGGCTTGTCTCACCTTGAGGAAAGGCACAAGGTACGGCTGTGGTGAGGAGTTGAGCTCCCGGTATAACCTACTGGTGAAATCTTCAGGCTCGATCTTTGCTTCCTGTTTAAGAATATGCACAGGGACATGGATCAGAATCTAAAGTAAGGAACAAAACAAACTGAAGGGAAGATACAAAAGCCATAAAGATGAGGACAGAGGAATCACGTTCAAAAACAGAGATGGACAGAGCGAAAGGAAAAGATTGAAGAGGTGAGACATTCACCAGCAGGTTCTTGACCAGCTCCTTCACGTTGGCCGTGGTCTCAGATGACTGCTTTCCACTTGATGCCAGCTTGATCAATGTTGACAGAAAGTTTCTACACTTTTTTACATTCTCCAGTGTCTCCTGCAACCATATACATACAAAACAAGATTTTCTTTATAATCATGCACATCAGATTTATAGCAGATATATCATATCGTTATAGATACCTATAAAAGATCACAAAGAGAAAAACACTCAAGGTTAGTAATTCTCTCTTACAGCTGTGATAGCCGTTGGAGTGACAGGGGTCCCAGTGGCTGCAAGCGACCCTACCCTCTGTGTAACTGCTGTGGCTGCAGATCCAGGCTGCACTGTGCTGGGCGTGACGAGCGTCTGTCCTGGGGTGGTGGCACTTCCTCCCAGCATCATGGTGTTCTATAAAAGTCAGTGGATATGCAGTTGTGACATGAGGCTAAAGAAAATGACAAGGTCAGAATAACAGTCTTGACATGTCTGCTCCAGGGGATCAGTACACAGTCGACTTTATTACCAACACATTTCCCCCCCAAGCTTTAGATTTCAATGAAAACTGTTTGCTAACACATAACAGTCGTTTATATTGTTATAAAATGTATAAATCATAAACTCTTGCAAACTTTTGTGACTGCTTTGTTTTTTCCCCCGATTAAACTTATTTTTTCGTATATATTTTTTTTGCGCTCCTACAAATACTTAAGACTTAATGTCATGATGAAAGACCATGGTGAGTGAGGCGGCAATGGAGGGCTAACGTGAGGGTTAGGTAACAGGGGGCAGTTTGACTGGTTAGATTTTGATGATGTCATGAAGATCATCCCTTATGTCGCGTGTGATATACTAAGAAGATGGAAGGCGGGAAATGTAATGTCGATGCCAGCGATGTCGTTGGTCTCTCTGAATCAGACGAGGGCGGAGCTAGCCATGCACTGTATACTGGGATATAAATCCATTAAATCAATGAATGACAGTTTGTGGTAAAAGTTGCTATAAAAAAAAAGCTCCTCAGTCATTTGAAATGATTTAGATCTGCAGCAGTAAAATGTGTTCAAAGTCAGTGGCAACTCAAAGTGGGAGCAGTAAGTAATTAACTCACTCCACCATCTGAAACAGAGGAAAACAGCCGAGTGTAAGAAATGTGTGGCTCTGTATGTTTGCAGGAGACAGCAGTAGCCTAAAAACACCGGGAAAAAAACCAAGTAACATAAGCAGCATCAAATTGATCAAGTTGTAAATTGAATGTAGAGTTTGTTTGGGCCAAATGGCCAAATCCTTATCCACTTCTTTAGAAGAGAAAGTAGAAAATGTATCTACTTAACACCGAGGCTGTAAGTTTTTTTTTTATTACATCCTGTAAAACACATTTTATGATTTGAGAATACATTTCATCCAGAGGAATTACTCTGAAAAGCTACAGTGTAGCCAATGGATGACCTGTTTCATTCAAAACACATGTTTTGCCTGAGTTTAGTCTGCCAGTTAAAGTATTAGGTGTTGGCAAATAGCAGATTCAATGACATGTTACCGTTAGAACCATCCTTGCAGCAAAGATCTTCACTGACTAAATTGACCGCATTTTCTGTCTTTTTGCTTGACAACATCATACACTGCACAGAAGATTTAATACATAAAAAGCTACATGTGGTGGAGTTACCTGCAGTACCGGAGGCCTCTGCAGAGTGGTGGTGGCTGTTACGCTGGTTTGGACTGTTGAAGCTTGTTTAATAATGGTCGTGGGGGTTACTGGACGAGGAAGCAGAGATGTGCCTGGAGCCTGCAGATCAGAGACATTTAGAGTTTATTACCAACAATTCTCCTTTTGGGCAGTTCTATCGATCTCTTAGCTCATTTTAAAGTTGATGAAAAAGTCTACAAAAGTTGAGAAAAATGAGTAAATCACAAAAATATATATAAAAAATGATTGAATAACAATAATGACAAGAAAAAGGATTTAAAGGGCCCCAATCAGATCAGGAGAGTAGCTGTTCTATTAAAGTTTTTTTTACACCTAAATACTGGTATAGTATATCACTGCTCTGCACCACAACCTAACATTAAAGGTCCCATTTACAGGGTGTCTATGTGTCTAGCATTTCAGGTACCTTTAAAGAGTTGATCTGGACAGGTGGAGTGCTGGTCGGGGCTGCTGGTCGTGGTGTCATGGCACTTTGGGACTGTGATTGAGCCTGCATCTGAGCCAAGGTCTGCTGGTGAATCATAAGCAGCTGCCCGCTCTCACTGCGGACCAGAACCATGCCTGCAAGAGGCAAATATCAGGGAGAGTAAGAAGTCAAAAGTCATGGCTTTTCTGTTCAGCCACACCAATACACTGCATGTATGCACTGAGTTTAACACGAGTAGGTATGTGTTCTTTATCTGTAGGTCTATTGATGCATTGGTTTAACCTCAGAGGTGACCAGTCAGGCCAAAATGAGTTATAAACATGATGTCATGTAACTAGATCTGGTCAGTACCAACAAAACAGTGAAATAACAGAGACTTTTTTATCTTGTTCATACTTTGTTTTGGCAAGTGTATTAGAAGACACAGTAACCTTGTGTCATAGCCCGCCAATTCTTCATTAAACAGGTAACTGGATGTGTGATAAGTACCGGGGCTTCATCACATAGTGATACAATGGTCTACAAAAAAGAAATACTGAGTTACAGAGAGGTCTGACACGAGACGTAAGCTGCAAAAGAGACTTTTTTTTTAGTCTGAGTTGTACATAAACATACATATAACACACCTGCTGTTATTATTAATGGCGTGGCTTTTTTAACGCCCCTCTTCTTTTGTAGATTATTTAGGTTCAGGCTACTCTAAACTAAAGCTAATTTGACATTCATGTTTTTATCAATTATTTCTTATATAGGGGTAGAACCAAGAGTAAGTAAGAGACATAAAGTCTAACAATTATTACCGTAGTTAGAAATTGTAAAAATGACCTGTGCACAGCTTTAACTGTTGTCAACAGTTTGCTATTGTCTCTTCGCAGACAGAGTAATAAGAAACAATTCAGTGCAAAAGAGCGTTATGTTCTAAAGGAGAAATATGCAGATTGACTGCACTCAAGACTTTTAATCTGGTTTGCTGTTACCTTACCCATCTCTTATCTGTTGTTTGTGGACTTTAAAGACAATCCATTATGCTTACTGCTGCGGTCTAAAACCTATAGCTTGTCCATAAAGACGGGAGCACCTGAAACATGTTTGGTACTTTTTAACAAAACGACTGCAGCTTGACACAGCCCAAAGAGACAACCCAATAAGTAACATGAGAGATAAAACGTCAAAACGCTCAACTTTACCCAAGGTTACCTGGAGGGAGCTGAATGTTTTGGATGTTTGGGGCGTTTTGTTGAGTCGGAGTAAGTCTTGGGGCCAGCACCTGGGGGGCGATAGCTCGTGTTCCCCCTGCGGGAGGAGTGGCGGCAATGGTTGAAGGAACTGAAGTCCTCAAGTTCTGCAAAACAGTGGAGCTCCTCATGGTCGCTGTTGTCCCTGTAGCAACAGTCGAAGCAACTATGTGTCCACTAGTCTGAAACACAGTTTTTGAGGTGTCTATTTTGTTTACTAAAGAGCCCGTCGTGCTGGTAACATTGCCGGCTGGTGATATCAGAACAGTTGTTGGGCTCCCTCCGCTTTGTGAGGTGTTAGTAGGAGTTTGCATAGGTGGCCTCACAAGAGTGACCGTATGTTCACTTTTCACAGAGGGTTTAGAGGATATGACAGCAGTCTGCTGACTCGTGGAAGAAGTTCGAATAATAGTTGTAGGTGCTGCAGACAAAACTGCTGCGTCTCCTTTGCTAACAGAAACGTGTCCGTTGTTTACAAGCGTGGCAGTGGGCTGAGAGCTGCTGTCAGCACCGGGGATATGACAGTTCGTCACCACGGCACTTCCATTCAAAGTTTGAAGCGCAGTCATTCCAAGTTTTTCGACAACAGTTGTTGCATCGGATGAGACCGTTTCGACTCCGCTTGCTGTTCCCGTCCTGGACTGACTCTGAACGGCTGTCAAGCTTGGTCCCGCCGCCGATGTGGTCCCGGCTGCTCCATCCCTGCTTGAATCAAGGGAACCCGTACTGCTTATGACACCTCCATGCGCCCCTGAACATATGAAAACAAGTGGGTGTCGAGCAACTCTCCTTTTCGCATTAGTTTCAGGACACACAAAGTAAAGCCTACTATCAGTTAAAGAACGTGACCAAAATTAGCTAACGTTAGCTAACGAGAGTGTGCAGCTACCTTACCTGTTTTAGCAAGCTCTTGTTGTGAAAGTCCCATTTTGCTGCTCTGAACATTTGTATACACGTTACTTAGTACAGCTGGGCTGCTGACGTGATTTTCTGCAAACTGAGTTCTGGAGTTGGTGTTGACACGATCTACTTCTGTCAGAACACACTCTAAAGATCCGACTGTGTCCCCAACTACTTTTTCGTCCACCGCTGTGTTGAGCAAAACATCGCCCAGCGAATCGGAGCTCGCCGCCATCTTTGCCCAGCTACGCTCGCTCGTAGAACGCATGCGCCGATTGGATGCACCGTCAGTGACGTGGCCTCGGAGGCTGTGATTGGTCACGAGAATAAAATAAACATTGGAACAAACAGTTAGGGGCTGCAGTGTCGACTACGACTGCAGACTGGACGGAACCGTGCTGCTTCTCTTATTGGGACATTGGCACAGCCAGAGAGATTATCTGTTCTGAAAACATGTCTTTGATTATGCACAGTATTGCTGCATATTTTTTCAATTATTTCGTATCGTAGACGACTCAATATGGCAAAAAAGTTTCTATTTGTTGTGATATAATTTCTCGGAACAAGACATTCCCCGCCGAATAATCACAACACCTTCGATTATACTATCAGACATCATCAATCAAACACGATAACAGTCATCAAGTGGTCCCGACAGTTAATCAGATTAACAGGTGCGTTAGCGGGTCAACCAATGGGCGTGCTTTCAAGTCACCTGAGAACGCCAATAAATAGTTTGTGATCCGGTGGATTGACTGTTTGGAGTGTATTTGTGTTCTTTTAGACATTAAGCCACAATTGTTCTTTAATATCCTCCAGACATGAGTTCAGCAAAGCCTTGCATTGGCTGTAAAATTGGGTTAGTTTCAAAAGCCCAAAATCGTTATGAGGGTATTTTGTACACGATTGATAAAGGGAACTCAACAGTGGTCCTTGCTAAAGGTGAGTTGTGTAGGCCTTTGCTTGACAGATAGCATCATAATTAAAACATTGATGTCACTTAATGAAACTTTTTCAACTAGTCAGGTGTTTGGGAACCGAGGGACGACCCACTGACAGGCCAACACCACCTAAAGATGATGTCTATGAATACATCACTTTCCGTGGAAGTGATATTAAAGATATCACACTGTGTGAACCTCCAAGAACTCACCATGGCCTTCCCCCAGATCCTGCAATAGTACAGGTAGGCCATACAAGAACAGCATGGTTTAAATAAACATGAAGTGGAATATTTATATCTAGATAATGTCTTTTGGATTGTTCAGTCATCCATTGCAGGGTCGCCTGGAGTCTACCCATCTCGTGGATCATTTAGTCCTGCAAGGATGCCCGCCTACAACCAGCTTGCTGCCAGCTCTCTTCTTAATCAGCAGTATGCTGCAGCTCTTGGCCTTGGTAAATCAATGAATGCAGATGTATTCATATTAACTGACCTTTAACCTACTTGCAGTTCTTCTAAGCTGTTGAAACAATTAAGTAATTGATTGCATTTGCAGGACCTATACTTCCAGGTTTACATGTCCGAAGGGGCCCCATGGTGGAAAAGGCTGTTCAAACTCTCCATGTGGACAGAGCCAGGCAAAGGAGAGCTTTGACTACATCCTATGAACAGGAGCAGCGTTGGGAAAGGAGGCCCCCGAGAACCAGACATGAGAGTCCCCGGACCAGACATGAGAGTCCCCAGACCAGAAGGGGCACTGGAGCCACCAGTAAGTAAAGAATTTTAGGGATTAGAAGCAAAATAAAAGACTCCTTTCACTTATTCACCTGAAACTGCAGCCTGGGTTTTTACACAACCTTCAAATGTTTGGCTGAGCTTTTGGGGAAATTCTAAAATTGTAACTATAAGCAATTCAAAGATTCATTCTTAATTTTTTTTTTAATTTAAGGGAGGACAGATCCAGGTTTGCCAAATGCTCTGCATGAGTCTTGGCAGCGGAATAATGAAAACAGGCCGCCACCTAGAAGGAGACAAGGTAAGTGTGGGACACATGTTTGTTAAATAAATCTGAATTTGGTTGCTAGAAATCAAGTAATATATGGTTAACAGTCAATGCTTTTAATATATATAATCTCAGGACCCCGGAGGCGCAGGAACCGTAGTAGAGGCCAGCTGATGGTGGCTGATGTTCCATCTGCTACCCTAAAGTTTGACGAAGACTTTGATTTTGATTCCTCAAATGCTCGGTTTATGAAGGAGCAGCTTGAGAAGGAGGACAAGAGGAATGAAAAGGGTTGGTGCAGCAGCTAGAGTTACCACAAATACACCAACATATTCTCGTCTTTCTGACACAATTTTTTTGTTTAAAAAGTACCATTTCATTTAATGACATGGAGATGTTTACTCCCTCTTGAGGGTAAGCTCTGAAAAAGTTTTTGGCATTGCTCAGCCTTTGCAAGAAAGGTTTATTCTAGTATCAGGATTTGGTCAGTTGTGTTTATTGCACTGTTTCATGCTCATCTTGTTTCACATGTGTAGAGATTTGTTTTGCATTTTGGCACAGATGTAAACAGTTAACAAGCCTGTTTATTTGGGATTTAAATGGGTCAAATTACAATTAAAAAATATTGCTCAGTAAATGACGTCAATATCTAACACAAGATCTGGGCTGGGATTTGATAGAACATTAGTTTGAAATATGTTAATTTGTCTTCCTTCAGGCCATTCCTCTACTTGTTTTGCAAACTTTTTAAGAAACTCAGTACATGTTTCTGTCTGCAGAAGGAGATCATGAGGTGGAGGAGAAAGAAAAGGAGGAATTGCACTTGACTGCAGATGATCATTTTGGACCAAAATGCTACTATGACAAAGCAAAGTCTTTCTTTGACAACATCTCGTCTGATAAGAAGTTCAGGTAAACTAGTGGCCTGTTTGATTATCAATATTGTACACTTGTTCGTAGCACTACAGGCTTGTGCCCTCTTTTTGTGCTTCAGACTAACATGGGCAGAGGAGCGGAAGCGCAATCTGGAGACATTCGGGGTCCCTGGACGGTTCCTGAGGGGCCAGGGCTTCAGAGGTGGATACAGTGGACGTAGAGGATGGGGAGCTTCTCAGTCTTACAGAACTGCAGGTGGACGGCTGTGAAGGTCTAAGTTTGCAACGATGGCACTAAAGCAAGCCTGTCTTCAATTTATTGCCCTTTGTGTATGATAATCATCCTATAAGCTCTGTCACTGTATAAAGAAGGGTCTTTTCTTGTTTTGTTTTTTTCCCCTCCCTGAGAAGTTATACTGCCCCTACATTGCCACTATTTTTATTTGCCCTCATCAATTGGCCACAATTTGAATATAAATGCATGGCATGCAAGATGGTCCACTTTGATGACAATAGTTATTTCCTCCCTCAGAATATTTGCCAGATTTGTTTCTTTTCAGTTAAAAGGGAAGGGAATATTTAAGTTAATTTGTTTTTGCTACCATTTTGGTTAATGTTATAGGCCTAAATATGTGGCTTTGCCTCTTGGGAGTTCCACGGCTTATTTGTACTTTTATTTCATTAACTGGTGTTGTATACTATAGACATTGTCAAAATCGAATGAACTAAATTTAAGTGTATTTGAAAACTCAAAACTTGTGCCTTGCTTAATTCTGTCATATTGAAGCAACAAGTGAGAATGTTAATAAACTAAAATTGCTGATGAACTTGTCTAATGCTCTGAGTGTATTTTTTGCAATACATAGTTGTATTAGTGTGTGAGGTGCACAGGTGAGCTTTAAAAATGGGGGTTGGCATTCATACATATTCATGTTCCTGGGTATAAAGTTCCCCTATCCATAGGGAACAGGTGTCCAATATGTTGACAATATCAAAAGCAGCACGTTTGGGTTGCTTTAGGTCTTTTATTAAAGGCTAGTGCTGAAAAAGCCTGCAGATGTCAGGTGCATTGTGATATTGTAACAAAGGAGACTTGGTATAATAATGTAGCATTCAATTCTCTATGAAGGTCTTTACAAGAAGTTTTGCAGCCACACTTCACAAATGCTTCAACGATCAGCCTGCACAATGTGGACTGATTGGCTCTTGTGAATCAAAGGATGCCCCGTCTACAGAGATGGAAAGTGGTAGGCTACTCACTGTCCGGGTCATACCAATAACGGAGGGAGGGGGGGTTTTCCTCTCTCGTAAATTAATTCAGCTGTCATTAATTGCATGGAGGTAATAAATAATCCTTTCAGATATACGGTAGGTTATTTACCATTTAGAGAAATCGGGTTCTTTATTAAAATGTCCTCTCGTTATGACGGAGAGATGACACATCCTCCCCCCCTTCACTTCTCTGTAATGGACATTCTATATTGCCAAATAGAGCAATGGAGGGCTGCGCTCATGATTATAAATATTAGAATAAAAGAAGCGCTTTAATTTTCCCATATGACAAAATGTCGCTGGCATTCTCATCGGCTCGCCCCAGGAGTAAAGGGGAGGTGACACAGCAAACCATTCAAAAGGTAAGAATGTCAATATTTCACGGTGTGAGAGATAAAACATTGTTGTCTGGATGGGAGTGTGCGGTCCACCTCTAGTGCAATATGAAAGTATAGCCTGTCGTGGATATCAGAAGAAATGGCAACTTGTATTGTATCGGTACAGTCAATTGAAGGTGCGAATCAAACAAAGCCATTACGGTAATTAGGTCTTAGGGCGGTTAGCTAGGCGCCTTTTATTCCACGCTGCTCTTTTCCTGAAAATAGGAAATGTATTTAAAAATACTGGCTCGAGGATTTGTAATTTGTTTCCATGAAATGTGAACACTGTTGCTGTGTAAGGTGCCATTGTAAAAACAAAAGAGTCTCATTAGGTAAAACAAAAAAAGGGGTAACCTGCTTTGGTACAAAATCATGCCAAAATCAGAAGTTTAGTGTAGAAAGATGGATGAGGGAAACAGGGCAACATATTAAGACAACATTCAGAGCTACTTTTCAAAAGCTGCTGCATTCATCCTCGACTGAACCGAGCGTTTCAGGCCGTCTTAAAAAAAAACGCACTGAGAAAGGGACTTTGAAACAATAACCTGAATAGAAACCGAGAAGCTGCTGCTTTATTTGGCTCCTTTATGGGTGAAAAAAAAGAAAAGAAGAAAGTGACCCAGATAAAAATGCTATTAGGCTGGCTGAAGTTCTGAGAATCCAGGGCAGCATCAATTCAATGTCTTAATAAACTGTATAATTCACCATGCACTGTGACTCAGTCAATCCTGCACACACTACAGTACTAAAGTTGTGATGTTGTTTCCCAAAGATGCTGGATGAAAACCACCATTTAATACAATGTATAATGGACTACCAAAGCAAAGGAAAGACAGCTGAATGCACACAGTAAGTGTCCTTTTTGTATTCTTTGTAAATGGGTCATTCAGGTAAACTTAACTAAATGATGCTTTGTTTTATTTCCCCCTTTTTAACAGGTATCAGCAGGTCCTGCACAGAAATCTTGTTTACTTGGCCACAATAGCAGATTCGAATCAGAACATGCAGTCACTACTTCCTGCTGTAAGTCCTTTTGCAAGTCAAAAACATGGATTTCAATGATTCATTTGAATTTGATTTGTTGTACATCCCCTCATGACACCTTTAAGAAGAAAATATTCAGAATATCTATTTGAGAGCAGAGTTTGTGGTAGACTATTTTATATGTCACAGAAAACACACACTTAATTAGTCTATTGATAAATATATAGACCAAACAGCAATTAGGAAAGCTTACAAATATATTAATTAATTGACATAATATCCTTTCCCTTCTAGCCTCCATCAGCCAATATGTCTATGGGTCCTGGAGTGATGGGGCAGAGCGGGGGACATGCTCCAAGCAACCTCAATGACAACATGGCACCAGGGCTTCCTCCCACATCAGTGATGCAGAGCCAAATAAGCAATGGTATGATCTTAACTCAAATGTGCATTTTTTTAAGATGAACTTTGGTTCGCATTTTCTTTATTTTCTACTAAATCCAAAGCTTCATGTGCGCACATACAGCTCCACCCTGTTGTCCGTCCTCTGCCTTGAGAGCTTTTTGGAATCTGACTTTGCTGCATGTTTTTGACTTTGCTGCATGTTTGTCTGCAGACACAATACCATGTCTTGTATGTCTTTTCCTTTGTTGTCGTACTGCCTGCAAGTATCTGTGGTCTTATGTCCTGTTAATGGTCAGATGATCAGATTTGTTAGCAGCTACAGCCATTTCTACTGTTTTGCTTTCTTATTTTTTTCTTCCATTTTTATCACTCATAACTCAGTCCTTTTTACAACAAGCTTCCTGTAGAGATGAACTGAACGTGGGTCTATGATTTACATGCACCACATGGAAATATATACTGGCTGCTCTGACTGTGCGTGTATGTCGTCAGGCCTCAGCCATGCCCCCATGCAGCAGCAGCAGCAGCAGCAGTCTGGTCAGATGCAGTCGTCTATTCCCTCAGCATCCCTCAGCAGCTACAGTACCCAAACCTCTGCCTCCGGCTACACCCATGCTGCACCCTCCTCCCAGGGCAGCACGATCCAGGGCCCTGGGCCAGGCTATGGCTCTTGCTCCTCTTCTTCCTCTTCCTCATCTTCCACTTCCTCCTCTTCCCGCAGCAACCTCAACATGCAGTCTAACCAAGGTGAGCCAGGAATAGGAGGCATTTCAATCAGGAAGTTGTCAATTTTTTGTAAAACTTTAGAACTGAGCACACCAGTGACGCAAGTTTTGTGACTTAGAGAATGAAATTATGAGTGTGGAGGCTATAGTCCTCCAGGCGGGTGGCCTGGGTTTCAACCCGACCTGTGTCTCCTTTCCTGCGCGTCATTCTCCACCCTCTCTCGCTCCCCACTTTCTGACTGTATTCACTGTTGTATCTCTTAAAAAAGGGATGAAAAGCAAAAAAAAAAATCCTTTAAGAAAAAGTAAACAAGTGCACACCCTTGTGAATTTAAGTGTGAGGTAGAATCCATAGTGTAAAAAGATGATTTTACAAGTACCTCTGAATGTGTTTATACCAAACACTCCCTCAATTTTGCTTAAAACATTTTCTCACACACATATTGGCCTTCATCACACCGTAGATTCCCTCCTAGTCCAGCGTAATCCTCTTAAAAAATCAAACACATTCAGTTCATCACAGAGGTATTCTGCCTCCTCCACTCTTCTTCCTGCTCCGGGATTAACCTCTCCTGATCTTTGACCCCTGGCCTTGAAATGCAGCCTTCCTCTCCTTGGATGTCCATGCATATTGACTGTACCTCTGTTTGTGCACTAACTGCTTTCACTTGCTTTATTTGCATTTATACTTAAGAGTGAAAACTCTCTTCAAAGAGATTTTTCCATCACAGACCCCTGACTGCTTTGAACCCATGATGGCTTTACCCTGTGCACAGATTGCTGCGGACATGTTTTATATTTGTTCATTTTATCAGTTTAAGGATGCACATTTATGCCATCTCAAATCTGAGAAAGTATTTCTGTTTTGTGCATGCGTATAATAATGTATGAGGTCTCTCCCCAATAATCCTAACTCCTATCCAGTCACCATGATGCACCAACAGTCTGCCACTCCGCACTACTCCTCAGCCCAGGCGGGGGGGCAACACTATCAGGGACAGCAAGCCATGGGCATGATGGGTCAGGGCAGTCAAGGGAACAGCATGATACCTCAGAGGCCCATGGGATCCTACCGCTCCTCACAGCAAGGTAGGTGGTGAGACTTCTTCATGCTAGTTAGGTTTGGCAAAGGGCTCAGTGAGTTTGTCTGTGTTGTTGAGTGAGTGCTAAAGTACACACTTTATTATGGATGTGTGAGTAGTGTTTGGAACATCTTAGACTGAAATTGTCTGCAGGTTTCTGTTCATTTTGACTCACAGTTTCTAGAAAGTTAAAATGTTGCCGTATGCATGGTACTGTAGTTAAAGGACGAGTGGTGTTAAAGGTCTGCAAACTGGTCTAACCCAGTTGCCTCCTACAGTGTGACTTTAAGAAGCAGTTTGGAGATGTATCTTTCTTGTCACATTTAGTTTCTGTCCTTGTAAATCACTTTTGCAGTGTCATAATGTGCCTAATAATAGCTCCCCGCTTGTCCTGCTATGCCTTTGAAGGGTGATGGCTATGCACATTGTAAATCAAATGTATTAAATAAAAGAAGGGATTCTGTTTCCAGGGCAACAGGCCATGGTTGTAAGTCCTCATTCGCCTTGCTGCGCTATTATCTTTACATGACTTGGGGAAGTATATCCTGGTTAAAGCTCTGGGGAAACGCTCCTTTATTAGCTATGGTGTATGGTATTGGTTGTATGAGAAGTGTTCAGATATGTTGCAAAGATAATGTTGAAACAGCTGCAAATGTTAAGATATAACAGTTCATTAACGACTCTCTCTGTATTTGGAGACTCTTGGGTCACCTGTGGTTTGTAAAAGACATTTTCATGGCTAATTCATGAACCTACCAGATAGATTTTTTTCCTGTTGGGTTTTGCTCTGAGTTCTTTTTAGATACAATTAGTTGGGAAAAAGGAACGAGTGAAATCTGAAGTTTCTGCACACCATCATCAAGAAGAGATCGCATTCTCTGTGATAAATGGCTTTCTGTTTTCTAGTCTTTTGTGATTGGTTTGAGTTGTTATTAATAAGTGCGCCACTTTAACAAGTTTCCCCTAAATGTATTTTGGCTTCCTTTGTATTATAATTTAAAATGCATAGAAAGTAGGGCTGTGATTTGTTGCTTAATTTTAATAGTTAATCGCGATTAATCGCATATTGAATCCGATGTTTGAATTTCCACTATTTCAGATTTACAAATTAAAATTGTTAGGCTTTTATTTTACATTTGTGTTCTGTCTTAAGGTGAGAGTACTTTACTTGCTGTTTAAATTCAACCCTGCTTTTATTGGGATCAAAAAGGAAATGGAAACAGCTTGAAGGAACGGTAAAAAGGTGAAATGTTTGATGTCATTACTGTAAGTGGATATTACTTACTTTTACATACTTCTCAGATTTTTTTCAAAGTAAATAGAGCCAATTAAAAAATCAAACAGTGTTGTTCTTTTCCATCACTGTGACTACAGGGAGACACCGTGGAGGCTTATCCCCGGTGTGCCTACAGGGACTAAATAGCATGCGATTAATCGCGATAAAAAAAATGTAATTCATTCATTTTAGACCTTAATTAATTGCGATTAACTAGTAAATGCTGACAGTCCCTATAGAAAGTTCTTCCAGGTGAATTTCTATGCCATACTACAAACTATAATTCTAAACATCATTTGTCCTCTTCATTATAGCCATGAATCTGAAAAACAACTTCTAAGGAAAGATGTTTGTTATATTACTCTAACAATATTTTATATCATATTCAATTGTTCTTATTCTAATAAACAAATCCCCCCCCCCCCAACTAAGTTTGCTTTAATTACCTCAGTGTCTTGGCACAGCCATAACTGAGCGTCAAATTGGTCCAACCAAGTGTTTAACAATCCTGGTGTCGCCTGTCTTGCAGGATCTGCACAGCAGTACATGGGACAAGACGAGTTCTACGGAGAGCAGTATGGACACACTCAGAGCTCCAGCGAGCCCATAAACCAGCAATATTACCCTGATGGTAATCATGCACATCCATAAACTACATACACACAGCTCCCAAACACACAACCCCCCATTATAGGCCATTACATTCCCTTTTAGTACTATCCCATAGGTCTGAGCCACATTTACCACAACACTGAGGCTTCAGCTCTTCCTCCCAGTCATCGTCTTTTGCCTTTATTGTGGGAGATGAAAAGTATTGAAAAAAGCACAAAAGACTGCTATTGGTCTTAATTCTGTTTCCTCCCGGTGTGTCTGTGTCCATACTGTCCCCTTTGGTGTGCCGAAATTTCAGATTTCACAGCGTGCTATAGCAGTATGTTAAGGAGAGAGTGTGAACTTCCTCCAGGGTGTTTCTTGTGCTTTGTGCATAATGTAGAAGTTAGAAGCCTTTGAAAGTGTTGCCTGTTATTCTGTCCTTGCATATGCATTATGTCTCTTTTGGTTTCACACTATGAATGATAGTTTCTCTTCTGCATGAAATTTAGAGGGTTTACTTCCTGTGCAGAGGAGTTTGTGCATGTCTTGAATCGTGTTCTCTACAGGTCATGGAGAGTACTCGTATCAACAGTCTTCCTATGGTGAGCAAGGCTATGACAGGTCCTTTGATGACTCATCACAGCATTACTATGAAGGAGGTAACAGTTTATACAGTAGTAATGTTACTGTCACTCAAATATCGTGCATTTGTTCTCTTACTCTGTCCACAGTGTTTGGCTAAATGTGTCCGACCATTTCCTACATTAAAGTGCAGTACCACCTCATACCGTATGTTTAATACAGTGGATGATGTATACTTGCTGTCTATATGCCTCCAGGTAACTCTCAGTACAGTCAGCAGCAAGCTCAGTATCAGCAGGGCTCTGGCCAGCAGCAGCCCTTCAGCCAGCAGCAGTACTCGTCTCAACAAGGCTACAGCGGACAGCCACAGGGATACGGTCAGAACAACCCATTCAGCCTTTTGTGTTCATAGACATTAACACAAAGACAAGAAAAAACCCAACAATTGAGATTGTTCCCTCTGCTACAGGTTCTGGACAAGGTGGAGCCTCACAGTATTCTCAGTATCAGCAGAGTCCAAGCCAACAATACGGATCATACCGCTCCTCCCAGGGAGGTCCTGGAGCGCAGACGCAGAGGCCCTATGCCTACGAGCAGGTACATCAAATAAGATCATACAGCCAAGGTTTCTTTGACTTTTTGAAACTGGCTTTGTTATACTTACACCCATCTAAAGAGAGAAAGTAGAAATCACCAGTTAGTTTTTATTATTTAACTTTAATAAATAATGTTGTTAATCTTTTAATGAATGTTTTCTAAGACTTTTTTTTCTATGATTTACATTTTTAATGCTGATGATGCACAATGCATGCTAGACTAGAACACACACACATACACTCTATGTAGTAGCTAGAAGCATATATTAATAGAGACCTATTAAGTACCCCATATCTCCAAAACCTTTCATTTGTATTAATCCCTAATCTCAAATATTGTTTGTGGATCCTACTCTTTCAAACCCAACTGTTACTCGATTCAGTATAAACCATCATTAAAGCTAATGCATGTGGAAATAAGAAAAAAAAGGACACCATGTTTAATCTTTTGTCTTTACATTGCAGGGTCAGTATGGAAACTATCAGCAATAAGATACCACATTGTTTTCCATTTGGAAGAAGTGAAAAAGGGAACGATTCAACAGTGACTGGCTCAGCTGTTGAGTAGAAGATCTGGCTGCATCATATTTATTATCCTGTCATTAATAATCATTCGAGCTAAGAATAGATCATCTAGTCATATGTGATGCTCTCTTGATCAGTTTTGCTTAACACAGGGTTGTAGAGTGTAGCTGAAGGCGTGACGCACTACTCTTGGTCCTGACAAATATTCAGGCTGCTTGTATTGTTAAGAAAGTTCTTGTAAAACTTCCATCAGAAACAAGGGGGCCAAAAAATGAAGCAGTGCAGCCTCAGCAAATTGTACCTCCGTATCCTTCTCTTTGGTTTATGCCTTTGCCTTTCATTTGCCTATATCCTGTCTCCTGCAGTTAATGTTTATTTTTATTTTACAAGCTTCTGTGCTGGTGCACAAAACAGGTCAGTGGATCTTAAAAGCAAATAGGAAGGCAGGAAATATCCCTTTAAGTTGATCTAATTGACAAGGTGAAGCTCTTGCTTTAAGTACAAGCTGAGACACTGTTATAGTTCATGGTAAGAGACGTTGATTTAATAAAGGTGAAATCATTGGTTTTCAACCTGACTTGATCAGGGAGTTTGTCTGTGTTAGTCAAAAAGTGACGTGTTGCTGTGTGTTCTAACATTTTGTGCATTCACTCTCATGTCTTACAGTGTTCATAGACACACCCATAGTTATTCATGTGTATTATTATCCATGATAACCATACACCAAGGTGGTATGTTGGACATCATGTGTTCAGTAGAATTGCTTTGCACAGATGTATTGTTATTGTGCAGAGACAGAGAGTTTATAAAAATCTCATGCCATTCGCTTATGACTTTACACTCATAACATCATGCCACTTTATCAGCACTTTATTTTGCAGTGACAGTGTATGTATCGTCTGATATTTTGAATTGTAGTGTAATTCAGGCTGTTTCTAACAAATGATCCTCAAAAAGCCAAAGTACGACAGGAACAGAGCAGTATCGGGTCCTGCACCTCAAATTCAGTTTTGTGCAATACACGCAGTCAGTCATGTTGGACTTTGATCTTATTATGAAGGCATAATGTTTAACATTATTTGCATTTTCTTGACAGAAAGGCCAGATATATGCTAGGGCTGGTTTACTTATGTTGTTTAACTGGTGGCAGTTTTCAACCAATACATCAAGTTTGAGGAAAATCATTTCTATGAAGTTGTGTTAATTATGGATAGATTTTGTGAAGCTTACTTGTTTGTTTATTTCCAGTAAAAACTTTAACTATCATCTTCTGTATTAGATGAAGAAAATATTGTTAGAAAACATAACTTGTTAAAAGTTTAGAAAATGTATTGAAGGTTCATTTTTTAGATAATTGTACATGAACAAGCAAACTTGCCTTATTTAACTTACACACATTACATTTATCTATCTATCTGACTATCTATCCTCATCTGTCTGTCGGTGTCTTTTTTTTTCCTGAGGAATCTTTCATTAATTTATTAAGATAGAAGAAATAAAGGCTTAAGCACCTCTGGACCTTCATGTATCACTGTTACAGCTTAATAAGGGTTTAAAGTATTCTGTGAGAGTCCAGCTTTGCAGTATATTCTGTGTATCTGATCTCAAATGGGTAAAGTAGCACAACGGTTGCAGTCATTTTGCAGGGTTAATCAAGAATAGACGTCTCCTGGCTGTCAAACAGCTAAATAACTTTGTACCACTCAACAGTGACAATCACATGCTCTTTTATACTGCGTTAATTTTGTATCTGTGTTGCATTTTACTGTGAATCTAACATGTACAACATGTTTTCACCTCTTCTGTAGCCTTTAGTATGTCATCACTGATGTGGGTGGTTGGTTTTTGTATGTGTTTGTATGTGGGTTTGTGTGTATGTGAGTGGAAGATAGATGGACAGAGAGAGAGAGTAACTGAGTGGGAGGTTTGTCGCCCATAATCAAAATATGAATGTTACATTATCTATTGTAAGACTGCATTGCCTTTTCTGATGTCCTTTGTTACTGATTGTGATATAAAAAATAAAATGATATTCACCTTTTCTAAGTCTGCATTTTGTTTATGTACAAGGGAAGATTATCATCACTGGTTCAACTTTTATCTGTTTTTGTTTTAATGAGAATATAAAAGAGTCCTTTCACATCTCATATTTCTTAATTCGATTATATCAATAGAGAGGTAAGGATTTATAAAATAAAATACAAAATAAAACTCATATTAAACCCTGTCTGCCGCTATTTATGGGTACAAGTTTTTCATTGAAATTGTGTTAAACATTAGAGGTCGTCATGTCATTTTTATGGAGGACGATACCTGACAAAAGTATAAATAAATAAATGTATAAATAAATACTGGAATAAATAAATAAAATAATGAATAAATAAATAATTAAATGCGTGAATAAATAAATAAAAACTGGTAAATAAATGGGACATAAATAATTAAATGTCTTAAATTTATTTCTACATTTAAGCCAAACATCATTTGAGATGTATTCACCTTTTGCATTCCAGCACAGAAGGTGGCGGTAGAGGACCAAGTCGCGGCAGCAAAATGATACCGTAACTAAAACTCGCACAAAGATTGTTCCTTCCCGGGTTCCGTAGTTTGATCCATGATGTCCACAGACTTATATTATTGCAGGTATGCTTACAGTAGGTAGTAACTTGATAGTTTTAAACGGTACTTTAGTAGAATGGTTGTATATCGTGGATAGAATGTTTTACTTGGACAACTAATTTTTAGTTATTTTGCCGATAGACTCCTTTTTGGTGTCTGTTGTTAAAGTGTACTGAGGCAAACGGTTGAGGTGACATTGTCAACCCGTGGTGAGCTAAATGACTTCAGTCAAAACTAATGTGGGTCTGTTAACACAATGTTAGCGTCGACAGCGAGACGTCTCTGGCGGTTTTCTCCCGACACGCGTTTAGTAAACATATTGTTAGGCCAGGAGGTTAAAAGAAACAACTCTAGATGTTCTCCAGTACTGACAGCGTGGAGGTGGAGAGTCCCCGGAGGTACCAGAGATGTCAGCACCTCTTGTACGCTTTGTGCCAAAGTCCGAGGAAACCCGAAGAAGACGGAGATCTCTGAGAAGAAGCTGGTGTGTTATAGCTGGCTTTTGTCATCAACTTTACCTGTTGAGTCTTCTCTGTAATATTGGAAATTATACACAGGACAAATATCTGTCAAGTTGCCTTCAAAATATAGAAACATGTCGTCCTGCAGTTGCAAAAAAGTATTCAATTTTACCCTTTGTACATTTTCAACGTGCATCTACAATGTTTTGTTTGAATTATATATTAGGGTCCACTATTATCACGTCAAAGCCTAGTCTTAATATCGCTATCATGTTTTACTTAACAAAATCCAAGGCCTACTGTAGTCTGTCCCTTTTTAAACCATAAAAAACTCCCAGATTTTGTGTTCAATCCATCTCAGTGTTGTCTTATGTAACTTGCAAACCAGCAGTGTTTCTTGAAGCTGTCTCATGAGTGTTTCTTGTTTTGGCCCGTAGACCCGACACTTTAAAGACCATCGTTGTGTGAAGCTGGTGGCTGGCTCGGGTGGTAGAGGAGCCTGCAGCTTTCACAGTGAGCCCCGAAAGGAGTGGGGTGGACCAGATGGTGGTAATGGAGGAGATGGAGGAAGCATCATTATAAAGGGTCAGTTCAGTGCAAGGAACATGTTCCAATTCTTGCGTGTTTGCCATGCATGCATATGTTACAATTTTCTCCTTCCATTTTTGACACCATTCATCAATACTATTTGTCTTATTTGCGTGCATTCAGCTGACCGCGTTGTCAAGTCCTTGGCGAGAGTAGTCCCGGTTTACAGAGCAGAGCACGGGCAGTCAGGAGGCAGCAAGAACTGTTATGGCAGGAATGGGAGTGCAACCTATATTTATGTGAGTTCATTCCTTTGATCATTTATGACATTAAGCTTACGAACACTTTTGTAAAATGTCTATCGTTAACCTGTTGCATGGCCTCACTTTGATGGTTTCCCATTATAAAGGTACCATTAGGAACAGTGGTGAAGGAACAGGAAAAGACAGTTGTGGACCTTTCTGAGAATGGCCAGGAGTATCTGGCTGTATTTGGAGGGTCGGGGGGGAAGGGTAATCGTTTCTTTTTGTCAAATGAAAACCGTGCCCCCATGACAGCAACCCAAGGACTGGAGGGACAGGAGAGGGTCCTTCATTTGGAGCTCCGTACTATGGCCCATGCTGGACTGGTGAGAAAAAGCTGTTTAAAGTCAAAAATATTATGTTGTCACTTGCCAACCGACCCCACAAATGGACTAACTGTTTGTTTTTAACCTTTATTCATCAGGTTGGGTTTCCTAATGCTGGGAAATCCTCATTGTTGAGAGCCATCTCCAATGCCAGGCCTGCTGTTGCTGCTTACCCTTTTACAACACTCAACCCACATGTAGGGATTGTCACATACAGGGATCATGAGCAAGTTGCAGGTAGCAGATTTAAAAAAGAACTCATAAATCTTGTAAATATTAATTCAACTGCATTGTAAAGTTGCATTACTCTTAATACTTATTTTTTACTTCCCCCCCCACCTTAGTTTAACAAGTTTGTTTCACTTTTACCTTTCTATATGTAGTTGCTGACATCCCAGGCATCATCAGGGGAGCCCATTTGAATCGAGGCCTTGGAATCTCTTTCCTGCGTCATATAGAGCGCTGTCGTTGTCTCCTATTTGTCCTGGACATGTCTTCTCCTGAGCCCTGGACCCAGCTCCAGCACCTGCGTTTTGAACTCGACCAGTATGAAGCTGGTCTCTCCCAGCGGCCTCAGGCCATCGTAGCCAACAAAATGGACCTACCTGAGGCTCAGGACAAGCTGAAGACTCTAAGGGACCTTGTTAGCCAGCGGGTCATCCCTGTGTCTGCACTGACAGGACAGAACACGGAGGAGCTCATCCTCCACCTCAGGGAGCTGTATGACGGCTACCTCCGAGAGGAAGGTAGTGGTGAAGGCAAACCCACCAGATGATGGAGAAAGCTTTTATCCTCATGCTCTTATTGACTTTTACATACAGTAATATATGCATTTATACTGGATGATATAGAATGTATTTAAAGTTTGTATTAAATAAAAAAGAGACTTTAAAGTTTGTCTGATGTTATGAATGCTGGGCAGAATATTGTTCGATTCATTTACCACGTTCAGAAAAAAAAAAAAGTGCTCTTAAAAATGTTAGGAGTATTAAAAGCCTGTTCAGGCTCCACCTGTAGAGAGAAAAAATGAATGAAATTAAGTCCACTGAAGGAAGGATATTTGTGCATAAAGATACAAAGGAAGTGTTTAAAAAAAGTTGAAGATTAATTTAAGAAACCCCTGACAAGCTGGACCGCTTGGTAACGGCTTATTGCTAAAAGAACCAGCAGAGGGCATCTGTAACATAATTTTAAATATACAACACTAATAAATAACTTTTTGAATAAATCCTTGTGGAGAACAAATGATGACGTATGTTTTGTAAACTTCACTCACTCTCTGGCTGTAATTCAGCTCAAACAGCAAATTGTGCTCATTTGAGTTACTGAACAGATGCACACATCTGAACATTTAATGCAGCAGGCTGGACACAAAAAGGAAACCGGAGGCAAACTGTTGTGCTTGTGCTTTGGCTTTCATTCCAGAGGGGAGGTTTGTTTTGTTTGAGGCTGAAAAACAGCATGCCCTTTGACCCCATGTCAGCATTTACTGGCTTGCTGCTCTTAACTTGCTGCCCAGCCTTACATTTTAATTCATGGTTGTTGTTGTTTTTTACCAGCAGCCCCTAGGTGATGTGTTTTGTGGTGGAAAGGCTACTGTGGCGTATTAAAGTACTTTGTATGAATAAACCATTTAATGTAAAGGTAGATTTGAGATAATAATGTTGTACGAAATAATAATTCAGCCAGTTACAAGACAGAGTAAATGAGAGGAGTAATACAAATGAGTCCCCTAATCTGCAAAGGAAAAACAGCTTGGTAATGTATTCTGGGTTACATAATCATTAAACACCTGGAAGATGAAATGATTCATATATAAAAGTGGATGGAAGAGAGACACTTAAAGAAAACGATTTAATTTAGTTTACAGAAAGGAAGATAATGAATAAGAAAGTTGAAGAATTAATGGTCTGAACCAATCTACAATTTAACTTAGGAGGTCAAAAGTTCAGTGGAAACCAGCCACTGCAGTGGTCACTCAGCCTCCTCCCCTCAGGCTGACAATGCCTTCATCGAGACTGCTGTGTCGCATATTTTCAATCAGTGAACCTTACATGAATGATGTAAGTTTGCTCCATTGATGTTATGACAACTGCTTTATTTAAACTTCAAACTTGGCATGAAATGTGATCAAATGTGTACTTGAGGGAGCTGGGCTGCTATAATGTTTGTAGTTTGATTTTTTGTGTGTGATGTGGCTTATGGTAGAAAAGTCTGCTCCCTGCCTCTCTCCGCAGCTCAGCAGGTGAAAGGAATGGATGAAGAGTGTGAGGAATGGGCCAGAATCCTGTGGGACTACCTTTGTCTACATCAGCGCCTGGAAAAAGTATGAACTGTCATGTTAAGGATTTATTTTATTTTTAAACATGTTTAAAAGTTCAATTGCCTTTTTTTTTCTTTACAATTCAACACCAGACCGCACAATATATACCATGAAGAAAAGGGGGAAAATCAAGTCAGTTATTTTTATTTACCTGTTTATAGCTGCATTTTCTGTTGGCCACTTGGGGGCATAAACTTTAAGAAGAAAAGCCATGACGTTGTTCCTTCACAAAACTTTAAAATACAAGGCAGTTTATGCACTAGCGACGTTATCATGGCATTTTAGCTTCTTTTAGAGCAAGAGACGAATGTAAGTCATTGACCTTTCAAGTCAGGGTTTTTATTATCTCTTCAGGAAATTATACCTGCATTTTTAGCTTGCTTGCTGGTCAACTTTTATCGACAGTAAATGAGCCAGCTAGCTAACATGCTAGCTAACATGAACCCTTTCGCTTTTTGAACTGTGTGAAGCGTAGCTGCTAGCCTTGAGTGGGTTTATCTCATGGAGAGTAACTATTTATCTGAGCTTAATTACTGAATGCTAATTCTGATAATAGAGGGTTGAAAATTGGCTGCCTAAAACATGTAAAAACAATAAGAGAAAGTAGTTGAAACGTCGTAAAGGTTAATTCTACGTCGGGTGTAAATGTAGTCATATAAGCTCAGTTACAAGTGTTACAGTCATCAGCTTTAGACATATTCGCAGTTGATGTTAAATACCAATTTATAAACATTTTATCTTTGTGTGATTTACATTTTTAAAAATGAAATAACTTATTATTGACAGTAACATGCTTTTTGTTTTCAGAGTGATGTAATAATAGGTCTGGGGTGTCATGACCTTCGGGTTGCTGAAAGGTCAGCGGCTCTCTTTTTGGAAGGATGGGCTCCCCTGCTGCTCTTCACCGGCTACCTGGGCAAGCAGACTGCAGGTTAATTCATTTGAATTTTGATATACTTTATTAATCCCAGTCAGAGGGGAAATTCTGGTTATTTACATGCTTCTCACACACATGCCCATATCACACACATGCACAAACAGGAGCATGCAAGATTTATACATTATTGAATGCTATTTTTAGCTATTTAATCTTAAGGTTAAAATTACCTAATTTCATTTGATCTCCTGAATAAGTTCAACATTTTGATTCCCGTAGCAGAGATAACTGTTCTTACTTTTTTCATGCACACACAAAAAAATCACATCTTAGATCAGTATTGGGCAGTTTATTTTTTCAATAGGTGTGTGGACCAGACCAGAGGCTGAGGTTTTTCTGGATGTAGCTCTGCGGATGGGGGTTCCCAGGATGAACATCTTGTTGGAGACTGAAGCCACAAACACTGGAGAGAATATTCGCTTTTCTCATAGAGTCCTCAAGGAGAGGAACATCCCAGGTGGGAGATCACTAGCTTTGCTTGTTAGTAAGTGTTAAATCATTTTTCATAGCCCAGGGAGCAGCAGAATATATACACCTGGTTTAATCTGAACCATTTCCCTCAGTTTTTGTTCTAATTAGCTCAACTAACACAACAGACACTTTTTCATCTTTTCATTTGTTATATTTGTTGTTTTTCCCACCTTCTCGGCAGTCTCCAATGTAATCCTGGTGCAGCAGCCCTTCATGGAACGACGGGTATATGCCACCTTCATGCGTCAGTGGCCTGGCCAGGGAGAGCTCATAAATGCCAATGTGACTTCACCCCAGCTAAGCATCTTTGAATACCCTCATCCAACTGTGGGCACAGCCTCTGATCTCATCTGTTACATGCTGGGTACGGTCTATCACTTATTCTTTAATGCCATGTTGGGTGTGAGTGAAATGGACTGCTGTAGGCTTTTGTGTTCTGTTTCATGATTGTGCTCCTTTAACAAAAAATCTATGGCCGTGTATTCCAGGTGTGGTGGAGAGAATTAGGGACTATCCTAGTAAAGGCTTCCAGGTGGAACAGCAGATCTCTACCAGCGTCCTGTCAGCATACAACTGGTTTCTCCAGGCTGGTTACTGCCCCAAGTAAACAACACACACTGTATTTAGTGGTGCTATGACTGCAGGTATCAATTAAATTTAGCATGGTGATTTCCCCAGAGGGTTCATGCAGTTATGTTTGTCTTATCACACTTTTTCCAGTCAAATGTCACTGCAGGTGAAGTACAATAATTCAAGATACATGGCTTTAAATTGTAATGCGTTCTGAATATTAAACTGAAGCTTAAGATCATCCCACACATATTCATAAGACCCCCCAAAAAATTCAACTTTGCTTACAGCCATTAGCAACAAATGAAATCTCAGTCAGGCTCAACGAATCACTCGCAAATAATGAGTAAGCAAAGTCAAGTTCACTTTCCATGGAGTAGTTCATGATCTTTATGTCAATTAGGTAGGTGTTGCTTCCATTTTAAAGACCTTTAATATGTATACATACAATCTTAAAACAACAAACAAAAGTAATTTGGTGTGTAGATGGACACTGTAGATTACCAAAATCACTGTATAACCACAAGGAGTCAGTGTTCCATTGGAAGTAGACAACATAGGTTGATCATTATTAACTCCACTGATCCCAGGAAATCAACAGGAGCAGACAATCTTGATCCATTCTGTTTAAAGCTTTCATCTCCATTTATTACTGAACACATTACTCACATTTTTTATTCTTTCTATTTCTTCTGGTATACTACCTACTATCTGGAGACTGCTCAGGTGACTCCTTTTGTATAAGGGAGGAAACAACAGTTACCCTAATAAATATCGACCCAATATCCAAACGATCTTGTCCGTCAAAAATCTTGGAATCACTAGTAAACAACCAACTCAAAACATTTCTGTCAAATTATTCTCTCTTAAGCCCTCATCAGTCTGGTGTCAGAGTGACCCATGCACAGTACCACCTCTGCTGTCACATTAGTCCTTAATGATATTGTTCCTAACAAGAAGAGGCATTATGCTGCTGTTTGTTTTGACTTGTCAAAAGCTTTTGATAATGTTAATTATTATCTTCTCATTCAGATGCTCTGTAATATTGGGTTTGACTTCACTGCTTGTAAGTGGTTCCAGAACTATCTTTCTCATAGGTTACACGGTGTAGAGGCTGTAGATTCTACCTTTAACAAAAGGTGTTCCGCAGGGGTCAGTTCTGGGCCCTGTATTGTTTACAATTGATATCAATAATATTTCCTCCTGTCCAACTGATTGTATTCTGTGTAACCAAGCTGGTTGGTCTTCTTTGGCCCAGAGGTGTGATAAACACCTGCTTCTACCCATTATTGGAAATTCTCCATCTTATCTGTCTAATGCTTTAAGTTCCTCAGGTTCATTCTGAATTAGAAAAATACAATTTTAGCTTTTTTTGCTTCAAACTTGTGAAATCTTTTACAAAATACTCTTAAGAGCGACATTCTTCTTTCTCTGAAACAAATCCGATCAATTATCTCAAATCGTTTCCCTTCGGTGTGTGATCGTTTTCTCTAATTACAGTTTTTTAGGGTATGTTTTTAATTGTTGCAGTTGTTGTAATTGTGCGTTTTTTGCCACAAGCTTTTTAAAAGTAAACACTCACACAGGACACACATAAAGACACACCTTTTTATTTGATCTCCAGACATAAAAACAAACACAAAACTGGCTTGACAAGCTGATAAATGGGTGATGCAGTTACCGTGGAATTATGCCTCATCGATAGCGTCAGTTATTATCTCTCTTCCTTGTCTCTCTTCCTTGGAAGTGTGTTGTTTACAGAGAGACACACCTGCAGATTTCTAGAGGTCATGTACAAACAGCGTTTTTAAAAAGCCTGAGAACTTGTAATGGACAGTTTGTATTTGACAATTCCTTATTATGTAACTAAAGCAAAGGCTAAAACAGTGCATGAAAAACATTCCCCATAAATGTACCTAAAAATACTAAAAATGAAAGAATAATAATATATATATTTTTTTTTAATAATACATTTTATTTGTAAAGCACCTTACATTTAAAAGAAAATCTCAAGGTGCTACAAGTACCATAAAGACTAATAAAAACAATAGCAGAAAGAAAGAAAAAGAAACATCTTATGTTGTTCTCTGTGGCAGCAGCATTTGGATAGAAAAAAAGAAGTTGTATCAATGTTTTTGTTTTGTTTTTCCTTGTTACTAAATACACGCACCACCAGCAGAGAGTAGAGTTAACTGCCATTTATATACTAATTCTGCCTACTCTCAGTCATTCTGAACACAGCTGAATGACACCCCTCATCATTGTTCTTAATTTTTTTTTCATGTGATGACATGCAGTAAATGTGTAATGTGTAGCTAAATGTGTCTTTTGATAGAGTTTTTAAAGAATGAAGTAGATGAATGGATTAGTCACAATTTACATAAGGAGTTTAAAAAAAAAAGAACCTTTTGAGTATTATATGTTTAAAAACAAACTAATTTGTGATAGGCAGCCATTTCTCCAGTCGGGTTGTTTCTTTTCTTTTACTCTTTTCATTCATATCAAGTTTTTTCTATGTGAGCTTTAAAAACTCTTTGGGATTTCTGGAGAATTTAGTCGCCCAGCTCAAAATCACCAAATCAACAATACTTAATACACTACTCCTACCTCAACAGCTGACTCTGAAAGAGCAGTGATTATCATAAAGTCATGAACTGTAGAAGTTGCTCTCAGCATTGCTGTCTCAAGTTTGTCCATTGCTCCAGAGCTTTGTGTGACCAGTGTTCATATGTGGCATGCAGATTGAGGCCAGATGGACAAGTCTTGAGTCCACAACCACGTCAGGGTCGAAGGATATATCAGGGATTGAGATGGCATCGAGAACATAGTTGGGCTCTGTGTTATGCTCCTCAGCATACACATGAGGAGCATAATCAACCAGCTCCTCTCCTGGTGCTTGCAGAGTGTACAACATCTGTAGTGTTTTCAGGGGGGGGGGGGGGGGGGGGGGGGAGAAAGTGGAATTATACTTAAAAAAGAAACTTGATAGCCAAGCTTTGTGGGATTGATTCAATGATCATTTCTCTTACCTTCTCCATCACTTGGGGCAGAACTCCCCTTTGAATTGGAATTGAGTATTTCCTTTGTTGCCCTGAACTCTGGGAAATCAGAACCGTGGATTATATTAGTGGCACCATTAATAACTGCAGGAGTCTTAACAGTTTTTAAAGTTAAACTTTAGGAAAATAAAAATCAAATCAAATCATTCTTTCACAGGGAATGACATACGTACCCTGTGCATTGAGAGGTCCTTCTGCTGTCTTGTTCTCATCGATGATGACGCCCTCATGGACTAAAAAAAGAGATATTCAGTGAGGAAAACGGGACAATAAGCCAACTTTAGAACTTTCATAAAATGCAGCATTATTATGTGTTTAGCAGAAAGACTATCTAAGATTGATCAGTTGCTGGTTTTGGTCTTTTATTGGTGTCATTATCATGAGAATAGAAGAAAATAATGAAAACGTAAACATTTCTGTACCGTATGCAAAAAGCCGGCTTGCTGTTGAAGTGTTCCAGTTTGGGCTCTGGCCTGCGAGGCTTGAAACACTGAAGAAGTTCTTGTCTTAATCATTGGCTGTGGAAAATAAAATTACCAATCAAATTTTGACTAGATAAAAATAATAATAATACAAATAAGTACAAGAGCAAAATGGTATCAGTGCCCATCAATTAAAACAACATTTAAACGTCATTAAAATCAAATCAATTTTTATAAAACGTACTTGTGGTGCACTACTTGTTTGGACTTGAGATTTTCTTTTGATTTTCACCCCAGCATGACTGCTCACTTTGTGTTTTGACTTCACCTGTTGAATAATTGAACAAACTATGAAGCTTAATGCAACAAGTCAGTGTTATTTTTCATTATTTGTGTGTACAGTTTATATAATAATCACACACACAAACACACACACATATATCTCAACATTATTAGCGTAGCTTTTTGCGTGTAGAATTAAATTTAGATATAAATTACGATGCAATTCTGATAAAATAAACACATGGAAACAAATGTGTGTTTCCAACATGAATAATAATCAGGTACAGGTTATTGTGAAATGAAAGTAAATACTTTGCAGTCCACTCCCGGTATCTCAGTGTTGCAGTTCATGAGATGCTGTCCTGAACCCTCATAATCTGCTATCTTGAACTGCTTTTTCTTACATGACACAAACAAAGCTAAAAGGAGAATGCCTGGGATACAAAGACACAGACAAAAAAATCATACAGACAATTGATCATTAATCTGAGGAAGAGTTCATTTAGATTTGATTTAGATTACGTATAGCAATTTCACACATGAAATAAAACACAATAGATAAGTGTAAAACACAAAACTGGTCATTTTATTTGAACTTTTGATGTAACATTTTAGGGAATTTTATTTGTGGAAGTAATTTAGAAATTGGTCTTACCTGCAATCAGTAGGAATGCCAGAAAAAGGATTCCAACAAGTGCTCCTCCAGCTGCGGCGCCAGTAGATTTGCGGATACGGCAGTTTGGCACCTCAGGGTTTGTGCATTCACACACAGTAACTGACAGGTTGTGGACAGCTGATTTTTGCTGTAAGTCCGACACTTCAAGCTGCAGCTCATAGTGTCCAGAGTGAACTTTGCTTTCTTTGACCAGGTTGACAGAGTACCCTGTACATGCAAAACAATAATATATAACAAGCTCCAGATTGCAAAAGCATCTTAGAGGTTGATATGACACAAGTAGGACTATTTTTACAGGTTATATGATTTTTGTCTCATTTGAAAGAAGTACAAGAGCTCACCTTGAGGAGGTTTAACACTCCATTTCCCCTTCACGTCTCCAAGCAGCCTGTAGCTGAAAGGCCCACTGTAGATTCCTTCATCCAAGTCCAAGGCCTCGAGGCTGGCCTTAGATGGTTTATCAGATTGGCAGAAGTCGATTGTGCTTACAGCTAGGTATGGAGCGTTGTCATTGTCATCAATAATAAGAATGGTGAGGGTAGCAGTGGCTTCCATTGGAGGTTTACCTGGCCAACAGAAACAAAAATATACATTTCAGCAATTGGATTTAAAAAAAAAACATCACATCACTGTAAATGTACAACATTTTATCATAACAAATCCAGTGATTAAAATCTCCTTCATGTCATACCATTGTCAGCAGCAATTATATGGACAATGTAGGTGTTGTTTGTCACAAACGGCGACTCTCGGTCCAAAGGCTTTGATGTGGTAACTTTTCCACTCACGGGGTCTACTGTAACCCATCCAGCTTTATCGCCTTCTTTTTTGTATCTGAAAAACAATGATGTGTTGAGTTCAATATTTTGGACTTCTCAATGACATGCTAATGTATAAATTGGTTGTAAGATACACATGCAGCTTTTGTTGTCAGGACTTACTCTATTTTGTTTGCCGCTCTACTGTCATGGTCTTCAGCTGTAAATGTCGCCAGGTGGTGTCCCATCTTAGTGTTCTCTGTCAGCGAAGTTTTTTTGTTACTTTGGAGGAAGACTGGCGCATCATTGACATCCTCCACATCCACTGTCACTGGATAGGGGGGTTGGCTTTTTTCTTTGTCACTAATGATTACATCCCAAAGAGCGTTGGTTTTGCGAGTCTTCACTTTGCAGGAGTGAAAGGCGATCTCATTCTCTACAGTGATGTTCAACTTCTTTTGAGAACTCTCTTCATAGTCCAGATGCTGCAAAAGATGTTGGTTTTAACTCAAATGCTGAAAGCCATGACAATGTCACTTCACAGAGCAGTTGGGGAGTACGTTGTAGCATCTAACAGCCCAAGACAATGTAATACAAACGAATGAAAAGAACAGCTGCATGTCTTTCTGTCAGCTTCTTGTGTTATATTTGCACACACAAAAAGTCAACCACAAAGTCATTTTTTTTCTCTACAAATCCGTAATCCATATTATATTCCACATTTCCCCTTTGCAGTCTAATGCCTATACACTTTTCAATAAGAGGAGGTTGTCACTGTCTTCAACTCTGTGCAGGAAAAAGAATAAAACAGGATGAAGTAATGTTTATACTTGTGGGGAAATTCTGCCTTCATGTTTTTGTAAAAGGGACAGCGTAGCAAAGCTGTTGGGAGTGAACGTTTGTTCGTCATTGTCATATAAAAATCAGCACCGTACCAGGATGTAGAACAATTGATAACGCTTGATATCTTAAGGACAGACCTCAAATTGGGGCAACTACATAACCGTATACTCAGGAATTCAAGTCCACTGCAAAGTCTGAATAAACTTTTTTTTTTACTCTAGTTATTATTTTAGATTCCTTTTGTCTCGAATGGAATTTGATACCAAATAGAACTAAGGTTCCAAGATCTTGTGGTGATGTTGTGCACCGACAGCATACCTTTTCCACAATTAGTACTCCTTCATTCGTCTTAGGATCAGTATCGATTCTGAAGTTCTTGTTGGAGTCTCCATGGATTTTATATTTGGCTTTCCAGGCTGGTGTACCTTCGCTGTCTTCATCTTTAACTTGCACATGTAAAACAACAAAATTGTCCATTCCTTCTGTCACTCTCCCTGGACCCTGGGAGACAAAAAAACATGTTTGTTTTTTTGTTTAGTTCAGAAAATAGAGCATAGAATTGTTTCACTTCTCCAACTTTCAACTTTCACTGCCAAATCTACATAGTGCACCTTTAAATTTAGTTTTAAGTTTATTCAAAAAAACATTGACTCACAGTTTTTCCGGTGATCTCAGGAAGGTGGTTATTTCCATCTTCTACTTGGATTATGACAGTAGTGGAGTTGGAGAGCTGTACATCTTGTCCATGGTCTGTGGCCACCACAGTAATGGTATACTTAGGAGCTGTCTGATTAATTAAAAAGCAAAGTCTTTTAAACATATTGAATTTAGCCTTACAGTTACGGTATTAGAGACTTGGAAGTTCCAAGATCCACTGATTTTGATGTCAGGTAAGCTACTCCTCTCACCGTGTGTTCTAGACAGCCTCTGAATGAAATGGCTGCAGTTTTAGTATGACTCGACTGTGTTAAGTAGAACTCCACATTATCATGTTTAGGAGTGACTTTGGTTATTCTGTAATCAAATTTTCCATTGATTCCACTGTCCTCATCAGTTGCCTTAATGGTAACCACATCAGTGCCTGCCAAAATCAGATGAAAACAGATTTTAAAATGTTGTCATTTTGTTACTACTTTGTATTTTTAATTCACGTAAATTATTGTTCAGTTATAGTGCCATGCGCAAGTCACCTTGTAATGTTGACTCCGGTATGTTTTTCTGGTACACCTTTTGGACAAACTGAGGTGCGTTGTCATTCGTGTCCACAATTATTATCTCAACACCGAGCTGCGTGTCTGTTTCTTTGGTTGTCTCTTTTACTGCCTTGAATCTTAGCTGTGATGAGAGGCAAGAATTGTGAAAAATCAAACCTTCAGACACGCTTCACACACACACAGACACACACAGACACACACACACACACACACACACACACACACACACACACACACACACACACACACTCTCATACACACACACACACACACACACACACACACTCATACACACACACACACACACACACAGACACACACACACACACACACACACACACACACACACACGTTTGTGCTTTTGAGGAGAGCATTGTGCTTTGAGTTTTTCCTACCTTCAACAGCTTGTAACTCTCGTAGTCCACAGGCTTTTCTAAAGTTATCTCTCCTGTTTTTTCGTTGATTTTAAGGGTGTCTTTGGGTTCCTCTTCGACACCCATGCCCTCTATGTGGAAAAGGGTGAAGTTCTTATCTAGTTTAATCTGGAGTGAAAACACAACAGCTGTGAACTTTGCAACGATCTTCCTGCATCTCATAATATGTGCTTTACATATTCATGCATTGTAACTTTTGTTAGATACTCACTGTGCCCAGTGTATAAGGGAAAGGTCCTTTATAACTTTCGTAGATTTTAAAGGAATCAATGATCCAGTCTCTTTTTTGTCTCCGAAGAATTTTTGGAGATGACTTGTAGACTCCCAAACACTGCAAACGAGACATTATCGTTACAGTGGATTGATTGTTAATGTGGCTTGTTTTAGATGATATGATTACTAATGACAAAAGCTTGTTGAGAATTTGTTAAAAACATCTTAATGCAGGACAAGCCTCAAAATATGTGCATATAATGCTTCTTTCTAGTGCCTTACTGTACAGACCAAATTTACACAAAGATACAGAACCTAAATTTACTGCATTGGTTGTCAACATTTCAAATTCAAAAGAGCTTTCATTCTTAGGGGTTTCCATTGTTGAAAACCTTGAAGTATGTCAGCATACTGCACAACTCAAAGTCTATCTCCTTCTTAATTGGTTCTTTTTTTTCTCTTTTCTTTCTATGGATAGAAGTCGATGTTCTTTAGGTTCAATGAAAAAATTTTTTTGTTTATTTCGCAGACACTTTTAGCCAAAGCAACGTACATCAGAGAGTACGTACAACACAAGCAAGGATCTAGAAAGGAGGAGGCAACGTCAGTAAGTGCAAACGAACAGCTTTAAGTCCGATCGGACACACAGGCGCTGACAGGCAATGCACAGAAAAACAAAACGTATGTTGAAACAACCATCACTGTTGGTGGAATTTAATTCAGAAGTAAGCACTAACGCTTCCAAAGATGAATTCTTACCAGCATCATGAACAGGCAGAGGTGTATTCCCTCCATAGTGTGTCCAGATTATAAGGCTAATTATTATCTGCACAAAAGTTGGTCTCAAGCAGCTGAATGGAGAATCAGCTGAATGCCAAACGCGGGCTCTGGCAGCAGAATACACCTGTGAGAGGGAGGACCTGTGTCAAAAGAATGACACCCTCGTGCTCTGGGTTCAGATCAGCTGGGCGTGGACAAATTATTCTCAGTGTTTGTGAGTGCAAGTGCCGTGGATGTGTGTCTGTTGTGTTTGCGAATGAACATGTATTGTTTGCCATCCAAACTCTGCAACAGAAGTTTGTTGAGAACTTGTTTTCCTTTTACAGTTCACAATACGTCACAAGAGTTCAGTCATGCAAAACAAATAAGTGATTCTTGTAGAGGGGAGAACATGTAAATAAACAATGACATACTTTAAATTACATTAAATAAAAGGAAAGGACATTAAAAGTGGAATAGTCTTATCTTCCTTTTCTTTGGTTAATAAGTGTAGTATAGGCTTGAGATCTACAGAATTAATCTTAGAATTAGAATTATCTTTATTAATTGTCATGCTTTCCACCACAGGGTCTACTAACAATCTTTTAACAACCTAAATAACTTATTTTACACTCTGAAAAGGTGGTATCAGGATCACCAGACATTCCTACATTTACACACCTCTCCCCCTGACTTTGACTTTGTTATGTCTCAACTTGCTGTTATCTTCAGACAATGTCTTTTCTATCGTCAAATCATATCTCACCAATTATTTCCAAGTATGTAGGGGGAGGGGGGGTCTCTTCCCCCCCCCCCGTGTTTAAAATCAACTTTGTGTAAATGAAGGCAGAGAACAAAATTCTGCCATCCCATAGGGTAACGTGTTGTACTTGCTCTCGGATGTACGTCGCTTTGGATAAAGGCGTCTGCTTACTTATACTTTTTCGGCATTCTGGAAAACACAAACCTCAGCGGAAATCTGGATTGTTGTTTTACATGAAATAGATATCCAATTCCTTCAGCAGGAATTACACGTTACATATGTGAATCACATTATATATAAATAGCAAGCTCTTTTTACTGTAACAGGTTTGGTTGTGGGTGATTTTTATGTTACATCAGAATTGTATTTATTTATTCAAAATGTTTTGTTTTAACATCACTATTTAAAGAAAGGTGTGGCTCCACGTTTCCTCACGTTTGTTAATCAAGACAAACAAGAACAAAATAGTCATACCACTGGCACTAGCTTTCGTCTAATTGACCTGCAATAAACTTTCTCTTTGTTTAGAAAAAAAAGTTTGACAAAGTTGAGTCTCAGAGTATAATTGGATTTTTACAGAGTTTGTGAATTTGGTTACAACTGAACACTTTAGTTTTCCATAAACCTGAGGCTTTTCCAAAATGCTCAACAGAACTTTAAGTTCAAAAGAAAAAACAATTAAGGATCAACTTTGGTGTTCACATTAAGGGCGCGATCACACTGGCAATCTGTACCGCGCCATGCTTAAGCACGATTTGTCCCCACTTCCCCCAGCTGGGGGCTGGCCAGCACGGCCTGCGCTCACACTGCTCCAGGACAAACCGGGCCTAAGCATGGTTACCTCTTGTGCATATTGTCATAATACAGCACATGAATGCCGAAGCGTGCCGGGGCCAAGGAAGTGTACCGTGCTTGAGCAGGGTATGTGGCGATCACACTGGTCAAACGGACTGGACTCAGGGGTGAAGCGTGCTAAGGCACGGTAAGGATTGCCAGTGTGATCACTTGCTGTGTGTGTGTTAGAGAGAGAGAGAGAGAAAGAGTGTTAGAGATAGGGTGAAAGGGATAACCATATTTGTCAGATTAAATTAGTGCTCAACTTTAGTTAACAGAGCTTGTGCTGCATCTGAAACAGATTCCGTTGTGTTTTTCTACAGCCACAAACAAATACTTACAAAGTTCATCATAAAAATCTGGTTCATGCATGCTCCAACAAAATATGATGGCATTGGAAATATGCTGACTGACAACTAAGTGAGTGATACTCTACAAAAACACTGGCCTCTTTGTTACATTAGTGTGCACCCCAAAAGCAACTCCATGCTGAAATGTTATCTTAAGGTTCTGAAGTCTGCAGTTTGTTACAATGGAAACCTGTTTCAATTAAACTTTGGCAAAAACATGAGCATTTTCATTAGGAGAAACTATACTTATTATAGAAGCATCATAGACAATCCTGTAGCACAGTTGAATAAGCCCAATAATGTAAGTCTCTTTATTGAAATTTGGATAGAAATGTACAGCTCGTGGCTCAACATTGCTCCCTTAGGAAGGCAAGATCGTCTTTTAATCACACCAAGCATCTCTTTGACTCGCCAAGAAAAACAAAAAAGCATATCACATCAATCATTTGGCTCAGGAGAAACTCCTCAGCGACTTGCGCATGTTTCAGCCAGCATCATACTTAACCTCCCCCATTTTGCAGTCAGGCAATGCAGCTACAAGGCCATTTACCAGCAACCAAGGAGAAATCCATTCTCAAGAATGACTTACTCACTGTAAAGCCCTGCAGGGAGATTCCAAATCTGTGTTACAACCTTCAGAATGCTGTTTAGTACATCACCTTTCTTTGAAGGACCAAACAGGGGCTTCTATATTTTTCTGTGGATGGGTAATAAATATTGGAGAAAAAAAAGGTGAGATTACAACCTACCCACTTCCCTGTAGCTCCAACCTAAAACAGTGATAACAAAGCCTTTTCTGTCAGATTGCTATTTCCATAATTAAGAGTTGGAGTTACTTTGAATCACTTTGATAATGTCAATGCTATCAGTCTTTGTGATCTGTTTTCTTGTTTGCATACATTTTATAGCTCCGCCTGCTGTCTGCTTTATCAACACTGCTATTGCCTTGTATTATTTCTGTCATATATTTGATACATGTTCATTTGTGTCTGCCTGGGTTGTGCATGTGGATCAAAAAAGCTGATTTATAGATGTCAGAATGATTACTCTTTGCCACACCTTAACCTGATATGGCCTCCCTGCATCGTACTTTCTATTACATGCATTCATCAAGAAACAAGTTCTTCCACTTCTGCTGACAGGCCGAGGCGGCAATGAGTTTAACTTTCAACAACAGCCTATGGAGTGAACATCAAACCTGGAAAAACACATGTCAAATATAATCACTCGGGCTGGAAATTGTTTTTGCATCGACACGCAGGGTTGATGATATGATCTAGTCGTGTCACAACCACTTTGCAGACATGCAGTCTTCACAGCATACAGTACCATCACTGTAGACAACCTATGTCATTGGTTTGAAAAGCAATGTCCAGAATTGAGCTCATTGTCATTATCAGGGATGTCACTGGAAAGACATGATTTATGGGGAAAAAACATTGATTCAACTCTACCCATCTAAAAGAATACAACAATTTCATTTCCTTTAATTCTGCTAATAAATGGGTAGTTGACGTGACACAGCCTTTTCATTGTCACATACGATAAAAAATAATATAATTAATGTTTCTATTATTTAAAATGCATTAAATGGTTAAACATGACCTTGTTTTACATGAAACTGATGTTATTAAAGCTGCGGGGTTTTTAGATTGTTTACATTTTTAGGCCAAACCTCAAAATTGTCCTCTGGTGTGACTGTAACCATCATGCTTTAATATTTACTTATATAATTTAAATAAAAAGGGCATTAGACTAATGATAAATACCCTTGGCATAATTCTACAAGTGTCTATATTAGTAATTGGTTATCAAGTTTGTTTTCCAGATATTTTTGTAACTGTAGGAACTTCGTACATTTTGTCACCAAACACCATGTCCACTGGTGTGACACCACTTCCTGATTTTAAATCAGGCACTTTTACAAACAACTTAATTTATTTAAAGGACCCAACTCAAAGGCATGTATCTGAAGTTCTCTGTGGAGCTCATGATGTGCTCATTGTTTAGATCTATCTAAAAATCATTGAAATATTTAACTCCTTTCCACAACCCTATAAAAAGTGTCCAGTTTTTCTGTCCTTTGGTGTGACAGTCCTAAATTAACATTTCAAGTAAAAAAAAAGTATAAACTACGAAATAATGGAGAATTATATAAATGTGTCTTGCTAACTGGGTTCGACGGGTTAGCTAAGAACAACATGCTCACAAACTGACACTAAAGGTCGGTACGTTCTTTGGGGTGACGTTAAATGTCCTCTGGTGTGACACCTTTTTTGTCACACCAGAGGACAAAAATGTCACACAAGAGGACAAAGTTTCTCTAAAAATGATTTTAAATAGTAAATGAAGATTTCTTTAAAACGTTTAGAATCTCTTTTGACTCTTGTAGTGACCTTTGAACAACATGGTAACATTTGTACGAGTATTTCCTGCTGTTTTTGCAAAATAACTGGAGCGTGTTAAATCATGGCAAAAGTGTATTTAAAATGTTGTTTTTCACACTTGTTTTGAAACAGAAAGAAATAAGGATTAGAAATAAGTTAGAGAGAAAGGAAACTAAAGAGTTAACTATGACAGGGATCCACGTAGAACAAAGTTAGTGAGCTGAGGCACAATGAAAACACACAAGTGTCCTATATAACCCTCTAATAGTCAGAAAGTATAATATTATCCAACAGAAAAAAAGAAATAATAATGAATTATAAAAAGATAATATGATGTTTATTACTGTAGGGATATCACAGTATGATCAATGATGTATTTGAATGGATTATTGTCCTCTACATCGAACATGTTAACATGTTATCTGGAGAAGCATGTTGATTTTAGATTTTATTTTGTAATGTTAGAAATGTTTTAATTGTTTTCAAGAGGTTATCTTTTTGTATTTCTTCCTTGAGTTATAAAACCTTACGGAAAATAACAATTTAATAAATGAATAATGAGAAAACTTAATAATTCTGTGCTTAGGTGTGACATAATGTCCTGCGGTGTGACACACGTAAAATAACCCAAAATTCACTTTTACATGAAAATACCCCCAAAAAGCTGAAGAGTTGTATTAAGGGACATTTTTATTTTAGCTACATGAAAACTGGTATCATTTCAATCTGTTTTGAAAGAATAACAGCAAAGTGTGACTTAAATTATTGAAAAAAATCAAACGGGTCCAACAGATCATGTTGAGAAAATAGTTTTTTTTTTTCACAATTCAAATTAAATAACAACCTTTGTGAGAAAATAAGGATCTTACAATCAAGACAAATCTGTCTAATGCTATTTTAAGGCTATATGGTTATTTGTATCTAAAACTCTTGAATGTCACACCATAGGACACATTTATGGGGCGATTCAGAGAAAGTGTTCAAAAAGCTGTTGAAGAACTGTCAAAAAGGGGAAATTATTTATATTTTCTGAGATTTCAGACTTCGCTGAATGTAATAATATATAATTTTTGCACACAAATGTTTTTTGTTTTTTTTACAAACATTTTTTTTTTACCCTGTTTTGTCAACAACCCATGATCAGACTATTAGCCTGCTATATTACATTTGTAAAAATATCCTACTTTTAAAAAGATTTCACCCCTTCTTCCCCAAAATGACATTTTATTTATTTTCTTAAAGGATGCGTGTTAAAGACCACTGATACATCAATGCTCATGAGAAAACAAAGCAAAACATAGCCATGAAAAGCATGTTTGATCCACACCTCCATATGTACAGAAGATTAACAACCACAAGGACAATTTCACTTTCCAGTCATTATTGAACAATAAGGATAATGACAAGTCACACTCCTGTCAGTTCTTTTTGAGGAGATCTTTTACAGCAGTGTTCTTTGAATATGGACCAGTATTCACACAGATAAATGCACACTTTTAAAAATCCAAATAATACTGCCATGAATAAACTTTAAAAGCTAGAAATGATGTGCTGTCCAATGCACTGCGATGTGGCAGCAGTCATTGCCAAAGAAGTAAAAAAAAAATGTAAAAAAAAACAACAACTTAACCATACACACCCAGTCCCTGTCAACACCTAACTTTTCAAAACTACCAGAGCATAGCAGTTAGTGCAGTGCTCTAACTCAAAGTTCAAGCAAGCAAAATACAACGTCTTCTGGATAATCCATTGGATACCAATCCATAATATAATTTACATTAAGTACAAATAAAAAACAATCTCTCCAATAGTAAAGTCAGATACTTTTAGTATTATTAGACTTCAGTATGAATCTCAAATGACGAGCAAAAAGAATTGGTCAACATAAAAAAAAAACTCAGTCGAGCCGTGCCTTTTTAAGGCTTTATGTCTTTTCTTGAATTTTCTTATGCAAGATGCCTCCCAATGTCTTGAACTTTGGTCCCAAATCATTCAGAAAGTTCAGATCGTCTCCATGGTTGCTGAGAGAAAGCCCATCCAGAGACTGGGCTCTGCTTCCCTGTCCCTCATAGGCGTACTCCTGGGGTTGGTACACTGGGTGGTCTGCTTGGTTTCCATTAATGGTGTGCAGTCTCTGTGGGAAGGACGAGGCAAAAAAAGTCTTTTTGGTCATTTTGTATTAAACAAAATCACACCTCAACACATCTATATAGACATTCAGTCAGCACTAGAATCAGAAATACTATATTCATCCCAGGGGGGAAACTTGGTATAATCATCAGAGCACTTCATCTTTTTCATGCCTTCAAACACATGCAGTGATAAGTGATTTTGTTTAATTCATGGTACCTTATACACATTTGAGCATTAGGAAGTTTAATTAAAGCCCTTTTGCCATATGTTTCTATTTTTCAGTTTAAAAGGAAATCATTTTCCTGCTTGTAGCAGCAGAAACTGGAGGCATAAAGGGCTGTAGATATGAAAAAAAAATAACAATATGACTTTTTGCATGATATTGTAGGGCACAATACTTTCTTTAAGAGTAAATGAAAGATTCTCTACGCTGTGACTTGTGGACTTCTACTTCTACCTCCTGAGCACAAAGTTACTAGGCATGCTATATGTTAAAACTTTCATAAGGCGTTCATATAACACGGAGCTGGTTTTAAGCTCTGTTTTAATGTGGGACAAGCTTCTTACCCTGTCAAGGTGACCTGCTATGTGATGATTTGACCTCTGGCTGAGAGAGTGGTATCTCGATGAGCCTCCCTGTTCACAAAGAGAAGGATTGTGAGCTTCTGTAGCAGAACTATGATGTGAATACGCTTTCCACTTTTGAATTAACATACTGTTCTTCACATACTTAACAAACATGCATAACAAGTTGTATACAATGCAGTCAAAATGTACCTTCTTGTTGAAATATGCTAAGTTAATGATGCACACTTCCTACCTGGTAGGTTTTTGTCCTGTTGGTATTCCATTCAGAGTACTGAAATGAGTGAAATTCAAATAGTAAGTACCCCCACTTGACCTTATCTGACAAACTCTATCTTCATGGAGTTATTAAACTGGAACAAGATTTCCCTCAAAGAAAGCATGTTAGATAATTATTCAATATAATAACTTAATAGTCAGGATCCAGTCAATTTATAGCAATAAGGGTTGGTTAAAAATGACAAAAAAGCTTTCAGTGTAAACCAAATAAAATTCACTGTCTAAGCATACATGTCAGGTTTAAAGCTGTATTTTTTATGGGCAAAAATAACAACAAACAAAAATGTACATGGAAGTGAAACAGTTTTGGATATGTCCTTCATTTTTACTGTCAAGTTCATACAGCATAAACATTTTCAAATAAATACGTTTTATTTTGTAAACTATTTTGCTATCCGGAGGGAGGGGGAAGCCTCTGTGCTTACTTCAGGCTCACTCACACAAATCTTAGGATGTGGTTAAAATGCCTTGATTGGTTTAGGTAATGTGCCTTAAACCAATAAAGCCATTCTAACCACATCCTTGGCTCAGTGCAAGTGTGCCTGACGTTATCCCAATGGCTTCCTAGCTGATATATTTGACTTCAACTTGGCTTCAAGAGCCCCTTGCACGCGCCTGGAGTTTACTACTTTACCACAGTGAGTACACAACATTTGTTGATTTAAAATCCAGGTTGTGGCGCCCCCTTGTGTATTTAAACAGGCAGTGTGCTGATTGAAAACATGCCTAAAAAAGCAGTGGACCTTCCAGATGACGTGTCATAATCAGCAGTGAAATATGGCATCTATTGTAATCACAGCTGAAGCCACTCACCATGTTCTGCCCTCCTTGGCTCCAGAGAGTGTCCCTTTGATTCTGCATGGTCATTGAGCTCATTTGATTGTTAATCTGTAAGATAATGACAGTAAGGTCAAATCAAGGAGCGTAGTAAAGGACAAGTACAGACACGCACCACTTAGCAAGTTAACTTTATTATTTGGATTCATTGTCCTGCTTTAAACAGTCCACTAAACCTTTGTCTTTGTTCCTGTGACTCACCATGGTTTGTCCATAGCTGTTGTATGCATCCATGTCCTGGGTCATTACTGGAGCCGTTTTGGACATCTAGTAGAGTCAAGCAAATTTAAAAGCAACCTTACAATCAGAACCCAGAAAAAGTGGCTGTGTGTTTGTGTCGACAGCATTCACCAAAAGTTATCTTTTCTTTAAACGTCTGAAAAGGGAAATGCAGAGTTTAACTTTTGTAAATAAATCTGGAATTCAGGGCCTAGCGGTTAGGTCGCGCCTCAAAGTGGGCAGCCTGGATTAAAGTATGACCTCCAGTTCCTTTCCCGTTTGTCATTACCCAATCTTTCTCATCGATGTCCTACTCTATCCACAATCCTATCCAAATAAATCCATAACCCGTCCCCCAAAATAAATAAATCAAGAATTCATGAGTCATATTTGTTTAAATATTCAGATTTCCGTGCTAAAGGTCAAATGTCCATAAACCTAGAGTCATCATGCACATTCAATAATCCCCTTAAATGTAGCTGGTGTACCACAATCCTTTTTATCTAACATTCAAAAGTAATAGTTGCAGTAAATGTGATCAGTATTTTCCACAATAAATAAAGTAGTCCATCTTTGCTGTTACTTCAGTAAATCAAAGGTCTTTCCTCACATTATGTCATGCTACTGTGAAAGTTAAACCTGTTAGCTACTGGTTTCTCAGTGTTGCACAAACCCTGTAATTAATGCAACAAATGTGTGAACACCAAACATCTCAACCACAACTTCGGTTACATCTCTGCCTAGCTGTCATTACTCCAGGTAGACAGACAAAGAAAAGAAGCCAGAGTACTGGATTAAGCTGTCACTCGTGTCAACAAGGTTAGCTGAACCCTTTTCTGACAAACCCTGGCTGTTTTCTTTATGTAACTCCTTTGTTAGCTGAAGGAATACCCTCAAGGCTTGATTTGTCACCTAACTGAAACATCTAAGGCCTTTCTCTCAAAAAAGGCCATCCACAAATAGGTTGAGGGTCAGAGGAGGAGTACCTGTTGGGTGCCCAGTTTTATGCCGTCTGTCACAGCCTCACTGCGTGTCGGTGTCAGAGGCAGAGTGGGCACAGCCTGGCAGAGAAGAGAGAAAAAAGATAGACCCCCCAAAAAATTAAACAAGTATGAACCACATTGTGGATAAGTATTATAGCATTTTGTCACAGATCTACTTTCTTTAATATCCACACACAACATGTCAAACACACCTTGCATTGAGAGCCTCCACCTTCTTGGTTATACTTGATGAGGGTCTGGTTACCCTCATCCTCTGCAATGGGGATGGTGAACTTCTTTCCACACTGACACATAAAAATGAGTAGCAGTACTGCAGACACACATTCAAATAGATAAGAAACAGAGTTCAAATTGTGTGTTTTCCATGAGAATCTCTGAACGGGTTAGATAAAGCTTGGTGGGGAAAAAAATGAAAGAGCAGTGCTTGCTCATCCCCTAAGAACAACATTGAGGAGCCAACAAACAACTCAACTTTGGCTCTGTAGTGTTACCTTGTGGTGTACTATCACTTGACCAAACTCTTCCTGCCTTTTCAAAACACCAGCCACTGAAAATAGATTATCAACAGGATACCCCCCCAGCCAAAAATGGATAAGCCCGGTCAACACCTGCAGCGAGTGAGTTATCACTGTGGCTGTCAATACTTGTTTCACTAATGACAGTTTGCTCAGTCAGTGCAAATAGCTACTTTTCCTATGTTTGAATCACAGTATAAATAGCAACAGGCAAGGGACCAGCAGAAATGATTTATGACATGTTAACGCCATCACAGCAAAGTTAAGAGAAAAAATCTTGAGTACAGAATTTTGCAATTATTAAATTGTCTGGTAATGGTTTAATCCAGCTATTTCATTGGCATTGTTGAAGTGATAATATTATCATATTCCACACATTTTAATGACTGATGATAGAAGTATGATCATACAATCTTGAACAATTTTATTTTTGACTTAAGTTCATTGAATCTACTTGTACTTGATAATTAAATGTTTAAAAAGGCCCAACATTTTTGCAGATTTACTGAGCGTGAACTTAATAAATTGGTTCATGTTACCTATGTTTGCCACACTTACACAAGAATAAGAGGAGTCCTACAAAGATCAGTCCAATGCCTGGGGCCCCAAGGCTGAATGAGAGTGGATCTTTGCCTTTGCAAACATTCTTCTCTTCACAGTCACACACCGTCACCTCCAAAGTTTCACGTCCAATCATGTTCTGTTGGTCCTGAATCTGTAGGGGCACTTGGTAGTTACCATAAGGAAGTTGTTTCAGGCTAACAAGGCCACCTTCTTCTCCTGCATGCATGAAAAGAGAGGCGCGTTACTTTTTGATTGGAATAATGTAATATTATGTTAGTTTGTATGGAGGGTCAACAGAAATGAACTACCAGTGGCAGGGTCTAATTTCCATCGCTGTGCCAGAGTTTTGTCATCACCCCCCAGGGAGAAAGTAAAGGGCCCACTGTAAGGACTGGCATCTGAGTCGTTGGCTTGCACCATGACCTTGTTAACCTTATTTCCACACATAATAACCCCTTTGTTGACCAGCTGAGGTACATTGTCATTAATATCCCCTAGGTGGATCCGGACAGTGCACGTACCTGTGCCTTGAGGCTTACCTTGGTTCAAAGCAAAGAAATAAAAAATCAGTTAATTAATGTAGGCACTTAGTTTACTAGTGTTCCCTTTTATTGAGCTTACTTTTCACAAGACTCTACTGTACATTGGAGCGTCTTCATACCATTATCTGTGGCAGCAATGAGGATTTTGTAAATGTTTGTTGTGTTATCAACAAACGGTGACTCTCTATCCATCTTCTTAGTTGATGTGACTGTTCCGGTTTTCTCATCAATGGTTACCCAGTCAGCTAGATCTTCTAACAGATCAAATCTAATATTAGGAGGAGAAAATAAAGTGAAACAGAACATATAAGGTGAATACCAGTAACTGCTTAAAAAAACACACAAAAAAACAGCATAGGTCAGGCTTTATCATATTACAGCCTATAATTTCAGAGGACATATAGTACAAGCATATTGTAGACACCAACCTGATCAGGTCACCCTCTGCATCATGAACTTTTGGTGTGTGCAGCACCTTTCCTGGCTGTTCCTCTTCCTTCTGGAACACATCAACTGGATCTTTGTCAAACACTGGTGGGTCATTAACATCGATCACCTTGATTGTAACGCTTACTGAATCTGCAGTAGGTTCTTCTCCTTTGCCACCATCTCTATAACCTTTACAAATAGTTAAGGGTTCTGCATTCTTTACTCCAACCTTCAGATTGGCTGTGGTTGTCTTTTCATAATCCTTTTTCTGTAAAAACAAAAACATGAATCAGTACATGTGCGGCATCTTTTCATTGTTAATTTAAAAATTAGTTGGACTTGACACACTTTAAATTAGTTATGCGTCTTTCAGTGTGAAAACAGCAGATTACCTTGATGACACTTATAATTCCCTCGTTAGTGTCAGGGTCTGTTTCAATCTTGTAGTTTTCATTCTCATTTCCTTCCATAAAATAATATACGGCTTGCCAACCTGGAGTTTTAGGAGTGTCTTTGTCCTCTACCCCAATTCTCAAGATATCATCCTTGATAGACCCTTCTTGCACCTCGCCATGGTACTAGATATGCAGAACAGTTTCAATTTTACCATCATGCATCAATCTGAAAACGACAATAATTAAAGTAAAGTATAAAAAAAAACATGCCTCCCTGGTCTTGAACGTTGGTAGATGAGTGTTTGTGTCAACAATATTGAGAGTAATGACAGCCGTTGAGGACAGCACGTTTAGTCCATGATCATTTGCTTTGACAGTAACTTCATACTTCTTTTCTTTCTGAAATATACAGAAAAATACTGTTTAAACATTTTTATTAAGAAACTGACAAATCAGTATTTGCTTCTTTGTGCATTTACATGCTAACCACTGTTGCACGTAGGAACCACAAGTCAGTCTTACATCATAGTCGAAACATCCGTCAAGGGTGAGTCGGAACTGTTTGTCGTTGATCTTACGAACACCAATCTTGGGCTCTCTCGGGTTCTGTGAAATCACGCTTACGGAGGTTTGCGAATTAGGTGTGTTCTCCTTGTCTATGTCATTAACATACAGTAGCACTGGCAAGTCCGCTTCAAGAGGATGAGGAGTGGCAGAAAAGAAGAGTTAATTTGTTAAGAAAACAAAGAATTGGGAAAAAAGTACTCAATATGATAATACGTTTGATGAGTAATATCCAGGGACTGTAGGGGGAAAAAAACATACACATTTTGAGATATTACACAACTGCATACTCACTTTCACGTGTACTTTCCTTGACCTGTTCAGTCATTTGAGGAGGGACAAATGTAGGCGCGTTGTCATTTTTGTCTATAAGCTCCACATCAAAAGCTAGTTCCTTGTCCAATCGGTCTCCTGTGTGTTTGTGTATGATATCAAACTTGATCTGTTGGGATAGGTTCTCATGTCAAATGATTTGTACAGGCTAGAAATCAATAGATAATGTGTTTGTCATTGTTAATCTAGTATACATATAAGCTCACATGGAAGGGTTTTGGGTACATCTCTCTGTCCAAAGCTCTATTGGCAAAGACTTCTCCGGTCACTTTATCGATCCAAAAAACTCCGGTTGGCGGCTTATCCACACCCATTCCACTTATACGGAACTCGTGGTCTCCCGTCATGTTATTAAACATCTAGTGTCAAGACAGAAACCATTGACAATTATTGTGTCCTTCTTTGATTGAAGCAAAAATCTAGCCACCAAAATACTTTTATGTACAAAATGATGTCACCTTGGAAATGAGTATTGGGTATGGTCCGGGTACTTCTTCTTCTAATTCAATCGTGGACAAGACCCATCTTCTTTTAGAACGCAATAAAAGCTCCTGTTTATACCACAATGCAGATAATAATTATAATCATGATATCTTAAATTATACAGCACTTTTCATAGACAAGTTACAAATTTACAATTGAAACAGGGCAAAATAGTATAAACAAATACACAAATAAACCCATAAAGGTAACACTTCATCAATAAAGGGTAAATTGATAGTTAATGAACCTTTAGTTAATAGTTACTTTACTGTTAACAAACAATGAAATGATAGTTAATAATGTTTGCTCACTATTTGTAATGCAGTTTATTGTTGCCCACATGATAACTTTTTAACACTAAATAAAGTGTTTGTTAATGATTACCAAATGATTTGTAAACCTTTGAGGGATGGTTTATAAAACATCTATAAACATTTCAGCGACACATGGACCAGATGTTTGTAAAACTTTGTTCATGGTAACATTATTTGGATGGCTTTTATAAAGTTGCAACTGAATTATCAAATCTTGTTCCAAGTTTATAATGACCACCCAAATAAAGTTTATAGATGTGCTACACAGCAATTAATAACCATTTACAAAGTATTATACCAGTTGCAGCTTTACAATAACCATCCAGATAATGATTGTAGACGGTTTACAAATCAAATATTTACCAATGATAAAGCATTAGTTATCTATTTAAAGCTTGTTTATAGATGCTTTACAAAGTATTGATAAGGTATTATAATCTTCAGTTACAACTTTATAATACAGTTCTACAATTCAGTTAGCAGACGCTTTTATCCAAAGCGACGTACATCAGAGAGTAAGTACAACACAAGCAAGGATCTAGAAAAAAGGAAACAACGTCAGTAAGTGCAAACTAACAGCTATAAGCCCGATCGGACACACAGGTATTGCACAGAGGCAAAGCACAACATTGACAGCTGTTCTTGAGAATTTGAGGACATTGACCATTGTCATTACCATCATCATCATCAATAATATCGAGACCATTGTTATCATCATCATTAAGGTCGTAGGTAGTCTTGAAAGAGCTGGGTCTTTAGCTTTTTCTTAAAGGTGCAAAGGGACTCTTTAGATCGAATGGAGTTTGGAAGTTTATTCCACCACCGGGGGGCGACAGAGAAGAAGAGTCTAGTTAGCGTCTTAGGACCCTGTTGTGAAGGTTGGATGGCAGAGCGTATTGGGCGGTAGGGAGTGTAGACCTGGATTATAGAGTTTAGGTAAGGAGGAGCTGTTTTTGTCGCTGTTTTTGTAGGAGAGTCGCAGAGTTTTAAATTTGATACAAGCAGTAACTGGGAGCCAGTGTTCAGGAGATGAACAGCAGAGTGAAATGTGCTCTTTTAGGTAGGTTGAAGACCAGTCGTGCTGCTGCATTTTGTATCATCTGAAGGGGTTTGATGCATGTGCATGTAGGAAGGCCTGCCAGTAGAGAGTTGCAATAGTCAATGTGTGATATCACAAGAGCCTGTACCAGGAGCTGTGTGTAGCATGTTCTGGCACGTAAGGTCTGATCTTACTGATGTTGTATAGGGCGAATCGACATGACCGGGCAATTGAGGCCACTTGAACCTTAAATGTTAGCCATCAATCATGACACCCAGGTTCCGGGCAGACTTTGTGGGCATGAGTTTGGTTGTACCAAGCTGGATATTGATCCGTTGTTGCATAGAGGGACTGGCTGGGATGACAAGGAGCGCAGTCTTTGAAAGGTTGAGTTGAAGGTGGCGTTCATTCATCCATTTAGAGATATCAGCAAGGCATATAATAGCCATCCAAATAATGTTAACAGACGGTTTTGATTTAATTTGGTAATCATTAACAAACACTTTATATAGTTTATAAAATGTTATAATGTGTGAAAAAGTAAACTGTAAACATAACATCAATTATAGCATTACAAATAATTAGCAAACTTTATTAACAGTCATTTCATTGTTTTAAAGTAACTATCAATTTACCCTTTATTGATAATGGTTATTATAAAGTGTTACCCACACATTTGAAAAGAAGTACAATAAAGCCAACGTAAAGAAAAAGCCAGCCGATAAGAGTATGAATGGTGGAATAAAAAGGGACCCCAAATAGACCCCTGGGGGGCCCCACAAGAAAGAGCAGCACAGGAGAAATAAGCATCTCCAAACAGTACAGAAAAAGACCTGTTTGACATATAGAAAATGTCCAGCACAAGTCCAGATCACATATTCAACAAATAATTAAGTAATAAACCATTTTACCCTACAAGAAAAACATATTGGAAGGGATTAGAATTTCCAAATAAGAAACAGTTACCCTTTTGGCACGCCTGATGTTTTCAATTTTGGAATCAGCCAGGGCTGTTAATGCAACCTACGACAACAAAGAAACTGATTAGTGAGAATCAATCTTGGCATCACAGGAGAAGACTTTAAATTAGTTTTTAATCTAAAACAATTCCCTCTATGCTTCACATGCACCTCTTATAACAAAACAATATGGCTTTATTTATATGTGAATATTAACAACAGTTCACAAATGGCTGTTCAGATAAACTATGGAGGTTACTAAGAAGGCTTTTTAACAACAACAATCTGAACATTAAGGAGCAACGCAATTAAGATACATTATTCTCTTGTCAGTAATTTTGATCTTCAGTGCTGTTGGCAATTATTTATCACCGGGGTTGTGCTTTATGCCTTCCTTTATATGAATGTCCCTCCACCTGCCACGCTGTATTATGTTTCTGAGATAACAAATACAGAGAAGTGGCCATTCACTAGTTTCTATACCCACTCATCCTGTGAAAGGCTTTACAGAGGTGAAGCAAATTCAAGAATACATTGAGCAGGGGGTTGATTACATCTCCTATCAAGCTGTCCTTCTGTAACAAGGAAAAACACACAGGGAAGCATTTTTGTCACCTACAGAAACATTAGAGCTATGGATTTATCAAACGCTGTCCTAACACCCAAGTTTTCCTAAAGATTTTAATGGTGCATCCAAAAAATGTTTGAATGTGATATGAAGACTTGTATTAAAGGTACAGGGCCTGTTCCCTCCTAATGAATTCTTCAGTGGAAGGTACGTTAATGTTCTTATTAAATTGATCAGGTTGAATTTTATCATAGGTTTTACATTTTGGCTTAGCCTTATGCAATTAATTACATTTTAGAGAGGCAGAAGATTTAATGTAATTAATAAGCGTTAGTTTAAAACACTAGGCTGCTGTCAACTTGTCCAAACTGAATGCAAAGGCATAGCTTGACACTCTTTATTTTAATTAGGTGAAAGTTGTTGTAGCATTAGTTTGCTCTGGCCAGGCAGTTAGAGTGTGAAAGGGGAGAAAAAGAAATGCCTTCCTAGCTCGTAATGCCTGCCCAACTAACAGTACAGCCTCTTTACCGAATATCCCCCTGGGATTAATAAAGTATTTCTGATTCGGATTCTGATTGAGCTTTATGAATAGAAAACAAGAACTGTCTTGCAGCTTGACTGCACAAGGTGGAACAGCAGTGTTAGGTTGGTTATTAAACACACAACAGGGTTCAAGGTTCATGAGTGTCAACTAAATAACAGGAAATCAGGACTATCAAAAACCAATCCACACATTCAACTCAGTTTATAATGTATTTCTTAGTTGAGATTTTGCATGTGGTGGTGTTTCATAGTGCAAGTACAGTAGTTCATGTTACCTTGCCTGTGTTTCCATAATAGCATGTATAGAACTGGTTTTACTTGATGTCTCTTCCATCTGCACTTGCCTGCAGCCTTTTTACCTTTAAGGTAGAAGCAGCTTCATGTTGCAGAAACCCTGTTATTCTCCTGTTATTTCTAAGTTGACAAGTTTATCATAAACAGCAAAACTTTCCCTCAACAGCTTTATTGGAACAATAGCTAAGCAGTCACCCTTTTATTTTACTTTTAATGTTTGTTAGTTGGAACAGGATGACACTATTTTATATGTATGAATTTCATACAAATAAACAAATAATTATTAATACAAAACTGTAGAAAATTCTGAATTTCATGCCTACCAACAGAAGGAGGGAAATGGGCCTCATCTTGGTCCTCTCTGCCTGATATCCTCTGTGGGAGTTTCTAGCACAGTCAAATACAGCCTCTATTATAGTAAGCAGAAGACAACCCCTTACGGCCTGGAGGCAGTAGGGGGTTGGGGATATTGCAGTTGACAAAGGCCCATTTGTTCATGCACAGGTATTAGCAGTGTGGCATATAAGATGTCAGTCTTGGCTTTATTTACTCTTGCCTGCCTATATGCTTTTATATCAAACTAGATTTTTGGATAGAAAGTATTCATGTGGACTTTTATTGATTGTTCTGGCTGTGTTGAAAAACAGGCTCAGGTGTACACCCCTCCAACTCTCCAGCTCAGGTTACCATGTCTTATTCATGTCTGCCCTGTATCACAGGCAGAGTACAGCTCAGTTTTGTGAGTCCATTGGGTCTTGTCTGTATTTTTCTATTTGTTCTTATCTGTTGTTATTACACATCATTATAAACGGAGTCATTGAATTTTAATTCCACTCTAAAAAGCAATTATCTAATCCTTTTGGTAATGAGCATGATTGTGCCGAGCTCAACAAAAGGAACAATTAACCAGAAGATCTTGAAGTCTCTTTGTTTTATCTGTTGAATTTGAAGTTTGACAGCAGCAAGAGGATTGGCTGTTGGACAACACAGGCAAATCTGGTTGGTTAATACTTGAAGAGCTAACAGTATAGAGAGCTGCAGTAACAATTTCTAAAACCCAGAAATGATATAACATTTTAGCAAATTCGAGTCCACCTTCTTAAAGTCGATGAGATTTTTTAATTGGTTTTCGGTTAGATTCCCCCAAAATATTGTCTTTGGTAAACACAAGCTTTAGATATAATTTAAACGTTTTTTCTACAACATAAAATACACCTGGAAGTGCCCCACTTGTGAATTTTGAAGCCTTTTTACATCTAACTAGTACAACAGAGTTTGTTGCTAACATCAATCGCATCACACCTTACATTCATCTACTGGTCATCTTCGAAAAAACAATGTTAAGTGTTTCATAGAAGTGGTAAGTGGGGCGGCAGTAGCTCAGTCCGTAGGGACTTGGGTTGGGAACCGGAGGGTCGCCGGTTCAAGTCCTGATGCGGACCAAAATATGGAAGTTCTGGTAGCTGGAGAGGTGCCAGACCACTTCTCGAGCACTGCCGAGGTGCCATTGAGCAAGGCCGAACCCCCACCAGCTCAGGGGGCGCCTCCTGTGGGCTGCCACCGCACTCTAACATCTCTCCATTAATGCATGTCCACAGGTTGTGTTGGTGCATGTGTGTGATTCAGGCCTGAATCTCTCTCTCAATAACAGAGTGCGAACCAGAATTTCCCCTCGGCGAAATAAAAAGTTGGATGCCTGGTGGGGGGGATATTAAAGTAACTCGACAGTGGTGTACTTCCTTTATAGCCTAATGTCAGCATTTGACTTTCTCTGATTGCTTCAGAAATTTTGAAAGTACTTTTCATTTGTGAAGATTATCTTGATGAAGAATATCTTAATGAAGAATCTTAATTGTCAAACTTTTTTTTTGCCACAGAGCTTATTTTCAGCAATAATCCAAAAACCCACGGGGGAAAAAAAGACCATAGGCTTTTTGTCGCTGGAACAGGCGTGAGACTAACTTCTGGGTACGTCATCCCTGCGGCACTCTTTTGATGAACTTACTGCAGAGGCAGGACATCACAGAGGCAAACTCTGTAGCTGTGCCTCCATTTAACTTCTCTGACAGATGAATGACTGGTTACTTTACTGATTGAGATGTCTCAGTAAATTCTGATGTTATTGTATCATTTGGGATTCATTGGTTTTATTGGGGAAAATTCACTGAAAAACCAGCAGTACGTAAAGTAGAAGATATATCAGGGAAAATCTCTACACATTTACCAGATGCAACATAAAACTGCTGTTACCATTTACACAGTATATTTAAAAAAAATAAGAATCATAAAATAAGAATCAAACTACAAAATGGGCTATCATGAGTTATTTCACATTTGGTAAATATTAGGGGATTACAGTATATATCGCTCCTTTACAAGATGATTTGATTCTCTAGGGCTACCATTCAATTCAGGGACAATTCATTAAAATAAAAAACAATTTGGTGCAAGTTGATTCTGTACCATTTGATTTGATCTGATGCAAATTGATCATTCAATCCAAAAGCTTTTTTTTGTTCCACTTTATGGAACTGAGAAATAAAAATAATAACCAGTGTGTCATTTCAAAACGTCATGTCCTTGTGTTTATTACTTTTCCAAATAGTCATGAGAATAGACCTAATGTACAAACAGATATTATGTCATTATTTATATTATGTGAAGGCATTATCACACACACATGTCCAGGTCTTTTTTTTGTGACCCGCTCTGAATGAGACAGTTCTTGTTTAATATGTTTTTAAATCGATAGTTGGTAGTCCTGCCTGCAAGCGGCCATCAGCTGGTCTGAGAACCGCCCCAAGCCAACAAATCATTATCACACTCTGCTGCTAGACACTGCTGTGCAATTTCCCTCCACCACCCCGACCTCCACCAGCTTCAGTCAGCACATTTTATACTCTAGGATGAATTGTTTGCTTGTTATGTCTGCAAGATGTCAGTATCATTACATGCACAGGTTCTGTTCTGCATGTCCCCATGGGGGGGAATTCAATGTTTGCGCTCTCAGCAAAATCTGTGGCATGCTGCACTGATACTGCTGAGAGCTAAGAGCAGAACCAATACCGCCAAATACAACTGTACAAACCAAGTGCAATAAATGGTTAAATCTATGACGAGAGTATTCCTGACTAAAATATACTTTGGTGGACCGCGCAGGTATCGTCTATGTGTGGGAAACACTGCATCTGTTACGGCAGGGGGGCTCCGGAGACTCATCGGCAGCAGAGTCCATGCTGGAAATCCTCTTTCACCCTAACTTTCAGTCAGCCTAATGACAGGCTAAGAGCTGGATCTTTGGCGGGTATTAAGCTTCCTGACAAACCGTTACATTGTGCCTGCCTGTCAATCGGGTCAACTACGCGCCTAACTATGGATAACACGTATTGTTCATAAAATACAAAACGGATGCGTTGTAAAAAATGTCTCCCCCCCCCCCGTACAGTGTGTGCCCATGAGGACAACAACTAATCAGGCCTGTAAATTTACATTAATTTCTGCTGTAAAATCAGGCTTTTTAGAATAAGGTGTGTATGTAACTTCCGGGGCTCTTGGAGCCAGCTTCAAGCGGACCCTCGACGGACTGCAGGATTTTGCACTTCTGCATTGACTTCATTTTTCAACACCGGAGGTTGCTGCTTGATCCTGACCCTATTTTTACTACTCTACAGTTTGCCAGTCTGATTTTCTCACGCAGCAGAAAGGCACAAACACCTGCACTTGATAGCCTTCAGGCAAAAGTATATAACTGTAGATATGGTTTGCTCTGTTTTTTAGGTCTGTGCAACTAGTGTCTGGTATATGACAATTAGTTATCATTGCCAGTCAACAATTTTCAACATGTTTGTTGACTGCAGGATTCACACCATCGTAAAAAAAGGGATCTAAAGGTAACAACAAGTTGTCTGAGGAGGGTTATGGGAGGTAAATTCAGTACTCTCAGATCCAATTCTCAATTTCACCTTGGATGACTTCAGAGGCAAGAGGAGTGTTACTGGAACAAAATGTACGAATGATAAATGAGAGATGTCAAAATGTTACAGATGAAAGGAAGGGATTAACTAATGTTGACTCTGGTTTTAAAAAGTCTTTGTACTTTTCCTGATCTTGAGTATTTTGATACTTCAAAAAATACTTTTTACTACTAAGTTTTTTCAAACTATACCATCTCTTTTTATTTATGTTTCATAGTATCAGAGAGTAATTGAGCTTTAAAAATCAGATCTTCAATCAGATGTTCAATCCAAAGCTGCCTTGAGCAAAAAAGAAAAAGAGCAGCCGGGAATAGTAAGAGAAGAAAGCAAGCATTGTAAATGAAAACAATGAGATGAGATGAAATATAGAGATGTTATTTTCTCTAGAGTTTGTTTCTTCAAAGTAATATTCCTAAAAATAAATGAAACACAAGCCTCTGCACAGCCCTGCGTTAAGGTACTGGGTTTTGTTCGTACGTCAGCCGCACAACACTTCTTAAAGGCTTATGATGATGTGTTGGTATGTCATGACTTGGGGATCAAGCCTGATTGATGTGTGTCAAAGGGTCAACTGCAGACAAACAATGCTGGGCACAGTTACACAAGCAAACCCTAGTGCTCGCAATGGTACAACACCTTCAAACTAACTTCTGTGGGATTAAAAACACATGCCCGTTAAAGCAAACTTCAGGCAAACTTGTAAAACTAGAAGAACTTGAAAGCTTAATGCATATAGAGAGGAACAGCTGCCAGGACATGTCAGTGCTGCTCATACTTGTGACATTACATGTAGATGTAGACCTACCCTGTGTGTACATACTATCACATATATTAAAGGTCAACTATATGATGGTAAGCTTGAGAACTTGATACATGAGATAAAGAGCAAGCTTGATTATAAAGTGTTTAATTTATTTAATACATAAAGGTATGCCCCCCACAGACACACACACACACACACACACACACACACACACACACACACACACACACACACACAGACAGTCAAAAAATGTAATTTGCTGTAATCCTTCCTAACCCTTCAAACTGCCTCAGAAGAAAACTCCTTCTGAAGCTATTCTTGAGTCGTCCTGTTCGTACCTGTTTAAAACTCTTTATGGGTATCGTGGGAAATTTTCATCGTATCTCCAGTAGTGACAGAAGAAAAGATTTTTCCCCAGGTAAAATACAAACATGGGCGTCAGAGTGTCATTTAACGAGAGGACTTGAACCAATCTCTACAGCATGCAGACCAAATTGTAAAAGTATGCAAATTGTTTTCGGCATGTTAAAACTTCCATATAACATTTTAAAAAATGTTTAACCATTGTACTATTGTACCATTTAGGGTTAGGGTTACACGCACACACACACGCGCGCACGCACACACACACACACACACACGCGCACACACACACACACACAAATACACACACGCACGCACACACACACACACACACACACACTGACTTTTGACAACTAAGCAAATAGCAATGTTGTAGTGAGCAAAATGAAGCAGTGTGAGGAAAAACTGTAAGAGAAAACCAAGAGCCAGTGAGCAAAAAATCAGACAACACAGGCAAACAAACAGTGAACTCAACTGTATTCACTTCTGTTACATTTTAATTACATTCCTCGAGAGATTTTCAAACAAGGGAAGAGTCGAACAACATGATTAAAACTATAAAAAGGTTGTTTGAACAATGCAGTTGGCTCAACTATTAAAACACATTTCATTCTTTACCATCCCCACCCTTGTTTACTCACACCCACATCATTAGTCATCCAAACAAACACTTAGACACACGCAGAAGAAACATATAAATTATACAGCTAATCAGATCAACCTAATCCAACGCCTGTCACATGTAGTAGAGGTGAAACTTGGCATTAAGCCCGTGGGCCACCTTCATAGTTCAGTTAAGTATCACTTTGAAGCAACCCAACTGATAAAAACTATTAATACGTCACTGACACACGAGAACAAAATGGCATGCATTTACAGACACAGTTCCAGTCATGATATTGTAAATAGTTGCACATGCACACGTCGGTAAAGTCATGATACATTTTGTCAACCAAATAAAGCTCGCCTCATGGAGATCCTCTGGAAACACAATAGGATGCATAATTCCAGCAATTACTTGTACTTTTGAGCCTTTGGACTGTGAGCTGGATCACTGTTTAAGCCATGCAGTCAATATTACTCAAATCTCAATCCAAAGCCATTTTCAATACCATAGAGCAGGTGTTGTATTCATAAGGAGGTAGGGGGATGCTATTTAATCTCAGTGCCATTTAAGATGAGCAGCATCCAAGGTACTAAGACTTTAGGTGCAGTTATAAACATTTGATTTCCTTTTTTACATATTGTCATGGATTTATTTTCCTTTTATTTTTGCATTTATCCACATTTCACTCAATGTGACTTTGCCTGGTTCTGTACTTCTACTTGAGTAAAGAGGAGATGCACTGCAGTCTTCGAATAGCAGTTCTGCACCTGTGCTTTCAAGCGCAATATGGGCATGAAAGGGGTTACCCTCAGGTAGTAGGAAGAATAAAACTTGAAGTTATTTACTTTTGATTATTTTAACCATTACAGGTAAGTGGATGTGAGAGGGATGACTCATCTAGTTTGCTCATGAATGTCACCATTGCCCAGATATTTAAAAGTCACATCAAATGGAGTACTTTAGTAGGAACGCACTTTAATTAGGAAAGATGTACTCAGGAAAACATTCAAAAAGACAGCAAATCATGGCCAGGTCTGCCATGCTAGGATTTCCCCCCTTAAAAAGGGGACTTTAGAGTGGCAGAGAGATAGATTTCAAACATGTTTTGCCCTCTCTGTGTACCTAAATAGAGTAAAGTTCAGTCTTTAGGAAGATTTTGTTCCACGGCATCTTTCCTCGTCATCTTCCTCCTCTGTTTCTTCATCCCTGGTATGAGGAACGGATGTGAGCAGCAAAGTGTCGGCGTGAACTTCTTCATCATCGGACTGGATCACAGGTGTGTCGGCTCCACCCTCGCTGGTATCGCTAGAGCCAGACGATGTAGAGGCCATGCGTGATTTAGAGCTGCGTCGCACTTCGTGTTGCCGTTTTAAAGGTGCATGCTCCCTGTAGACGACCTCTGCATCTTCATCGTCCTCCTCCTCTTCGTTTTCTTCGTCCTCACCCTCTGAAAAAGAGGAAGCTGTGAATGGACTTTTGCACCTGTTCTGTCAGTGCTTATTATTTCAGCAGGATGCACCTGCAGTGCTCTGTCTTTCCATGGATGAAATTAATCTGCATGGCTGACGGAAATAGATATACCGTTTACTAACAAGAGTTCTTGATTGGAGTCCCTGGTTTACTAATCCTGTCAGACTAAGGAGTTCTGTTTTAGGGACTGACTAAAATCACTTCTGCACAAATATTCATAAAAAATGTAGAGGACATTTTTTAAATTAATTTCATTCTCAATTAAAAAGATTAAAAATAATGAAAAATAGTTAGTTTATATTGAAAATATTTTGAAGTCTTGATGTGTTGGGTTCATTCTAAGTATTGTTGTCGTATAAAGTTGCTTGCTTTGTAAATTCTGCTTGTTGGAGTTGTTAGAGAAGTGGCTTTTTGAAAGTAAAGTGGCAGTAGGTCAATCTTTTCACCTGGTAATGGAGATGCCAGCTGTCCTTCATCTGCACTGGAGCCGGAATTTAGGAAAACATCGAGTGCTTCCTGGTCAGAGATGTCCATCAGGTCCATCTGCTCCAGAACGTCCACGTTCACCTCCATCGAAGAGATACTTCCCATGGGGGCTGTGTACAGGCAGAAAAGCATTCATTCACAATTTAAGGTCAATTTAAGCATTCCAAACTTGTTTTAATATTCACATGTTGTCCTTCTAAAGTAAATCACAGAGCATATAATTCTTTGTCACTAAACCTGAATCTGTCAATATAGATTTCAAGCTCTTTGTCAATTTCTGTGCAAAGCTGTTACAGAAAAGCAAAACAGCAAATACATTTCCAGACATTTCACTCTCATCTTTCAATTCACGAAGCTCAGTGTTCCAATTTTCCTGCGGGTGGCATCCTCTAAACTAAAAACCTTTATTCAAATAAGCTAAAATACCCCCCCCCCCACAAAAGAAACTTTCATGTTGAAAAATCAGAGAGATTGATAAGAAAGAAAGATAAGAGGTTTTTCATGTTGTACTTTTTCCACATGACAGAATTCCATGTAAAAAAAAAACCCAGACAGAACAGTCACTCACGTTTCCTGCAGTCGATCTGCAGGTGAGAAGAAGGCAGATAGTTTTCCAAATCATGCTGATAGACGTCCTCAAAAAAGCGCTGCCTCTCCCTCACCTTCATGTGCTGTGATGAATCATTGTCCAACAGCCTCTGAGAGTTGTCCGTCTCCGCTAAACACCAAAACAAGAAAACACAAGAAATATGAATTTCTTCTGTCTTTAATGCAGTATTTTGCCTTAAAGTTAAATACATCATTGGGGCGCTGGTAGCTTAGTGGTTAGTGGGGGGCACATTTACGGAGGCCGTATACCACCAATCGGGCGGCCCGGGTTCCAATCCGACCTGTGGCTCCTTTCCCGCATGTCATTCCCCACTCTCTCTCTCTCGCCCTGATTTCTGACTCTATCCACTGTCCTATCTAAATAAATCCCAAAATAAACCTTAAAATAGTTTGAAGTCATCACGACGAGGGAAAAAAACAGGAGACATTTGCCTTTTGTTGATAGAATCATCTCTTTTCTTCCATTACTTTAGGACTGTCGATTAATTATCACATAATCCAACGTATTGCACATGATATTGTTTGAGACCATAAAAATGTTCTCAAAATAGGCATCAAATTAAAAAAAATGTATAAAACCTTCGGGTAAATGGAAGGTGGAGATGTTTGTGCTCGTCTGGTGTTTGGCAAACACTTAAAGAAAGCAAAGGATTAAACTGTTGCCAGATTTGGATGAACTATTGGCAAGTGCTTTCTTTGAAAGCTAATCATCTGTTTATTTATTACATGACAGAAAGTGTAGTCTACTCCCATATTAAGCTTCAGGCTTTTTTTTTTAGCATCTGTCAAGAGCTGTCAGTGATTAATGAGCTGATGATTAAAGAAAATACATGAATTTGATTCATAATAATTTAATAAGCAGACAGGCTCTTATAGAGTCGCCGACAAAAGAAATGAAATGATAGTCATGATTAGGAGCCTCTCTAGGAGTGTCAGCATATTATTTATCTACATTATGTCTTCTTTTCGTTCACTCTTTCTTTTAATTCATCTTCCTACATTCCTTTGTGTCAGCTTTGGCTTTGTATTTTCTGAAAATAAAAGTCTGATTGCTTGTGGAAATAAGGAACACACATGCAGTTTGAAAAATGAATTTGATACCTAAATGCAGATTAGTACTGCATGCATCAAATGTGCTCTCTCATTATCAAAGTAGTTGACTTTGAATTAGTCATGTGTGGGGAAACAGCCTAAAACTCCACTTCTTAAAAATGATTCATCCAAACCATTCATTGTTTGTAAAGGCTTCTTTTTGTTTGATGTCAACATTACTCCTCATACACACATCATACTGTATGATCACTTCTAGCAGTATCGGAGGGTTTGAAAATGTCTCCTGATGGCTTAGCATGTTTCAAGAAAGTATATCTCATCTGATGTTTTGCAGACAAACATTCCGTTAATGGTACTTGTGGTTCATGTGATGAGAGAAGTTGGTTGATGAGCAAGAAAAAAAATATGTGTCTGATAGTTTGGTATGTTGTCATTGGTATGGAGTTAAAAGGTTATTTAAAGCATTTGTCCTCTTGCTCTTTTCTCCATGATCATTTTTAAGAGGCATCTCTGGTGATTGTAGTTTTTATCGGTTCAGAAAAGTGAAAGTCAGCAATTTTTGATAATGCACACATTACACAAGTATCTGTATGGCATCGACCTCTGCCATGCTGACCAGCCATGGTTGTGTAACTGTGCTACATCCTCCTAAGCACACACTGTGCTTTCTCCCACTGGGCCCCATGAACTGACACTTTGACTCATGTCACCAGTTGTTTTAAAAATGTATGTGTGTGGTGAGTTTTTTGTGCCTGGATGCATCCGTGCAAATGAGCATAGTCACAAAAATCATAGCGTGTATTTTTAGCATGTTTTTGTGCATGTATCTGTAAGTATGAGTTTTACATACCAACAAGCTTCCATGACTAACATGTTTACAAGATGTCAGCAGATGGATCTAACATGCACGGTAACAGCATTCGTTTCACTTCCTCTACGGACATTTTTCAGCGCTATCTTCTTTTTTTTTCTTCTTTTTTTTCAAAAACAAACAAACAAATCTGTCAGCTAGCTAGCCCTGTCTTCAGACAGCTCCATCTCTGGAGACCCAGCCAGTCACTCTTCCACAGCCCTGGAGGTTTGTTTGTTTCTCTCATGCACCACTGATAGCCCTTTATTGTGACATTCAGGCTTTGTGTGGAGGCACAGAACAACTCTGTAGTTCACTTCTTTTTTAACAATTGGAGAAGTAACTTGCAAAATACAGATAATACGTTTAAGTATCAGTGATGCTTCAAACCAGTGTCTATTAATAAATGTGAATGATGCCAAATTAACTAGTACATCGAAACAAGAAATAACGACATATGCTGTAGGATAAGTAACTGAGATTTTTATTGAACTGTATTGGATACTGATATTCCTAGTATCAGATCACTGATGCAATGGTGAACTCTCCGTTTAAAAAAAAATCGAAATTGTAATACCATTATTGGACCCAAATGATGTAGATTGTTTGACCAAGCAAGAATAATGCAATCATTCTTAGACAAGAAATAGCACCACTTCATCTTATCAGAGAACGTAGACCCTCCATTTTCTTCAAATGTTTTACAGTAAAGTAGCAAATAATGTGTTGATAATAGTTGCAGATAATGTGTATGCAAAGATAGTAGTATTTTTTCTTTTAGCTCTCTACATATACACAATGATAGACCTAGCACAAACACCCTTAGCCCACAACTAAAGAAACAGATGCCCCCCTTTACATTACCAGGTCATAGCAGGATGTCTATGCCCCTGTTACGCTTCATTTGCAACGTGTAACGCACAGAGGCAGAATGGAGGGACAAAGCGGTGCAAGTGTGTAACATGTGAGCCAGCAGGGTAGAACAGCTTTGTGTGTGAGCTGGTCTTATTTTGTGTGTATGTGAAGCTCCGGCTGTTTGTTTACATGATGTGCATCTTGTGCTGCATAATCCAATGTGAAATCACACACTGGGACACCAATATTACGCAACTGTAGATTCACTAACAAGTTAATGTAACTTTTTATTTGCATGTCATTGCGCACCTCAGAGCAAGGTAAGTGATATTTTAGGAAACGCGATGCTATCATCCCTTGCTGCATTAAGAAGCTTGGAAGTAGTAAACTAGTTTCTATAGGGTGCTACGCTAATAAGGCTTCTGATGACGATGAAACTATAGAGATTATGTAAACTGTTTTTTCTGGCCATATGGGGTCTCTCTTTTTCTCCCTGCGAGTACTTCTTTCTTCTAGTTTTTTCACTTCTCAAGTTGAGCTAGCCAGCGGACATATCCAGCCCACGCAAACACACACACCCGTTCAGCTGCACGTCTCCATCTGTCTGCCCCTATGTGGGAGAAAAGCATGTATGTAAAAAGACTGACTCATCCGCATAACCTCTGAGGTTTCTTCCACCCTGCTGTGGAAGATGTGTGGGATGTCTCCATGCAAATTGGCCGGGGTTACATTACTACCATGCTCTGTGAGAGACCCAACTGGTGCTCATAACCTGTACGGGGGAACCCCCTGCTTTTGACAGGGGTTATTAGCTGCCAACCATCTTTATGGGGCTTTTTGGCTCATTGAGTAAAGTATTTTTCCAACTTTTGATCACAGAATCAATGTTCTTTGCATGTGACGAGTAAATAAGTTTAAATCTTCCAGAAGCAGTCCAAAGGATAATATGTGCATTTTTGCACAATGAATACCCTTAAGCTAATGGGTTCAACAGATTTTCAAGTCAAGTGTGTGCAAGGGTGAGTGAGCACAAAGTCTGATAAAAACAATTCTTGTGTTTAAAGAGGCCATGTGTTCAGTTTTCAGGCTGCTGCTTTACGCTTATGTAGACTATAAAGTACAGGTCACATGGAAAGAATTGACTGTAGGTGGGTGAAGAAACAAATAAAAGCTGTGAATCTTTACTGTTTCTTTGTTAGACAAGTGTTGGCCTCAGTGTATCAAGAGAAAGCCTTTAAAAGAGAAGGAAATAATTAAAATAACAGAGGAAAAAATAAGACAAAAACACAGATAAACCATTGGTATTATGTGTACAGCGCCTGACTGCTTACACTCCACTTAACGTCATGTGTACAAACTCCTAAATGGCTTAAAAATCTTAACGATTTGAGAAGAAAGCCAGACTGAATTTTTACGGCTTGACTGTCATCAAAAAGTGAGCGTGGCCGTGTCTAACATCTCTAACTCATAGAGCTGATAATCACCCAGGGACTGTCGCAGTACTGTTACCATTACCATTGCACAACAGGATCCAGGAATCAGAACTTGAGTCTGAGGGTTCATTAAAAAGAAGTCAACAAAGCCCCTTAAACTGAACACACTACACCGTCAGAGATCAATAAATCATTCTTATTCTTATTTATCTTAACTATGATGGCAATAACAAAGGTATGAGATATAAGCTATCTTAAACTAATAATTAAAACAGAAATCATGCTTCATATTGGCTTTGGTTCAAATGTAACTGCACTCATCTGTGTTGTCTAAAAGTAGATATTTATTTTTGATTGATTGGTTGATTGATAAGAGGTTGGGATTAAACAAAAAGTAGTTAAAGTTACCGTAGGTGAGGTGAGCTGGTTGTCACCTTCCTCTCCTCTCGTATTTATCCACATGAATCATTAGTATCTTTCAATGAAAATGAATATTTAATTCAGTGATGGCATTTAAGTCTACTACGACCCTGTTGATTGCTTGTTTTCAAGAACAATCCAGTGGTGCATAACTTTAAATAACTTTTTCAATTGTAGGTAATTTTTTCTTCTGTCCTTCTGGCCAAGTGTATCCTTTGCTAAAGGAGATCATGAAGGAAGCAATGAAGATCATTTCCTTTCCATTTAGAGAACTGAAACAGCTCTTTTCATGGCTGACACTGACACACAAGTGTGGACTATTCAAATTTACCCTCAGGTCTTGGACCACCATTCCTTCACAGACAAGGTTTGTCAAGGTGTTTCCTCGAGACTGATGTTTAACCCTATAGAATCGTTGTAAGTTGTCAACCTCAGGGTGTTATGTCATCAGCACCAAACTTTGAAAATACCCAATCTGTCTCCCACTCTCTTACATTGACGCCTGGGTTACTGACAAATCTAAGGAGGTGTTTCATTTTTCTGATTTGGTGTGACCTGAGGTCCTGGAAAACTTGAGAGTTAATGCTTGAACTTTGTTTAGTTCTGACTGTCCAAAAAGAGCCGGTGCAAAAACAGACATTCTTTATATTTTAATATGGTGAAGTCGCCATTTTATTACAATTAATTTACAACATAAACATTCAACACTGGGCAGCTATTGCCTATACAAAGTTCACTGTTTTAGCCTTGTTAGGCATGTATCGTGTAAGCCTTTGGAAACAATGCCATGCCAACGCTGTCTGTTAAAAACTAGTCAGGCACACTTTCGATCGGAGCTTTATGATAAAGCTGACACTCATTTTGACTGACTATTTTCCCTTTGCTTGTGTATCTGGTTTTCAGAATCAGAATTGTTTTTTATTGCCAAGTACATTTACATATACAAGGAATTTGACTTGGTGTAAAGGCCACAAAAGATACTCTCTCAACTCATGTACTCATGCAGCCTCATTGAACCTGTGGAGATGTCCTGACTCTGACAGGCCTGCCATGGTAAAGTTGCTAAGGTATGATTAAAAATCTCTGTACAAGTGTATTAACTGTCACGTTCAGGCTCCTTAAGCCGCAAAGACACCAAAACTTATTGTGTGTTTGCATTTTCCTCATTTATTCTTAAGGCAGGGGGAAAAAAGTCAAGTTTTGTGATTTTGTTAATTACAACACACGGCTAAGAAGACCGAAAGAAAGATGACTCCTGTTTTAGACCTCCAGCTGATTTTAGCTTTACAGTATTTTCAGAGCTGTCCTTTGAATTTCCTTAGCACTTCTGATCTGTGACAGGACCTATGCCCCCTACCCAGAAATCCCTGCTCCATCTCAGCCTACACTGCACCATAATTACCTAGGGCTTACAGTTACATAATGGCGGTCCAATCCTTCCACTGCACCGCCGGCAACAGTGGACTCCAACTGCTTTGTAGTGCATGACTGCACAGCTTACTGGCTTGGTTGTGTGTGCATGAATGTAGGTTGTTTGTGTTGGCTGGGAAAGGAGGAAAGAAGAAATAAAGAAACAATAAAGAAAAGGAGGAAGGACGACTGACAAAGAGGGGGGAGTGTGTTGTTATGTAACATGGAAACAGCCTGCTTTGCATTATTCCTGCTATAAAGTAACTGTAGAGTCAGAGTTTTGAGGCAAAGGGCTTTGCTGGGTTTGCTTGCCTCAGCTAAGCCTCATGCTGACAAATCCAAGGGTGTAGTGACGCCATGTAGTTCCTGTGCATTTTTTTCTTTTCTATATCTCCTGTGTAGTGTTCATTTAATTTAGAAGCCGTGATACTTTCTCTGTCTGACATTTCCATTTTTGCCTTTGATCAGCTCATCAACAGTTCTCTCTGACATGGATTTTCTGAACAGATCTAATTGTGGTGTGTGTGTGTGTGTGTGTGTGTGTGTGTGTGTGTGTGTGTGTGTGTGTGTGTGTGTGTGTGTGTGTGTGTTTCATAGGATGTTGGGTTGGGCGTTACAGGGCCAGAGGTGACTGAATCACATGATTTTTTTTTTCATCCTTCTGATTATTCTTCAGGCGTCTGTTCCTTTATCCACTTTCACCGCTTTGCTCCTTATAATCCACACTGCTGTTTTCCCCATGCGTCATTGGATATTCTGTGTCATGTCAGTGGTGCAGTCATACATCAAGGCTCCTGGGAACTGCACTAGGAGTGGGAACAAATGTTCCTATTGAACCAAAGAGTCACATGGTGAAGCTTTCAATCCCCATGAGGCGAGCAGAAAGTAAATCCCATGATCATCTTTTCTGTTTTCAGTGAACAGAGAGGCTGGGTGTCTGTGTGTGAGAAAGAGAGCTAGTAAGCTCTGCATGGCCAGTCACATTTGACAGCCCATCTATCTCTAACGCCTCCCCTCTTCTCTTGCAGCTCCTAGTCCCCCTTTTGGGTCTGATGATGGTGTCACCCACTGCTCAGCAGTATACACCCTCATCATTTTTAGGTATTACTGCTTTTATGTAGTGAGCCAATCGCTCGCCGCTGCTGCCCTCACAGCCACAGCAGTCCATCAAGCATAAATCATTTATGAGTGAGAACACTGCACCACAACGGTCAACTCCCCCTGCCCCCCCCCCCCCCCCCCCACACACACACACACACACACACACAAACAAACACAAATCCATATCACTATTCACACAGCCATGTAGTACTATCCAGACAGGTTGTTTATGGTACCAATGCCCTACCTATTTCTACAACGCTCACCACCATCATTGTTGTACTACGTCATACTGCAGGATATTAAGTAGCACATACTTTTAATGAAGCCCGAATTAGTTACATTACATCACTCTCTCCTTCAGCTCGCTATGATCCCAACGCTGTGATTGTATCTTGAACCCTGTCTGACCACCAGCCCCATAAGTGTCTGATCAGATTGAGTATTCCCAGGCCATTCCCCTTCCCAAAGCCATTAAAGCTCTTCACTCAGGGCTAAATGCAAACATGACCTCCATCCGTGCCCACAGCTCCTTATTCAGGTCAATCAAAAGAGGGCTTTTAGTCCCCCTCCATAGATCTCATAATGTAGTGCTCTACCGCTATGATGTAGAGACATTACCTAACACTCATATGAGACCCCAGCGCAGAAACAAATTCATCACAAAAGCAGCAAGTAGTAAAGTCACTGATTCATTTGACATGGAAACATTAAAAAACAGCTCGTGTGAGATCACTAGTTCAGTTAAAAAAAAAAGACACTGTTTTCTTTTGACAGCAGGTACCAGTGAGTCTTTCCTGCTTCTATATAAAGACTTTCCGTTAGCTTAGTCAGCCCTCTGAGAAGCAGTTGTTATCCCTTCAATGTGATTAAACCTCGTGTGCATCTGCAGTGCTGTTCCACCAACTAGGCTGTCAGGCTAATTTAGTTTAAATAGACATGGCCTCTGGCTGTTATTATTACTTTGAACAAATAGAGTTGTACTGCATTTTCTTGTTGGGTTTGTTTCAAGTCTGACCCCTAGCCTCACAAAAAGGAGAGAAATGAGAAATGAAAGGATTATTCTAAAATTGAAATTTAGGGTTTCTAAGTGAGAAGTTACATAACGAATCCTTGGGGTAGAGATTTCAACAACATTGGCCCAATGAAAGATATGTCACATCCTAGTTTGCTAAACTGCATGCATGATAGTTACTGGTTATAGATTATATACGTATAATAGATTACATACATAGTTATAGATTACTACCTGTAACAACCCTTTGCTAAACTGCATACAGAACTTTACCGTATATGTGACGTAAAGCTGCTCATACTGATCTTTTACTTTATCAAATAACTTACCAATGCTGAATTAAACATCCCAGATGAAGGAGGTTTTTAATTGGCTTCTAAATGATGTATGTAGTAAGGTTTAAGTGCTGGACTCAGTAGTAGAAATCTAATTCCCCTTGCATCAAACTTTTCATTGCCATGGATTTTCATAAATATGCAAAGAGAAAATAACGTGGAATTGCAAGTAGTACATACCTGCACAGAATCAACAATGGGTCAATAAAGTGTTCAGCAATGTAGAATAAATCTCTGAAGATGACATGGAGTTAAAATACACTGCACAGTACTTGAAGTATTTACACACGTTTCTGTTACTCGTGCACTGTTGATTACTTACATGCCAGACGCTTTTTGTGGTTGGTCGAGCCAGTTGACGACATGATCCAGTGGATGTGGGACTGCTTGAAGAGTGTGTTTTGCCTTTGAGTGTTTGTGTTGTTCTTTCTCTGTCTCCCCCCCCCCCCCCCCCCCCCTTCCTGTCAAGGGTCCAGGACAGGATGCTGGTGTGTGTAGTGGCTGGTCATCTATTCAATGCATCTCTTGACTTTTGCACCAGGACAAATCAAACATAGTACATTCACGTTACACTCTCTCTCCCCTCTCCTCCTGTCTTGTCTTGTCTGTCCTCCTCTCTGCTCTGCCTTTTTGCTGTGTTCCCCCGTCTCCCTCTCCCTCGTGTTTGATCGCCTTTGCTGTTCTTTCTAGGTTTTCCCTCTCACTGCTTCACACTCTCATCTCGGCTGCCTCTCTGTCCCACACACACACACACACACACACACGGAAACAGACACACGCGCTCTCTCTGTCAGGCTGGCTCAGAGGGGTTGTAAGGAGCTGTGCAGCTTAGGGACGGGGGAGTGTGATAGTGGGCTACGGCATTGTGGCCTGTACCAACTGGTAACAGCGAAGGGGTCAACAGGATCAGACAGCATAAAGGCTTTTGACTTAATATTTAGGAAAATACCAGATTTAAACACCTCCCATCTCAAGTATCCCAGCTAAGCTTTATATGTATTTAATTCATTCTATCTTTTTACTTTGTTGTAGGATGAAAGCCTTTGAAGTAAACTGGAATAAAAGAAGATACACTGCATATTGCTAAATCACCACCTCTCATCATATTATCAGGGGGAAATGATCCCCACACTGACTTTACATTAGGGATGTAAAGATTAATCGTGAAGCAGTTAAAAATCGATTCAAAGGTGTCAAGGTTCGAATCGGTACTCTGAAAAATGAATCGCAGTAATATCGTGAGCGTCAGCAGCTGTAGAGCAGAGGCGGTTGGTTGTAATAAGCAGGCGTTATCATGGCAGTGGAAGCACTTTTGCTTCCCCAAGACAGAAAATAAAAGAGGTGAGAAGATAACAGACGAGACAAAAACTGTGCATATATTGCAACAAGACAGAGAACTACACAAATAGCACAACCAACATGATGCAGCATTTAATCGACACCACAATGAGAAGCTCCAATCACCTCCCGATTCTCTCAAAATAAATCGTGAGAGAATCGTATCGTGAACCCAGTATCGTGAATCGTATCGTGAGTTGAGTGAATCGTTACATCCCTACTTTACATCGATTAACCTTGTATATAATAAAAGAAACCTATAGGGTTTTTTACAACTCTACAATGTTCTAGCTCTGATGCTGTTTTGGGGCCATCTTAGCTTAAAACCGTAGCTTTTTACCAATACCACTAAACACATAATAGAGCTCAGGCTGGTGGGAAGACTCTGTGTATCTGTGGCTAATTTTACATCAATCAAACCAGCTAAAAATCCTCCTCCTGAATATTTCCAGACGTTTCTGATATCCAGGATGGCGATCAAAGTCTGAACAAGCGGCAAAATGAAAAATGAAGCCAGTGCGGTAGTGCAACATCCTGCAGTTCATTGAGTGTCCTCTTGACGCTGGTTGTAGGAGCCCAAGAAGTCACATACACGACCATCCAAACATGCCAGTTTTTACAGCAGAATTAACATGTTTACGGCCTGGTTCAAAAAACTAAATTGCTGATGAGCTCATGCCTCTATCAGCACAAACTGTACAGGGAGTGAATTTTTTGTTAACTCATCCATGTAGATTTTATGAAGGATAAGCGTTATTCACAATATGGCTCATAGCAGACCTGATTAAAGGGCTGGAGTTGCGTAGCTGTTTGTCAGAAGCATTCTGACCCGCTTCATCTCCAGTTCTTAGCCTGTTGTTTGGTTGACTGAGAGTTAGGTTGAGACAGGATTTCCAGCATGTTGACAGCCGTCGACAAGTTTCCAAAGCCCCCCTTCAGTAAACGATGGGTGACATCACTCAGGCTTCGTCCACTATTATTAACAGTCTATGAGTCTGACACTTAGATGAAGTTTTCCCTGAGTATCAATGCGTCATGTTACTGAACTTATTCACATTATAAGCAAAAGAGTGGAAAAAAGATGCTGGCCACCAGAAACGGGGAGCCCCATAATTTTGTGCACAATAATTGAACGTGTCGTGCAGCAGTAGCTGAATATGTGTCATCAACCCTGCCCACTCATTTGCTGTAAATGTTCCTGAATATTACTTGCTGCAGTCACAAATCAGCTGGAATCTGAATTCTTACAGAGCTTAAATAAACACAAGATACTTGGACACTAATGAAAAGACAAGTGTTCATTGAAGACAGCCCTTGCTCCAGTCGTGACCTTATGTCCTACTGATGAGTTCCATAACCTATGGTCATTAGTCACCACCCCAACCAAAACAGCATTGCTACCTTTAACAGACTCAGGATCTCTACATGCAAGCTCCAGGTAGTGACAAAGGCTGATACTACCTACTCTACCACATGGCCTCTCTTGGCCCCAACAACTTAGTCGTGTAGACTGATGGGCAGCAAGAGCCAGGACATGACCAGGGTTGTCAAGTGGGACCACCCTGGTGATGTCACCGGTGTTTTACCCGAGTAGTCCCACGACCCCTCAGGAAGGGTGGACAGTTAACTCTGGCATCCCAGAGTCCCTTTTAGTTCTCACTGCCCATCATACCCACATGCAGAGCTTCTATATCTTACCTACTTTAGTACATGGCCATCAGAACCCAAACAACATTGCCACTTTCAACCGACCCAGGCTCTATAAATGCAAGCTCCAGGTAATAACAAATCCGATACTACCCCTACATTCTTTTTCTACTCTACATACCAACCTTGGGACAGTAAAGTAGCCCCTGTCAAAAATGTAACACGACTATTCTCCATACTCCACAGGTCCCTCCAACTAAGCCTCCTCTTGTCTACACTTTCCCAGTTCTTCCACTGTCCCTGTTTCACCTGAGCCACTGCCTCTGTACACTTTACTACTTCTTCTTGTCGACGGACCTGCTCCACTTCCAGCTTCCTTCTTTCTTTGGGACCTGCTTTATAACACACTTGTCTACCTGTGCTAAGCCCCAGCCTATCTGCATGTTACCTACAATACCTCTAGTTGGGTTTGGGACCAGGTTACTAACTACACTGTCTTTGCTCCCTGATATCAACACTTCTGTTCTTGCCTTTCCCATACAATGCCACACTACTCAGGCACCGGGGCACCCCTAACCATTTCCTAATATACGACAAAGCGAAAACCTTGTCCATTTGCGTTCACACATGCATTGTCGACCCACACATGCAGAGTGATATTTACAGACACGAATGCTTGATCTTTTACTTACCATAGTTGAATCCTACGGGGTCCTTTAAGTGCACCATTATTGACTCTTAAAAGTTTTTTTAACACCCATGCCTAAGGGCCTGTTATGCAGCCTTTTTGATAAAAAAATATTAATATTCTCCAAGCACAACCTGAAGTCACAAAGGACATTATGGGATTCCTTTCCAAAAAATGATTAAACCTTCCATGAGTAGTGAACTGATTGTGTTTGTGAAAAGTTTTTACAATGGATTAATGAAATGCCGGTAGCTCGTAAACTAGTGCGTTCTCTTTTTTTGCCAGCTCTTTTATTCCTAAGAAACCCTTTTCAAAGGACACTTTAAGGGCTTGGCTTCAGGAAATAGAACATCTGAGCATCCTCACAACGTATGAACAATTACAGCAGAGGCTAATTAAAATGTTAGAAACCAAATGTCCTTCATTATGAAGCAATAACATTTCGGCTCAAAGGCGAATGAGAAAGTATGTCATTATTTATGTATTAATAGCAGCAGAAGCTCATTTATATCTACGCCCATCATCCTCTGATTAAGTTTGCTTAGATTTTGTGGCTGCATATAATTTGGGAAATTCAGTAAAAAAAAATGCAATCCTCATTGGCTGTTTGCAAAAAAGTGATTTTTTGTGCTTTTTGTTAAAGAAGTTTTCTAGTGTAAATATCAACAGCAACACACTGTAGAAGGGTGCGCTAACATGTAGTTCAGAACGCACTCATACAAACACCCCATTAAAACCACACAGCATCCAACAAATACCCGCACTGCTACGAACACCCCTGCTAAATGTCATGCACGGGGGGTTAATAGGCACTTAGCATCACAGACTCTTGCAGGTCCTGACTTCCCCTTCCCTAATTAGAGGCTTCTAACAGCCAATTACATCACACTTCAGCTGGAGGAGGCAGCTCCAGTCTAACCACTACTGTCACAGAAAACGTAAGGAGATGGAGTTGTATAATATGCTGTTGAGATTCATTTATACTGATGCTGTCCTCCTTTATGAACTCTGAGTAGTTCAAAATATTCTTAAACCTGCACAGTGAGTTCTGCATCACATATCTTACCTGTGTTTGGTACAGAGACCACCAAAAGTCTGCCATATCCTTGTGTAGTCTTGACAAACCTCATGACTTTTGGTATTTCTTAAAGATGAGAGATGTTCCCTCTCATTGTACATGCTGACCTCTAGCCACCGCAGAGTATATTGGAGTAAATCTCAAAGGTTCCTTACCCTAACCTCATTGGCGAGTCAATAATGACATCTGCTGGTGAAGATTGTGCATTACATTTTAGCTCACACTGTGTGTAGGCAAGAATAAAAAAATGTCAACAGTTTTTAGCACGTCTTTGCAACACTAAAAGCTATTTTCTCTTCCCAAAATTGAAATGCCTCAAATAATACTGAAATGTTTTGTAGTCAATATAAGAAAACGTCACAGAAACATCATCTTGATGAAAAACAGCTTAAGATGATTTTGATTACAGTAGATGTCTTTGGGTCATGAAACAAAGTCTTAAACACATTTAATTTTTTGTTGTTTTTTGGTTAGATACTCCCAATTTTAATTCATTCAGGTGAACAAAAGGGGATTTCCAGTGTGTGTGTGTGTGTGTGTGTGTGTGTGTGTGTGTGTGTGTGTGTGTGTGTGTGTGTGTGTGTGTGTGTGTGTGTGTGTCCGTCTTTGCTTTCTCAGCTCTATCAGTGCTGGCTTCCTCTTTGAAACTGTGTTGTCTCAGTCTTCTGCAGCACAGTCTCTGATGTGGCTTGTGAGTCATACTGTGGTAAATATACTCATTTTGCGCATGCACATTGGCATGTACACTAACACATAAGGACAGCGGCTCAGGGCATGTATTCACATCTATACATTCACTACTAAATGACTCAATAGTCAGTTGTCCCTTTGTATATTACACTTAGCTATTGTCTATTAAACAGTACACCTGCAGACATAAGCTGCTGGATTTACCCAGCACACACGCACACACACACGCACACACGCAAACACACACACACACACACACACACACACACACACGCACACGCAGGGACAGATGGGAAAAAAAAAAGAAGTTCTTCACATCATGTCTTCACAAGCTGCACCAGACAGTTAAAGTCAGAGCCCTCAAACTTTATTAAAAAATATTGCATTATGCTGTATGGGGATATTCTAGGGGTCACCATGGCAACAGACATCCAAGTGCCAAATGCACAAATGTGCACACCTGCCTGCCAGTGTTCCAAGTTGTGCCTGTGAGCCTCCCTGTTACACAGCATCTAGGTGCTGTTAGCTAAATGTGGTATGATGGAGAGGCGACAGTAACAATGCCTTTGTTCTCAGAGAGAGGAACACGTGGCTCTGTCAAGGTGTTAATTAGCCATTGTGAGACAAGAAAGTTATTAGGACTGCGCTTGCTTCAGCTGTGTGATGCATAACCTTTTGTGTGAAACAGAGCTGTGTCTCGCCAGACTTGGTAGGGGAATACGACACAGTGAGTGACAGCCTCGAAGGAAACAGAGAGTCTTAATTGCTGCATTCAATACGCTCCTGTATACATGTTATGTGTCTCAAACTTTCTGACAGCACCAACCTAACCTTATAATATGACTTGTTGTGTTTTTCTGATGCTATGAATGTGCATGTTGTCATCTATAGCTCAGTCCAAAAAAAAAAGTCTACAATTTGAAATACTCTTAGATCCTTGACTGTGATGCGTCTCTGCTGACGAGCTGTCCGAGGGTGCGCTCTGTAGGATGAGTTTGTGAGTTAACGTGATGGTTTGCGATGTCAGTTTTGCAAGTGTGTGCAGTGTTTCTCAGTATCAAAATCGAGATCTAGTGACTCATGTCGAGAGAACAGCCTGCCCGAACCGGGTGAGTGACAGTATTTGTTTGACTCGTCATGCTGAGCCTTGCCTCTGATATACAGCAGTGAACTGAGTTTATTATGCATGATATTAGTCATTATCAGATGGAAAAGGTAAACCACTACGCCAAATGTTTTGGGTGACCTGTAAATATAAAGGCCAACTATATTTTTACGTTTCCTGTCCGTGAAAATGTCAGATTATGTGTGTGTGTGTGATGTTGTGTATTTCTGAGTCAACACAACATAAACCACAGCATAGCTCATTGTAGAAATGAGTCAATGTAATATATAGTTTCTGTACGTAGCAAGAAGAGATTTAATCTGTGGATGCTAAATGCTAGCATAAAGCAATATTTATTTACATGCTAAGTAGACAGCAAAGGGATTTAGTTGTGCACTATCGTACTATACATTTGAAAACGAAGCCAATATGTCACACGATTACAGTAAATGGCTCTTTTATTTTTGCCTTAGATTGTCTCCCTGGAGTTTGTATGCATAATAGTTTGTGTTTGAAAATAAAGCATTTCTGTGTGCATGTGTGTGCGTGAATATATGCATGAGTATGTAAGTCACGCACCACTATCCAGCCCCCTGGGCTTCGAATTCTGATGCCCATCTTTCAGCTCCTCTACTGCACACTGAACCCAGTGAACCTTCTGCTGTTTACACTCTCTCCCCCTCCTCCTGCTCGCTCTGTCTCTATTTATCTCTCTCACACACTCTCATGCTCATCTATTCTCCCTCCGTCTCTCTCTTACTTTCCTCCCTCCAGCTCCCTACAGTACATCTCCCTCGTTCTCACGCACTCACGCTCTCTTGTGTTCTTCGTCTTTTCTCTCGCAACCCTTCCTCCGCCTGACTCTCTTTAGAACTGCGCCTGCTGTGTACCTACCCCTGAAGATCAAGACTTATTCAGACTCAGACTGTCTCTAGCTCTATAAGCTTCTGTCAGACACTCAGGGTCTCTCTGTGTTAGGGCTGTCTCTTTTGGTGTGTTGATGTGGGGCTAGTGAAAGAGTCAGACAGACAGAGACGAGGTGGCAGAGGGAGAATAGACAACAAGCAAAGGGAAAGAAAAGGATGTCTGTGCTTGAGGTTGAAGCTGAAGATGGAAACCATCCTTATCATCTCATTGCCATCTAAGCCCGACTTTCCTTCAAAACAAACTCATTCCATCAGGTTGCAGAAACAGCTGGCATGTCATCAGCTCTCTGCTGCCCACACTGAACCCCTTCTATCCTTTACAACTTTGTCCAACAGCAGACTTCAAACAATGGGGCTCTTTTATCTGTTTGTGTGCATTTCTGTCTCCTTTTTTTCCCTGAATGAGGATATATGTGCATGTGTTGTCTCTGTGGTAGTAAGAGAGGAAGGTATGGGAGGAGTTGGAGAGGGTATGCCCCTCTTTTGAGCTCTTCAAGGACGTGCAAAGCGGCATTTTTGAGTCACTGGTTGACGTAATTTCACCCCCATCTCCCGGGAAAGAAAAAAAGAGTACGTCATCTTTGGTCCCGGAGCTCTGAAATGCTTTGCTTGCACTTCTCTGGTGCATTGTGGAACTGAAACACGCTATTAATAATACTGGTTAAATGTGAGTTGAGTGTGAGCGGGTGAGTGTGCGTGTGCGTGTCGGACCCTGCCTGAAAGTCCATTGAGCTGTGTAGAGGAGTTAATGTTCGTCACATGGCATGCACCTCAGAAAAACTCATCCCGCTGCGGCAGAGAACACTTTGTCTCTGTGCGTGCTGCTTTGTATGTGTATTAGAAAGTGTTGGAATGTGTGCAAAGCAGGTAGAGTATGTAGCATGTGCACTCATGTGAGTGTGAGAATGCTTTAATTGGAATTATGCGCTCCCCATAAATCATACAAGTTTCGTTTCGGTGCAATGACCTCGCCATTTCACTGCCTCACAAGCTTCAGTCATGTATTAAAACAACATGCTTGTCATTGTAGCACATGCCTGTTGCATAGTCATAAATGATGCCTTCTTTGTGTTCTTGGTTGAATTCAGAGCTTCTCGGCAGCGTTTCTTCACTCTGTGGCGCACGTTGGGAGACCCCGGGCCTGGTCAAGGATAGCACAGATACCCTGTAAACGGCTAATCGGGTATCAAACCAGCGGAGAAGAAAAAGCGCCTCCACTCCGTGTCTCATTCATTATTCACAGCCAGCAAATGAAGTTGGTACAGTGGGAGCAATCAATTATAGATGAGAGAAGGTAGGAGGGAAAGAGAGAGATTCAGAGAGAGAGAGCGATGAAGGGGATGGAGAGAGGCCTACCTTGCATGCAGCAGAGCTTTGGCATGTCAATGAACATCACTGTGGCATTCTGCAACCTGCATGCGCAGAGCTGCTCAGGTAATGGACTCTGGGGGCCAAGATTCAACATAGAAAGCCTTAGAGAGAGAACCTTTTAAGTATGCATGCATCTTTCACACCACACCAATAGCATTTAGGTGATAATGACTCAGTATGCTAACTTTGTAGTTCCTCGGTTCACTTGTGTGTGTATGTATGTGTGTGTTTGTGTTTGTGTGTGTGTGTGTATCCTGCTGTGCTGACACACTAATAGCGAAACTGCGTTTGGTCTTTTCATAAATGTCGAGCGACAGTCATACGCTCCCCTCAGAAGGTACAGCTTGTGCCGAAAACAGGATATAAAATTGGTTCAGATGCAGATTGTAGAATTAAAGTAGTGTCTTCGATCTGCTCTTTGTTTGAGTCACATGGGCCTTTTGTCTTTTCTCACTCCTAGTAGTTTTTATTTATGTCACACATACTTCACCACAGATTTTTTGAGATCATTTAGTTGTGACAGATTTAGAGATGGCATTGTTATTGGCATTCATAAAATGTGCCCTCTTTTAGTTCTTTCCAATTTAACTTTGTTATTTACATGAACAAACTCCATTTTGTCCCCTCTAGTTTTTGTAGTTATCTTTATTCATTGCGTAATAATGGTTTAATATGTTCATGATTTGCATTTCTGAATCTGAATATAGTTGAATTTGCCTCTCTCATATGTAACCCTTTTTGCTATTTTTCTTTTGTAGCTTGTATTGTCGTTTTATGGAAAGCCCCTTAAAAACGATGTTTGAAAAATCAGTGCTATACAAGTTAATTTATCATATTATTTTATGCATGCATTAATTGTCTCTTATCCCTAAGGGTAAGGAAGTTGTTTTGATGTTATATCACATTTTTGGGACTTTCCTGGACAATCAAG